>OX101825.2:37215651-38415651 GCA_944452925.2 Chrysolina oricalcia
CACGACGTTTCAACTGTTAAAATCCACAGTCGTTATCAAGTGTATAATGCGACAATCTCAAGGATACTTCTTATATATGCTGTAGATAATTTTGTGTCATTAGCCTAGGGGTAATTTGGCGGTATTCAGGTAAGCTTGTTAATTAGTGCCAGGCCCCTCCGGTACAGCATTGTTAATTCTCGCTGAACACAAGAGAAACACTCAACGAGGAGAAACATCAAAGTCAGGGATAGCGGATCATGTCTGGACGACCCAACACAACATAAAATGGACTGAAGCCGAAGTAATCCATAAAGAAGAGGACTGGTATAGAAGGAAGTTTAAAGAGAGTGCATATATTATGAACAACAAAGTATTTAGTCAAGCTAGCATAGAAATCCGCAATGTGTGTAAACCCTTAATTAGTGGCATGGATCAATTGAAATTGCGATAAGAATTAACAATGCTGTACCGGAGAGGCCTGGCACTGTAATTAACAAGCTTACCTGAATACCGCCAAATTACCACTAGGCTAATGACACAAAATTATCCACAGCATATATAAGAAGTATCCTTGAGATTGTCGCATTATACACTTGATAACGACTGTAGATTTTAACAGTTAAAACGTCGTGATTAAAAATTGCAGAGAATTGAATTTTTCTTTTTTCTTTTTAGACAATGGAAGTCCAGAATAACCTTACTCATATTTTGTTTTTATATTCATTATGGCATTAAGAAATGGATACTGCTCTAAGAGATCGATTAATCACAATTTGTGATTTATTCAAAATATTGAAAATTCACTATGGTGACTCCATGTTTTTGTAAATACATTACTATTGTTATTGTTGAAATCAGTGATTCATTGACTCATGAAAACCTATCTGAATGACTAGGTCTTTGTCTGTCAACTGAAACTATCACGATAGCATAAGAAAAATCAAGTAAAATAATTCAATTTTGTTGTTTCAATATGAATTCATAGCAATGTACGGCATAATATATATAACGTGTTCATAAACTCTTCTAGACACTCGTCTTTTAAAAGTTCGTTCAGCTAAGCTGCCCTCGTGCTTTCTCGTTACCCAAAGTCGTTCATCAACACTAGTTTATAGGTACTGCAAACATACTCAATACATCTCTCAAAATGTGTATTATTTTTTTTATTCAGTGGTCAACGGTATTCGGGAGAATGAAAGTTTCAAGAATGGATCAACTATCGCTAACTAAAACATAACAGAATCCACCCGCACACTTCTATTTGAAAGATTATTATTATATGAGCCTAAGTGCCCAAGACAAGTATACAAGGGTTCTGTTTGTAAAAGCAGTCGAGACAAGTGAATATTCTTCAGATGAGTCGAAGCATACTTTTGAACCAAAATTTACTTTTGAAATTGAATAATGTACTTGCTGAAATCAACAAATATTTTTCGTTGTAATTTGAGACAAATACCGTAGTGGTAGAATGTGATTAATTTTGACATTTTCTTCATTACTAAAGGAAAAGAGTATACGTGGTATACTTTATTCAGCATCTACTTTCCCCATGAATATTCATCATAATATCTTTGTGGTATATAATTGGTTGGCAAATTTTAGCCAGAAGCAATAGGAAGTTCGTTTAATTCAAACAGTTGGTGCTCATTCCACTAGGGATTTTTTGGAATTTCAATAACTCTTACTAGAATTTCAGAAGAATATAATATGACGTTTAGTTTATTTACTAGCAAAACGTTCGCAAAATTTTATCGACTACCTGTATACAGGTATCCTTCACATAAAAAATATATCATTGCAAAACAAGATCATCAATGAAATATCTAAATGTTTTCACTTGCCTTTTCAGTAGCTATAGCATAGCCGGATTTAGACACCAACAATTTTCCTTTATATGCCCTTTTCGGCTACAATGGGTACATTTTCTTGCTTTGGATCTTGCAACCCCAGCGTTGAGGTTCTTGGAGAATCCTTGGGTTGCTCCTTTTCCATGACGGGATGGTCCAGCCATTTCTGTTGTTTTCCTTTTGTAGTTTTCACTTTCACTACTGGATTCACTGTCTCTAATCATAACTGAAACCTGCTCTTCATCCCACTTCTGAATTGTTACACTTAGGACACAACTACTTATCAAAAAACAATCCTCATCACACAACTTTATTCCGTCACCATCACAGACGTAATGAATAATTCCACCTAATAATTCCCAACACCATGAATAATCATCTGACTAATATCTGATACACTTATCTTGCAGCCTGAAACTCCGGTGACAAATAAATGAATACCGGGAGTACGTCTGAGGTAGAGAACTCTAACAATATTTTAATGATGACTCATTAAAATATACAGGGTGGGGCACCGAAAACGAAACAGATCGAATATCTTCAAAACGCATGTGTTGTGAATAAAATGCAAAATCACGTCGATTTTTAATACAGGGGGGACAGCTTCCTATCATAAACTCAACTGTCATACCCCACTCCTCACCCCTTGGTCACCATTACCGAAACAATTTGAATAGGGAAAGTAGTGAGTATGACACATCACTAAAAATGAAATTTCATAAAAAATTAAGCCATGTCAATTTTCGCTACCTTACTTTTTATTTCTGCGCCCTCTTGCAGGAAAAACAACGGTTCCGTATTCCAAATTATGATACTGCATTTGCAAGCTATTTTGACATAAATTCGGTGACAATGCATTATGGAATTTTTGTAAGAGAAAAAACAAAATGGCGGCTCCAAAATGGCGGACCAGATTTGCAATTATGGTCCGATTCGATTCAAAATTGATATATGGTGGTTTTCAGGGACAAAAATTATGATTTGTTTGTCAATACAAAAAAACAAGATGGTGGCTCCAAGATGGCGGACGAAATTTGTAATTCTGGTCTGAATCGAATCAAAATTAGTATGTGGGGATTTTCAGGGTACAAAATTATGATGTTTTTATCAATGCAAAAACCAAGATGGTGTACGAAAGGACCACGCACGTTTCTTATGGAAAATGGCTTTCCGTGAATTTGTCCGAATTTTTAGTATGGTGTAGATCTGGATGCACTGATCAAAAGTGTCTATTGCCAAAAACTCCAAAATTGGACAGCTTTCGAGATATGGCTCTATCAATGTAATTTTTTTTTGCATTTTTTTTGGATTTTGACACATAATCAGTTCACTCTCATACTTAGGAAAAACCAAGTTTCAATGATTTTACTGCAGGAATCGATTGAAAAATTATTATTTCTTCGTTTCAGATACTGCCATTTGAAGAAATTATTATACACTGCTCGTCACTGATGATGTAACTGGACTATTATTTTCAATTTCTATAGTGCAGTTTTTGTAGAAACAAAAACTTCTGAATTGCTCAAGGTATCACAGAGTCTCATATATTCAACACTTTTCGATAAGGGCACTAGAAAAATTATATTCGATACACTAAGGAACTGAATCTGAGATACTTTTTTTTAAAATAGTTTCCTAGTCGTCAAAGAAATAGAGGTAAATACAAAATGAGCATATAGCAAATCGTTCATAATGTAGGCTGACGACATAAATACTCGTATCGAATGCAGTTTGTTTATACCGAGTGTTAAATGTCAATAGAAACAACGGAATACATACCCAATAATTATTTCTAATCGCTAATCGAACCGTTAAGGCAAACAGATCCGTGAAAATGTCTGAATATTTGAAATGATGTGGATTTCAAAGCACTGATCAAGTGTCTATTGCTACTGAGTACAAAAATGGACAGTTTTCAAGATATGGCCGTATCAATATCTGATTTTTTTCGTTTTCTAGATTGTGGCCCATAATCGCTTAGCTCTTGTACCCAACAAAAACGAAATTCTATCGATTTCTGCGCAGGAATTGACAGATACATTCATTTGGAGAAATTAGCATACACTGCTCGTCACTGGCGATGTAGCTGGGCTATTATTTTCAACTTTGGTAATTCCGTGTTCGTAGAAACAAAAACTCTTGAATTGTTCTAGTTCTAACAAACATACTTATATCCAACACAATTAAATTGTGGTATTTGAAAAAATAATATGCGATACACACTCTAAATATGATTTGAATTTATTTTGAAATATTCTCCTGGCCATCAGGAAAATAGTGGAAAATGCAAAATGAGAAACTAGAAAATCGTATTTATAATGTACGCTGACGAGATGAATGCAGTTTGTTTATACCGAGTGTTAAATATCAATAGCACCAAGGAAATACATACCCAAAAATCATTACTACTGTTATTGTTGATTGAACTGTTAAGGCAAACGGATTCGTAAAAATGTCTGAATTTTTTATTCGATATTATGCAATAGCTTTTTCAGTTGAACAATTTATGAGTGAGAGGTCAACAATTGTTGACATTTCATAAGAAAAATATTCAATTTGTTAATGGACAGATTGAACCACAGTTACTTAACCGTGTTCACTTCATCAAACATATTTATTCTTCACAAAAATTATATTGATAGGTACGGTTCTTGGTTACGCATGGTATTTGCAAATGTTGTAATATGTCTCTGGCAATTGACGACAAATCCAAGTTTGTATCGCATATTATTTTTTCAAATACCTCAATTGAATTGTGTTGAATATAAGTATGTTTGTTAGAACTAGAACAATTCAAGAGTTTTTGTTTCTACGAACACGGAAATACAAAAGTTGAAAATAATAGCCCAGCTACATCGCCAGTGACGGGCAGTGTATGCTAATTTCTCCAAATGAATATATCTGAAATGGAATACAACTGTTTTTCTGTCAATTCCTGCGCAGAAATCGATAGAATTCCCTTTTCGTTTGGTATAAGAGCTAAGCGATTATGGGCCACAATCTAGAAAACGAAAAAAATCAGATATTGATACGGCCATATCTTGAAAACTGTCCATTTTTGTAGTCAGTAGCAATAGACACTTGATCAGTGCTTCGAAATCCACATAATATCAAATATTCAGACATTTTCACGGATCTGTTTGCCTTAACGGTTCGATTAGCGATTAGAAATAATTATTGGGTATGTTTTCCGTTGTTTCTATTGATATTTAACACTCGGTATAAACAAACTGCATTCGATACGAGTATTTATGTCGTCAGCCTACATTATGAACGATTTGCTATATGCTCATTTTGCATTTACCACTATTTCTTTGACGTCTAGGATACTATTTAAAAAAAAAAAAGTATCTCAGATTCAGTTCCTTATAGTGTGTATCGAATATTATTTTTCTAGTGCCCCTATCGAAAGGTGTTGAATATATGTGACTCTGTGATACCTTGAACAATTCAGAAGTTTTTGTTTCTACAAAAACTGGACTATAGAAATTGAAAATAATAGTCCAGTTACATCGTCAGTGACGAGCAGTGTATAATAATTTCTTCAAATGGCAGTATCTGAAACGAAGAAATAGTTATTTTTCAATCGATTCCTGCAGTGAAATTATTGAAACTTGGTTTTTCCCAAGTATGAGAGTCAACTGATTATGTGTCAAAATCCAAAAAATCCAAAAAATGCAAATAAAATTACATTGATACAGCCATATCTCGAAAACTGTCCATTTTTGGAGTTTTTGGCAATGGACACTTTTGATCAGTGCATCCAGATCTACACCAAACCAAAAATTCGAACAAATTAACGGAAAGCCATTTTCCATAAGAAACGTGCGTGGTCCTTTATAGTTGTTGTTCGATTCGATTCAAAATTGGCATATGGGGGTTTTACAAGTTTTCAATATGACTGAAATAAATTAATCAAATTGATGAAAAAAAGCTTTTATACAAATGCGCTTGAAAGGAAATAATACTTTTTTAGATACGTGACGTAGGTTATTCTATGCGTATGTGAAGGGCGGAAGATTAAAGCCCTTCCAAATCAAATGAAAGTATTTTTCCGAAACGTGTGAATGATATAATGATATTCATAATATAATAATGTTCATAAACAGGTCACAGACCTTTTCCTAAAGAATAAGGAACGTAAGATATTCCCACGCGTGAGAGGCATTGACCTCTCCCGAAGCCATTCAATATCCTAGAAAAATACCCGCGATAACCGACCAGCGAAAGCAGGTCAAAGGCCCCGTGGAACACGTGCAATCAAAACAAGCTAATTAACAAGAGACAAACACTCATAAATCTAAGATATCAAAGGATGGCGCTGACATTTAGTGCACGGCAGCGATACCGATTTAGGTATTGGGCGTGTTTAATTCCCCCACAGAGCCAGTCCTATGAATACGCTAAACCGCGATTCAATTTGGCAGTTAAAGAATTCGGAAGATAAAGAGTTCAGCAGTTCAAGAGTTCACGGATTAGAGAGTTCGCGAGTATAAGCAGTTCCTAGTCATGAAGTCACTCACTAGCGAAGGTTCGCGTTATCTCCAAAGTATTCGATAACCAGTGATTTTCTAATTTTTCATGTAGTTACCAGTTTGCGCTTAGAAGCCAGTTCGATACTAAGTAATGTCCTGAGTTAAATAACGAAGCTGTCTAGTGCAAATAAAATATTTACGTGCAATCGAGGAAAGAACGGAACGTTGTGTTAATACTTGAACGCAACATGAGCTATTATGATGAACAGATAAAGATGGTAAAATATTCAAACCATATTTAAGAACGGAGAAGCGCTCGAAGTAATAAACACCCGGCCCTCTTCTGAATAAACGAAAAGCCGACCGAGAGATAATAATGATTGGAATTCTTTCTTAAAATCTATTCAGTGCGAGTTTAATTTTGAATTGTGACAATGACTGATTCTAACCGAAATATAATGCCAAACCAGTCGTTAAAATCGATCTTCGTTTCAAATCTCGAACAAAGGGGAATTTCAGTTATCTGCTGTAAGTAACGAGTTTCGGCTGAATGCTGTTGGATTTTACTAATGACCATGGTAATGAGTGTTCCCTAGATTATTTCCCATATCCATTTGATAAAAAGGTATTCGAACCTTTTACGAATTGTGTAATCTTCAGGTAGGCCAGAGAGACAAGTAGGTTTCTGCGACAATATTTTATGTGCACTGATTATGATGTTTTGCAATTTTGATTGAGGGGTTTATTAGATAATATATGCATGTGTTATTATAATTGTGAAGTTGGAATCGAACAGGCTATTTGCCTTTGTTGTGTGGTACGACTATACCACTATATGAGTTAATGTTTTGTTGATATACATGTTCGTACCCACTATAGAATGTATTATGACTTGTTGAATTCCATAACAAATATATGATTATGATTGATGATTGATGATGATAGGATTAAGTTTGATTATAGGTTAACACGCCATATAATCGTTTTTGGGTACAATTCTCTTGATTGATTTAGTGATCTGCCATGACAGACATGTATAATTTCTTTTAGAGGTAAGATAATGAGTAATCATTGTATAACCGCTTAATTTTTGAGATGCAGGTGTATTTGATGCGTCTGATAGGTTAATTATTTTTTATAAAGTTAATAAAATGTTAAAATTCCTTCGTTAGTTCTTGATTTCAATAGTCGTTATCAACACCCTGCCTAGTCAGTGAAATAGTTTGCTTGCTAGCATACAGCCGCTCGTGTTTTAGCAGGTTTTTGTCGTCAACGTCACTCCGTTGTAAGGTGCTCACAGAACACCTGATATACCTTCGGTCAAGGTAAGTGCCAGCAACCGAAGCGACGTTTCCCTACCAACTTGGAACCGAAATAGGCCGTCCGTAGACGGCGCTGCTGGGTGTGACACGGAACAAAATCACAATTTTACCTCGCAAATATAACTATTTTATACTCATGGCAAGCTTTCTAATCTGTTACGCACAGATCGTCACACACCTAAAAAAATATTTTTGGTTTTTTTAATTGACAAAAACATCATAATTTTGTACCCTGAAAATCCCCACATACTAATTTTAATTCGAATCGAACCAGAATTACAAATTTCGTCCGCCATCTTGGTTTTTTGCATTGACAAAAACATCATAATTTTGTACCCTGAAAATCCCCACATACTAATTTTAATTCGAGTCGAACCAGAATTACAAATTTCGTCCGCCACCATCTTGTTTTTTTGTATTGACGAACAAATCATAATTTTCGACCTTGAAAACCACCATACATCCATTTTAAATCGAATCGGACCATAATTGCAAATCTTGTCCGCCATTTTGTTTTTTCTCTTGACCCGGAATTTATGTCAAAATAGCTTGCAAATGCATCATCATAACTTGGAATACGGAACATTTGTTTTTCCCGCAAGAGGGCGACAAAATAAAAAGGAAGGTGTCAAAAATTAACATAGCTGAATTCCTTATGAAATTACCTTTTTAATGATGTGTCACACTACTTTCCCTATTCAAATTGTTTGGGTGATGGTGCTCAAGGGGTGGGAGGAGAGGTATGACAGTTGAATTCATGATAGGAAGATGTCCCCCTTGCATTAAAAATCTATGTGTTTTTGCATTTTATCCACAACACATGCGTTTTGAAGATATTCGATCCGTTTCGTTTTCGGTGCCCCAACCTGTATATTAAGAAAATTATTGATAATTGGTACTCTTAGTTTAGGTTTAACATAATAATGCATTAATTTTAAAGAGTTGCAACTCATGATAACTCTTACCATGTACGTATGAACACTATGATATTTTCTAGTAATATATTGAGTAATGAGTCTATTACATTCATTACTCATTTTGAGATGTATCCGTTATAAGGATAAATACTTTACATAACTACTTCTGCAAGGAATCTTCATTTATATGACTTCAAATTCAAACTCGAATTGAATTCTGAATTTTGTTTTTAAAAGATCATAGATAATATGGTTTACAGTACACATGCACTAAGAGCATATCATTAAATTGATGTTGTTACCTTCATTCCCCGCTCTTTTAAATTAGCAGAACCTTATATATGGTGAATGCAAATGACTAAATTCTATTTCAAGTTCGTTGTGTGATATGTCCTTGTGTTCTGAACTCGGAAATGGGATGAGATGGAATAAGGCTAATTTTATTGAAAGTATTAAGTATTTAGTAATAATTTATTCTTCAATTCAAATTGAGTATTGGTGTTTTGCAGTCCAAAATAAAAGATGTTTTTCAGTTTTCGTTAAGATGCTTCATTTCCTCACGAATTGTATACATGAGTTATTTTTCTCTCAAATGTCTAATTTATGTAATCAAGACTTTAAGATTCCTTCTTTGCACTGTGACAGTTTTTGTATATAATATCCAAATTAAGTTTGATTATATTGTTCCACGTGGATGAATATTGTTAATACTAATCAATGATCTCTCATTTATAAAATATGGCATTCATGAAGTGGTTATCGACATAATATTTGGAATTGAACTGATAATCTCTACATCAAAAGTAAATTATGGTTACTGTTAACAATAATGAAGCAATATGAATATACCAGAAACGTCCAACAATCGATGGTATTATCGCCAGTCAGGGCGTTGTAACAAACTTAGTACGTTAGAATCGCCTGGGTTATGAGAGTTCCTCTACAGTTGAAATTTGCATTACTCCAGTCGAATTGAGCTTCACGAAACGCTTCGGATATACTGTTACCTAATTATCCGGCCCGTTAGAGGAGAGCCAACCTGTTCCTGGTTCCTCAATAATACCTAATGTTCTGGGGCAAATTCACGCCAACAAACTTGCAGTGACGCTATCTCCATCCAATACATTTTTAGACATCTTAAACCCTCAGGCCCGGTTTCACCAACATCTTCAATCCCGATTTAGTTGTTAAGTCGAGCTTTACATCAAGATCACGCATTGAACCGTTTCACCAAACAGTAAATCGCGATTCAATTGACTAATCGCGATTCACTTTTAATCGGCCATTTTTGAGCGATTGATATATCAAGTAGAGATTAACTTACGTCAAATCTACGTAAAATAAAAAATTTCGTGAAAATGGCTTTCCGAAGAGTTTATAATCTTGCTTTCGGAGACGACAGTGATGAAGATGAGTTTGTTGTTCGACGTCCTCGATGGAGAAGACAAAGAGAAGATCATTTCCAGAATCTGGATGATGCTGATTTTGAAAGAAGGTTTCATCTGCGCTTCAAATCCTGGGGTCTATCGAGCAACAAATTGAATTTACAAACGATAAAAAAAAAGTTAAAATTGTCATTTCTGTCAACCGATTGCACCCCTACGCGCAACCCTCGGGAGTCTTCGAAAGACTTGTGTGAGCTAGGGAAGACGCAGCCCTTACCTTTTAACGTGTGATGCCATGTACGAGACCGGTGAATCGGTGGGTCCCACGCTTGCTAGGCGACCACCACGGCCCATAAGTAAGTATAATTTATATTTCATCTCCACCACGAATAAGTTAATTATTATTGTTTAAGTTATGTTTGTTCTTCATCTATTTCTTTTAGGAATCATTCAGTTTCTCCCATGAATCAGTTATTGTGCACCTTGAGATTCTTTGCTACCGGTTGTCACCAAATGACTGTTTCTGACTTCGCTGGAATTAGTAAAAGTACATCACACAGAATAATTCATCGAGTCAGTGCTGCTATTGCATCTCTCTGTCCCCAGCATATCACGTTACCTGAAACTCCAGATCAAATTCGGCAAACACAAGCTGAATTTTACAGAATCGCGAGTTTTCCTAGGGTTCTGAGTGCCATTGATTGCACGCACGTCAAGATTAATACACCAGGTGAGGGTGATCGTTTCCTTTCATGTCTTTCTAGAATAAATCATGTTGGTTTGCAGGTGGTGACAATGCTGAGTTGTTCCGTTGTAGAAAAGGCTATTTTTTTCTCAATGTTCAGGCTATATGTAATGCAAACCTTGAATTCATCGACATAGTTGCGAGGTGGCCTGGTAGCACTCATGATTCTACTATATTTCGGAATTGCAACCAGAAAGCTATGTTCGATAACGACAGGTATGGAAATGCTATCTAAGTAGGAGATAGTGGATATTCCTGTACAAAATATCTGATGACCCCGTTTGAAAATTGTTTAAACCCTGCTGAACAGTTATACAACGAGTCTCAGATCAGAACTAGGAACCCTGTGGAACGAGTTTTTGGTATATGGAAGAGACGATTTCCTGTGCTATCATTAGGTTTAAGGGTGGAATTAGACAAAGTATTTCCCATAATAGTGGCAACAGCTGTACTTCATAATGTCCTAAGACGCCGAGGAGAAGGTGTTCCGCCATTCGAACCCGAGTTTGAAGGCAACCTACCAGCACCATGGGAAATCATAATGGCTCAAGGTGACATGAGTGGGAATCCTATTGTATGCGAAGTTGAGACACTGAACAGAAGAAGAGATTACCCTCAGCATCGTGAAAGACTAGCCATTGTTAGACAATATTTTACAAGGTTAGTGTTTGTGGCCGGGAGGTATTTGAATAATGAAATAGGAAAGCTGATGCTAATGTAATGCTCATTTCAGATTGGCCAGACTGGAGGAGCAACAGAGGAACATTGAAAGAGGCAGAGGTGGGGAGGAATATGAAGTGGTTGTTCAATATCCAGAAGTGAGGCAATAGCAGAAAATATCTGGATATATTTCTGATTTTTATTGTTTGTGATAAAAAGTTGATTATGTACTGAATTTCATTATTCAATTTCAACATCTAACAAATGTAAATTTGATAAAATATCAATTATTTACCTACGCATCAAAGAATATGAAATTTCATTCACAGAAACAAAAAAGTCAACTCATGAACACAGTATAATTGAAATGAACGAAAATAACAAATAAAAATAAGGAAACAATAAAAAACTAAGAAACATTATTTCAACTTGAAGGTTTTCTTTGTATGTTTCAATTTCAGGAGAAGAATTCTTGTTTTAATTCTTTCCTGTCTCAATTTCTCCCGGTGAATTTCCATCACCATCTGATGTTCCGTTTCAGTATGACATGTCACCGATGTTAACGCCTCCAACCTTTTGGCTACAAGTTCTTCATTTTTGACCTGTGCAATAACAGGTCGCCTTCTGCTTGGAATGTGCCTTGTAGAATGTTCCATAATATGTTTGCTTTTTTGGCGCTATTTCTTCTGCAGTTGAAGGCATAGTTGCGAGCACTTTAGGAATCTGTGTGTCTTGTTCTACTGCAGAAGTGTTAGTTCGAAACTCCTCACCTTTTTGACTCAGAATTCCTTCTTCAACCGCTATTTGAGGCAACTTTCTCAAAATGGATGTTCTGGCTTCCTTAGCTGACCTGGTGTATACTGAGACCAGTCTCCGTTGGAGTTGCTGACATCTTGCACCTATGAAAAAATTCAATTCCGATATATTATTTCATATAAGTACCTATGATGACAATGGAAGTTGTTCGATGGAATGTCTGTTTTCAGAAAACAGAAAATAAGAAAGGAAATATCTTCACTCGTTACAGATCTTGTTATACATGAAAATATACAGTATCCGGCATAAAGTTAGAAGCATATGGAAAACTTTTCTATTATTGCTTTTTCGAAAATATTCATTCTTGATAAAAACCTGTGCTTTATTCCAAACCGATATTGCATTCACCATAGTTGAACTTTCTGCAACCCCATAAGAGGAAGATTGAAACATATTTAAAAAAAACTATGATCCTGTTACTTCATTTCTCACGGTAGAATTAAAATTCAAGGAAAAATATTGTTCAAAATCGTATGATAATCCAGAAATTCGGAACATAAGTCACCTATGATCAATTTTATGTTTCAATTTTTTTTTCTCATTTTCTTTTCATCGCCCTGTAGGACATAAGAAATGATATGCTAGGCGGATGGTATATTGTTAGATATGATACTACCATTCAATGGATGTTTTCTCATCTCTCACTTCCAACGGAAAATCACTTCAATTGAATTATGTAACGAAATTTCGCAAATTCTTGCTGCAAATAGTGAAGAAAACTATATGATTTCAGAATGAAAAATTTAAATAAAAAATTCACACCGAAAATAACGTTTTTATTTACTATTCGCAAGAATCTGTGAACTTTCGTCACATCAATAAACATGATTTTTTGATTGAAGGATAAAAGGGGGAAATATCCAGAAAGTAATATCCAACAATCATCCGTCTATCATATCCTTTCTTATGTACTACAGGGAGGAAATACAAAAAAAAAGGTGATAAGTAAAATTAATCATAGGTGACTAGACTATGATTCAAATTTCTGGATTACCATTCGATTTTGAACAATATTTTCCCATGACTTTGATTTCTACAGTGAGAAATGAAAACAGCATGTTTTTTCAATCTCCCTCGTATGTGGTTGTAGAAAATCAATTTTTGGTGAATGCAATATAGGTTTGGGATGAAGCAGAGGTTATTATCAAGAATTACATTTTTTGTGACACCAATAATAGAAAAGATTTCCATGTGCTGCGAATTTTATGCCAGACACTGTATATCACGATTTCACTGGTTTATTACTCACATTTTTTTCAGTTTCTCGTAAAACCTCTGGACAATGATTATCTTCATATTGTTCTATGGCTGAAACAGAATCAAGAAAATTATATGTTTTCCGAAGTGACTTCACTTTATTAGTAGTATGGAAAATAAAATTAACATGGACCCATACTCACCATTGTCTGTCTATTCTGATATCCTTATCGAAGGGATTTTTCAGCTCTACCGTAGTAGGACGAATCAATTATATCACCCGAAACATGATAGTGTCAACCTCGGACCACCACCTATAATAGAAGAAGACTGCTAGGAACATAGGAATAATGAAGCAGCTTGTATGCTAGTAAATGTATGAATTCTTGCCTGTCTTGAGTCTTGCTAGCCTGTCATCAGCTGCAACTTTTCTTCCTTCTGCTTTTAAATTTTTCCAGCAATTTTTGAGAACTACTCTAGATCGCGGATAGGATGCCCCGGAATTGAACTCCTCTGTTATGCGGTTATTCCAACCATCATTCTTGGAATTCATGGTTTCATTATCAGTCTTCTTGATGTAGTTGATTTGAAAATACTTCTGAACAATATCAATAAGAATATTTTTATCATCATTACTGAATATAGGATCCCCTCGTTCGACTCTTCAATGCGACATATCATCAAACTACCAGACACCTATACCTATTATTATAAATATAATTGAACCTTGTTCAAGTTAATTATGGTGAAACTATATGAATTCGATTGACTGGCTCCGCGCTTGTCACACTGACATTAGAGTACGAAACGTCAGATTTCCATTGATGCCAAATACTTCGATGATCTAATCGCGATTTCATTAATCGCAATCTACATCCTATGATTGGGTTATGGTGAAACTGGAAACACTGTTAATCCAGATTAATTATTCTGAGATTAACGCCCATATGCACCGTTTTCGCGTTTAATCCAGATCAACTAAACCGGATTAAGTGGTCTTGGGTTGAGTTATATTCTCCGACACATGAAAAGTGCGGATTACCTAATCCAAACAACAGTTTGGCATCATTGCAAAAATCTGTACAACTTGAAGTTTGTATTATCATTTTATCAAACTTTGACATTTCAAGAGAATCGCGCAACTCAAAATAATTTTGAAAGTTATAAGAATCTGATAACAAAATTGAGCGAACGGTATGAAGGTATAGAAAGAGTTCGAAATTTATCCATATTGGAAAAACAGTGTATGGTTAATTTAGAAATTGGGGAATATGCGACGGTATTAAAAGATGAGAAAACGAATCGAATATCGCTGAAGAAAAATGCATGGAAAAATATCGAAAACAAATACAATGCAAGTGGTCCTGGTCTATGCTATCGTATTGCAGAGTCGCTCAAGTCATTATTCGAAAATAAGGAAAAACAGTTGAGAAAAAAAAATGCAGATGGTACTTTTTTTGTGTTCTTTGGTGTTCTGGCATCGACTGCTATGGTCATTAGCCACGTGTTCTGGATGGGCCTTGTTACTTACTCCATGCGCCACCTTAGGAGCAGCACTGGAACACAACAGTGAATCGAGAACTGTTGCGTTCCAAAAGTAAGTTTATCAGGCTTTTTCCCGAAATAGAAAAAAAGTATTGTTACCTAATAAGTTTCATCTCCTGAACACGAATCCGAGGAAATTTCGTGGGGGTCTCCAATACTTTTCGAGTTATGACCTTTTAAATCTTGAAAATCAACCATTTACAAACACGATTTTTTCAGTAAACAATCTCACAAAATTCCTCCTTCCTTTTGTAGACACTTTACCAAACGTTTTACCTTCTTGAGATGAGTTGGTATAGGGTTGTGTATGGGTACTTCACAAGAAGGTTGCTTTTTTGTGAAATGTTGGATTTTGGTGCTTGTAAATGTGAAATACGTGTTGATTATGATCTCAAAAAAGTGTCGACCAAAAGAATGAGGAAATTTTCATTAAGATGTTTCGTTTCCGAGAAACCTTCACATTTTTTTAATTCGTCCCTTTTCTTTTCATTAAAAATTCAAAGTCATTTTGTATTCTGAAGTAGATCATATATCATTTGTAGTTGTTTAAATATGATTGAGCTTATTTTACATTAATTAAAATCGTTCAGGAAAAAGCTTCGAATTTGGCTCTGAATTCTTGAGAAATATTCATGTGAGAAAATCATAACTTGAACTATTTAAAAAAAAATATATATATGAAGGTTCCTCTTAATCAAATCGTCGCAGTGATAATTTGTAAATGACATCTTGTTGAACCCAAAAAGTGGCAATGAAAATGTATTTTCATTCATTGCGGCCTTTCAAAATAATGACAAAAATAAATAAAAACCATTATCAAAAATATTACCTCATTGAAAATATCTCAAAATCCAAAAAAGGTAGCCACTTTTGTAACCTCCATATAAAATTGTGCAACTTTTCCGTAATTTAACCATCATTGTAACTCCAACCGTTTCCGAGATCATAATGCTATCCTATCCTCATCTTGGACATACTGTATATAAGTTTATATAACAGAATCGTCGATGACGAAACACAATTAAGGAAACATCATTAATTTCAGGTGCAAGATTTGGTCACATGCTTGTGGCAGAGAAGAACTTCTGGAGAGAACAAGTATAAGCAATTTTTCAAACAAAAGCCAAGCATCTTTTGAAATAATTGAGAGTGTTAATATCCAATAAATCTGCCAAAGATGTATACCAGGTGTCCACGGAATGTGGCTCGCCCCTATAACTTTTTTGTTTTCGAAGATAATGGAATAAAATTTGTAGGATCGGGTTAAGGCATAAAACTGCATTATTTGACATTTAAATCAACTTCATGCAAATTCCGGATTCACCGGAAGTGGCATCAACTTTCGATTTTTAAATGGGACACCTGGTATATTTTCAGTTTTTTTTGTCTCCATATAACATTAAGATTACAACCATGTATCATTTGTTACTTTTTGTAAACATTTCTGATTTTTTTATGTTAATTTATTTTTTATTCAAGAGGGCTATGGATACGTTCAAATGACTAGTTTCAGTCCTACCTTACCTTATTGTTTGAAAAAGATGGAAAATAATAATATTTATACAAGAACGGAAAAAGTTGATATATTATTAGTTTTTGGAGAGTGTACGCAAAATTAAACCCGTGCTGCTCGTCTCTACGCACAGAGATATCCTTATCGGCGTCACCCGACCCAGCACTATTTTCCAAAACTGGTTCAAAAAATGCGAAATGAGCCTGATAATGATGGAAACTATTCGTTTGTTGTGAGTGAAGAAAAAGAAATAGATGTTCTGGCATCCGTTCAAGTAAATATTAATTAATACGTCACTCAGGGAGATCGCAAGAGAATGTGACTTATTGAAGTCTTCTGCAGCTAACATTATGAAGAAACATAAATACCATCCATTTAAATATCAACTTCACCAGCACCTGTACCAAAACGATAATGCAAGGAGACTTGATTATTGCAATTGGTCCTTTGGAAAATATTTGGAGGATGACACATTTCCATACAAAATTCTGTATTCTGACGAAAGCCGTTTCAATAATTTGGGACAATTTAACAGAAATAATAAGCGATATTGGTCCTATGCAAATTTACACTTGATGGAGGAAGGACATTTCCAAGAACGGTTCGGTTTCAATTGTTGGGTTGGGATTTTAGGGGACAGAATTTTGGGCCCTATAATGTTTGACGGTCCCCTGACAGGGGCTAGATATATATCTAAGGTTCCTCACACAGGAAATTGAACATTTCTTGGACGAAGTTCCATTAATAAATCAAGTTGGATTATTTTATCAACAAGATGGTGCTCCACCACACAACATGAGAGCAGTTACAGAATATTTTAATGAAACATACAACGAAAACTGGATTGGAAATATGGGTCCA
This sequence comes from Chrysolina oricalcia, assembly GCA_944452925.2. Lineage (NCBI taxonomy): Eukaryota > Metazoa > Arthropoda > Insecta > Coleoptera > Chrysomelidae > Chrysolina > Chrysolina oricalcia. Next base: position 37,232,917 of record OX101825.2, read on the forward strand.
GTTAAGTGACCGGCGAGGTAATATATATATAGGGTTGTTTTCACTTAATATCTTTATATATTTCTTTCTAAAAAACGTTTCAGGTCACACGACCTTACGCCTCTAGATTTCTTTTTATGGAGATCAATTAAAAACGAGGTTCATGATGTACCTCCTGCCACACGACATGGATTGGAGGACGAAGTAAGGGCAGCTATTCATAGAATTACACCAAGACAGTTGAGAAACGTTGTAGGAGCAACAATAAGGAAAGTTCACATTTGTCAGCAACAAGATGGAGGTCACATTGAACTTCTGGAACCCTAGAGATATGTAAATAGGTAGTTTCAATATAATTATTTCATTTTCAACAGGTGCTTCATTTTCGAAAAGTTATAACGTAATTTTTCCAAAGGTTTTATCAGAAATTTGTTCAAAACAAAGGTTAGCAGCATGAAAGTCATCGTATTAAAATGCTCTTTTATTCTGACCCGATGAGCCACCATGTTGCCATTTGAAATAAAAAATAGTAATAAAAATTTCAAATTCACATAGCTGAATCATTTTGACCGAAAACAATAAAGTTATGTTTTTCCAAACGTCCTATACCTGATACGATGAATGAAATAACGTTGGTCTTGATAGTCACTCTGTGGTGAAAACACGTGGTTATCCTAACCTATATTGTGCTGTTTTGAGTTTTATAACAAAAATGTCAGAAGATTGTTTTATTTGTGCTGAACTTTTAACTGAAATTGAAGTTGTTACTGTTGAACGTGGAATGAAGACATTAATTAATGCAAGTATCGAAAGACCTGATGAATTTTCGGAATATCTGAAAAATCAGAAATCTGTGACAATACATGAAAATTGTCGTAAAAATTATACTCGAAAGTATTCTATTGCTGCAGCTAATAAAAGACAACTTGAAGAACAAGAAGCCAGTACATCCACAGCAAGTCCTCCTCGTACTAGATCACGTATCAGTGAATCAGCTTTTTGTTTTAAAGAACTATTCTTATTTTGTGGCCAGAAATTGAATGAAGAGTATGAAAAAAGAAAATCCTCAGATTTTCGCCGTCGAATTAGCCAAGTAAGTACACTTCAATTTAAAGATTCAATTCTGGAAACAGCTCGGACTCGTGACGATGCTATAGCAAAAGCTGTTCTTGCTCGAGTCGAATTTGAATATGATTTAGTTGCTGCTGAATCTGAGTATCATCGAGATTGCAAGGCTATTTTTTTAAAACCTTCCATTGGAGCTAAAAATGGGTCGTCCTAAAGACGAAGCTACGAATCTGGCAATGGAGGAAATATTTACTTACATTGAAAATAGCGATGAGTGTCAGTTCACTTTGAACGAATTACAAAATCTTTGCAAAAATACGACTTTAGATTACAGAACGATTAAGCTACGACTAAAAGTAAAGTATGGTGATAAACTTATCATCTTATCATCGGAAGCATCAACATTCATGTTATCTCGATAATTACGAGAAGTACTTTTTAAAAAGAATATACGAGGTGGTTTATACCACCGTTACAAAAATACGAGTTGATACAGTAACGAGCTTTATTGAACTGAACTAGCGAACTCGTGTTGTGTCTTTTATAGCAGTACAGAGTGTTGATTCAGCATCAGCGGATGCTGATAACAAATATCAGCTTTTCCGAGAGAATTGTTATCGCTTGTAACCTGATACTTATGAGAAGGCCATACTGCCATAATATCGCATATAACAACTCCCCCTTATAATAAAAAGTTGGTGCAAAAGCGACAACTTTTGAAAATGAAATTTGAAAATAAAAAGAAAATTTTTAAATTTGAAAAACATTGAAATTGAAGTTGGATTTGGAATCCTTTGTTGCTGGATGAAGTCAGCTCTAGTTGTTCTTCTATTGGTTCTTCGAGATGGACGCTTGTTCTTGATGGTCTGGGTGAAGGTGGAGGTTGACTGTCCGGTGCCATGATACTGATTCTTGTGGATTTTCTGCGTCTTCATTTGCAGAATAGGTACAGCAGAATCAATGAGATGATTGATGCAATTGTGAGATATGTGAACTATGAGATGTGTTTGTTCACATAGGGTTGATTGATTAGTTTGTCCAAATCTTCGGAGTATTGGTTCAACTTATGCTGGGCTATGCTGAGGTCCTCCGAATCGATTTCATTGAGTTTCAGCGGTTTCAGGTCTGGAAGACGGTGTTTTTCAGGTGAATGTTTGCAGCATTTGAATGGTATCAAGACAGGTTGGTTTCTGTATGTGATATTCTTGAAGTTGTGTGCGAAGTGCTTCGAATGGACTCGTGTATTTCCTATGAATGCATTGCATTCTGGCTGAAGTTTGAGAAGAGAGTTTTTGTTGATGATTTGGGTGACTGCCTCTCTGTTGATGCATTTGATGGTAACTGGTAGTGGATCGGACAATGATATTAGCCACAGGTTTGATGCTAATTCGTAGGCGTTGTAATCTTTATCGAAGATGACTGGTGATTGGCATGTCTCCGGTACATCGACCAGTTGTCGAAGGAGCTGTGCTTCACATATGGCATTGTTGTCGATTGGGTATGGCAGAACATCGGAACAAATCAATGAAGTGGTGTCCAAGTACTTGCATTTGTCCAAATTAGAGAGTGAAACGTATAACATTGAATCGTCGTCTCTCGCGATATATTTTTGTAGGTTTGTCAACATGTGATGGAATCCTGTTCGGTTATCCAGTATAGGAATTGAAAAAAGGCGGTATAGGGTAAAAGTTTCGGGTTCTACGAGAGGAATTTTGAGAACGAACACTATTTTTGTATCAGTTTGATACGCATGGAGTTCAATGATTTCCAAATATTTGGCAACATTTGACAAATAGGTTGGAAGTGGTAAATTGTTATTCGATAATGACTGAGATATCTCTTGAAGAGAATTAACTAACGATCTTGGAGATACGATCGATGTGTGAATGATTTTAAGACGAACAAACGTGATTGAATTCAAAATGTCGTCAAGAGTTGATTCAAGGAACACATAGCTTTCCATTAGTGCTTCACACAGTTCTGAAATTTGTAGTTGTGTCTGAATAAAAGCTAAATCATCAGCAAGACTGTATATTGAACGTTCGATTTCTTTTAAATCATTATTGAATGTTTCTTCGTCAATTTGTAACTTTTGTATTGTGCTATTGAAACTCTTTATAACTGAAGTTGTAACTGATATTTGATTTTTCATGAGATTTTCAAGTTGATATTCGTCTTTAGTAACTTTGTCTATACATTCATTGAAATATTCCCCATCGAAAGCATCTAAGTTGCCCGTGATGGCTTTCCAAAACGTTCCTACACCGTCAATCAATCCGCGTTTCATTCTTTTGTAGAATTGAGTGTCAGCAAATACTTCACGGTATTTTAGATCAAGTGATTGGGAAATGAGGCTTGTGTGGGTGTTGAATTTGGCTCTAAAGGCTTCCATTCTAGGGTCGTCTGTTTCAAGAAGATCCATCGTGCTTTGTAGAATTTTGTTGTTTTTGTCCAAGGCTAGTTTGATTGGTTCTAAGTCTTTATAAATCAATAAGGTCCATTTATCGTTAGAAAGTTTGACAGAGGATTTTTCATGATAAAAGATGCCGATTGTATTATTGATGAACCAATCAAGCTTGTACTGGCAACTGACTGCCGAGATCAGCAGGATGAACCTGTAATTAAATTAATCGTCTTCAAAATAGGGTTTAAGCCTATCGAAATTTACTTTAGTTTTGTCTTGTTTTCCAATTTACCAAAATAGCGGAATTTTTTAATATTTCCAAAATTTCAAATGGGCCATTGAATTTATTTTGCAGTTCGTCCTTTATTTGCTATTCTTTTACATACACTTTGTCACCTACTTTGTACTCATGTATTTTTTCTGAAACGTGTTTGTCAAATCGAATTTTGGCTTTTTCTTTTTGAGTTTGAGTTCTCGCGTGCAATTTTATAGTAGTGAGATATTCTGTTATTTAGATCTCGCACATATTTGGATATGAGGTCTTTTTGATTGTACAGTGTCTCCGGTGGTCTACTAGAAGTGTGTCCAAATACGAGTTCGTATGGGGTGAAACCGTGAGTCTTATTCTTGGTATTGTTGTAACAGATTACTGTATAGGGTAGTATATTGAAGGGATGTTCGTCTGGGTTTTCAGTTTTTTGTGCCCTAATAATTTCCATTAATGTAGAGTGGAATCTTTCTAGTGATCCATTGGATTGAGGATGGTTTACACTAGAGTAGGTAAGTTTTATATCGTATAGGGTACATAGGTCTTTGAGCATGTTATTCTCGAATTCACGACCTGAATCACAGTGGATTCGGAGAGGGGTTCCGTAGTGCTGAAAATAAAGCAGAAGGGTATTGACAACAGATTTTGCTGTCTTGTCTTCTAGAGGGTAGGCTTGGGTAAATTTGGTGAGTTCATCTCTAATAGTAAGAGCGTAATTTCGTGTGGGAATTTCACAGATGTCAATATTGATTCTTTCGAAAGGAGTCTTTGGTGTTTCGGTGATAGCCAGGGGACTGTTCAAATTTTTTCTACATACTTTCACTTTTTGGCAAATTTCACAGTTTTTTACAAAATATTCTACATCTTTGGTTAAGCCTTGCCAATTGAATTTTTCTTTAATTCGTCTAACCGTCTCATTTATGCCACGATGAAGGTTGGCTTTTCCTGAGTGGTAATGATCAAGGATTACGGGAGTTTCATCCGGAATGGGTGTTCTTATTATGTTTTGACAAATTTTTAATTTAATATCTTTTTCATTGTAAATGAAGCAAATAATTTCGAGGACAGGGAGTTCTAGATTGTTTTCAACAAAGTATGTCTTCGTATATTTTGGTTTTTATAAAGAACGTAAAATAACTGTTCGTTGACTGCGTCGGGATTGTAAGGTATTGCGATAATATAATATTTTCTGTCTTTCACAGACTTACTACTAAAAATATTGATTTTGTCATTAGTGAAGTCTGCATGTTCTTCAAAAATATCTTCAATGATTTTATGATAGAATTCTTGTAGTTTGTCTTGCCAAAAGAATGTAATGATATTTTTATTTGATTTATCTAATAATTGAGTATTGACGAATTCAATTTTTGAGTAGTCAATAATTGATTTTGTTTTGTAAAGATTGATAAATGTTTCGAACTCATTGGTCATTTTTTCCAAGTCTGGTTCGTCTGTTTGATTGTCTGCCTGATTGTCTGTCTGATTGTCTGCCTGATTATTTACGTCAGGGTTGTCGTTAGAATTTTCTCCTTCCAAATGTAAGATTTTTTATTGATATTTTGCACATTGGTCAAAGTAATTGATTTTGATTCGCGAAAGTGCGTTCGCATTTTTGTTGACTTTGCCGGGTTTATAGATAATTTCGTAGTCGTACTCTTCGAGTTTTAAGCGCCAACGAGCAAGTCTACTACCAGGGTCTTTGATGGAGAAAAGCAATGTAAGTGGTCTATGGTCTGCTACTAATTTGAACTTTCGTCCAAAGAGGTAGGGGCGGAAGTGCTTCACTGCCCAAACTATTGCAAGTAATTCTCTTTCAATTGTAGAGTAACGGGTTTCAGCGGTGCACAAGGTTCGAGAAGCGTAACCAATGGGAAGGTCTTTTCCGATAGGTCCTTGGGATAGGACGGAGCCAATGGCGAATGCGCTTGCGTCAGTGGTGAGAAGGAAGGGTTCATCGAAATTCGGGTATATCAAAATTGGAAAGGTAGTGAGTGCTTGTTTGAGACTTTCAAAAGCATCTCTGCATTCTTGATTGAAATCGAAGGCGATATCCTTTTGTAAAAGTCTTGTTAGGGGTTTTGAAGTTTTGGCAAAGTTCGGGATGAACCGCCTGTAATACCCTGAAAGTCCTAGGAAGGATTTGATGTCTTTCGGATTTTTGAGTTCTGGAAAATTTTTGATGCAATCAATTTTGATAGGATTTGGTTTTACACCATCCTGGGTTATTAAATGTCCTAGATAAGCTACTTCTTTGCGAATAAATTCGCACTTGTCAGGCTGAATTTTGAGATTGGCTTTGAGAAGACGTTTAAAGACTTCAGATAATCTGGAAATATGTTCATGAATTGTGGGGGAATAGACGATGATGTCGTCCATATAGACGAGACATCTTTCGTTCGGAATGCCCATGAGGATATTGTCCATGACGCGCTGGAAGGTGGACCGAATGGCACGCGAACGAATTCGTAGTGACCATTTTCGACAGAAAAAGCTGTTTTCTGAATGTCTTTTGGATCGATCTGGTGGAAACCAGATGCCAAGTCGAGTGTGGTGAAATATTGGCACTTCCCTAATTGATCCAGCAGGTCAGAAATATTGGGGAGAGGGTAGTTGTCGCCTATTGTGAGTTCATTGAGTTTTCGGTAGTCAGTGACTACACGTCATTTTTGCTTTCCTGAGGCATCTATTTTTTTGGGCACAACCCATACGGGCGATGACCAAGGAGATACCGAAGGTTGGATGATACCTTGATCGAGCATTTTGGACATTTGCTTTTTGACTTCCTCTTTGTGGATTTGGGGGTAACGGTATGATTTGGTGAAAATTGGTTTACTGTTATTTGTGTCAATCGAATGTTTGATTTCGTTCGTAAATGTCAAATTGTCGCCTTCTAGATATAAAATATCTGAGTATTCTAAACAAAGATTTGAAATCATTTCGTTTTCTTCCTCGTTTAAGTGTTCGAGACGTAATTGTTGTTGTATGATTTGGTGTCTGTCTATTTGTACGTTTGCATTTTGAAGTTCTTCATTGAGGTTATTGACTGAAAATTCCTGAATGGGTTCCAGTGATAATTCAGAAAATTTGATAATTTTTGGGATCGCGTTCACATTAATTATTGATGTTAAAAATTCACCTTTTTCGTTTATTTTGACAATGGCATTTGGTAGGCGGATTTTTTCAATTTCCTGAGCTATCAGTATAGCATCAGTGTTTTTCAAGTTACATTTCAGTTTGAAGACTCGTTCAGTGCGAGGCTCAATTGAAATTTGATTTAGATTTTCGAGAATTTGTTTTGCTTCGACTGCTTCTGGTTGTTTACTGTCGTCTGTCACTTTGAAAAGAGGAACAGTTTTGAAATTGGTAATTAGCTGTTTGTTCTTGAGATCTACTATACAGTTATAGTGTTCTAAGAAATCAGCGCCTAAAAGTCCGTCGAATTCAATGTCAAGATTGTGAATGTATATCTTATGGGGATCGTCAGGTATGAAAGGGATCAGTGTTGATTCCGTGATTATTATTTTCTGGTCGGTGATGCCTTGAATTGCAATATTTTCTGGGAAACGTGTTTGGTAATTTTCACAAGTTTTTGGTTTGAAAATGGAAAGTCCTGCACCTGTATCTATTAGAATTTTGAAAGTATTGGTGATATCGTTAATATAATAAAGATTTTTTGAGTTTACTGATAGAAGTGGTTTCATATGAACCGTTGTTCTGGGAAGTTCAGTGTTGGATCAAAATTGTCTAAATTCATTGTCTGAATTTGGGTTTGAAGGTGGGCTATTGTTTGGTCTTGCTGTTCCTCTTGTAAGTAGTTGGGAGGATCGCCCTGTATTGGGTCTAACTGAAAATTTTGGGTATGAACGTTCTGGGAGAAGTCTTCATACGGGTTTTGATTTTCAGTATTGTTTGGTTCGTATTGATTTTGACTGTTATCGGTATAATAGTCTGGTTGATAGTCGAAGGTTGGTTTGGAGCTACTAGCAGTATAGAAGTTTTCTTGATTTTGATCATAGCCATCATAGTATTGATTGTCAAATTGTTGGTAATTCATATGGTAGGTTTTTTGGTTATTTGGTCGATAGTTTGGATTAGGTTGTATCGTGGAGGGTCTTTGATTATTGAATGTTGGGTTTGGTTTAATGACCGACGGTCTGTTTTGTTGTAACTGATTATTTTGTTGGTATTGATTTTGGTATTGTGGTGGTACTTGATTAGGACCAGGTTGTTGGAATGGTCTTTGAATATTTGTATTCTGGACTGGAGATCTCTGGAAGGTTGGTCTAGAGAAGTCTTGATTATTTTGTGTTGAATTTTGTCTAGTGCGACATTCGCTTATCAAATGTCCCATGCGACCATAGAAAGAACAATTTTTGATAGATTGATGTGAGATTGGTTTTCGAATGGGTGCTTGGATTTGATTCCGATTCGGTTGCAATTTTTGGTTTTCAAAGTATGACAATTGGAGTTCACGTCTGATTCTAATAATTGCTGAAAGCATATTAGTGGGATTTCCTGCCCTAACTATTTGTCCTATTTTTGGTCCAGTCAGAAGGGTATTTAGTGTCATGGTTTCAACTAAATGTGATTGTGCCGTTTTCTGTTCTGTTGACATAAGTTGTTTATTAATAGACGAGTGCATTTTTGCATTGTGCGATTGCAAACGAGAAACTAAAGTTAATGCCGACTCACTTGGTAGTTGGCGTATTCTTTGTAAGTCTTGGATCAATGCAGTGAGATCTCTAGAATCACTGAAATGAATTTCGAAAAGATGTTTGATTTCGTCCCATGTTGATGGGTTTCGAGAGTTCACTAATTCGGTTGCTTTTGCGCGAAGTCTATTTTTTATGTGTAAAACAACTAAAGTTTTTTTATCTTCCACGTCCATAGTGTGAGCAGTATCACACGCTTGTAAAAACGTTGTGAGGAAAATTTGATTTCCATCACACTCGGGTACGATGGAGAATATTTCACTTAGCCTGTATGGCTCTAGAGGTTGAGGTTGATTTTCCTCGGGAACTTCTGGATCGTTAGGCATTGTGTTTCTATTATTAAAAATTTATTTCACTATTTTAATAATAATCGATCAGTGCGATTATCGGCATAATTGAACAGTACAATTATCAAAAACAATATTCGTTCACTTATTCAGTAGAAGAGAATGGGGAGAATATCAGGAATATTTGGATATTCGAACAGATAAAAATATTTGAAAACGAAAAATACGAGACAATTCAATATATGGTTTCTTACTCTATGTGTTGAAGCATCGAGTTCGTCTTGTTCTCGTCGACGTCTGCCAGGGGCTTCACCAGGTGTTCCTTCCACAGATTCTTCGAGTGATGACTCCCTCAGGGTGCGATTCCGGTAAAGGATAGGTATCCACCGTCACTAGTGAGGAGTTGCCGTGTTCTAGTAACGTTCGCGGAATCCTACAGCGATTGCGCCAATTTGTTATCTCGATAATTACGAGAAGGACTTTTTAAAAAGAATATACGAGGTGGTTTATACCACCGTTACAAAAATACGAGTTGATACAGTAACGAGCTTTATTGAACTGAACTAGCGAACTCGTGTTCTGTCTTTTATAGAAGTACAGAGTGTTAATTCAGCATCAGCTGTTCCCATCGTGAAACTTTGCGGATGCTGATAAGAAATATCAGCTTTTCCGAGAGAATTGTTATCGCTTGTAACCTGATACTTATGAGAAGGCCATACTGCCATAATATCGCATATAACATTCATATACTTAGTGGATAATCATCATCATATTTTGAATCAAGCCTGGTACGAAAAAAAAATGAATAAAACAGAAGAACGATTGAGAGTCCTAGACGCAGCTGCAGCAATTATTCGCGAAGATATTCAAACCGCAGTATTTGATAATTCTATCTACTCTCCACCAAGTCACATGTTTGAATATATAAATAATGGAATCCCAGAATCGTTGAAATATCTTGTGGAACGAGTGATTTCAAAAAATAAACGATCAAATTTAAATCATTCCAAATTAATATGCACAAATATTTGCCATTGTATCATAACTGCTGTTCGACCAAGGTCTTTTAAGTCAAAATTACAATTAGGCCTCGCAGTTTTTTTTCATCGAAGGTTCGGGTCTAAACGTCTAATACAAATCTTTTTGGCTTTTGGTTTATGTGCTTCTTATAATGATACAATAATGTACGAGGCAGCAGCAGTTTTCCATCGTCCTCCTCATGTCCTACCACCAGAAAGTGGCACTCTTATTCAATACGTTGCAGACAATGCTGATGTTAATGTAAATACGCTAGACGGCAATAACACGCTCCACATAATGCGTATTATTCAAATTGTTACTCCAAAATATTCAGTTTTACAAGAAGAACCTATGCCACGAATAAAATAAACTCTTTCAGCAAAAGATTTCAAGACAAAAGCTCATGTGCCGATACAGACTTATATAAATGGCGGTGTAGTAGGCTACAGTAAATTAAATGTTAAAGATTTTGTTTATGGAACTGACAGTATCTTTCCTCAAAAAAGCTGATGTAATATGGTTTTATGGGAAATGGAAAAATGCGTCTATACCCGGTTGGAATGGTTTTATTGAACGTTTAACAAATAATCATACGAATTTTTCTAAATCTCAAATTTCATTTTTACCATTTATTCACCAACCAGTCAGTAACTATAATACTATCTATACGACTTTACTTTGTGCATTAGAGAATGCAAAACGGTATAGCCACACTGTATGCATCGTGACTTTCGACCAGCCCCTGTATGCTAAACCTCGAGAAATGGTATCAGCCGCACCTGAGGGGTCTGTAGTATCAAAAATCATCATCAGACTTGGAGGATTTCATCTACTGATGTCTTTTATGGGAGCAATTGGTCATATTATGCAAGGAAGCGGCATAAAAGAAGTACTAGCAGAGATCTATGCGTTAAAATCATTAGAAAAAATGCTCAATAGACATGCTTACGCAAGAGCTGTTCGAGCTCATACACTACTTCGGCAATTATAATATTAAAAGAAGTTGAAATGAATGACATAATGGATGCAGATCTAATCATAAATATCGAGCATATACCGGGTGCTTCACAGTGGTTGGAACATTAGAAGTATCTGGAGAGCAGAAAGACAGATCATTTCGAAAATTTGTGGGCGTGGATAATCAAACTTGCTCTATCCGTCTAAAATATTTTCATTAATACAGTGTTGCCGCTTGTATCAGAAAGTAGTAGCTACTTTGTTATTTGAAATGGAACACCTCGTATATTATATCATTTTTGGAATCCTTATAAGATTCCTCACAACATTCCCAAAAAATTCCCTATACCTATCTATGACGATTTCCGAGATAAAAATTATTTTGTCCAATTTTTGTGCAAAACCTGACCATTGAAAAATATCAATTTTTTCCCAATGCAAATTTACAAAATATTGCAATTTGGGTTATAGCTGCATAAGACCATTAAGTATTCTGTCGATGAACTGGATCCCAGTTTCAGCATACGGGGAGGCTCCGAAGTGAGTTCCTTCCGGGGACTCATGAAAATGACTGAAACTCCGTTTTTTTAAACGAAACACCTTGTATATTATTACTTATTTGAAAAGCTGTAACATTTTTCAATTTAATTGAGTATACTTTCCCTATACCTATCTTGTACAGTTTGATAGTTATGATCACTTATGTTATGAATTCGTCTTCAATAAAATAAATATTGGATAGTGGCTATGAACTTCATTCTGACAGAGAACTAACATGTTATTCCTTCATTGTCATCCTGTATTCAAGTTGCATGGGTGTGAAAATACTACGGCAGAAAATAATTACTCGAATGTGGTTTTGATGGATTTATTCATCATTTATGAGCAGAGTATTTTATTTGAGTACATTACAAGTACATGTTTGTAGCACGTCATAAAAGCGACAATACTAATATTGAATTATTTAAATATAAAATATAGTAGACATGACAAATATAACAAATAGTGTAAAAAATATATTGTAAATTACTGTAAAAAATATTGTTAAAAGATGAGTTACAATAAACGTAACATAGACAGAATGGAATTTTGTTGAGATGAGTTTTATTCTCTATACGATCTGAAATGTCCAATGTATTCCTTTGTGGAATGAAAGCATTGTGTCAAGAGTAAGTTTTTCATTCTATTTTTGAATGAGTGCATACTTGATGACTTCAATTCGGCCGGTAATATATTGTAGAGATGGTAATTTAATGAATTTTTCCTGGAGTTGCTCAGACGGAACAGGTATATTCTTAAGTTATCTGCTTGCCTAGTACCATAGCTGTGTACATCAGATTGCTTAGTGAGCATTGAAGACTTTTTATGAATCTCTATCAAAACTTGAAGAATATATAAACACGGCAAGGGCATTATTCTGAGTTTGATAAACAAAGGTTGGCAGTGTTCCAGATAACTTACGCTGGATAAAATTCTAACAGCTTTTTTCCGCAAACGAAAAATTGAGAGAGATTCAGACAAAGAATAGTGCCGTAACTAATGTGAGAATGAAATAGCGAAAAATAGGTTGTTTTGAGTGCATTGAAATTAGTTACATTTTGAAGTTGTCGTAGGACAAACAGCGAACTACTCTTTTACCTTTCAATTTGGTGATCTGGGTTTTCCAAGATAGATTACTGACTAGAGTTATTCCTAGTAAATTTGCGGAATGCATTTCTGAGGCATCCGTAGTAGATGAAAGATAAAGAGACTGCGATTTATCGTTATTTAGTTTGAGTTTGTTTGCTGCGAACCAATTTTCGGATTTATTAGCTAATTCTTCTTGAGTACTGTACAGCTCTGATCTCAGTTTATCAGAATAAATGAAACAGTTTTCACAGGAACCATATGGTTGCTTAAATCATTGGTGTATTTTATGAATAACAACGGTCCTAAAATTGACCCTTGAGGAACTCCATATTCAATATGTTTGAAATCAGATACTGAATTTCCAATATTTACAGCTTGATAGCGATTCTGCAGATAGGATTGTATCAGATTGAGTGGTACTCCCCTAACCCCGTAGTAATTTCATTTTTCAAGTAATATTTCATGTGATACGCAATCGAATGCCTTTGAAAGGTCACAAAGGGTGATGGCAGCTTGCATCCCATCTTCCAAGGTTGATACTATATCATTCACAACATTCATGACAGCGAGAGCAGTAGAACGATTTGGTCGAAAACCATATTGTGTGTTGCTGAAAAAGTTATTCGATTCAAAGTAATACCTCATTCGTTTATTCAGAATTTTTTCAATTATTTTCGCAAAAATTGAGATAATGGAAATAGGTCGGTAGTTATTGATATTATTTTTGTCACCTTTTTTGAACAACGGTGTTATTTTAGAATACTTGAAGCAATCTGGAAAAACTCCTGTTGAAAAGATTGCATTTATCAAATTAGTAAGTGGAACCAGAATGATGTCACTAGTGTCTGTTATTATTTGAGAGTTCAGTTCATGTTTATCGAGACAATTCGATTTCTTCAAAGATTTTATGTCATCCGATACTTCTTGGGGTGCTACCGGCGATAAATAAAATGAATAGCTGGAAAATTTTTGAAATTTAAAAGTTCACTAGTCGATACGGTTGGTAAGGAATTTATAATATCAATAGCAATATTGACAAAAAATCATTGAAATCATCAGGAGAAAGATCAGGAACCGATTCTATACGGTGGAATTTATTTCGCTCGAAGTTTATTATTTGCCAACATGCTTTCGATTTGTTTTCAGCTGATATAATATATTGATCATATGCTGCATTTTTTGCTTTCTTCAGTTCACCGTTATATATAGTTTTTAGTTGAGTGTAAGTTTTGAAGGCAGTTATTTTTTTAGTTACATCAGCTTTTAGTTTGAGAGCTAATAGTGAATCTGTCATGGATTCAAGCCTATCATCAAACCACTTAACTGGAACGAATTTTTTATTTATAGAACATTTCTTCAATGGGCAGTATTTTTTTACAACATCATTGTAGGTTTTTACCATAAAATATGCCAAATACTCAGCATTTTCACTGGACTCAAAAATTGTCCAATCAACAGAAACTAGGGCATTTTTTATTTTTGAGATGGATTTTTTTCCGAAAGCCCTCTGATACAAAATATTTGTACTTACAATCTCGTTTTTTTGAATACTTATGAGCTGACCACGATGATCAGAAAGGCAAGGTTCTATAACCCTGCTGTCAAATGTAGATTCACTGAGATTCGTTATTATATTATCCAAACATGTGGACGATGTAGCTGTAATTCTTGTATATTCATTTATAGTAGCTGACAAACCGAATGACGTTAGAATACAATTCAGATCATTCAAGTCCTTTGAATTAACTTTGAAATTTATATTAAAGTCGCCTGCTATTATTATTTTCGTTTCTGGTAAAATTATTTCACTTAAAACGCTCTTAAAGTTCTCGAAAAAAAGGCCAATATTACCCTTGCCGGATCTATACAAAGCTAACATGGTCAATGTAACAAGAATATCAGTAGAACATGCAGAGAGTTTAATGAAAAGTATGCTGATTTACCTCGAATAAATTTGAGAAAATTCATTAGATTGAAGAGAAATTTTGAAATGTTTGGATCTTCTTTGAAAGTAACAAGAAACTTGCCTAGACTTGTGACAGATAATGAGACAACGCAATAAATGTTTTGGCATACTTCCACGGGAATCCTCAAGCTTCCATTCGTAGTGCGGTTCACGATTTAGGTGTGAAACTTTCATCAGTTCATAGGATTCTGAAGGAACACGGAATGCATGACTACAAATTTCATAAAGTTCAAGCTCCAAGACGCTCAGCAAAGGATCGAACTATGTGAAATGTTGATGGTGCGTATGCAAGTAGACGAAGATTTTCTCAAGAAGATATTATGGACTGATGAATCAAAATTTTCGAGGGAAGGTATTTTCAACAGGAGGAATCTTCATAACTGAAAATCCGCATGTCACAAGAGAAATGGGATTTCAAGAAAAATTTAGTTTCAACGTATTTTGTTTAATTATGGACAATCAACTGCGCTATTTGATTTATGATGAAAACCTTGTTTCTAGAAAATATTTGAATATCTTGAGGACAACGGTTGGGGATTTCATTGAAGAACTGACACTAGAACAATATCGATCATGTTGGTATCAACTTGATGGGGCTCTTGCTCATTGCACTGCAGAAGTCGGGTTGGAATTGGACCGTATATTTGACGATCGATGGATTAGACGTTTGGGTCCATGGAACTGGCCCCCTAGATCCCCTGATCTTACACCCCTAGACTTTTATTTGTGGGGCACTATCAAGCAATGAGTCTACAGAACACCGGTCAACACAAGGGAAGAATTGGAACATCGAGTGACCCTAGCGTTTCAGGAATTAAATCCAAATGAAATTCAAAGAGCCACAATAGATGCCGTTGATGTTCGCATAAGAAAGTGTTTGGAAACGAATGGTAAACATTTTGAACATTTATTGAAATGATTCAGAACCGCTAAATCTTTCTAGATTAATTAATACACATGTTAGACTTTTTTACTTTTAACTTTTCATGATGATACAAACATTTTAAAATTTCTACTCAATCTAATAAATTTTCTCGAATTCATTCGAGGTAAATCAGCATACTTTTCATTAAACTGTCTGTATGTTCTGCTGACATTCTGGTTACATTGACCAAAAATGATGAATAAATCCATCAAAACCACATTCGAGTAATTATTTTCTGCCATAGTACTTTCACACCCATGCAACTTGAATACAGGATGACAATGAAGGAATAACATGTTAGTTCTCTGTCAGAATGAAGTTCATAGCCTACTATCTAAATCACTATCCAATATTTATTTTATTGAAGACGAATTCATAACATAAGTGATCATAACTATCAAACTGTACGAGATAGGTATAGGGAAAGTATACTCAATAAAATTGAAAAATGTTACAGCTTTTCAAATAAGTAATAATATACAAGGTGTTTCATTTGAAAAAAAAGGAGTTTCAGTCATTTTCATGAGTCCCCGGAAGGAACTCACTTCTGAGCCTCCCTGTATGCTGAAACTGAGATCCTGTTCATCGACCGAATACTTAATGGTCTTATGCAGCTATACACCAAATTGCAATATTTTGTAAATTTGCATTGGGAAAAAATTGATATTTTTCAATGGTCAGGTTTTGCACAAAAATTGGACAAAATAATTTTTATCTCAGAAATCGTCATAGATAGATATGGGAATTATATGGGAAAGTTGTGAGGAATCTTATAAGGATTCCAAAAATGATATAATATACGAGGTGTTCCATTTCAAATAACAAAGTAGCTACTACTTTCTGATACAAGCGGCAACACTGTATTAATGAAAATATTTTAGACGGATAGAGCAAGTTTGATTATCCACGCCCACAAATTTTCGAAATGATCTGTCTTTCTGTTCTCCAGGTACTTCTAATGTTCCATCCACTGTGAAATACCCGGTATTAGATAATACTCTTTCATGCAATGATATTGAAAATGACGATGAAGTATTAATAAATTTAATCAAAAACTAAACGAATATGAGGAACTATTTTTGTATGGTTTCCATTGCTAAAGAGTTCCTAAGAGCTGAGCGTATGGGGATTGGAAAGCTCAATTAAACTGCGTCAAAGAAATGCTTCCTTACTTTCACGCGTCTGGACATTTTCCTTATGCTAAATCTGCACACCTTTACTTGCAGGATATGGAACAATTACAGAATTTGATTGATCCTGAAGTTTACGAAAAGTTGTCAGGAGGATTTTTTACAGTTAGACGTTCAGACAAATTAAGTTGTGGAACTTGAACGGACATGGTAATCGTGCAGTGAAAGCTATGAAGACAGATGGAGGTATTGCTCGAGGGAGAAGTACAAAAGAGAGCGTCATAAGTAAATGGATTTATAGTATGCATGCTATGAATACAGTTTGTGACAAATTAGAAGATATCGCTAATGTTAGGATGGATACGACCGAGCAGCATGTTGATGCAAGTGATTCACGAGTAGCATGATCCTTTTCCAGAGGTTAACAAAATTGTTTCTATTGCGAGTGGTGTCGTTGGTGACGATAAAATTAATTGTTATAAAGCTCGTGAAGTTAGACTTGCTTCTATGGCAAAAATGACAGGATTGACATTCAATAATATTAAATTAAAACGCGCTGATAAAGTTGTTCCTCTTTTAGCTATGACTAGTTCCATAAAAGTTCATGAAGAAAAAGTACCTATTGACCCTGTATTATTGTTCCAACGCATGAGTATTACTGCAGCATTTCAAAATGAAATAGAAAAATATTTTGAATATGAATTAGCTACCTACCCTTTATCGTTATTCGATGTCATCGGGATGCGTAAAACACAGAAGTCTGACATTTACGATTGTTTTGAAAAAGTAAATATTGATATTAACAACACTAATGCGACATACATCATTGACGGAGGATACTTACTACACCGCGTTGTGTGGGATAGCGAAGAAACATTCAATTTTATCTTAGATAAATACGTTCAATATGTACGTCGAGATTTTGGTTCCAGAGTTACTGTCGTATTTGATGGCTATGATGATTGCACGAGGAATATCAAAGCTGCAGAACAACGTCGTCGAACTTTAGCAACATCTTCATCTTCTGATATTTTATTTGATGAACAATATGACAGTTCCAACCAGTCAACAGAAATTTCTTACAAATACTCACAAGAGGTCTCGGTTTATTTCAATGTTGAAAGACAAGTTTACTGCTGAATATATATTGGTAAAACAAGCTAATAATGATGCTGATGTATTGATTATTGAAACAGCAATAGAGCATTTCAATTTGACAAATACAACTATTGTTGTTGGTGAAGATGTAGACTTACTCGTACCTATTACTCACTGCTCGAACTCCAACTGAAAAAACAATATTTTTCTTAAAACCAGGAAAAGCTCAACATCAATCAGATTTACAGGGTGTTTCTTAAGTACGTGTAACTTCAAGAGCATGTTGCTGACGTCAAAATAAGAAAAAAAGTTCCCATAAACACATGTCCGCAAGTTATTCGTTTCTAAGATACAGAGTGTCAAAGTTTAATTATTACATTTGTTTTTTTGTGAATAAATTCCAAAATATTTGTGATATTCGAGTAAAGTTTGGTATCTGGGATGATTTTTCAATGAAAAAATCAAATTTTGTGTTAATTGTGAAAAAACTAATTTCTAATTGAATTCATTTTGAATTGAAAAATCTTGTCATTCAAAATCACTTGAATCGATTATTTCAAATCTCAATAACTCGAAAACAGTTGCTCGCAGTGACCTCTATCAAGAATATATTTTTTACACAAACTAAGTAATAAATATTCCCAGATACCAAACTTTACCCAAATATCAAAATTATTTTGAAATTATTCACAAAAAATAATAAGAATTCAACTTGGACACTGTGTATCTTAGAAACGAATAACTTGTGGACATATGTTTATAGGAACTTTTCTTCTCATTTTGATGTCAGCAATACGCTCCTAAATTTTCTACACGTACTTAAGAAACACCCTGTATATTCATCAAAAAGTTTATCTACTTTTGTAAAGTGTCAAAATCATGTACTATTTTTACACGCAATAACTGGCTGTGATACGACATCTGCATTTTACAGGAGGGGCAGTTTTCAAAATGTTTGAAAAACAAGATTTAGTTCAATGTGCTGTAATTTTTAAAAAGAGTAATTCAACTCAACTAGAAGTTTTCACCAACGGCATCCGCTTTCTTCTTTCTATGTACGGAGCTCCTAAAATAACTACCTGTTTAGAAAAGCATCGATATGCATGTTTCGTTAAAAATACTAAAAATAAAAAACAAGTTCAATTAGCTTGTCTTCCTCCAACCTCAGTTGCTGCTCATCAACATCGTTTTCGGGTATATTACCAAGTTCAAGTGTGGCTTGTTTATCAGCTAGACCCTACAGACTGGGGTTGGAAGTTGGTCAACAATATATTAGAGCCAGTTCAAACTTTACTCCCACCTGCGCCGGAAAAACTGCTGAACACAATTTTTTGCAACTGCAAAAAGGGATGCAGTGCTAAATGTGGTTGCAAAAAAGTCAGACTGTTTTGTTCTCTGGCATGTAGAAATTGTCAAGGCCGATCGTGCTCAAATGTTGAATCACAAGCAATGGAGGATTCGTTTGATTCCGACAAAGTGTCATGCGATACATCGCTATTGACGCAATTACCTTGCGTCCAAAATGAAGATGAAGAAGAAGCAGAAGAAGAAGAAGAACAAGAAAAAGATCAAGATGAACAAGAAGAATTTGAAACTTACGAATCAGGCGAATGAACTTCACCACTTTTTTTTATTTATGTCGCTTTTATATTTTCCAATCTTTGAAAATTTCCGTTGTTTGCAATAGTTTCACATTGAACAGGATCACAACTGACTCGTGGAGTAGGCCTACTGGGGAAACCACGTTAAAAAAACGCGCCGATACACTACCTCATAGGTGGCGTGGAAACGTGTGCATATTATGACGATAACAACTTTTATAACTTTTTGAATCGTTATATCTCAGAAACGGTGGCTTGTAGAAAAAAAATATTATTACATTTTTTATGGATAATTTTATGATCTACTACTAATTTTCGTCTGAGGTACTTTTATGATAAAATCTCGAAAAACTGATTTTTTTGACCTTTGACCTTGAATAAATTTTTTTCCATACACGGGAACAATGGGGAACTTTTAAATATTATTTATAATTATATTTTGAACAATTTTTCTGATTTTCAGATTGTTGGGATTTTATGCACCTTCGAATGTCTGAATTGGCCGGACTAATACAAGTTATTTGAACGTATCCATCGCCCTCTTGAATAAAAATTAAAATGAAATAAAAAATCAAAAATGGTTACAAAAAGTAACAAATGATACATGGTTGTATTCTTAGGGAGACATAAAAAGTGAAAATATATCAGGAGTCCCATTTGAAAATCGGAAGTTTGTCACTTCCGGTTAATCCGGAATTTGCGTGAAGTTGATTTAAATGTCAAAAAATGCAGTTTTATGCCTTAACCCGATCCTCCAAATTTAATTCCATTATCTTCGAAAACAAAGTTATAGGGGCGAGCCACATTTCATCATTTCGCCAAAGATGAATACCGGGAGTATACATCTTTGGCAGATTTATTGGATATATATATATACACTCTCAATTATTTCAAAAGATGCTTGGTTTTTGTTTGAAAAATTGCTTATCCCTTTCGCGCTTTGTGGTGTTATCATGACACCACAATTCCTAAAAATCATATCAACGCTGCGTTGAGGTATCAAAGCGATACCACCACGGGAATATACGTACGGTAAAGCCATCTATTGGCAAAAATACACCAATTGATTCAGCGAAGTAAAGCATCATAGACCGGGGGATAGTGACAGATTTTGGGACACGATTTTACTCAGTATGCCTTTTGTACGACAGTATTGTCCGTATATCCTCATGATAATAATGCATGAATCAAAGAGTCGTCGTAGGTTCTTCATATTAAAATATAATAATAATAATTTTAATTATTATTATTATTCGGATACGATTTTAATCAGACTGCAATGTGTTTCATGATGAAATAATAAAACTAAAATACTCGAAAAACGATTGGCAGGCCTTTAGGTTGGGTCCGAATGGCTGATATGGTCACGTGAAACTGTATTTGGAAAAAGAAATTCTCCGCCCATCCTGATGGTATGCCAATGGTTTTTCGAGTAGTTTACGTCTAGTACTTTATTACAAAACACATGGCAACCTGATTGGAATCGTACCGAAACACATAATTTTTCGAAAATATTATTATTATTTTTCAATATGAAGAACCTACAACGACTCTTTGATTCAAGCATTATTATCACGAGGATATATGTACAGTACTGCCCTCCAAAAGGCATACTGAGTAAAATCGTGTCCCAAAATCTGTCACTATCCCCCGGTCTATCAGTAGCTTGGTATATTCCAATGACATATTACCGTTAGACTCCGTTATTTACATTTCTAGCTGCGGACAACATAGAGTCACATTCTAAGCACAATTTTTACTGCCGCTTGTTTCGCGGATATTATGTGCCTATATACATTTTATATAAGCAGATAATTCAGCAGAAACTCAGCTTTGCCGACTTTTGGGTTGATTGGCAACTATATTCCGCGAAACAATAAAAATTGTGCTTAGAATGTGAACGCAGCTAGAAATGTACATAACGAAGTCTACTCGTAATATGTCATTGGTATATTCGACGGGTGCACCATCGAATTTCTGTTTTGTATGGGAAAGTTACAAGGTTATACGCTTGTTTTCACATTGAAAATGGCCAGTAAGTATTTAGTTAGTGAATATAATGATATATCAATATTTTTTCATCATAATCAGGACAAAATATTTTATTTGTCATGTTATTTTTTATCAGAAAATCAAGTGGTTTCAATTGATACCACAAAGCAGCATACTATGTTTCAACAAAAATATTTCATTCCAGATAAAAGGTGGAGATATGATGACTTACAAACTATGGACGAAGATGATTTCATGAAAACATTTTTTGACATACCGTCCGATGGAGAGTCTCAGGACGATATCAGTGATCAGGACGAAGACAATGCGGAGGTTGTACTTGGTACTAATGCTGCTGATTTAGATTTGGTTTGGGATGATGATCTTGAGCCTGATAACAATGTGCAAACTGGTAATTTTGATACTGAAAATTGTTTATGTTTTCCCTAAAACATTTGTTTTTATATTTTACCTCATGAATATGATGACAACAATATAGATGAAAGCGAGTATAGCGATGATGATATTATTTCACTCGCAGAATTGGCAAGGAAGCTCAATGTGAACAAATTTGTTTGGAAAAAAAGCGTATCCAGCTATTTAGCGCCTGAAAAATTTTGCCAAGATTTTGGACCTAGCATTATACAAGAAGAAGCAGCGCTTCCTGTTGATTTTTTTTCTTGTTTATTTCCAGACACTTTATTTGAGCACATAACTTTCCAAACTAACTTGTTTGCTACACAAGCCAGTGCAAAATCAGGTAACCGTTCACTTTGACTAATATTCAGGAAATAAAAACATTTTTCGCCATAAATATACTGATGGGCATAAAACGCTTGCCGAGCTACCGAGACATTTGGTTAACCGAATTAGAACTCAGCGCTAACTATGTATCACAACTTCTGCCAAGAACAAGATTTGATTGGTTATTAGGAAACATTCATTTGAATGATAATGCTTTGCAGCCCAAACATGGAGAACTTGGCTACGACAAGCTGTACAAAGTACACCCTGTTTTGAATGCATTGTCCGAAACTTTTGGCAAATTTTGCAAACCATCAAGAAATATTTCTGTTGATGAATCCATGATTATGTTCAAGGGACGGTCTTCCTTGCGCCAATACATGCCAAACAAGCCCATAAAGCGCGGGTACAAGGTATGGGTTCGAGCCTCGGAAAGTGGATATATAGATCAATTCCAAATCTACACGGGAAAAGTTGGTAACAAATCAGAAACAAATTTGGATTCTAGGGTGGTCACAGATTTGACGAGATCATTAGTCAATCGCCATCACACTGTCTACTTTGACAATTATTTCACGTCTGTGCCACTCTCGAGAAAGTTGAAATCAGAAAAAATATTGGCTTGCGGTACTATAAGAGCTAATCGTCTGGGAATACCGGTCGATATGAAAACAGATAAGGAAATGAATAGGGGCGACATCGACTGGCGAATAACTGATGACGGAATAAGTTTCCTGAAATGGAAGGATAAGAGGACAGTTACTATTGCAAGCAATTTTCATATGCCTGATAATATGGGAACTGTTAATCGAAAAAAAAGAACGGGGAGAAGGACACCATCACGTGTCCCAACATGATCAATGCTACCATGGGGTATGTTGACAAAGCAGATATGCTAAAGACAACTTACCAAATCGACAGGAAGAGTAGGAAGTGGTGGCCCAGAATTTTATGGCATTTTGTTGACGTATCAATTGTCAATTCATTTATAATCGATAATGAAAAGTACGAACACACTAATATGAACCTCAAGGATTTCCGGTTGTCCATTGTAACTGGCCTAGTTGGGGCGTCTACTGAAACTCCTCGAAGAGGTAGGCCTAGTGGAGAAATGCCTCTGAGTAGATTCAAGCCGAATATTCCTCTAGAGAAAATATGGGATCAGGCCGCTCACATGCCAGTACATTCTAATTCTAGGAGATGTACATTATGTAGTTCACGAGCAGAACAGCACCGGACAAGATGGTCATGTACTATATGCAAAGTAGGCTTGTTCCTCAACGACAACAAAAATTGTTTTGAGAAGTTTCATAGGAAAGATTAAGTAAAAATAGCCATAATTTTCATTTTGTTTTTTTTATAATGAAATTAGAACTTTTTCAATGGAGGTGTTTTGTTTGCTTTGTGGTATCATAGTGACACCACCTGCTAGCTCATTTTTCATAAAATGAAAAGATCTAAATCGGGTGAATTTTCAAACTTTTGATAGTAACTGTTCTGTGCGAAGATAAAAATCGGGAATCATCCAAATGCCAACGGCAGGGAATGATATAGACTACAAGCTCATATAACGATTTTGGGGGGTCATTTTATACAGCATGAAACATATTCAGAACGATGCTGCTATATGAAAAAATAACTTTAGGCACTATGCCGTCAATTCTTGGTGGGACAAATGACTGTAATAATAATAATAGTAATTTTTCATCTGAAGATGTGCTCTACCGACAAAATATTCTTGTAGGGCATTCCTCACGTTGGTGGATTATGAAATAATAATCTCATAGAACCTACTGCCGTACAAAAATAATGAAACCAAAATCCAGGATTTT
Source organism: Chrysolina oricalcia (assembly GCA_944452925.2). Taxonomy (NCBI): domain Eukaryota; kingdom Metazoa; phylum Arthropoda; class Insecta; order Coleoptera; family Chrysomelidae; genus Chrysolina; species Chrysolina oricalcia. Next base: position 37,256,529 of record OX101825.2, read on the forward strand.
TTTTTTATTTTTCGGAAATTGAAAAATTTTCCTGGCTTTCGGTTCCATTATTTTTGTACGGCAGTAGGTTCTAGGAGATTATTATTTCATAATCGACTAACGTGAGGAATGCCGTACAGAATATTTTGTCGGAAGAGCACATCTTCCGATGAAAAATTACTATTATTAATATTACAGTCATTTGTCCCACCAAGAATTGACGGCATAGTGCCTGAAGTTATTTTTTCATATAGCAGCATCGTTCTGAATATGTTTCATGCTGTATAAAATGACCCCCCAAAATTGTTATGTGGGCTTGTAGTCTAATATCGATATTTCACCTTGACAAACTCAGGAGAGACAAATGGACTGCTTGCTAAATCGGAGAAATTCGTGCCTTTTAAAACTCTTACCTGTTATCAGATGCGGTGGCTCTGGATGGGATATTATCTTGCGGTTTATCATGTAATCGCTTCTACGGGCCGTGATTGAAGTTCACAACACTTCTAGATTGCGTAGGACAACTAATTTTGTGGAGTTTTTACACACGACGACTCTCTCACTCACTATCGAGAGTATATCAACGAATGTGTAGGCGGTACACATTCCCATACACAAGTAAAAAAGCTTTAAAAGGCTTATTCACGATAAAATGAGAAGTTATACGCGGTGAGCCAAATAAGACGAGCTGAGGATGCGTTGCATTTTATAATTTACAATTAATAAGAATAATAAAGAATAATAAAAATAAACTTTTAGAATACATAAAATAACAAAACAAAAGGGAAGGTGAGCGGAAACGCGACAGTAACTGCAATGAATATTGCATTGAATATACGTTTTTTCATTTTCAAAAAATTCTGCCTTGAAAGGGTTAAACTTGTTCTCTCCAGAAGTTCTTCTCTACCACAACCATGTGATATAAGTTGAGCATTTTGATGAATCTGTATTATTATTACATACTCACATACAACATAATTTTAGCTTTGTGTAGTGATCATTTGATTATTCAAATAATTTTTCAATAAATATTTTGACGATCGCAACATAAAATAAATGTAAAATGTATTAAAATAAAAGAATTCATTGACATGTATTTTTTCGGTTTCGGTATATACAGGGTGGGGCACCGAAAACGAAACAGATCGAATATCTTCAAAACGCGTGTGCTGTGAATAAAATGCAACAACACGTCGATTTTTAATCCAAGGGGAACATCTTCCTATCATAACCTCAACTGTCATACCTCTCCCCCCACCCCTTGGGCACTATCACCCAAACAATTTGACTAGGGAAAGTAGTAAGTGTGACACATCATTGAAAAGGTAATTTCATAAGGAATTCAGCCATGTCAATTTTTGCTACCTAACTTTTTATTTTGGCGCCCTCTTGCGGGAAAAATAACTGTTCCGTATTCCAAATTATAATACTGCATTTGCAAGTTATTTTGAAATAAATTCGGTGACAATGCATTATGGATTTTTTCTAAGAGAAAAAACAAAATGGCGGCTCCAAAATGGCGGACATGATTTGCAATTATGGTCCGATTTGATTCAAAATGTGGTGGTTTTCAAGGTCGAAAATTATGATTTGTTCGTCAATGCAAAAAAACAAGATGTTGGCTCCAAGATGGCGGTAATTCTGGTCCGATTCGAATCAAAATTGATGTGGGGATTTTCAGGGTGAAAACTTATGATATTTTTGTCAATGCAAAAAACCAAGAATTGTGGTTCGATTCGATACAAAATTGGCATATGAAGGTTTTACAAGATTCGAGTATGACTACAGTGAATTAATTGAATTGATGAAAAAAAGGTTTTATAAAAATTAGAAGATAATATTTTACTTAGATATGTGACGTAGGTTATTCTGTGCGTAACAGATTCAGAATTTTATCGCGTCTGAAATTCCCTGAAAATCTTCACATAATAATTTTGATTCGAATCGGACCAGAATTACAAATTTCGTCTGCCATCTTGGAGCCACTATCTTGTTTTTTTGCATTGACGAACAAATCATAATTTCCGACCTTGAAAACCACCACATATTAATTTTGAATCGAATCGGACCATAATTGCAAATCATGTCCGCCATTTTGGAGCCGCCATTTTGTTTTTTCTCTTAGAAAAATTCCATAATGCATTGTCACCGAATTTATGTCCAAATAGCTTGCAAATGCAGTGTTATAATTAGGAATACGGAACAGTTATTTTTCCCGCAAGAGGGCGCCAAAATAAAAAGTTAGGTGGCAAAAATTGACATGGCTGAATTCCTTATGAAATTGCCTTTTCAATGATGTGTCACACTCACTACTTTCCCTATGAAAATTGTTTGGGTGATAGTGCCCAGGGTGGAGGGAGAGGTATGACAGTTGAGGTTTTCAGTGCCCCACCCTGTACATTAAATACGACCATAACCTGGTTTCATCCTCCATATTGCTGAATTTCATGGTGGAACCATTCCCTGTACTCGAGATATTCCACTTAACAATGGCAAAACCAATTAAAAACGGGAACTAAATTGATTTTCGACTTTCCATAATACCGCCGAATTTCATGGTGGCACCATTCTTTGTTCTCGAGATGCACCACTTGAAAATGGCAAAAAAACAAATAAAACCCGTATTTAAATTACTTTTCGACGTTCAGACCGGACATGAAATATTTTCCTGGTCAAGGATGGAAAGAACACATCATTTTCTATGATACTGTTAAATTTCGAGGTGGCACCATTCCAGGTTCTCTCAATATTCCACTTGAAAATGGCAAAAACCAATTAAAGATGGGAACTAAACTGATTTTCGACTTTCTGACCGGATTTGAAAAATTTTCTTGTTCATAGATGGAAAGGGCACATAATTTTCCATAATACCGCCGAATTTCATGGTGGCATCATTCTTTGTTCTTGAGATGCACCTCTTGAAAATGGCAAAAAATCATATAAAACCCGTATTTAAGTTACTTTTCGACGTTCAGACCGGACTTGAAAAATGTTCCTGATCAAAGATGGAAAGAACACATCATTTTCTATAATACTGTTGAATTTCGAGGTAGCACCATTCCTTGTTCTCGCAATATTCCACTTGAAAATGGCAAAAACTAATTAAAAACGGGAACTAAACTGATTTTCGATTTAAAAAAACTTCTTGGTCATAGATAGAAAGAGCACATTATTTTCCATAAGATTGATGAATTTCGTGGTGGCACCATTTCTTTTTCTCGAGATATTCCACTTGAAAATGCCAAAAACCAAATAAAAATAGGAATTAAATTTATTTTCGACTTTCTGACTGGATTTGAAACATGTCCTTGTTCATATATTGAAAGAGCACATCATTTTCCATATGAATGTTGAATTTCGTGGTGGCACCATTCCTTGTTCTCCATATATTTCACTTGAAAATGGAAAAATCGAATAAAAACGGGTATTAAATTGATTTTCCAGTTTCAGACCGGATTTGAAACATTTTCTTGGTCATAGATGGAAAGAACATATTATTTTCCATAAAACTGTCGAATTTCATGGTGGCACCATTCCTTGTCTCGAGTTACACAACTTGAAAATGGCAAAAAATCAAATAAAACCCGTATTTAAATTACTTTTCGACGTTCAGACCGGACTTGAAATATTTTCCTGGTCAAGGATGGAAAGAACACATCATTTTAAATAATACTGCTAAATTTCGTGGGGGCACCCTTAGTTGTTCTCGAGATATTCCACTTGAAAATGGAAAAACCAATTAAAAATGGGAACTAAATTGATTTTTGACTTTCTGACCGGATTTGAAAAATTTTCTTGGTCATAGAAAGAGCACATTATTTTCCATAATATTTATGAATTTCGTGGTGGCACCATTTCTTGTTCTCTAGATATTCCACTTGGAAATGGCAAAAACCAAATAAAAACGGTTATTAAATTGATTTTCAACTTTCAGACCGGATTTGAAAAATTTTCTTGGTCATGAATGGAAAGAGCACATTATTTTCCATAAGACTGATGAATTTCGTGGTGGCACCATTTCTTTTTCTCCAGATATTCCACTTGAAAATGGCAAAAACCAAATAAAAACGGGAATTAAATTGATTTTTCACTTCCAGATCGGATTTGAAACATGTTCTTGGTCATAGATGGAAAAACAAACTGTCGAATTTCGTGGTGGCAACATTCTTTGTTCTCAATATATTCCACTTGAAAATGGCAAAATCGAATGAAAACGGGTATTAAATAGATTTTCGACTCTCAGACCGGATTTAAAACATTTTCTTGGTCGTAGATGGAAAGAGCACATCATTTTCCATAATACTGCCGAATTTCGTGATGGCACCACTCTTTGTTCTCGAGATGCACCACTTGAAAATGGCAAAAAATCAAATCAAAACGTGTAATAAATTGATTTTCGACTTTCAGACCGGATTTGAAAATTTTAATTGGTTATAGATGGAAAGAGCACATCATTTTCCACTACACTGTAAAATTTCGTGGTGGCACCATTCTTTTGTTTAGAGATATGCCACTTAAAAGTGGCAAAAATCAAATAAAAACGGGATTTGAATTGATGTTTGACTTTCAGCCGGATTTGAAAATTTTTCTAGGTAGGTAGGTAATATTGTCAAATTTCGTGATGGCACCATTTCTTGTTCTCCAGATATACCCCTTAAAATTGGTAAAAACAATAATCCAATGCAATATTTTTCTTCGATCTTGAGTTACTAGTGGTACTAGCATGTAAATTTCATTGATGATTTCCGAATTTTCATGGTTTAAACAAAAATATTCTATTTACTTAATTGTGGTACATAGTCACAGTGGCTTTCATTATATTATGTTCTTTCCTTACTCTATTTGTGAGATTTCTCACCTCGAGAACCACGAATAATCAATTTGAGTTGCATGAAATCCGCCTTATCAATTCGTTGCTGGCAACGATTTTTTCAGAAACGTTGCTGACAAATTCGTTGCTAACTTCACAGACATCTTGCTAACATGTCCCATACTTCGTAGACAATCCAGCTCTTTGTGTTGGAACCACACTGAAAAGTTACTTGCGGATGACAGAACCGTTTAGAAAAAGTCAAGACGATTATTTGTTTGTGACACTCAAGAATCCGCATGGTCCTGCCTCAAAACAAACCATAAGCATATGGCAGAGGCGTGTGGCATCGACAGGGATTCCAGAGACGTTGCGAAATTGTAATTTGAAGAAATGAAACAAATATGCGAGAGCCGACCGACCTTCCAGCGGGAAAGCGGGGAAAGGAAAAGCTCTTCAAAACTGTAAACAACGTGCGAGGTAGCGACACCAGGGTCGTACTACGTGGTTATTATTCAAGTGATCTCTCGGATTGCAGGTCTCATAAAATTATAATCGAACTTCACAGGTAAGTTCGTTTGATCATTAAATTATGGGAGAACCCACACAACTACAAATGATACTGGGAAAAAACATAGTCATTTCTGTTTTCAATAAAAAAGAAAACCATTCAGTGCGAGTGTAATGCATCAAGGTTGAGTGGTAGAAAGCACTTGCCTGACCCCTGTGGCTCAGGCAAAAGTTAACTCTACCTTTTGGTAGATCTGTATACTTCATTGTCAATGTTTGTTTTCCTCTGCCTCTACCAATAAAAGCGTTTACTATTATTATTATTATTATTATACCAAGGATTCCATATAGACTATAATACAAAATTCCCAGCACTTCTCTTCAACTCTTTCCATTCACAAATGATATGGCGGAGTTGTTCTGGACAGGTCAGAAGGACAATTATAAAGTAGCCGACAGCCTACTTAGGGCATGTACCGACGGGCGACTACTGCAGCGCGACAGTCGTGTAGCTCAAAATGATACAAATGAACTTCCAGGTTTGTGCGTACACGAGCGACAATTTTGTAGCTTCTAGCGGCATCCGCTGACGACAGTCGCCCGGAATGAAACGTGTTCTATTTGTCGGCGATAAAAGAGACGCCAAGCGATCGTAGCAAGCTATTCAGTAAACCGGTTTCTACAGGAATGAACATACGGGCTACTATTTTGTCGCTAGTCGTTGGCCTGGCATTTCGGTAAAGTATTTCGTACGGTGCACACGTCCACAATGTGTGAAATTAATAACACCGAAAGATTAATTTTGGAAATCGAGGTTCGGCCTGGACTTTACAACACGGCATTACCAGAATACAGCGATCGTAATTTGAAAACCAAATTATGGGAGGAAGTATGCGAACACGTTGTGCCGAATTGGAAAGACTTGGAATCCAAAGAAAAGTCCGAAAAAGGTAGGACATAGTTTTTTAATAATCATTCTAGAGTTAATTAACAAATTATCAAAGTTTTGTACAGTGTAGTTAAAGTAATTTAGGTTTCTTCTTCAATACCACTGTTCCCCCTATTAAATTATTTTAGGTACCATTAATAACAAAAAAAATATATATTTTTCGTTAATGCACAATTTATGTGACCACAGAAATGTACAATTAAATAATCAACATACTCATATATTATTATGAATTCAAAGTTTCAAGTAAAACCTTATACATAAGGTATTTTATATTTTGTCATATTGCCACGGTATTTCACCTCTTGGGGAGATAAAATAATCTGCAAAATAGTCCCTGTTAGATATTCCATCGCCATCAGCTCTGGTTCCTACACGAGCAATATCATCAAGAGAGCAATCATACAAGGTATCTTCATAATGCGTTTCATCTCTTTTCCGAACAAAGTTGTGTAGAACACAGCAAGTTTGTGTTATTAATTGTGCAAATTCCACATCTACATCCATAGCCTTATGAAGAATTCTCCATTTATTGGCTAATATACCAAAGGCACATTCTACCATTCTTCTTGCCCTGGTTAATCTGTAATTAAAAATTCTTTGCTTTTCACTAAGATTTCTGTTGGGGTATGGTCTCATAACGTCCCTTGATAAAGCAAATGCTTCATCCCCCACTATAACATGTGGCATACATCTACCATTGGCATCATGTGGTAGTGGTTTTGGGGGTGGAATATATAGTTGCTTTTGTCTTATTCGTTGACCCAAAACAGAATTTTTAAATACATTTGAATTGCTGGATTTTCCATATGCTCCAACGTCAATCGCAATGAAGCAGTAATCAGTGTCAACCAAGCCAAAAATTACAATTGAGAAAAAATTCTTGTAGTTAAAATATTGATAACCTGAATGATTCGGATTGGTAATCCGAATATGCTTCCCATCTATCGTACCAATGCAGTTTGGAAAAGAGGTATATCCGTAAAAATTTTCTGCTATCTGCTCCCATTCCTCTTGAGTTTTCTCTCCCATGTGAGTAGAACGTAGTAAAGCCCAGATAGCTGTACACGTATGTTTAACAATGGAACCGATGGTTGTTCGTCCCAAAAGGTATTCGTAGTGAAGAGAAGCGAAGCTATTTCCCGATGCCAAACACCTGAAGAAAATATCAACAAATTATTTTTCAAACTTCAGTTATAGTACTTTTATTGTTACAGGCAAAGAAGTACAAAAAAGATGGAAGTCCTTAAGATACTGCATGAGGCGAGAACTGGCTCTGCAAAAAACCCCTTCTGGTGGTGCTGCAAAGAAGAGAAGAAAATACATGTACTTCGACCAGTTACAGTTTTTGCGGACCGCGATGGAAGATCGTCAAACGACATCGTCTTTGTGTTCGGTCACAGCTGAAAGCAATGAAGCCCCGATCAATTACACGGAACCAGTGGAAGTTCCTCCAATACCTCCTGTACAACCTACTGAGACACCTAAATCAATGAAAAAAAGGCCAACTAATGATAATTTCGAGCAGGATATTTTGAAGCTGCTTGAAAAGCGCAGCACCAACCCTATGGATGATCTTGATGATGATAAGCAATTTTTGTTATCTTTGCTGCCGCTCATGAAAAAGTTCGACGACGACAACAAAATAACAATAAGAGTGGAGCTAATGAACACCATTAGAAGGGTTCTGCATGACATAAAAGCACAAAACAATTGTCAAAATGCACTTCAGTCTCTGGAGCCTTCACAGGGAAATTCTCAGTGGCAACCACCCAACATCCCATGGCAGCCGACTACTAATAACCAATGGCAGCCCCAACCTGGCCCATCATGGCAGTCATCACAAACTAGCTACCTTCCTCAGGTTACGCCGATACCTTCACCAAACTTATCAGTAGCCAGCAGTGAAATTATCGATCTTGACGAATCTTTAATGTAGGATTATTTTATATACACAATATTATATTACTCGTTCTACGTATGGTTTGTTTGTAAATGTGTAATTATCAATAAAGTATATTAAATTCTTACTTACCTGAGTGTTACTGCTAATCTTTCTTCGGGACTAATAGGTTTTCTCATATTCGTTGTTTCAAACGTAATCGCTGGACCAATTGATGCAAGTAGCTCGTCAAACGACGCCACCGACATACGAAAATAATTAAAAAATTTGTCAGGGTGGGTCCTCAAATCTGGATATAACTTATGAAATTGCCCTTTTAGTAAACGTTGGCTTACTATAGGATGCACCCAATACCGTCTTCGTTTTTGTAATAACCGCCTTCGGCGTCGCACTAATAAAACAGCAATACATGCTAACTTGGTAAACTCCATCTTGAGACTGACGAAAAACAAAATCCAGAGATCACAAAAGTGTGGAACGACATAAAAATCGCTTGTTTGCTCTGTCGTTTTCGCCACAAAAATGTGGTTAGTCTGATCACGTTCTAGTCGCGGCGCTTCAGCGACACGACTGTCGCGCTACAATAGTAGCCCGTCTGCACTTGCCCTTATTGTACAGTGAGTTTTTAAATTGAGTTCAAATTAACTATAGTTCATTTACTATGGATATTGGTCAAATTCGAAGGTAAAACTGTGCGTTGAAAGTGCGTTTGAATAAATTGAATCACAGCCTCCCTTTTCTATTAGTCCACTGGCAATTGAAACGAAATAGAAAGGATCTCGGCAATTTGCATAGTTACAATTAGCGCAAACTGTGTACAACAAGTTTGAATTTGACTTATCTTCAAAATAAATGGACTTTATACCCTTGATCGAAAAACAACACCAATGTAGACTATCAAACATAAAGGAGACGAGTTTATCTTTTTGTTCAAAATTTGTTTGAATTTTTGTTGGACAAAAAATTTTCAAATAATTTACAATTTTGGCTTTTTAATGGTAGATGGATAGACATATACTTTATTGTCAAAGAATACATCCTCATTGACAAAGTTGATGAAAAACAAAATGGTAGTGAAGTCATTGTAAGTAATTAAAATCTACAATTTGTTAGGGGCGAAATTTAGGAAAGGAGAACAGTGAATGTGCAATGATGTTTCACGCGGCTAACATACCCAGTAGCTCAGTTGGCGTATAAGTATAAGATTGAAATATGGGGTTCAATTTTCCCGAGCGCCACGGATTTATCGCCAGTGAAAAATCCTTTACCACCCTGATGGAATGGGACAACCCACTGCACTAATATTACTGAAATATTAAACAATAGATACCTATAATGGTATAAAAATAATATATAAATATGTAGAGGTTTTGTCTTTCCTTTCGCTTGGATAACTTGGACCAGAATAAAAGAAATAGTCATGTCCCTTACTAATAAAATATATTAATTGATGTTACACACACTGATGTCCAGTAAACACAGGATATCCTATGGATATCTATTTCATGTCCATGATTAGTCCATATAGACATGCGCATTGAGTGGATATCCATTGAATGTCCAATTCCTCCTAGTACAATGGATATCCGTTTGTGGACATCCCTTTCTCGTCCAAATTGACTGAAAATTCAGTTGAAAAAGTGATGTCCATTGGACTTCCATTGTTCCACTGAACTTCTGAAAATTGTGAACGACGTTCTGATGACGATTATCAGAATTTATATACCTTCTACTGGTATAAATCAAATCTCGAAATTGGTCATATATTTATTGTTACTTCAATGAATAATTCATAGTTTATAAAAATTTTAAGATAACCATTACAAATTACTGTTAGACTGTGTTATCTAATCTTAATCGCTGTATGTAGTGTCAGTCACACATTTAGTTCATTTTATGTTGGTACCTCAGTTGGCAATAACGATGAAATGAATCAGCCATGACGCGATGACAATTGACGACTGAAGCTGAAGAGAACCCGGGAAGCTAACAAGATTCAAGAACCATGCTAGAATCACTTGCAGAAAGAGCAAATTTTAATAGTTGAGTTAGGTAATTTTGTTTCTAGTGTTAGAGTTATCAACTCTGTATGCAAATTCCTGAGGGAACATTGAGGTATTCTGATTGTTATTTGCATCTAAGATGAAGGAAATGGAGCAAAACACACTGTAAAATAGAGTTTTTAATAAAATTTACAAAAACGCTAGAAAGGAATTCAATGCTACCACAGGTAATAAAAGTGGTAACTTGAATTTCCTTTCCCAAACAAATTCTTCTTCGACTTCTAGTTCTTTGATTTCAAACTCTCAGTTTGTTCAGCATGATACTAATGATTCTGATGAAAGCAACTGTGACATTCAAATCAAAGAATATAATCAATACAGTAGTAGTGATGCTGAGGTTTCTTCAGATGATGTGGATGAGCTTTTTGTAGTTGAGGCTAACCGAGAAACCAACACTTCAAATAAATCTTCTCATGTGAAAGACTGCAAAGATACATTGAATGCTCCACTGGCAGAATGGGCATTAAAATATAATGTTTCACAAATAGCAGATACTAATCTTCTCCACATTTTGAAACCCTTACATCCACAACTTCCCTTGGATGCAAGAACACTATTAAGGTTGTGCAGCCAGGTGTGTATCATCATTTTGGTTTCAAGGATATTGTTGAAAAGTAGATGTCTGTTTCAACATTGACGGTTTGCCTTTGTCGAAGAGTTCAGGTAGCCAGTTGTGCCCGATTTTGTGTAATTTATTTTAACAAAAGACACCTGTTTTTGTGGTTGGTTTGTATCATGGCAATGAAAAACCAAAAGAGGCTAATGAATTTCTAGATTCATTTGTCACAGAAGCAATTGCAGTTTTGAATGAGGGATTGATATTTAATGATAAAAAGTATTGTGTTAAAATTAATTGATGTACCAGCAAAATGATTCATAAAATATGTGAAAAGTCATATGGGCTATTACTCCTGTACAAAATGTTCAACAATGGGTACATATATCAATAGAAGAGTATTTTCCCCAGACTAACAATTCAACACTTCGTAGTGACTTCGAGTTTAGATCAAAATTACATGAGGAACACCATACTGGTACATCTGTTCTTGAAATGATACCTGACATTGACATTAGATTACATGCACCTGATTTGTTTGGGTGTTGTTAAAAAATTAATTGTATCTTTGTGGGTTGAAGGAAAACCTGGGACAAAATTATCATCCCATCAAATTTCAAATATATCTGACATTTTGTTAAAACATTCTTCACATATCCGTGCTGAGTTTTGTAGAAAAAGTAGATCATTAATTGAAGTTAAGAGATGGAAAGCAACAGAGTTCAGAATGTTTTTATTATATTTAGGTCCTGTGTTGAAGTCTGTGTTAAGTCCAGAAACATATTTTCACTTCCTTACCTTTCATGTTGCAATTACATTATTGTCATGCAAAAAGTTTTTCCAGCATATTGATTATGCAGGTTCTCTATTGAAGTGTTTTGTTGAGACATTCAAAAATCTATATGGAAAAGAATATATCTCACACAATTTTCATAACTTATTACATATATGTGATGATGTAAAACGTTTTGGTTCCCTAGATATGTTTACTGCTTTTCCATTCGAGAATTATATGCAAATGTTGAAAAATTTTGTTAGAAAAGGGGATAAACCCATTCAACACATAGTAAGAAGAATTCATGAACATAATAATTATATTTCAATGTCAAGTGATGTAAATTATTTACAGCATCCAGAACCTTTCATGAAACATTCTAGTTGAATTTCTAATTGACATGAATTCCTTCAAGCAATATGAGAAGGTCAAATTTCCAAATTTTTTTCTGAGTGTTGGTCAAGCTGATCATTGTTGTTGTCTGAATGATAATAGTGTAATAATTACCAGGAACTTTTTAAGTGATAAAATAATTCAATCAATATCATCGGACAAGCATATGCGAACATGAAAGATTTATATACGTCACCATGCAGATCATCTGATTCGGGATTTCTTTTGTAGTGATCTAGGCCTACTACAGACATGGCCTACTAGTGCAGTCAGTCAAAAATGTTTGAAAATAACAATAAATGTTAATGAGTGTGTCATTTTTCCGCTTCTGCATTTGAAGTAGTAATAACAAAAGATTTTAGTATAAGCTGAAGTGTATTTATTGAATTACTGACATATTTGCAAATTCTAATTAAATGGATTGAACTCAGTTATGGATCTTGTCATTTACTTAATCTTTAGCAGTTGGTCTGTGAATGGAGAACATTTGATTCTTGAAACTTTAAATAATTTCTGTTCTCAGAACTGTTTACGTTTCATTTGAATCTTCTGCATTTTTTTTATTCATCTGCTTTTTACAAATTCCTAGAACCATGCCACGGAACAATTTAAGATAACAAAATTTTTAATTGATTTTCATTATTAAAGTTTGCACTACTTATATGGGAAACTTTTTTTTTCATTTGACTTAAAATTTTATTCTTTATAAAAGTTAGTGCATTGCACAAAACTTGCATTTGAGTTATCAAAGTACCAAATTTCCAAACTGTGTACAGGGGAGAACAAAAAATAAGAATTTTGATTATTTTCAATATCATCAGGTTTGAAATCACAGCCCCCTCAGCAATATACTTTTTTCACTTTTTTTTTAATGTTTTATTGCTCTCAAGAAATACCAGTAACTCAAATACACCTTTTTCTCATATTTCGATGCAAAATTTTAACTGATTTATTATTTGGACATGATTATCAACATTTGTTGAAAATGGTTATCATTTGTGCAGGCTTTTTGTGCAAAGTTGATATTTCACTCATCTGTATGTTTGTACAACAACTACTATGATGATAAAACTGAACAAAATTGAATAACCTCATCTAAACTAAATGGTCAAATAATACAAATGTGCAAGAATACAATCACTTTATCCAAAGTTTTACCTTGGAAGGTAGTTCTGTAAAGTTTGTCGCTTAGGGGGCTATCATCTCAGATCTGGATATTGTTTTCAATGGTGAACAACTTTTCTAAATAAGCTTTTTCAATATTATCGAAAATAAGGGTACTTAACTCCTGTCAAATTTTTTATATTTTGTTCTCTCCTGTATACCGTTTGAAAAATTGAAAATCTGATGCTTCCATAAAGTTTTTTGAAATGAATCAACCATTTTAAAAAATTAAATATTCTGACAAATGGATAATGAACAAGTTTCTCATATGGCGCATACCTTTTGAAACTCACTGTATATATTTTATTTTTCTTGTAATTGATTCCTCTGCTTGTAGATGAGGGTGCATGAATATTCACAAAAAATAACTGCAAATTTTGTTCACTGATAAATTATTTTTCCTACCCTGTCTAGGGAAAAAGTTCATTGATGAAAAAATATCTATTTTTGGAAATGAAAAAGAGCACTGTAAAACTATTACATTCTGATGTGATTTAAACTCTGACTATGACAAGAACAAGAAGAGTGAAGCGAACAAGCGAAGAGTGAGACATAAAAAAAATCTCGTCGGATGAAAGTTCCAAATCATCAGCTGATGAGTTGGATGCCATTATATGGAACAAAAAAGTCCCTCAGAGGAAAATTACGAACTTTTTGCATCCCCCCCCCCGCTTTGGTCAACAGTTTGTTTGTAGGTTTGTATTTTTGCTAGCTCTAGTGTCTGTTTTTAACTCTAAATTATATAACAAATCAAAACTGTACTTTATTATCCAAGACTGATTGATATGCCTTCAAGCATACTAGAATACTCATTTGTGGTAGATACATCATTTCAATTGAAAGAGTGTCTTCTGAAAAAATTAAAAAATTTGAAGTATTAAATATTTGAATAAAAGTTTTTTTGTAATTGAAAACGCTAAATAAAAACAAATGCCACTGCAAAACTAATAATGAAATAGCTCTTAGAAATTGCCCCAATGCACACCTAAACTTGGTGATGTTTGTATTTAGAATCTGCGATGGAACGGTTAATCTCAGGGCGTTTTGGAAAAATAAAACATGTGTGTCCAACTGCATGATATTCGAACATTTTATTGCCAATTCCTTCCAATAGTCGGATGACGAAATTTGACTCCAGTAATCTACAACTAATGATTTACTTTGTAGCACAGTGATTACATAACCAAAAAATATACGATGGTATGTATATGAATCGTTACCACTTATTTACATAAATATAAACAAAACACCTACCAAATGATTGACCAGGCGACCACCGTAAAATATCAACAATAATTTACGCAAATGGATCAATAGAAATACCAACAGGTTCAATGATCACTGTAGAAAGCAGAAGGGTGTTGATCTGTTTCGTTCTCGAATTCAAAAGAACTTTTCACGAACCCACAGATAAAATGAGCAAGAAAATATATTTTTCTGCAAACCTAAATTTTTTTTGGTCCGCACATCCATCACAACAAAACTCATCGCCGGCATTCAACAAAGTAACGTAAATTTTAAATATGATAGGCAACCCGTAATTCGCAAAAACACATCGATAGTAGCCTGCGATTCAGGAATAATAATGCCTGTCCAAGGCAGTTGAACGGTATGATCGGCGAAAAGCGAGGGGTAAACCGCTGAGGAAGTTTGGTGTACAGCCTTACGAAGTACTAAGGAAGTACGGGAAGTAAGAGGAAGTACGAGGAAGTAAGAGAAAGTACAGGGAAGTATCAGGAAGTACGAGGAAGTATAAGGAAGTACAAGGAAGTACATAGTACTCAAAACGCCCACGGTGGTGTTGCCGTCACGAGTCCTGTCGTATTAGTGCCATTTGGTGTGTTCTTGTTCTTAGTTGGATGTGTAACGTGTTTGATTACGTACGTATTATAGTGAAAGTGAAGACTAGGCGGGAGGCTTGGAATTATTGACACGTTTAAGCAAGTTCCAGTTAACCGAGGTAACCATTTGACAACAGATCACTCTGCTCCTGCAGATTATGAAAGGTAAGTAAGTAATAATAATTACAAATATTTTGTTTCCTGCACTTTGTTATACGCTTGAAATGCTTTTCTATTATATTCCATCTCCGTTAGATTGTGTTATTCTATGATTTTGATTCGAACGGTTTGTGATCATTTTCAAATTTTTTATTTAGATTTGATTTTTCGATAATGTAGTTCGAGATCCCTACAGCTCAAATTCATTAAGTTCTGACTGAAAAAATATGAGGGTTCAGCGTAAACGTATACATTTTCAGAACCGTAATCTTTGAAATAAATAATCTCACGAGTAGGTAGGTTCTAAGAGTCACGTAGCGTAGACTAATATACAAAGTGGAACTGCCAAATTTGATATTACTCTTTCACAGAACTTTTGCTATTAAACATTGGACACTTTTAAATTTATTTTTCCATTCATTTTTTATCTTATCAGAAGTTTACAGAGTTATCCACTTTCTAAGTATTTAAGATGGAGGAGACCGTGTTATTGACACACTTATATTAGCTTAGCTTGTAACTGTAGGTAACCAAATCTTGCACCTTAATTTTGAAAAACTTCCAGTTAAAATTTTTGCAGATGTTCGTAATTCGAGTGACAATGTATTATAATATAAAACAAGATGGAGTGTTCAATATGGTAGACGACTTTTGTCTTATTGTATTCATATTGATAAGTGGCAGATTTTGGGCTTGGATGTTCATGAAATATATGTAAAAAGTTGATTCAAGATATTATCTACAATATGGAGGACGAGTTTCATGAATAGCATCTGATTATATTGGAAATTGGTATATGGGGGTCTTTAGGATCTGAGATTATGAATTTTTTGTTAAAATTGAAAAATGCAAGATGGCGGCTGCAATATGGAGTTTTGTAATTACGGCCAGATCTTATTCAAAACTGGTATGTATGGGTTTTTGGGAATAGATATCATGTTTTTACAAGTTACAAGATTTTATTTAACTTCACTTGTAACTAACAATGTAATAAAATTTTGCAACTCAAATTTGACCCACTTGTAACCGTCAGATTTATTTGAAATTTGGCATGTGTACATAATTCCGGTGACAATGCACTATGAAATTTTCGTTATGAAAAAAAAATGGCGGCTCCAATATGACGGACGAGTTCTGTGATTATGGTCCGATTCGATTCAAAATTGTATCTGGGAGTTTTCGGTATCGGAGAATATGATTCTTTTGTCAAATTTGAAGAGTTCAAGATGGCGGCTCCAAAATGGCGGACGAGTTTTGAGATTATAAACCAATTCGAATCAAAATTTGTGTCTGGGGGTTTTCGGGGTGGGAAATTAAGTTGCTCATGTCAAAACTAGACAATTCAAGATGTCGGCTACAAAATGATGGACGAATTTTGTGATTATGCCGCACAAATGCTGAACTAGCTTTTGAATACGGGCTTTCAGAGAGTCAAATAGCCAAAATTTTCAAGACCAATGTACATAAACTGGCAAGTATACTGAAAAATTTAATTTTATGGCCACCTGCAGACACAATATTTAGAAATTTGCCTTTGCAATTCAGAAATCGATTTAAGAGAGTTCAATCAATCATTGACTGCTTTGAAATACAAATTGAGCAACCAAGCAATTCTATACATCAGTCAGCAACTTGGTCTGACTATAAGAATTGCAACACAATCAAATATTTAGTATCATGTACCCCTGATGGACTGGTCAACTTTATATCAGAAGGATTTGTAGGAAGAACAAGTGATATGAAGGTAGTTGAGAAATCAGGTTATTTAGATGTTGTGCCTCGTAATTGTGAGATACTCGCTGATAGAGGTTTTAAAAACTTGGAATTCCATTTAAGTATGATTGGATGCAAACTTGCACGACCTTCAAGTGTTCAGTCTGGAAAACAATTGGACAAAATGACAGTGATCAATGACAAACAAATAGCAAGCCTTAGAATACATGTGGAACGTACAATTAGGCGTTTAAGGGAATTTAGAATGATACGTCCTCACTCTTGTATTGATCATAACATGTTACAACATTTAAACGATATTGTTATCATTTGTGCAGCTCTGATTAACATCCAAACTCCTATAATAAATACTTGTTAGAAAATGTATTTGAGTAATTATTGATTAATTCGGTAACATTTTAGTATCCATTGTGTTCTTCAAATTGTGAATGACTTGAAAAGTAATTAGGTATCTTGATATGATAATTTCAATATTCTTTTTGGACGTTTGGAACACAACAATCGTTGTGCAAGCCAGAATATCAATAGTGAAATATTTTTGCACATAGCTAATGTGACAGTTGGAGAAAAACATACAGAATAAGATTTACAGCAACAGGCATTGTAAATACATATAAAAACCGTTTCAGAATTTCTGAATTTTCAGAGAATTAAGAAAAAAACTGAAGTCAGTTTGGGTTTCTTTAAAACAATAAAATGTATTAATAACCATTTATTGAATTAACCTTTACATAATTTTTGGAAAAATAACAGTTTTCCAGAAGAGGGTTGCTTGATTCACTATGGGAAGTATAAAATTTTCATCAAACTTTTCCTCGACTATAGTGACTTCATTGGTAGTCTCAAAATCTGGATGAGCTATACAAAAGAAGCATTTAGATTGTTTTGATAAGAGCATTTGGAGTTGTATTTGGCATTTGAATTTGGGGTTAATCTGATTATCTTTGTGATATTGTTGAAAAGTCTCTTCCTTGGATAGACATTTGATTTCAATCACAAAATCTGGAGCAATTCCATCTGGTGACGCACCCATTACTGGATATTCAGCATTCAAGATAAGACCACACTTTTTAATTTTTGTTTTTAAATGTTTTTCCACACATTTTATAACATGCTCCTCCAAATCTCTGCCTCGTTTCATTGCTGGATTGTCTCTTATTTTTCCGCCCATTATGGAATTTACTAGAGCACCGTCAGGAGTAGAGCAATGAACACTCTCATATAGCTTTGACGCTGTAATTCGTCCATACCTCAGCTCATGCCACAAGGGGTTACTGCTTTGCGTTCTGGTAGATTGATATAATAAATTACATCTATGTTCTGTCATATTATTCTTAACATGTTTTATAAAATGTTCAACTTTACTTCTATCACCCTGGTAACTACAAGATAGTTGATGAATAGAAAGTGATATAGCTGTGTTTCCCATTTGGTCCATTCGAAAATGTTGAAGCAGATGAATATTTGATCCAGATTTAGCCTCATTACAAACAAATTCAAGTAACGCTGGATCTTCCAATCCATTTTCATCTTCTGCTATAGTCAGCATTTCCCTCAATGTGATGTCTTTTAGTTCTGTAACAACTTTTTTCAATTTTGGACCTGCCCAATAACATTCTGTTGAAGTACATGCTGGCTGCTCTGTACGGCGATTGAGCCATTTCATAGCTGCTGCAATAGTTTACATCCACCTGAAAAGTGAATGTTATTGAGATATTACTGTTATGAAAGTTATTAACACTAAAAAAAGAAAGTATGGTTACTTCAATAACTTTTACCTTGCGCTGCAACACACCCATGACACTGTGCGAGTTCAACTTCTTCTTCCAATTCGTTAATGATAATGGTAACATTGTATAACTTATTTCTTAATTTATGTTCTGGACAAATTTTCAATTTGTTCAATTTGTTGGAGTCACGCTTTACTTGAAGATACCCCACTGCAGCGTCTCCATAACTTGGACGGGTGGATCTAAATGAAACGTTGAAAGTATGATAGATATATGAAATCGTTTCGATTAAACTTCTTACCTATCCAGTTTCACTCCTCTCATTTCTGATTTATGGAAACATTCATTTTCTTGAATAAACTTCAAATACATCTCAAAATCTACCAGAGGTAAGTTCTGTGGCGTTCCTTTATCAAAACCTGTATCGGTCATAATTAAAACTGTTATAAATAATATAAATAAATCACTTTGATGTAAATTAATATTATAGTAATTAAAATATAAATAATAAACAAAACAAACAATCCGGAAGATATACCGAAATACTATGGACTTTAATCTAAAAAACCAACACTCTTTAAATTCGTTAGTGGCCACAAACACCATACTCATGCTGGCCAAATACTCACGGGAAAACTCTACCGCCAAAAAAAGGAAAAATAATGAAATTCAATTTAATAATAATACAGATAAGTCAGACATCCGATCTCGTAATTCACAGACATCAGATAAGTCTAAGGAGAAGAAACTTATAAACATGACAGAAGAGAGAGCGAACAGTGATACATGGAAAGCTTTATATCATCGACTTGATGAATTTGATTGTTTCGAGTACTATTAACGACTAAGGTGATGTAACTTGCACTATCAAATGTTTTTGCGATATTAGTACGAAAATACAAAACTTGTCCAAAACGCAAGCAAGCCCAAAACGTTGGATATATTCTAACTTTCACAAACATTTATTGCAAATGCATATTGATTCAAAGACGCCACCTTGTAAAATAGTGAAAAATAAACTCATAACCTCTTTATTGCTACCGACATACCCCTCGAGATCAAGCTAAAATTAAAATAATCCAAGATGTTTCCATTCCGTCTACATCTACTGGCATTATGAACAAAGATGAGCATGTCATCTTTGACAAAAGTGACAGAGATCACGATACCGAAGACCAAGCCCAGGAATTTGTTTCTGCCAAACCAACTGCCAATCGAAGAAATGACGAACCAATTCAATTACCCACTACTACTTGTGTGAACACTGATGATAATTCTAAGTGGACAAAAAATAAGTATCGACGATCAGAAAGGAGTCGAAGGGCGCGGGAGAGTATTACCGCTGATCAAACGCTAACTACAGATTATTTTGTTTTGGTCGAAAAAATACACAATATTTTAACCGAAGATTCCGAAGCCACCAGCATCTTTCTCAACAACATAAGCGAACTCCGAGGTGAAATCAATAACGAACAGGATATCACTTTAGGGGAAGGAATTAATCGACGATCTAATGAACAAACCATTAGCAGTTTCTTAAAACAATTACTTGACATATCGCTGCAGAATTCAAATCCCAAATAACAGAAATGATTTCGATGACGACGAAAAAATTTTCCATTTACTTATTCTATGTAGGGGTAAATTATTGTACGAAACCATTCAAGCTAATTTGAAGAATGCGTTGCCTTCTATGAGTACTTTGAACAGATACATTCAAAACAAACGCAACCCTATGGATATCTGAAGATGGCACAAGTATAACTGGGAAAATCCAATATGATTCTAGGACGAATAGTAGTTGGATTTGTTTTACCAATGAAAAAGGGAATGCCCCAGAATGATACATATCTCGCAACATCGGCGTCTGCCATTCAAAAATACTTTGAAACGGGTATCAAAGCTACATATGCCTATGTAGTAATGGCTCAGTCAGTCGTGAATAATACACCGTCATTTTGCTTGTCGATGTATGGTACTGACAATAAATTCACTGCTGAAGTTGTCATTGACAGATGGGAACATATGAAAAAAGTTGCCCAGGAATAAGGAAACACCATTGCAGGGTTCTCATCCGATGGCAATACCAGACTATTAAAAGCCATGCGAATTAATTCCAGCCTTCCTTTAGAAACTGGAGGAATGTCCGAATGGGAATGGTTCCAAATGGATCAAAATAAAGTTGAGGAAGTTTACTTACAAGATACTGTTCATATATAAACGAAAATGCGTACACGATTTCTGAAACCAGGAATTGTATTACCAATGGGGGATTACTTTGTAACTGTTGATCATCTTAACCAATTGATAGCAACTATGACCAAAGAAAAACATCTGATTACACTGTCAGATCTTAAAGCTGAAGATAAATTGAATTTCCTATCTGCGCAGAAGATATGTTCCGATCTGGTAATAACTAACTTGAAAACTTTTCCGAATACTCTTGATACTATGACATATTTGAGAATCATGAATTGGGTCTGGTCTTCGTTTTTAGATACATCGCTGAATATCTCCACAAGATTGTCCAAATATGGTACTCAGTATTTTTCCTTCGGATATGGAGATACTGGATAAAGCAGAATAGGGCATATACTATCAAGGACAATTTTTTAACAAATAATTGCTACCTATGTATTGAACTCAACGCCCATAATTTTGTTAAACTTATAAATAAGTTCAAGAAAAATTCGGATGGATTGAATTCTGAAATGTTTTGTTTGAACAATTTCAGTAGTCAAACATGTGAAATTTTTTTTCGTGCAGCTAGATCGATCACTTCAACGTTTTCTACCGTTATTAATTTCAGTATCAAGGATTTAATGCACCGTATTGATAGAATACAAACAATAAATTCAATAAAAAATGATTTGAAATGTATTTTTTCATTTCCTAGAAACGAGAAACTGAGATTAGACAATTCAATAAAAATAAGTAGTACCGAAATTCAAGCAATAAATATTGAAGAAATAATCAATGAAGCATTACACGATGCCTTGGAGGAAACCAAAAAAATCGGGATGAAATCAGAATGCGATGAATGGAAGTATGTTGATATTCCTCCCACTTTCATTCGAGTTTTCATTCATTCTGAACTTATGGATGAATGTGATAACGACAAATATGATGCTTTGCTCCAGTTCAAAATAAACAATTTGAAGACTTACAGTTGAAAGATTACTCAGAAAAAGTTGTTGAAATTTCTGAAAATTGTCCATTTGTAGTGATGCAACTTCAAAATGGAGAAACGATTACAATAAAGAAATCAACATTATGTTGGTTTTTAGACGAAAACAATGGAAAAGTCAGTACGGATAGAATGAGACGATTTATAGTTGGTAAGAGACAAATAGTGAGCAAAAGAAAGAAGAATACTCAAAAACGAAAGGGGAAAAAGATGTCTAAGATCGTGAAAATGGATGAAGTTTCAAGTTCGTCATCGGATGATGGTAAAATAATCCTGGATGACACAACAGACACAGATTTTACTTCTTCTGATTCCGAAAAAGAGAAACAAGAATTGCAACCAGAAATACTACTAGAAAAATACTATGCTGTATTTTATGATCAAAAGTGGTATATAGGCCGTATAATTCAGGAAGTTGAAGCAGATGTACATGAAATAAAATTCTTGAAATTTGAACTGAATCAGTTTGTTTGGCCACGTTCTGATGACATAGACAATGCTAAAGAAGATTCATATTTCATGGACCCATCGAATTGACTGGTAGTGGTCCATTTCAAATAAAACGAACTGACTTAGTGAACATTTCGAAGAAATATAAAGTGATGAAAAGCCTCAACAAATAAATAGCGCACCGTCTAGTATATTTGCACTTTTTAAAGAGAATGTACCTGTTCATTTTTTTAATTTCCTATATTCAGGAGACTGAAGTTTTTTGTACTATCTAGTCTTGGTTTTCTATTTAAAACAATGAGTTATTCAATCCTAGAATAGTATTTTTCTGAAATCGTTCAAGAATGCCCACTTTCTCGGAGCAACTTCAGGCCTCAAAATACGCTAATCTAGTATTTTAGTCCGTTGCTAAGCAACGAACTTTCCCGGACCGTTTTCGGACCTAAACGGTACGGGAAAGTACTTTCCCGTATCGAAAACGATACGAGAATATTTTTGCCGGCTTGTTTACATTTTAGACAGTTATTGAATTCACGCAAACAATATGTAGAATTCCTTAGTTTTTGATAATGCTGATTGCGATTTCAGAAAAAATAGTATGTGTACCTCGTAGTAAAAGCACTTTCCCAGACTTCAATGCTTGTTGGCCTCGGCTTCGCCTTGGCCAACAATTTACATTGTCGTCCGGGAATGTATTGCTTTTAGTACTAGATACACAATATACTATTCCTGTGATAAACCATCTGTATAGTTTCCTAAATAAAAGTATTTTTGTATTCTACAGTTTTTAGTTAAAGAATCATATAATACGTAATTCAAACGTATGTAAAAACATATATTTTTAAATACTTTTAATGCTAGTTCTGATGTAACGTTGACTTTCAAAGTTTATGTCTGTTATATATTATCATGTTTTGAACCTCCATGTAGGTACACGAGTAGGTACTTATTATATGTGTTCTAGTTTTTGATTCTCACCTCATAACTGAAGAAAGCAATATAAGCCTGTATTTTATTTGTGAACCTTAGTTTCAGCTCAACTTCTTCTCGCCCTCGTTATATCTTATATTCGAATAAGACCGATATTGATTTGTCAGGACAGGCACAAAAAAGACTCACAAAGCAGAAAAGAATTTGAAACCAGTGGTAGAAGTCCATAGTACCTCAAAGTGGAGTGGTGTGGATTTACGAAGTAGAAAAACTTATTTGAAGCCTACGTTGTGATTATATATTTTACCTTCTTCAGGACACAAATTATGCCTCCGTCTATGAACATAAATCACAAAGAGTAAAACAAAATATATAACCTAATTGTTGGCTTCAAATTAAGATTTGTTTCTTACAAAAAATCAGAGAACTTAAAAAAAACTTCCAGAGAAACCCACATATTTCAATATGTATATCATCCTTCATTATTTTCCTACAGATTATGAACGGTTCGTAAAATATAATAATGTGCGTTTCACTAAATTGCATCTTTCTTACCTAAGTGATGGGTTAGAGATAGAAAATCAAATTCTATATTACATTTGTTATACTCTTATAAGTGAGTATTCTATTTCTTGCACTTTGTAGACGTTTAATTCTATAATCGTCAGATTGTTATATCCTTTAATTTTGGGTCTTTTTGATATACAGTGTGTGGATTTGTAATGATAATCTCTAACCAAATATAAAGGAACATACTGGGTATTCCATTTAAAAATTACATTGCTGACGTCGTAGTCGACACAGTGATGAGGCGGTTTGGGAAATAATGAATTTATTCCATATTTTATGGACACACTGTATATGAAAATCTCGAAAGAACCTATGGGAAGTACCGAGGAAGTAGGGGAAGTGCAGAGGAAGTACGGGAAGTACAGTACAGTTATAGGAAGTAGAGAGAAAGCACGGGAAGTACAGTAGAATTGTAGGAAGTAGAGAGGAAGTACAGGAAATATGAAGGAAGTTTAGTGTACTTCCCAGGAAGTACGGGGAAGTATACGATTCAAGGGAAGCAGTGTACATCATTTTGGTCAGTGGTTTCCCCTCGGCGAAAAGCATCAAAATTATGATCATATCGTGCAGCGACCAAAATGGGACATACAGGGTAAAACAATAATATATACATAAACTAGAACGTTTAGTTCATCTTTGCCCCCAAGCTTCAGGAACCACATTACGGTACTGAAGATGGTAAAATATATTTTTTCAAGTGTGAGGCGTGGAATATACCTCTCTCCTTTTCATTACCAACATTCGACAACACAGGTGACAAAACTGATGCGTTTTTTAACTTTATAGGGACCCTCGAATAAGAGCAAAAAATGTTTTGTCTCGGCTTTAATGGCCGAGGAGGTATTGTTGGCTCGTAAGAGTACCAAATCTCCAGGATGATACTGAATATGAGGCTTACCAGGGTTGAGGAGAGCCCTACGAGCAGCCTTGACCCGCAAAGTGACTTCTGCTAAGATCAATTTATCGTTTAGCGTTCCTTCGGTGGGGACCTCCGGAACTTCCAGGCAGAATTTTCACTCGTGAAAGACCAAGTTGCAGCTCATTTGAAGAGTAACCGGTAGACTCATGTACTACGCTGTTCAAAAATTCGGCGAAACGGGAAACCTCCCAGGCCCATCGGGCATGATTTTCACTGCAGTAGATCCAGAATAAGCGGCCCAATTCTCAAAGCACCCTTTCACTAGGGTTAGCGCAAGGGTGTCGAACGGAGCAATAAACCAGCTGAACACTAGCGGACTGAAGAGTACTCTTCCAAATACGCGAAGTGAATTGGGTGCCGTGGTCATGAAGGACTCGCTTTACGGGTCCATACTAAGGTAGTAATCCTTCATAACCCGATTTGAAACGGCTCTAGTGGAGGCCTTTTTCAGGGGGTATAACGCAACAAACTTTGTAAAGAGGTTGTAGATCAGAAATAAATATGTGACCCCACCCCTACTCCGTATTAAAGGACCATATAAGTCCATACCAGTGGGCAATATGGGAACCTGAGCCAGTTTTGGGAACTTGGAGATTTTACTTTTCTGACAGATGTCGTTTATGACTTGTTTGATTCGACGGTTCATGTTTGTCCACCAAACTTCTCCTCTCATTACTGTCCAAGTTTTGAACACACCAAAATGTGCTAGAGCTTCATGGTAGACCTTTATAAAATTTGAAACTAAATGCTCGGGGACACAAAGTAAAATTTGATGAGGACTACAGCCCCTCTTATAAAGAGTACCATTCCGCAACGTGAACAGTGCCTGTAATCTCACATCATTATCGAGACTATCCCTTATACCTGTCAACTTTCCATCTCGACTTTGATGCTCACTTATTTTGAACAAAATGTTTTTAAAGCTGGACGGCAATTCAAAACATGAGAAAATTTGAAAACATTTGTCATCTGGGGAAGGGTATCGGACACAAGCGTACCTAGATAGCGCATCAGCCGCAACATTATCTACTCCGGGAACATGCTCCACCGTGAAGGAAAATTCCTGCAGGGCCCGTGCCCATCTAGTCACTCTAGGCGACAATAAACGGCAGGAATTTATGTAGGTTAACGCTTTGCAATCAGTGTGTAGTACGAAACTACTCCCAAGGAGGTAAATTCTCCATTTTTGACTAACCCAGAGGGCCGCAAGGATTTCTTTTTCAAAAATCCCACAGTTTATCTCCCGCTGAAGTAAAAACCTAGAGGCATAGGCTACTACACATTTCTCGCCTTCCTTAATTTGGAAGAGTATTGCGGATATCCCAAAGTCGCTGGCATCTGATTCAAGGTGCCATATTAATTCAGGGTCTGGATGATATAGAAGAACTGCTTTGGCTAGTTCTGACTTCACGTACTGAAGAGATTTTTCTTGATCCTCCTCCCAGCACCAAGACTCCTGTTTCTTTAATAAGCGTGTAAGCGGAGCCACCATGTCTGCAAACCCGAAAGCAAACATTCGATCATACTGGCAAAAACCTAGGAATTTTTGACGCTCTTTTCGATTTCGCGGGCGTTTGTAATCAGCCAAGACTTGAATGCGTTGAGGATTCGGACGGACCCCTTCCGCACTAACGATATATCCCAGGTTTAACTTTTCCTGTCTAAAAAAAACAACATTTCTCTAACTTGAGAGTAAATCCGGCTTCTTTCAACCTATCAAATATGAGATTGAGGTGTTCAAGGTGCTCTTCCTCAGTTCGGCTCATAACCAGTAGGTCGTCTAAGTAAATCACTAGGAAGTCCTTGAAGTCGTTTCCAAAAACTAAATCAAGACAACGAGAGAAAGATGAGACAGCTGACGCCAAACCAAAAGGTAAGCGACAAAAGCGACAAGTTTTTGTACCTACCATGAACCAATTAATAAATTATTTACAATTTTTAATAAAGGTGATGTTTGACATATTGCCGATCTTCCGCCTTTATTGGCAACTGCCAATATCCATGTGTGAAATCTAAGGAGCTTAGAATTTTTTTTCCATACATTAACTTCACAATTTCATCAATTGGACGGGGCAGCTCAAAATCGGGGTCCAGTACCTTATTGAGGCGCATAGCATCAGACAAACTCTTACCGAGCCATCTTTTTTCAGGGTTGTCATGATGGGCGAAATATATTTTGATGGCCCCCTGTCAATAACACTCCACGCTTCCATCTGAGAAATAGCCTTAGCCACAGCCTCGCCATGAATAACTGGAATGGGGTAGGGCCGGACAAAGAATTCTGTATAGTCTTTTAATTTTATGGGATGGTAATACTTTTTTGTGCAACCCGGTATATTTGAAAAGAGGCAAGAGTGTTTACTGATAATCTTCTGGAAAGTTATTTCTACTTTTTCAAAAAACCTTTTTTAATATTCACATTTATGGATAATTCAAATAATTTGTAAAGTTGGTATAATATACTCCCTCATAAACACTCTTAGAATGCACCCAAAAACTGTGAGGGTAGAGGACGACTATTATTATTATTTGATTTGGCACTCCGGGGCAACTTTTTTTGCGACATAATCACGTTCAAGCTGTAAGAAAATCTTCATCACCACCCCTGGTAGTCGTGTGCACTCCAAGACAAACACCAGACCACCACCATTATTCATTATTCTCTCTTGAAAACTTGTCAAACATTATATTTGTGGTTGTACATATAAAAAAGTTAAATTCAGGAATAATCTAACTGATCTTCCTTTCTAACTCTCGAAGAAATATTATATGCTATTTTCGTTTGTGTAAGTGTTACTTTTTTTAGGTGCATCTGAACGGACAAACCTGTCAGCAAACCAAAAAATAACTGAGGATGCAATTAAAACATAGCTCAGGAGAGCGAAGGAACGTAGCAACCAAAAATCATAACTTCTGTATAGAAAAGTTAATAGAACATATTTTTGGTTTTCTGTTTTATTTATTTTTGATTTGTAGAATCTAGAGAATATATTGTTTGTTTCATTTTATTCATTTTTGTTCTGTAAAATCTAGAGAATATATTGTTCTTTGTTTCATTTTATTCGTTTTTGTTCGTGTAATAAACATATTTTTTACCAGTCGAATTTGTGAGTGTTTATGAGATATTATTATATTGTTACAACTACCTGTAATAAATTCAGTCCATATCCAAAACATATCCAGTGCATAGGAATGTAGGATTTCACGGATGGCTTCAATGTTTTGGTTGGTCTCCGGGTTTTGCTGTAGTCTTCTATGGTTAAAATCTCCAAACGTTTCAACTGCAACTGCGGCAGTCATCTTCAGTGGTGTGGTCGAAGAACTCTTCTTGACGTTCCAACTGAAACTCAAAACATTTCAGTTGATTCGTAAAGAAGAGTACTTCAACCAGATGACAGTTGCATTTAAAATTTTTGGAGATATTAACCAAAGAAAACCACTGTAAAACCAGGAAACGTCATATCCAGTGCAAGTCCAAAAAATATCTAATTCATGTCCGTGAAATATCCAGTTCATGTACGTAAAATATCCAGTTCGTGTTCGTAAAATATCCAGTTCATGTCCGTAAAATATCCAGTTCGTGTCCGTAAAATATCCAGTTCATGTCCGTAAAATATCCAGTTCATGTCCGTAAAATATACAGTTTGTGTCCGTAAAATATCCAAGTCATGTCCGTAAAATATCCAGTTCATGTTCGTAAAATGTCCACAACATATCCAGTTATCTATAACAGGCCCAATATAGGTCCATCAGAGGTCCATTGTATATTTGCCATGTCCATTGAATATCCAGTGAATGTTCATTTTGGTTCAATCTATATCCACTAGATGTCCAAACTGGATATCCATTGGACGTCCATTTTAGTTGAAAATGGATATCCATGGGATGTCCATAGGATATCCCTCTGGACATTTGGACGTCCGATGGATATCCGTTATGTCCATTGTGGGTATCCTTTGGACATCCACTGTATGCTCGTGTGTTATCTGGGTGAATGTGCACAGTTCGGCTCACAATACCAAATTAAATGAAATGAAAGTAAATATGGCACCACCAAGATGAATTTAAGTTTGTGCTCTGATTGAGAATAGTGTATCGTTGAAGTATATCAATATTAAACCACCAGTGAGGGCTATGCCTGTGACGTCACGATGATAGCTAAATTATGAATATTCCTTAGGGGCTACAATCTTAAGATAGACTCATCTGGACCCCTATTCTCGAGTTCAGGAGAACGAAACGCTCCCATCACTGGATGTGACTGCAACGTCCTCACAAGAGAACCTTTGACACAACGTTGCCAGACGATAAATCAAATAATCAAATCAGATTTCAGTATTATACGTCACGAACGACACGTCTTCGTTTCGTTTAAAAATCTGTGAATGAAAAAAACATATACTGTGTAAATGGAATGTCCAAATAATAATAAGGTAAGAGAAAGATAATATTATAGAAGTTTGATTTCCTTGAAATGACATTTTGCGAAATCTATGTGTAACGGCGTGATAGCAAAGGTACTAGAATAAACGAAGGATTCCCTTCTTATATCTATAGTAGAAATATCATTTGATATTGATACAAATAACCGTCATTTATTTCAAATGGAAATAAAAAAAAGGGTTGCACCTGTAATACAAAAACAAAAAGAAATGTTAACGGAATTTCTACAAAATCATGAAAACCTCAGAACAGGTAAATTTTCAAATGAATTCACAAAGGCCCGAGAATTATGGGAAGAGGTAACTGATAGCCTTAATGCCATAGGAGGCTCCAAAAAAACCTGGGTGAAATGGAGAAAGGCAAGTAAATGAATCTAACTTAAGATATGGAATAACATTTCATTTACCTATATCAAAATGATCTATGGTAGATAACAAGAAAACTTGGTATTGAAGTTTTATTTTTTTAACATGGCAGGATATAAAAAAAATGTTAAAGCAAAGGCTGTGGCTGTGGCTGAAAATAGATATGCCACTGGGACAGGTGGAGGAACTGTCAAAATAATAAAGTTTGATGAGACAGAGAAAAAAATTTTAGGTATTTTGTCGCCAACCGCCACATTTGGAGATCTTACTGTACCAGTTCCAAATGTTGAATTTGAATTTGAGCGGGTGAGTTCAAATGCCAGTACAAAAGGAAAGGGTAATAAAATCGTAGAATTTGAATGGTAATTTTACACTAAAAAAGATTATCCCATTCTCAAACATTGACAAATAAACAATTTTATTCATGATTTTTAGAGTGTTGGCATGGAAAGTCAGGAAAATATAGAAATAATGAATATAGAAGAAGGTCAGTAAACTCAGGAGATCGTTGCAGGAAGCTCAACCCTTTCCTTGGAATCTAAAAATGAAGACGCAGAAGGAAATGTAAGTATAAATTATCATAAAAGTAATTATTATTGAATTATTATATAAATAGTTTCATTGTTGAAACTTGTGGTGCAGCTATTTCGGTAATATTTATTGTATACCTAGACATTGAAACAGTATGTACAAAGTGTAGAATTTTTGTAATTACAATTTGTGATTGACAAAACTTGTTGCACAGCCTCTACTTGTATGACTCATTTTATATATATATATATATATATATATATATATATATTTTTTTTTTATTTCAGTCTGCTCGAAGAATGATAAACATTAAAATACTCCAACGAGTAAAAAAATATTTGTAAAAGGTAAAAGGTTGGATAACTCATTTGCCATATCCAATAATCTTGTGAAAATTGAGGAGGAAAAAACAGAAATTTCCAAAAGTTATATGGAAGAGAAAAAGAAATATTTAATATGGAGAAGAGAATATGAACAGGAAAAACTGTTACATCTAAGACGCGCGGAGAAAGAAGCTCAAGAAAAAATTTTGGAAGAAGTTAAAAACTTAAAACATATTTTTTTGAAAAATAGCCAATTTGAAGAGTCTCATTAAGTAGGTAGATTTGATTTGTTTTTGAGGACACATACATAATATTTATAATAAACGAATGATTCCAGTTTTTGTTAAGTTTTTACTTTTGTTAAAGAGGGAAATAAGTACTTATTTTGCTAATTATCATATTTCGAAAAAATACATTTCGTCAAGTTGTAATATATCATTTGATTTCAAGCTCACCTTCTTGGTGTATAACAACCAATATAACAAATAAAATGATTCTTCTGTATGAAATATTTTCTTAAATTTCATAATTTTTACTACAAACCGCCAATTATACTGGTATACAACTACGTGTATAACAAAGACTTTGTGCACTTACATGATGCATGCATGTCACTGATGCCACATTTACTTGTGATTGACATATGCCTTCAAAATTTATTTGAAACTTACAATACATGAAATACTTGTGAATCATATAATATTATCAGTTGAACACTCAAAAACTCATAAATAAAATTACTCGTTATAATAAGTTTCTGCAATTTTCCTCTGTATTTTTCTTGCCATTATTAAATCAGGATTGACCGCGTTGTTCGGAATTTCTGCAGCTAATTGTGCATGATCAATGCCAAAATCTAATTCTTCAATGTCATAATCGATGTCTGGTTCAGGCAACTTAGCTTCTATACACATGTTGTGCAATACAACACAAGCATTAACAATTTTTGATGCACGGTTGGGATTGCAATGCAGCACTCTATCTTTCAACAAGCATCGAAAACGGTTCTTCAAAACACCATTGCACCTTTCACTGCCAGATCTAATGGTATTTAAAGAACTGTCAAACCTTCTTCCGCTGGACTGATGGGTGGTGTAACCAGGGCCTCAGAGTATAACCTATAACAAACACAAATATTAATGGCATTATCATTTCCATAGTGTACTTTTTCTTTTGAATTCAAATAACTTTGAGATGCAACTTTGTTTATGAAATTGTCTATTATACTTAAAAAAAATTACCTGAATCGCCTAAGAGATAAAACCAAGTACTTGGATTGTTTCTGTAAATTTGTTCCATTATTCTAGAAATACTTGATTGTTTCCAAATATGAATATCATTACAGCTACCCGGAAATCTTGCATCCACATTCATTATTTTCAAGTCTTCATTACGTATCTAGAAAGTAAAAGAAAGTTGATACCATATCATTTATTGTATTTGTAATTACAAAAAACTAGTTAAACTCTCTTACAAAGACAATACAAAAATAAATGATATATGATCATTGAAATCTATAAAAAAATTATAATACAAAGTATAATGGAATGTATAATACAAATATTTTTAAAATGTATCTTATTCACTTAAAACACAACCGCATTACAACCTTGTAACGTAAATATTACTACTACCAAATACTACAGTTTTATAAAATTAATATGCTTACCAATTGCAGATTGAGAGAATGATAGTTTTTTCTGTTAATGTAAATATGTTCTGGGTATTCCTGCCCATATGGGGTAGCAATAGCCACATGAGTGCAATCAATTACTCCAACTACCCCTGGAAATTGATATCGATCATAAAACCTGAAGTAAAGAGAAAAACTAATTTAGTTCAATCCATATACAGTATGTTTCACTTCTCATGGAAACACCCTCGTATCTTCAGTAATTTTTGACGTAGAACCATGAAATATCCAGGATCGATAGATACACTAGCAATGAACTCACTGCACAAAGGGAATCATCCTACGTGATATACACTACACGCCAGCAGCGATGGAACCATCCATTTTTTCCAGGAAGTTATATCATATCAGTGGGCAAAATTGGTCCGAAATTCCTTCGTATTCGTGTTCAGAATTTCCGAATTACTACTAAAACACCTGTCTCTTGAAAAATTTTCAGTCGAAAAGTTCTAATTTGTTTCACTTCTCATGAAAACGCACCCGTACTATCTTCCGTAATTTTTGACATCGAACCATGAAATTCTCATTATCGATAGATACACCGAAAATGAACTCACTGCACAAAAGGAGTCATCCTAATTCACGCCAGCAGCGATTGAAAAATGGGTGGTTCCATCGCTGTTGGCGTGCAGTGTATATCACGTTGGATGACCTTTTTTATGTAGTGGGTTTATTTCTATCGGTCCTAAAAATTTCATGGTTCTACGCCGAAATTACGGAAGATACAGGGGCGTTTCCATGAGAACTGAAACAAGTAAGAATTTTTTAGTACTGAACATTTTTCAAGAGACAGGTAGTAGTAATTTTGTGACCCTCAACACGAATCCGAAGGAATTTTGGACCAATTTTTTACCCCAATACAACTTTCCGAAAAAATGGGTGGTTCCATCGCTGCTGGCGTGAAATGTTCATCACATAGTGTATCTATCGCTCCTGGAAATTTCATGGTTCTACGTCAAAAATTACGGAAGATGTAAGGGTGTTTCCATGAGAAGTGAAACACACTGTATATAAATAGTCACGAACCAAGAAGACACATAATCACCATGTGTTAAACATTATATTATCCTCTAAGCTCAACTGTAGCTTCTTGAATAATAATTATTTCATAAAAAAACGCATCTTCATAGGTACCTTCTCCGCAAATTTTCTAACCCTTGAAGATTATTTGGAAATTTTACCCAGTTATTTAAAATTTCTGGTTGGTTTAATGCATCTTTCACTTCTGAAATGCAGCGAGAAGTGCTTGACTGACTTATACCAGAAAAAAAATTTATCCTATTATTTCGTGATAACTCCCTGAAGCATAAAACCTCAAAGTTACAAGCACCGACAACAAAAAAAGTTATTCAAAGCTTATGTATATTCCTTATGCCCACTTGCACCGTTATACTTAACTAGAGTTTAATATTAAATCTAAACTCAGTTTTAACTAATCTGCCAAATTGTATGGTTTAAAATGAGGGATTATAAGTAATCTGGTGATTCTAACCAATATTTCAGAACAAATTTCCTATTCGATTTTTTAATTCAAATCATCAGAAAGAAAATGGAAGATATGGATATGGATCTTTTCGAAGATATTCTTTTAGAGGATGATTTAGATATTTTGGATGTGATAGACTTAGGATTCCCCCGAAAAGTTTATCAAAGACAACATTATTTCGAGGAAATGGATGATCTAACATTTTTTAAAAGGTTTCGACTCTTGAAAGGGACTGTTATTCGAGAACTGGAACTCATTGAAGAGGAAATTGAATATCCAAACGACCTGTAAGCTGAAATATGTGAGTGTTACAGTTGTAGAAATATTTATTAATATACATTTACCGTTATAGGAACAATAGTGTTTCCCCAATCAATCAAATATTGACGACATTACGATTTTACGCCAGCTCTGGTCACCTGGCAGCAGTAGCTGATTTCATGGGTATACATGAATCCACTTGTAGCAGGATAGTGTCTAGGCTGTCTCGAATAATAGCTCGTTTATATCCTAGGTTCGAAAAGTTACCTACTGCCCACGAATCATTAAAAATACAAAGGGATTTTTACGACATAGCTCGTTTTCCAAGAGTAGTAGGTGCAGTAAATGGAACACATAAGGATACAGTCTCCAGGTCATTTTTGTACATACCTATATATGAATGAGAGCTTTTATAAGAAATCATCTTTTGAGTAAATTAGTAGTAGGATATTGATTAGGAAAAACAATTACCAGAAATGAATTAAAGCAAAATCATATAATAAAATTTTAGGAGGAGACGAGAAAAGGATATTTTTCTCTAAATACACAAGTTATTTGTGATGCCAGTATGAAGATACAATATGTCATTGCAAGGTGGCCTGGCTCAGCACATGACAATACAATTTTTCTGAACAGTAGAGTACGTCGTAAATTTGAGCAACAGACATATCCAAATTGTGTACTATTAGGTAAATAAGTTTGATAAAAAGTATAACTGAAAAAATTATCATTTGAAATATAAAATTTTGATTTACAATTAGTGGAACTCAGTACAAAAGTATATAAAATCTATTGCTCTTGAAATTGTATAACAGTGCTCTGAAAATTGAGTTGAGTTCAAATTGACTTACATAACTGGTGTCAACTGTTAGTTTTCAAAATAGCATTAGTTTGAAATTTTTATTCTACTCAACATTTTATAGTTCAACATTGCCTTTGTTACAGGCGATAGTGGTTATGCACAAATAAATTATTTGCTGACTCCAGTAACTGATCCAATGACTAGGGGACAAACTTTATATAATGAATCCCATATACGAACCCGAAATACTGTTGAAAGAACAACTGGTAATTGGAAGCGGAGGTTTCCTGTACTTGCATACGGACGCCGTGTCAGGTTGAATACTGTTCTAGCCATCATACCAGCTACTGCAGTACTGCATAACATTGCCAAAGATATGCATGAACCTGATTCTCCAATACCAAAAGACGCTGACGAACAGGAACTTGATTATCTAATTAATATGGGACATGTACCTGATGTCTACGATGGGGGTGCAATTCAGTACCAAAATCAGCTAGTGGAACAATATACTTCACAAATTTATAAATCAAAAATATCAATATTTAACACCTATAGTTTTTAGAATACTTCTTGTAAAGATAAAATGAAGTTTTACGAAAGTATACAAACACTTGTAATGAACTTCCTAGTATATGATCAGTAAATGATTGCCATCGTATTTACATAGTACTTGCTTGCTTGTTTATTTCATTGTAGTGTACCTTCTGTTTTTTATCCTGTATTTTTTATGTAAATTTTCTAAAGGAGAATAAATATAAAATTGTATATAAGTAAGAAAACAACTATATTTGTAGTTAAATGTATTCATTTCGTTTCAATTTTTTTAATTTTTCGTTCTCAATTTCAATTTCTAAATCAAGCAAATTCATTTCCTTTTCATGTTTTGCTTTTGATTGGGTAATATCCTGCTCTGTCTTCTTTTTAACCAATACCCCTATTTCCAGTCTGTAATCTAAAAGGGTGTACTTAGATGCCACACCTGAAGATGTCAAAGCTTTAACAATTACTGTTGGTCGACGTCTAGAAGTACTTTTTCTATTAGGTCGTTTGTCATTCTCTCGAAAAATGTATATTAACAAACACACAATAGAATAATATGAAACTTTTACCTGAGTTTCGGTTTTCAGATGTGATGTTTTTGGAGAAAGAAGGCACTGAAGTGGGGGAAACTGAGAACGTCTGCAATGGAGCACTGATGGGTTTTTTGCAGATCTGACACCTTGTATTTTTTCCACCGTGGTTCTACACAATCCTTGGAAAATATATTAGATGAAATATCAAGAATTACTAGTTCATTCATAGCAAATACAAATGTCTCAATATGAAACAGCCATAGTTAAACCACAGATAGGAAATGTCAAAGAAATATTTCATAATTTTTCGGAAATACTGTTACTGTTTTATAAAGACGGAAACTTTGAGTAACTTTCACATATAAATGACAATTATGTTCCACGCTCCATCTTCAAACAACTGTAGGTAGGTACTCCATTAGAAAGCATATCCCGACCCAAGTGCACTAGACGTTTTTTACTCATGAAAATATTTCCTGTCTGCAGTTCAAGTATGAAAGATTCATTTTGAAACAGCCTGTATATATTTGAATTAAATCGCAAATACGAATTCCTAGTTATACAGTTATATCTTTACCAAATTTTCATTCAACTTACCTACCAATTCAATAATTATATTTTTTGCTGCATTTTTTAAATTATTGAACATACAAATAGTAAATTTACCTCTGCATGCTGGACTCTCCAGGAACAACGTTAAGAATTTCTTTTCTGTCTACTTTCTCTTGAAGCTTCTGGTGAACTAATAGAAACTTGTCAACGAACATCAACAGAGTGACGGCTGTTATCAGGTTCAAACATTATTTCTATATTATCATTTATCATAGATGATGTCTGTTCTGCAATTGGTTCTTCATCTTCATCATTGCTAACATCTCCACCAAATTCTGATAGTATTCCTGACATCGTTTTTTCATTTACTATTGATAAAAGAACTTCATCAAAAGGATCTTTTTTATCGTCTGGTGGAGGTCCTCCACCTGTTTTTTTCTGTTCCATTTTCGTTTCAGCTACCTTTTTGCGTTGTTCTTTTTTTTTATTCTCATAAAATCTCTTTATTCCTGAATGTATTTCCTGGGGAGACTGTATTAAACTCGTGACAAATGTTTTCCTATGCTTTTATTTTCTCATTGTTGGTGACTCCATCAGTCTTTTTATTTTCAATAATGTTCTTGTACTTGTCTACAAGATTTATCAGAAACACCTTTTCATTATTTGAAAATTTGCCGCTTCTCGTTCTTTTCTCGTTAGTAGTTGTCATGTCCTTAAACGAACAATATTATGGGAGACAAGTAAATCCTTCAAGTTCTCATCAGTTGCAGGTATACCTAATCAAATATATGAAAGCAGACTTTGTTAAAATGAAAATTCAGTGGACATTGCCAAAGATTGAATTTTGAAACTTACTTCTTACGACTATTCAACAACCATCCAACAACATAAACATTCGTTTCAATTTAGAAATTAAAAACAACTACGAAGTCAGCCAATAACTCAGCAATACCAATTTTTATAAAAATCCCTAAATGTTAGGATTAAATTTGACTGAACGTTCTAAGATGAAGGTGCAAGACAATTGAACAAAATCCATAATTAAAAATATAATCTTAGTTTTATTTAACTGTAGATTAGATGAAAACGGTGCAAGTGGGCATTAGACACCAATATTTACCTTTATATCAATACTCACAGCCGATACCCTTTCTGGTGTTCGTAGATATGTAGTTACCATTTCAACCAAGAAGCAAGTGAGATTTTTATTAAGTCTAAAGAGTCGAATGAACTGATTGTCACTCAATTCAAAAGCATCTAAAGCCCGATACATTTTTCGGAGCGGACGCTCTGCTTGCCCCTTTGCTTCTGAAAGAATATAAGAAACATCGGTTGATAACGTCGGGTATTGTTGAAACTCACAGCACAAAAAAGATTGAAGACCTACCGCAGGATATTACCTAATGTTACTTTGGATCAAAATCTTACCGTGGAGATTGTTGAGAACAACTCCAAATACTGCTCCTCTTCCTTCTAAAGGATCCATCAATACACGAAAAAGAACTGAACAGTAAACACCAAATGCTGTGTAAAAATCAAATCTAAAATGTCAAAAATTCAGGTTAGAAATTAAACGTCATTTGGTCATTCTCAAGAGAATCGAGCGATCTCCCACAAAATAGCAGGAGAATCACGTTCCCCAGCTTTCACGCGAAGTGAATGATCACATGTGTTCGAGAATACGCTTTTATGAGTTTCAGGAGAACTGTGCCTACTTTTCTCAGGAGAACTGTGCCTACTTTTCTCAGGAGAACGATGTTCCCCAGTTTCGAGAATATACCCCGGTAGTAACATGATTTTCTCAATAATGCCAGTTCACCAGTGGTAGTTTATGTATCCAGTGCCTTCGTCAATACGATTATGCACAGTGGGTTCGACACAATCAAATGAAGTACGTGTACAGCTGGGATGAATACCATCAACGGGGAATACCAATAATAGGAGATGAACAGAGAAGGAGAACTGAACAACAGCGAAGTGGTCGTGGTGTAAGAGCGTTCAGCTTCCACCCAGGCGGTCCGGGTTCTATCCCCTGTCGCGGGTCACTGAGCTGAAGTGGTTCGGATTCCACTTTTATTTAAACTGTAGGTCCCGGATCTCCCTTGCTCGCACAAGCTCTGCATTTGAGGGGTTTTCTCCGAAAACCTAGGAGTTTCGTAAAAAAAAAATTTACAATTTTTTTTACAGCCGAATAGTAGAACAACCACAATGGCACACACAATGCAACTGTAGCGGGAACAGGAACAGTAGCGGAGCACCAATAAAAGGTAGCGGTAACACCCTACAATGAACAATACCAGTCTGACTTCTGATTACACTTGTATGGGGCCATAAGTAGAGCCCAAATGCGAATACTATTAAGTGGCAGGGTTCTGGTATCAGCTTTGATGGTCCGCACTAAGCAAGAAACATACCCGGGACGTTTCTTAACGTTAAATTCTTGTACCCATGACGACGTTTCTGAGAGAACATAATTTATAAGTTACGGAGACGTAATATTCCGATGTTATTATAAGCATTGTCACTGCTACATCCCGAAAAATCATCACAGCTTCATTTCATAAGAAACAAATTTTGAGACATCTGTAGAACATCTCTGGGATTTAGTTACAGTAACGTTTCTTATTTATTTCTTTCGGGCTGTTCTGGTTTCAGAACATTTCAATAACACGGGGATGTCAAAGATACTTTTCGTGGTTGAGAAATATGACGTTATCAATTCGTGGCGGAAACGAGTCAAGAATGGAACTTGAACGTAAATGGTGACCGATCTGTTTACTGTTATTAACGTGGTCTGTGAGTGCACGCGTTCCATTCTCACCTAGTTTTGTCTTTGTCTGATGGTCTGCTCCGCGGTCAACCTCAAATGAAATGAGAAAATAATGGTTTGTCCTGCCGCTCATAACAAGGTTTTTTTGAGTGATCAAATTATGTGAGAAGAAGTCGTGTATCACAAGCATATCATAGGCGGGTGAGTAATAAAATCACAATATCACAGTTTGATTTGTTTGTGGCGTCAATTTTGCAAAAAAAATTGCAACTTCATTCCAAGAATCAACGGGAAATATCCTCCGTAAACAGTTAAATAGTTATTGTTTCATGCAATAGTTATAAATTTGGAAATTGCAATAAGATATTGCATCTACTTATAAATCAAATGACCAACATTTTTCTAGGTACGAAAATTCTCTGGAAGGGTCAACGATTGTAAAAAATATATATATTTAGATAATCTCGAAAGCGAGGGCAAGTGTTACAGAAGCGTATATAAGAAATTGGTTTGAAGAAGTACATAATCATTTAATTGAAGAAAATGCTCTCGACATTCTGACGGATGGAGACAGGATATACAACGCAGACGAAACAGGAGTACAGCTATGCCCGAAAACGGGAAAAGTATTAGGACCAAAGCAATTCAGAAATTTTTATGATATAGCAGTTGGGAAGGAAAAAGAATGTATTACGGTTTTAGCAAATTTTTCAGCTAGTGGTAAAGTAGCGCCACCTTTAATCGTATATCCATACAAAAGAATTCCTAGGGATATTGCCAACTCCGTACCTGACAATTTTTCTATTGGGAGGAGCGATACGGGATGGATGGTTGGGCTTTTTCGAATATGTGGCAAATTCCTTTTACCAGTGGTTGGTTGATAATGAAATGAAATTTCCAATTCTGTTTCTTTTGGATGGTCATAAATCCCATATAAATCCTGAACTGGCAGACTTCTGTCGAAAAAATAAAATACTACTGTACTGTCTACTACCTAATGCTACACAAATTCTCCAACCCTGTGATGTAGGAATATTTAGACCACTGAAGGTCTCTTGAAGAACAGTATAAACAGAAAACCAGGAAACATTTATCCAAGCTGAACTTTGCCCCTTTATTTGCTAAGGCCTTCTCGGCTGCGACTAAGGATAAAAAATACCTTTCGCGCTTGTGGCATTTTTCCATTTGATGTCAATAACTTGGATTTTTCAAAATGTATGAGCAATCGCCAAACCCTAGTGCAAAATGGTGAAAACTCAGGTAATGAAAAGCCTGAAAATTTTCTGTCTATGCTAGAGAAAGAAATATCACCTCCAACACTCAAAAAATATAAACAAGTTAGACGAATGAAAAAGAAGTAAAGAATGATAAGTTGTTTAAGATTTGGAATAAATATGCAAACACATTTGAACAAGGAAACGCTTCCGCTGAAGACAATAACATAATTATAGAACTGATTGATGTTCAAGAACTTCCATTGGAGGTTGGTAATCAAGATGTAGATGTACCAGAAAATATAAATGAAACAAATAACATTTCATTTGAGGTGGGAAATTACCAAAATGATGAAGTTAGTTTCGAGATCATAGAAAACCATTCGGGAAATCAGAAACTTCAAAATAATTTGAACCCAGAAGTTTTTCAAGGCACATCTCAAGAATTCGTAACGCCTAGGAATTCATCTGATGATATATGGAAAAAACATTTACATTTCCCAACCATCGAGACCAAAGCCAAAAAGAGAAAGGTTTGCAAGGCTACACTTGCTGTAACGTCAAAATCATGGAAAGAATATTATGAAAAGAAGGAATTAGAAAAAAAGGCTTCAGAAGAAGCAAAGGAAAAGAGGAAGATCAACAGGGAGAATAATAAAATGAAAAAAAAATGTATTGAAGAGAAAAAGAAATTAAATACTAAGAGAAGAAAATCAGAATATGATTCTTCCACAACTACAGATGAAGAGTCTAAGAATGAATCGAA
Organism: Chrysolina oricalcia; assembly: GCA_944452925.2. Taxonomy (NCBI): domain Eukaryota; kingdom Metazoa; phylum Arthropoda; class Insecta; order Coleoptera; family Chrysomelidae; genus Chrysolina; species Chrysolina oricalcia. Next base: position 37,297,433 of record OX101825.2, read on the forward strand.
CGATGATGAAGAAAAGGAGAATGATGTGAACGCCATGAATGATGAAGAAGATACTGATTCTAGTTCGGAAATGGAGCAAGGAACATCAGACAGAGATATAATAGTAGCTGACTTTGTGATTGTGGAATATGAAAATCAGTATTTTCCAGGGGTTGTTATTAAAAAGCTAAAATTGGAACATGAGGTCCGGGTTATGCACAGAAGTGGGCCACAATCTTGGAAGTGGCCAGAAAAATCCGACCAAATATGGTACAAAGAGAAACAAGTCGTGACAAAAATCGAGCCACCAATTTTATTGTGTAGTAGGGGAAACACATATTCTGTTCCCGAAATGACCAGATACGAAACACAGCGCTGAGGAACAAGTGGAATTGTTTTATTTAAAAATTTGTAAAAATGAATAAACTATGGTCATTCACTGGTTTTTAATTCGGTCATACATTGGCAAGAAGTGGTCATTCACCGGGTTTTTCTGATAAATCAACTTGATCTACATTAAACTTCAAATGATCAACTGATATGCTATTTTTTGATGATATAAGCGATATTAGATATCCCAAAGTTTTCAAGGATACCGTTTCAATTTAGACTATTTTCGCTCTTTCTTAGCTATGAATTTTTCACTTCAGAAATTATCTTAAATGGTCATTCATTGGGCAGTTCACCCTAATCCCTACATCCACTGTCAACAATTTTCAGAAATGAAGAATTATTATGAATTACCTTGTTCATCTCTGAATTTCAATTGTGGTTTTGTTGAAAAATTAACTGATAATGAAGATGTTTCTCCATTAGATCATATTATTCAAAAAGCTTTTTTGTTTGATAAAGTTCTGGTTTCGTTAATACATACATTATCAATTTGTTGACTTATATGCATCAGTAATATTCCAAGGACAGTATTATCATAAGATAATTTTTACAAATTTTAGAACTTTTTTTTTAATCTCAATGCTCTGTGCTAAGGAATATTACCTTGAATTCAACTATTTTTTGTGAACATGAGGATACATCAGTGTGACCCATTTGAAATCCAAGCACGCTTATAAGTCATATATATTTTTCAACCCATAGGAATTTTTTTTAATTTTCAGGGCCAACTATAATTGTATTTCGATGTCAAAAATCAAAAAATTTCATTAACGATTTCCTTGGAAAAAATTCAGAGTTCACAAAATGAATTAAAAAAGACCTTGAATCGTGCCACCAAATGAATTATAGAGCTTTTACTCAAAATCTGACACTCCATTGGATTCTGAATATCACAAAATATCACTGACCAAAATCAACTCTTGTAACATGTTTGTGTTGTGAATTCAAGATCTCCAGTAAATGTATCCTTAACTCCAAATTTTTCCACCTTTAGGATTTCTGTGTACAGTGTGTCTCAAAACATGGAATACTGCTCATATTAGGTAATAGACTGCATATGGTGTATTTACCTAATAGGTGTCCAAAATCATTAAAATTGCTTTCATTTTTGATTTCATCATACTTCATAAGTCATTTTTTATGAATGAAATTTTCTATGTTTACTGATTTTCAGAGTTCATCCATTCCGCTATATCGATTATTGATTTGTTTTATTTTCAGTATGCAATCAAACAAGAGTGTCAAAGGACATTGATCATTAAGATGGCCCCAGTTGATGAAAATTGGCCAATATTCAAGGTCTCTAGGATCATTGGAAAATTTTGTGAGTTCCTTATTATTTTTTGTCAGTTTCGTTACAATCCTCGAAAGCAAGGACGTAAAAGTGGATATAGAAGTTTTCAATCAAAATATTTTGGTTCATTCTGCTGAGAGACTTGCAGTTCAATCGTCTGAATCAGAAGACGCATTGGAGAGGGCCAGGAAAAAAAAATCAAAATTGATACATCCGTTCACTCACCCCCACCAAGAAAAGGTATTCATACTATTCATATATAATTATAGTAAAAAAACATCTTGCCATTTATGCATTGATTGCGTTGGTATGGGTGATAATGTTGATTGATTCTGCTAATATAAGTTGATATTTGCTTCATTATTCATTATCTCAATTTGAACACATAATTTTGATTTTTCAGGAGGATTATTCAGCAATATTCTGGCGGAAAGAACTGAGGACAGTTCGAAATCATCCAATGAAAAAAACAGGATAGGATTTTGTGAAATAAAATAAATTCTCACATATTTTTCAGAGTCATCTGTGGATACTGATAACATATATTCCAAGTTGTAGCAAGAATAGTCTTGCTATAAATTTAGATGATGGAGGCCAAGGTATAGATACATTTCTGTGTATTATTTTGTAATTAAAATTTTTCTTCTTTTTGATGGATGTAATAGTTACTATTGCTCAAAAAATTTGTGATTATTTGTTCAATCTTTTGATTTTTTTATTACTATTAGCTTATAGCAGTGAATAACTACAGAGATGAATTTAATTATGATCTTATACATTTCTAGTTCATTTGGTGATGATTGATCAACATTCAGTTAAGTACTCAACCAACATCTAAAAAACTTTTATTTTACAGATCAGTCAAATGTAACCATCATGACCATGATAGATGACAGTGTCACAAACTCGGACATAATGAAGAAATTAATAGACATTTAGGCCACACTCAGTATGATCACAATGAGGCTGAATACTCGAAATTTTCAGGTTCAGAAATATTTACAGTACGGAGGAAAAAATGAAGCAGACTTACTTCCTAAGGAGGATATTATCCCTTACATTGTCAAACTCCTTGGCAACATTCTGTTCCTGGACAGGGCAGACAAATAATTTCACAATAAAAGACACTACTTTTATCAGACTTATGCGAGGTAATGAGATATACCGACAGGTGCAGAACGGAAAGTTTTTCCAACTTTTTCAATTATTAAACTTCAATAAATATTAATCATTTGTATATTTTATGTTTACAGAGAATGTGTATTTTTGTTTATTATTTTGTTTGATGTTCATTTTTTAATATATATTTTTTTATTTGAAATTCAAGTGTTTCAAATCCCGTCAACATAAACATTTTGGTTGTATCATCCCTATTCCACATATATAGATTCAACTGAATCTCACTATCATTCACTGGACGTAATCATTCAGTTGATTTTTTATTCATACATTCTGAATAATCCATATCTTGTCATTTTTACCTGGCCATGATTTATATATACTTAGTAATATAAACTCGACTGAAGACAGCATAAAGCTTAGGCACAAACGGGTATATCATTTGTGTCAAACTTTATGCTGGATAGTGTATTTTCGAATATTTTATTAATTTCTCTAGGAAAGCTCTAATGAATAAACCATAAACGTTTTGCTATTCGTACTTGTAATGTTAATAATCCATCAATAGTATCTTTGAAAGATATATTTAGGTATTTTATGATGTACTTAATACATTCGAAAAAACCTAGAAAGAAGAGACTTGAGACATAACAGATCAGTTGTTGCTACTCTTTGAGAAAGTACTTTTCCTATAAGAAAGTAGTTTCCAGGAATGTAAGAAAAATTGACTTTTCATGTAACTATTTCATCACGCATAAGTACTTTAGGTGTAACAGAACATTTTCAGATACATACCAGATTCGAATTTTATGTAACATATCTGCGATTTTGTTATGTTGGTGGACATATAACGACTCTAAAATGGTCATTGGTACGTTATGGGCACTAAAATCTTTGTATAATTGAAAAACTTCATGATATTTAATGGAAGATACAAACTACAAATCATATATTACCAAGACACCAAGGTTATGGCGTTATTGGAAAACACCAGATAGAACAAAGATGATCATCTGCAAAAATGCATCTTGCAGAATTCAATGGTTCCCTCAGAGGTGTATCGAAATAAAAAGGTTACCAAAGGGAAAATGGTTTTGCAAAACTTGCCTCAGAAGATGATGAGGTGAATATATTTTGTTTATTTATTGTTTCTTAACATAGAGTAACATCATATTATATCTATACAATATATATAAAAAACATTTTCAAATCCAATAACATGTACAAAGTGAAAAATACATATCTAGTACTAACAAGAAATGTTATCTTCTACGAAAATATAAATTTCAACAAACAAACATACACACATATATACCTGAAATTCAAATAGATAAAGTACTTCAAATTTCAATTTAGAATTGACTATAAAGAAATAAATTAATAAGTACATACCATTTTTAGTCATGCGGCTGATAAGAACAACAAAGAATCAAATTATAACAAAATGGTATCAAAAACCAATGAACAGTAATAGATAATCACTCATTACTCTTATCACTCGTTCCAACGATTTTACCGATGAAGAAATGACTACAGGACCTTCTAACCTAAAAATCCACATAATAGCGAACAGAGATTTTCTCGAAAATATACAGCGTCAAATATCGCAGACAATATGAGAAAATCTCCAGATATAAATTCTCCCAAGTTCCACCAGAGATGATCAAAATTCAATTACAAATCTTCAAATTGGTTAGTTGCCAAGATGTCACTTATCAAATACCGAATCACTCAAAATTACTCAGACGTCAAAGTCAAAAACTGTCACTATCAGACAAAGCGCTTCCTTGTTCATTCGTGGTCTGTGGGATCAGTCCAGGAACTACCTCGAGCTACTTCTTGAAACAATTATATTTCAGCGGCTCGTCCTCGACAACACCATGATTATATTTCAGCGCCTCGTCCTCGAGATCACCTTAATAACACTTGTAGTACCCTTATTCTGAGCTTGAATACCACTAAGTTTATAGTTCCAAAACGATAACTTATCCCTCCTGCCACTGCATGGTCACGGTTTACTTCCCGCTTGTGTTCTGTGATTCTTCATAACCTTTTTTGTGCTTGAAACCACAGCCACGCCTTGTGACAACTCCAATTGTATTTAAAAATATTTTCCTTTTTAGGGCAGAGAATGGGCAGCAAATCGAGAAAAAGGAAACGTTCTAGATTTCGATCTCATAACAGATCGAAACGCCTAGTACAGGAACTAGTAGAACGAATAACAAGCTGGAAAGGGCGGCTGCCAAGTCTATCAGTCCGGACAGGTTTCGGAGCAGCTCTACCAAGACTCAAACCGGTCATCAAAGCAGACGTGATCGCAGCCCGAGAGGCTCGGCACACGATCGCAGTCCGAGAGACTCAACACATGACAAAATTCAGAGATCCCTTACTGGCAAATATGGGATCTTTCGTGACCGTAGACAGACAGGATCTACACAAAAGGCGATCATGGGTGATCGCAGCCCGAGAGGCTCGGCACATGTTCGCAGCACGAGAGGCTCGGCACACGATCGAAGTCCGAGAGACTCGATACATGACAAAAATCGTAAATCCCTGAATCCCAGGGACAGAGACAAGCATGAACACAGGCTGAGAGGTTTGACACCACAAGGTAGACCAGTTTCTGAACAGAAACACTCAAGAGACTGAACATCTGACCACAACTCTGAAGCAGGGAGCACTGTGTAGTGTAAGTGTAGACCAGTCAAACTATACATCTCAAATAGTGAGCCTCAATAACAGCCCAATATCAACCTCTACTAGCAACAGCAAGTCGTCCTATAGGGGAGGTTCGAGTCCAGGCTCAGCAGGTACTGTAGCCAGAACATTGGCCTCAGATACAGTTACCCATTTAGGTGAAGATACTTTGAAATGCTTGGGGGAGATCCCTGTAATGACAATAAGCAGAATAATGAATGTCATGTGGAATTGGCCATGAGGTGGTCAAAAGTTTTAAAGGATGGCCTAGACGATGAAACTAGGGAGTCACTATTACAGAAATATCCGATACCTTCAAACTGTGACAGGCTCAAAGCCCCAGTAATTAATCCAGAAGTAATAAAATTACTTTCTCAATCCCAGCTTACAAGGGACAGGGTCCAGACTACAGGACAGAACCAGGGAGGCTCTGGTATCGGAGCTCTAGGGCTAGCCATCAATAAGTTGTTGGCTGAAAAAAACCATGATAAACCACTATTATCCCTGCTATGTGTTGCAGGGCAACAACTAACAGATTTTCATCACAGTATTTCCCTTTCCAGAAGAAAACAACTCACTTCTCTTTTGTCTAAGACTGCCAGTGAAATTGCACAAAGAAGTGAAATTGGCACTTTTCTCTTTGGAAATGATTTTGCAGAACGTTGCAAAAATGAAAAGGCGGTTGAGAAATCAAGCTCGGAACTCATGAGAGCTATTCCTTCAACCTCCAAATCAATGACTAATCAATCCAAAGTACCTTGTGCACAAAACAATAGGACAAAGAGGAAACAAAGAGGAAAGCCCCACCTCGTTACCAGAGGAAACAACTGAGGTACAAGAGGCATTACCCTCAGAACAAGGGGAACCAGAGGAAGCAGTACAGAGCCCGACATTAACTTTGGTAGGTCCAACAGTTCCACCTCCTAGAAAATTACCATTTTTCCTTGAAGAATGGAAGAAAATTACTAATAATGCAGTGATTCTAGACTGGGTCAGAGGTTACCGAATCCCTGTCTCCCAAAAACCCATACAAACCCGGTAAGACAGAGTCAAATGCCGTCACTGAAGTATTAAATACTTTTAAAATGGAGGGGGTAGTAGAGCAATGTGAAAAATCAAAAAATCAGTTCTTATCTTCTTTTTTTCTGGTTGACAAGGAGGATGGAAGTACGAGATTTATTTTGAACCTGAAAAAGTTAAATTCCTTCATAGACACACAAGGATATCCGAACCGCTCATTGGATTTAAAGAATGCATATTATTCCTTATCAATTCATAAAAAATCTAGACACCTATTACGCTTCTCCTTTGATAACACACTGTATCAATTCACATGTCTTCCTTTTGGCATCTCATTGGCTCCCTATGTTTTCACCAAACTTACAAAACCAGTTGTTGCTTTTTTAGGAGGAAAGGTATATCATGCATTGTATATTTAGATGATTTTTTAATTTTTGGCAGGTCAGAAACAGAATGCAAAGAGAATGTTGATTCAATTCTTTTGACTTTGGAAACTTTAGGTTTTACAATAAACTACACAGAGAGTTCACTTACTCCATCCACGAATTGTAGATTCTTGGGTTTTATGTTAGATAGTAGGCAGATGACATTATGCTTGCCGGAGGATAAACGCTCTAGAATACTGGAAAAGATCAAGACGATTCAGAAAAAGAGGGTTTGCACAATACGTTTTTTTGCGCACTTTGCAATCAGAATTATGACTCGCTTATGGGAGTACTAAACACCTTAGATGAAGATTTATCTTGGTGGTCGAGGAATATATTATCAGGTTCCAATAACATAAAACAAGATTTTTTCTATATAGAGATCTACACAGACTCATCCCTTACTGGCTGGTGGTCGTTACAAGAACAGGCTGAACACATAAACTATTTGTAACTTTTGAGTACTTTTTATGGGTTGAAAAGTTTCGCCAATCAGTTACTTTCGTGCAACATACTGTTAAGGGTTGACAATACTACTGCCCTTTCATATGTTATCCGAATGGGCAGCATATTTCCAAAATTAAGCAAACTCTCAAAGGACATCTGGCAATGGTGTGAAAAAAGAAATATTTGGATTTTCGCTACTTATGTTAATACGAAAGACAATTTTATAGCAGATGAAGAATCGCGGATACTACCTGCTGATACAGAATGGGAACTGAGTGACGAAGCTTTTCAGCAGATCATTGATAGGTTCGGAAATCCTTCGACTGATCCATTCGCATCCAACATAAACAAAAAGTGTGATACTTGTTATTACGTATGAACACCTACCAGATGCTTCTATACGTTCGTATAATAGAGAATTATCAATAACTTAATAAGATAGTTCAATGAAGAGAAAAATATTAGACTTTTTTATCTTTCAACTATTTGTCAACTCTATTTATATTTCTTTTTTAAAAACAAATTTCATAAGTTACATTATAAATAAAATACAGGATGAAACCAAATTACAAAAAGATCAATAAGAATCCCAACATTCTCCCACCTTGAAGAAAACTGACTCAAACTTCTAAAATCCGTATCTGTGTGGTATTTTCACCTTCCTTCCACTTCTAGTGAAGCTTTCTGTCTCTTGATTTAATACATCTTCATTTTCAATTAATGTATCTTTCTTATCATCTTTCTTCATCTCAACTTTTCTTAGTAAAATATCATTATCATCTTTGTCCCCCACTTCTAGAGGATGTAGCTTCTGAATAGTTCTGAGTCAAATACCTGATGCAGTTTTCAATCGAACTAAGCGAACTTCTCCATCTTTCCCAGGTAACACCTCAATCACCCGTCCTAGAGGCCAATCGATCCTCTTCATATTGTCGTTTCCTATTAGGACAACGTCTCCCATCTTTATTTTTTCCGAGTATTGGTTCTTCCTTCTTATCAAGAGCTGAGACAAATATTCAATCCGGAACCTTCTCCTTAAATCCTGCTTCAATTTAATTCTATACTTGAATCTTTTTCTGAAGAAGTTAGCTTGAATATTGTCCAAATCTGGAACCCCAATCTCCCTGATGTCCATCAGAAACATGGCAGGTGTCAATGCTATCAACTCATTATCACTATCAGGCAAATATGTTAATGGTCTTGAGTTCACCACTGCTTCACAATCGCAGAGTATCGTCGAAAACTCGTCGTGATTCAGAGCAGCTCTTCCAAGAACTTTACGAAGTAATTGTTTGACGATCTTGATTAATCTCTCCCACCATCCTCCCCAACAAGGAGACTGAGGAGGATTGAATCGCCAGTTGATTCTTTCGACGAAACCAAAATTTTCTATTTTCTTCCAATCTAGTGCTGCAAGGGCATTTTCCGTTCCTATGAAATTCATACCGTTGTCGCTGAATACAACTGACGGTCTTCCACGTCTGACTATGAACTTTCTGAGTGCCTGAATAAAACTATCCGTAGATAATGAGGAAACTGTTTCTAAATGTATGGCTCTATAAACAGCACATGTGAAAATACATATCCATATTTTTCCTTGATTGCGAAGAAATATCGGTCCGAATAAATCAATACCACAGACTTCGAAAACAGCTGCATTCTTTACTCTATCCTTTGGAAGTGGTGGTGAAGGACTTATTAAATTCCTCGAATCGTATCTTTTACAAATAATACATTTGGAAATTACACTTCTAATTGTTTTCCTGCCTCCAAGAATCCAAAAATGTTCCCGTAAAATGTTCAGTAAACCTTGAGTTCCGATATGACAACTCTTAACATGCTGATCGTAAATTATTCTAAAGACAACTGGATGACTCGAAGGAAGGAGTGCTGGAAAACGAAAATAATTTGAATCATCTCTTTCTGATATCTTCGTTTTCAATCTCAAAATTCCAGAATCGTCTTCAAAAGGAAACAAAGTTGAAAGTATTTTATCGCTGATACCCTTGAAGCTTTCTCTTTGTATCAACCAAATAACTTTTATCTCTGCTTGTTCCACTTCTTCCACAAGTAAATCTCTTTCCTTTCTGCAATTATGATGTGAAGAATTGAAGAGAAAACGTAACATCCATGCCATCATTCTAACAATCTGCTGATACTTGGAAAATTTATAATAACAAGAAAAGTTCAATTCAGTCGAAAGCAAACTTGTACTTCTTCTCTTCTCTAATTCAACCAATTCTTCATCTATCTCATAATCTTGTTTCGGCCAGTTGTCACCCAACAACCATGTAGGACCCTTCCACCATTCTGAAGTCAACAAATGTTTCGTGGAACAACCTCGTGATGACAAATCTGCAGGATTTATTGAACCTGGTACATGATTCCAAGAATTGATACTGGTATATTTCCTGATTTCCTGTACTCGATTCCAAACGAACGGTTTCCACGTATCATTTTTTGTAATCCATGCCAAAACGGTGGTTGAATCAGTCCAACAAAAAATCGAAACAGCTCGATCCTCGAAATTTTTCAAAATGGACACTAAAAGTCTTACTCCAATCGTAGCAGCTAGGAGTTCGAGTCGAGGAATAGAAGTTTGTTTGATAGGCGAAATTCTACTTTTAGCTTGTATGAGCTGCAGCGACACCCCCTGATCTGATTCAGTTCGTAGAAAAATCACAGTTGCATATGATTCTTGACTTGCATCGGCGAACATGTGTATGCTCCAGTGGGTAACATCATCTGCTGAAACTTTCAGATACCGTCTAGGTATCTTTAAGTTAGAAAGCTCATTTATATCTCTGAGCCAGTTAAAAAAACTACGTTTAATTTCTTCAGGAACTCCTTCATCCCATCCAATTTTCATCTTCCACGTTCTTTGTAGGAGTAATTTCGGGAAAAGGAGGACTGGTGTAGCAAATCCAATAGGATCGAAAATACGACTTGCAGCAGAAAGAATTGTTCTCTTTGTAACTGTCTCCACGTTGATGTTCTGAAGACCTTCAAGATTCAGTTCTAATGTATCTGATGTACGATTCCAAGTCAATCCTAGGACTGGTGTAATACACAAGTATTGATCATCATCTTGAAAAATGGTATGTTCCCATCCTCTCAGATCAAATTTGGCTTCTTTCATAACGTCAGTTGATTGTCGAATGAATTCTCGTAATTCTGCTGGATTGTCAACGCTGGTTACACAATTATCGACATAAAAGCTATGCAATAGTTTGTCCATGTAATCTGTCGAATAATTGGAACACCCTGCAGAAATTTTGTCAATGGTACTCTTCAAATGATGTTCGATAACAGCACCCAGCAGAAATGGGCTGCATGACACTCCAAAAACCACTCGTGTGTGTCGATATACTTTTAAATTCTTATCAGCATCATACCACAGGAAAGTGAGGTAATTTCTATCATTTACATTCAAGCTGATTTGTAAAAATGCTCGTCGAATGTCGGAAACCACACCAATTCTATACATTCTGAATCTAGCGAGAATAGACGGAATGAGTTCTATCAAGTTGAGGCCTTTTTCAAGACATTGGTTGAGAGAAGGTTGCTGTTTATTTGTTTTCGCAGATGCATCGAAAACTGGTCTCAAATTTGTAGTCAAACTATTTAATTTGATGACATGATGATGAGGTAGGTAATGAACCCCAGTTGTAACATCTATAGGGAGAACTTCTTCAATAACACCTTCTTTTAACCATTCTCTCAATAGTTTATCATATTCTTGAAAGTAGCCATCCTTTCTCAACTTTTTCCAAAGATTTTCCAAACGAAACTCTGCTAAATTATAATTGGTTGGTAACGGTGGATGTCCTTCTATCCACGGTAAGCTTACTTCATATCTTCCTTCATCATCTCTTCTTAGAGTTTCCAGTCATGAGTTTTCCTGCAATATCCGCACCTATCAGAACTTCTATGGGCCCACCCTGTATGTCACTGATTGTAATTCCAAGATCTCTCAATTCGGACATCCAGGGACCTTCTTTGATTGAGATGACATTATTACATATGACAGTTTGACTGAAAGCGTAAAAATTGCAGGAATATTTTCTGGATACATCACTCAGTCTGATTTTATAGCAACGATGAAGGATATTTTCAGTACCTCCAAACAAGAAGTGCATCATTTGCTCTTCCCGGATGGCTTCATAACCCATTTCTTCAGCCGAGTAACTACTGATGTAAGATCTCTGTGAGCCTGTATCAATTAAAATCCTAACTTTTCGAGACTTGTGTGTTCCCTCCAGATGAACAACGAGAGTTTGTAAAAAGACATCTTGATAAGTATTGTTCGCTAAATTTTCCACATTAGTTATATCATTGGAAATATTTGATGACTGCTTTTGATCGTGTTTATTAGGTGAGTCGTTGTTCCAACACATAAGAGTAGCATGTCGTCCTTTGCAATTTCTACATTCAACCTTGACTCCACAACGACGAAAAATGTGTCCATATTTCAGACATCGATGGCAATAACCCTTAGTGGACAATATGGATTTCTTCTCTGAGATAGACATCTTCTTAGCATCTTCACAGGAATCATTCTGATGTTCTTTACTGCAGAAAACACATCTTTGAATACGTGATGCATGGTTTACTAAGCCAGTGGCTGTTGGTATCCGATCTTCTTTAGTGGAATCTCTTTTCCTACCACCCGAACAGTCAAAACCAGATGTTGCTAAACTTATTCTCTCCTCGTTCTCTACTTCTTTCTTGAGAAAATTCATAATGTTATCCAAACGACATTTCGAATCGGAATCAGTAGTGCAAGACGGATTTCTCTGCCATGTGCGAAGAATTTCTTCTGGTAGACATGACTCGACAAGTGGGAATAACATCGCTGCACACTTCTCTTTGGTTACTCCAAGAGTTTCCAGTGCTCTTAATTGTGCTTCGAGTTTATCGAAAAGTGTAGATAGTTTAGTTTGTTTATTCAAATTGTTCAACACCAATTTCAGCAACTTGCGTACATAAAACTCGACCAGCATATCATCACGTCCAAATCTGGACTTCAAGCTTTCTATTGCCTTCGGATAATTTTCGGAAGTTGGTGGATAACTCTCGACTAGCTGTCGAGCTCTGGAACGTGGTATAGTTGATTGAAGTAAGTATTGAAACTTATCTTCATTCCGAATAGATTCATCTGTATCAATTCTGCTAAACTGCGACCAAAATGAAAGCCAGTCTCTTATTTCTCCACCAAACTTTAGAAATTCAATCTTGGGAAGTTTCATTTTACCTTGTGTAGAGCAAGAATGAATGGAACCAAAATCACATTTGTCCAAGCTAGAGGCGCGGTTTTTCTCAACAAGTTGTTCTACAGTAAACTTAAGTTTATTAAATTTGGCCATCAGATCATCTGCTACAGCAACTTGAGAGTCAACATCTTCTTCAGTGCAATCTGATTCTAACAGAAAATTCAGCATCTGTTTGTCGATGTCAGTTATAGTTTCCTTTTTCTGTTCGAGGAGAACCAAATTACCTCGTACCTCATTAATAGCGGGATCAGTTAGCTGTAATTTCTCCATTGTAGCTTCGTAAATACGTGAAAAAGACAGCCGATGAATCTCTAACAAACGTCTGCAATTCTCCATGTCTCAGATAGTCCTGTCACGGTCGCCAATAATATTACGTATGAACACCTACCAGATGCTTCTATACGTTCGTATAATAGAGAATTATCAATAACTCAATAAGGTAGTTCAATGAAGAGAAAATTATTAGACTTTTTTATCTTTCAACTATTTGTCAACTCTATTTATTTTTCTTTTTTAAAAACAAATTTCATAAGTTACATTATAAATACAATACAGGATGAAACCAAATTACAAAAAGATCAATAAGAATCCCAATACTTGTGTCTCATGGCAGCCTGACCCAGGGTCAGTCGCCATCGATGCTTTCAGCCTGAGTTGGAAAAATAATTTCTTTTATGCATTTCCACCCTTTTCCTTGATTTTACGTACATTGAACAAGATAATTCAGGACCAAGCTGAGGACACACAGCCTTGGTATACAATATTTTTCGAACTCTTAACAGAGGAACCTTTACATTTGCCTTATAACATTGACCTTTTATTATCCATTTCCAGACAGATCCGGCCACCACAGACCGCCTCAGTTGTCGGGAAGTTATCCGGCAAGTTTTTTTGAAACAGAACATTCCAGATTGTGGCATTTCTACAATTATAGAATATCTCTCACAGTCTACTCTCAAACAATATAACTCTCCGTACAAAGCATGGAGAGTTTTCTGCTCGAAAAGAGGCATTCACTTTCTGGAAGCAAGAGTACCAGAAGTTATCACCTTTCAAGACCAATTTACCAAGAAACGCATTACATATGGCACTGTCAATAGTTATAGATCAGCTTTATCTCTGATACTCCCAGGGGACATCGGTAAGGATTCCCGGATATGTACGTTCATTAAGGTTCATTAAATTCCCGAGTCAACGAGAATCACAAGTGTCTGCTGATACTAGACAACCATGATAGCCATATTTCCCCAAAGGGGCTTAACATTTGTAAAGAAAATGGAGTAATGCTACTGACCATTCCACCTCATACTAGCCATAAGTTACAGCCCTTGGACACCAATGTTTTCGGGCCTTTTAAAAGGTTTTATAATGAAGCGGCAGATAACTGGATGGTCAACAATCCTGCACAGCTGATATCCTTAAAAGAAATACCTGAACTTGTGGCAAGTGCTTACGTTTGCGCTTTCACGCCGGCAAATATAGTAGGTGGATTTTCACATAATGGTATTTGTCCATACAACCCGCTGTATTTTCAGATAGTGATTTTACCAGTTCGGAAATTACAGACCGGCCAGATCCATCTGAAGCTTTACATCCTACAGAAAATTTACTTTTAGCTGTCCCTAGTACTTCCCAAAATAATCCAAATGCATTTGTAAGCCCTGAAGTTCTAAGGCTATTTCCGAAAGCTCTTCCACGTAAAAAGAAAGCTGGAAGGAAATGTGGGAAAACACGAATTTTAACGGACACTCCCGAAAAAGACCTAATAATAATAATATAGAAAAAAAATTTGAGGAAAGAGCAAAGAAAAAGGAAGAGCAAAATAAAAAAAGAAGGAAGAAAGGATGGAAAGATTTTAAAAAAATTGTTGATAGAAGATGAAAAACAGGTGCCCGTTAAACAAAATAAGATTGAGATAGTCATGGAGGAATCTGAACAATCTAACGATTCTTTCAATTTTTCGAGTTCTGATGAGTTAACCGATATTGAGGAACAGATTGAAAAAGAAAATGCTGAAGAAAGCTTCACGAATCAAGAAGTTTGTAAGGATGACTATGTTCTTGTACGATTTCCCACCAAAAAGACTTTCCGACATTACGTTGCTAAGGTCATAAATATTAATGGCAACGAGTACGACTTTATGCATGAGACTAAAGCCTCCGGGATACAAATTTATTTTTCCCGATGTTGCCGATGAATGTTGTGCACCTAGGGACGATCTGGTTAAGTTACCACACCCCTCCTTTACTGGAGGAACAGCAAGAACACATAGGACACTTTCTTTTCTAGTCGATTTTTCCAAATATGAAAATTTGTTATAGGTTTTTTGGCAAATATGTTTATGACTACCGTTTTCTTTCATTTTTTTCAAGTACGTATGTGTATTTTTTTGTTAATTATTATTATTGCAGGGTTAAAGGGTTAAACAATTGTTAACTGTCTTTAATAAATTTGATTTTAACTCGAAACTTTATCGCTACTACTCTTGTCTCAAGCCTCCCTACGCTTGCCTCGAACCTCACATTACTTGTCTCAAACCTCCCTTCATGAAGGAGGTTTGAGACTAATGCATGTGGTACTTTAATCCATTATTTATTACTTAAATAATAATTTTAAAAATAATCTTGGTATTGTGCTAAAAAATTGAAACCAATAGTTAATTAATATGTAAAAAATTTTATGCGATTACTAAAACACGACAGAAAACCAGGTATAGGAAAAAAAGTGGCTCAACCCTCCCCAGTCTCCCCTACATTGAACGAACTGCTCCTTTGAGAAAACCAGTGCAAGATTATTTATTGTTGGCTACAAGAAGACATCATGAAACTGCATCTTCTCGAAGCATAAGCCGCTGGATAAAATCAACGTTGACGGAAGCAGGGGTAAATATGTCGGTGTTTTCTGCATATTCCACCCGCCATGCCAGCACATCGGCGGCGATCAGAAATGGGTTCTCTTGAAAACGATAAGGAAGACAGCAGGCTGGAGCAAAAACTTTCTTACCTTTGCAAAATTCTATGATAGACCTTTGCATAACATTCAGGTTTTGGCAGAATCTATTTTAGATATGTAACCTATTTAATATATACTGTAATTGGAGAAATAATCAATTTTCTGTCCCCTTCCACAGAACCTAAAATATGAATCGCTATTAAGGATGATACCAATTATTAAAAACCAGGAAAACAAATTCCAAAAATCACGAAGTATCTTTGAACATCTACAAGTGTTATTTAGGTGATCTCGAGGACGAGGCGCTGAAATATAATTTAAGGATTAAACGACTTACCTGTAAGGAAGTTCAATCCTAATTATATGAAGCGCCTCGTCCGAAGAGATCACCCCCTCCTCACCCCAACCCATACCAAAGAATATCTACAATAATGTAGATATCCTTTGCCCATACCTTCCCAATTTTTTGAATTTGAATCTTTACAATTATGAAGAATCACAGAACATAACCAATTATGGAACACAAGCGGGAAGTAAACCGTGACCATGCAGTGGCAGGAAGGATAAGTTTTCGTTTTGGAACTATAAACTTAGTGGTATTCAAGCTCAGAATGAGGACACTACAAGTGTTATTAACCTTTTCACTGCTCTAGACGTATGAAAACGTCGGGTTCCTCACTGCTCCGGACGTATATAAACGTTTCTCCCAGAAAAATTATTTACTTCGGCAAACTGCTCTAAACTTACATCTACGGTCAGTCTAAAGTGTGATCGGATAATATTCTCACGGTGCGGCCTTCTATTTATAGATGTGGGAGGAGCCTACTCCTGTTTATTTACGCACAGTTTTAGTGTGTGAATATTAATCGTTTTACACGCGTTGTTAGGTGTATGAGTGTTTCATGATGGCAAATTTTAAGCGAAAGACTGCATCAGATCAAGAGCTGTATGATCTTTTACAGAATAGTGAAAGTGATGGTGATGAGAGCCTTATCGGTGAGTCGGAAAAAACCGGATGGGTTGACAGCGACGAGGACGAACCAATTGTAGATATGAATTCTTCGCATCTTGATACCGCCCCCGATTCCGAATTAGAAGAGGAAACTTTAGTTCCACCACGAAAACAGCAAAAGTTGTGATACCCTTGGAAGTCTATAGATTTTAATCCCAAAATTTATCCTTTTGACGATACCGATTCTGGCTGTAAAGTGCGCGAGTTAGGACATTCTTGCACCCCATTAGACTGCTTCAAAGCGTTTTTTGATGAAGATATAATGGAATATATATCCCAAAAAACTAATTTATATGCAAAGTTTGTGAAAGAAAATCTAGAAACGTCGAACAATTCTAGAATAATTCGCTGGAAAGACACAAATTTCAACGAACTTTATTGTTTTCTTGCAACTAATTTTCTTATGTCACAAGTACGAAAGAATAAAATAAATAGTTACTGGTCGAAAGATCCACTTTTAGCCACTCCTATTTTTCCTCAAATAATATCGAGAGATAGATACGTATTATTACTGAAAATGTTACACTTTGCTGATAATAATTCGAATCCTGAAAATGATGTGTTATGGAAAATAAGACGAATTCTTGATCATTTGCGAACAGTGTTCCCAAATTCCTTATATCCATTTCACAATCTATGCATAGATGAGAGTTTAATTTTGTTCAAAGGACGAGTATTCTTCAAACAATATATTCCATCAAAACGCCACAGATTTGGTATAAAATTTTTTATACTGTGTCATTGCGAGACTGGATACATCCTGGATTTTATCATCTATGTAGGAGCTTCAACAGAAATAAATAAAAATGAAAATATTAGTGCAGACATTGGAATTTCCGGAAATATTGTTATTACTTTGTTACAGCCCTATTTAGGAATAGGCCATTCTTTATTCGTGGATAACTGGTACACAAGTCCAGCATTGTTTTCCTATTTACATGAAAATAAAACAAATGCATGTGGCACTGTAAAACAAAAATAGAAAAAACATGCCAGCATTATCAAAAATATTGGGAAGAGGCGAGGTTGAATGCATGTCGACAGATAAACTATTGGCTATAAAGTGGAAAGATAAAAGAGAGGTTCGAATGCTCACAACTCTTCACAAAAACACAATGAAACTTACGGGAAAAGAAGACCGAAGTACAAAAGAAATGAAAAAACCAGAATGCATATTGGACTACAATGAAAATATGGGTTCAGTTGATAAAAGTGACATGTTACTTAGTTCGGTAGAAAGTGTTCGCAAAACGGTGAAATGGTACAAAAAACTTTTTTTTTCATATGGTGGACTTATTTTTACTCTCACGTCATTTACAAAACTGCTACGGGAAAAAACATTTCCTTATTGGATTTCCAATTACAACTTGTAAAACAGATTTTAGAAGCTTATCATGTTCCACAAAGTGAATCCAGAAACGGGAGAAGGTCTGCGGATGGAGATAATCCTCTGCGTCTAACAGAGCGCCATTTTGTTTCCATGATTCCGAAAACTCAGAAAAAGAAATCTCCACAGAGAAAATGTGTTGTATGTGCTAAGCATGATAAATGGAGTGACACTAGATACATGTGTAAATTATGCAATGTACCTCTTTGTCTGCTCATTTGTTTTGAGAGATATCACTCTTGTAAGATTTATTAGAATGTGTCTTTTATTTTTTTACGCCTTTAACTGTTTTAAAAGTTCTATAATTCTGTTCTCTAATTCTTGTCGTGAATTGGGGTTGATTCACGACTAACTAGGTAGATACTGATCATTCATAGATTTAAAACACTTCAGAAAAATATAAAAACATTTATTTTACTATGTACAAATATGAGATTACGACGATTGAATTAAATGAAGGAATTAATGAATTAAATAATTAATGAATCAAAGAATTAATGAATTAAAGAATTGAAGAATCTCTCCTGAACTAGTTATTGATTGGATAAATTATTTTAAAAAGATCTTTACTTACAATACATATCGGCTTAAACAGTTTATGAACATTTTTCCATTTATTTAATATCGAATCTTCCAAACTCCCCCCATAGCTGTGGGCACGGCAGAACTCTAAACTCGTCAAGAAGGCGCTAATTAATTTAAAATATTATCAGATCATATCTATTTTCCCAAAATTCACATTTTATGAATTTGTAAACAAATCAGTTATTGAAGTTTATAATTTGATAAACAAAACATAACACCGGGGTCACCTACGAAAGTATAAACTAGCAGTCCATTGATGATATTATTCGGCATGTCAGTGGCTCGACATTGAATAATTTTTCACGTAATAAAAACAAAAACATTTACAAAAAGTTGAATAAATACACGAGAACCGAAAAGATGACCCCTCAGTGGCGAGTATTGCGTGTCCCCGAGAGATCCGGCGTAGTAGAGTCATTGGTAATTATTGGGAAGATAGATCGATCTCCGAAAGCCCTTCGTACAAACCCCTTCCTCCGAGAGATGTACCCAAGTTCGTTGAGTGTCGGCATTTGGTAAGAAAGAGCCTTTTATATTTGGAACAAATTATCTCTTGTTGTTTTTGTGTATTATATTGCCCTTTGCCCGTTGTCCCTTTATTGTGTACTTAGTTGATAAGGTCTTGTGTGCACCAGGTTAATTTTTTAATATATATACCTTTGAAGTGTTTTTGTGACTTGTTTGATTTATTAGAGGGTATCCTGAGTAAGAATCAGGTTACCCCTGGGTCTTGCTGACCTACGTCCCAAGCGAAGGGCTTATAGCTTCCCTATAGAGCCCTATTCGCGACATATGGTGGAGGCGTCTCGCTTGTCCCGGAGGTTAGTTCTTCACAATTAACCTTAGTTAAATTTAACGAAAAATTAATATAACCCCATCAACGATTACCCTGGTGCGCAGATTCCTAGTCACACTGGTACAGTGTATTAATTTTTTTTTTCTCTTGGACCTTTCTACTGGCTCAAGGACTACATATCACGTTTTTGTACCTAACTGTGACTATTAGAGCCCCATTTCATGAAATATATTATATAGCTTTGAAAATTAGTTGAATTTCCAACTTTTGGTGAAATAAAAACATTCGTTAATTTGAAAACAGGGCCTTGTATGAGAAATTTACTAATATTATATGAGTAAAATATTTTAATTTAGTGCAAATAATAATTTATTCAGATAATTTTTTATAAAAACAAGACAGCACAAGGAATAACAAATACGAAGAGGTACAGAAAGTGGTATGGTTCGGTGAGTCAGGCGAAAAGGCAATATATCTATCTATATATATATTTACTGACATTCATATACATATATATCTAATGAACAAATTGAATAATTTTGGGTGGCTCAAATTCTTTCTTGGAGCGACAGCAAGTGTAAATTAGCGTGGATGGTACAAGTTAATCCCGACAGGGGTGGTAGCCATACACAAAACGAATAGTAGCGTTAATGACCGACAAGCGCCGAGTTCTCAGGAGTCAAACCAGGTCCGAATCCGACAACAAGGACGAATTTTTTGTGCCAAAACACAGGAGCACAGAGATATCGCCAGTAGTGCCAACAGGATTTGCAAGCGGATCACCACCTCCTAGCCCTGTCCCACGTAGTAGGAACAAACCAGCCCAGAAGGAATTTACAATCACCATCGTAGGACAATCCGGCTCAACCAAGGAGGCTCACAAATCAGAAGGAACAGAAGAAAAATCAACGAAAAATCCAGGAGAGAACGTGACAGCCTCTCCTGAAACGAAAGCAGGAAGATTGGCCATGGCGGACACAACAATAAAAACAGCATTCGAATCTAGTGGAAACCCTGCACGGCCCAACTTCGTCTCCCCACCTACTTTCAACCCCGGCACAGGAAAGCCAGATGCATTCCTGAAAACGTACGAGCGAACAGCCATTGCCAATGGTTGGGACACCGCAATGAAATTAAGCTACTTTGGAACCTTTTTGGAAGGAGCAGCCAATTTCTGGTACGACGGATATAGACAGGAAGCAGGGAACCAGAACAAATCATGGAAGGACGTAACACAGGCATTCTTACAACAATACAATAGTGGGGATGCAAAGAGAGACTTGGAAATACGTCTGATGCAAAGGAGACAGAGGAATGGGGAGTCCATACAGGAATTCTATTACGAGCTGCAGGCCCTATTTTACGAGTATGACCCAACACTAAATGCGGAAGAATTCAGGAAGTTTTTTGAGAATGGAATCAGCCCGGAACTGTATGGACCATACCGTATGATGAGGGAAGACGTGATGACAATGGACAAATTCAGGGACATCGTGGTCAGATTAAACGATATCGCAAACCACTCCAAGCAAATGGAAGTGCCCACAGGCCAACAGAACTGGAACAGAGGGCAGCAGCACAATAACTGGCCTGGCAGACAGGCAAATTACCCTACCCAGAACCGAAGAGGATATTACAGGCAATCAGGCATAAGAAATCCTCCCACCCAAAGGTACGAAAGAAGATACCAGGGACAGAATGGACAAGCAGCAGGCTGGAAAAATGGCAGTAACGAGCAAAGAAACGCCCTACCCAACACAAGAACCAATGATGGAAGGCCTAGATGCTACCAGTGCGATAGAGTAGGACACTTTGCTTCAGCCTGTACAGAAAAGCCAAGGGTCTACCCAAACGACCAAGGACGACGCCAATAGACCCCGGCTACGTCTTATCAGCTTCGGGGGCAACAAGGGGGAAGAAAAACAAAGTTCTCACCATAGAAGCGAAAGTTAACAATAAGGATACGAACATAATTTTAGACACCGGAGCAGAAGAAAATGTGGTGAGCAGGGACATACTGACAGGAAAAATGATTAACGGATATCCCAGATACTTATTGGGAGCAGGAAACACACGGATACCAACACTAGGAACCGCAAAAATCAACATACGAATAGGGGACTTTACTAGTACGTGTTCAGCAATAGTAGTGGACAAACTGCCGTTTCCATTACTATTAGGTATGGGTTTCCTGTTGGAAAATAAAGCCACAATAGACCTCTCACATGGGAATTTAACATTACACTCAGGAAAAAACATTTTTCGGAGACGACTAGGAGTAGCAATGACATCAAAGAGCACGATCAATCTGATTAGTAGGCCTAATCGCCGTCGAATAGAAAGGAAGATCAACGTGAACTACGAGAAGCTATACAGGGAAGAAGTAGTGAGGAATTTTAAAAGAGACTGGAACACAATAAGAACAGCAACTGCAAAGGAAGAAAGGAGTGGAAGCCATGAAAAGGTACTCCTAGTAAAGGAACCACCAGAGGGACCTGATGAGACATTCCGAACCAGGAACAGGGAAGGCGTTCCCCAAGTAAAGGATTCGTTCAGGCTGGAACATCAAGCACAAAGGCAACCGAGAACAAACTGGAAGGGACCAGCAAAAGAAGACAACATGACGACACTGACCACTTCTATGCCTGATCAATTCCGTCATCCTCCACCCCTGGAAGGGAAAAGATCTGCAAGGAATACGACGCCGAGATTCAAAAGAGGAAATAGCCTTAGAAGAAGAAAAGACAATACTCTCTAATCCAAGAGGCACAGATAGGTCCACTATACCCATAGCGACCATCCCAGGAAGCACCCCACTGAGGGAACATGAAGATTTTCTGAAATCAGACCACAACGCAGAAAATCAAATAACACGGGCTCTAATTGTGGAGGAGAAGAAAAATGTGTTTGAATGTCCACCCGATTACGAATTGGTTCACTGTGTAGCAGAAGATATGAGAATGTCCTGCGGAATCGCCCTGGAATTCAAGGAAAGGTTTGGGGGAATCGATCAGCTACAAAACCAAAGAAAAAGAAAAGGCGAGATAGCAGTACTTAAGACAAAAGCAAGAACCATCATCTGCCTGATAACAAAAGAGGAATCAGGTTTGAAACCACAATATAGGGATCTATTTTCGGCATTAGTGAAAATGAAAGAATATATGGAAATCAATGGTATAAAAAACATAGCAATGCCTAAAATTGGATGTGGCTTGGACAAAATGGAATGGAACATCGTCAAAGATATGATTTATTTTGTGTTTGGAAACATGGAGGCAACTATAAGGATCTGTAAATGGAATCCAGAATCAACACCCAACGTCCAAGATGAGAAGATGATACTGACCCACTACACGGAAAAAGAGGCAATAAGGAAGATGCAAAAAGGAGACAAAAAGGACCAGGAAACAAATGACCACCGACACGAAAGGATAAAAGTTACAGCACGGGAAGACGTCACAATTGAACCAGATGAGGAGAAAATAATTCCAATCTCAAGAACACTGGCCCATAAGGATCCAGAATTCGAACCTAACGAAAAGTATCTATGCAGCAAAGGGCTATTGTACACAAATCATCAAGCTGAAGGAATAGAAATAGTGAACAAGAACATAAATAAGGTGAAAATTCTAAAGGGATCAACAATTGGATGGATTAATCGGTCGGAAATTCCCTTAAACGATGTTCTAGTACTGTGTAATTTAGGCTCAGAAGACATGGTAACCCCGCAGGACCATAACATTGAACATTTAGAAGAAGGACTGTTCAAACAAAGATTAGAGGCGTTGTTAGAAGAATACAATGACGTATTTTCAAAAGCAACGAAATACATGGGGAGAACGGACCTCACAGAACATATAATCGACGTCGGGGAGGCAGAGCCAATAAAGAGCAGACCCTACAGGGTGGCACAGAAAGAACGGGAGATTATCGATCAACAAATAAATGAAATGCTGGAGCATAACGTGATACGCCCATGTCATTCCCCATGGGCAAGCCCAGTAGTTTTGGTTAAGAAGAAAGACGGGTCAATACGTTTTTGCGTAGACTACAGAAAACTGAACAATGTGACCAAAAAGTCAAGCTACCCAATCCCAAACATAGATGATATCTTGACATACCTAGGAGGAGCGAAGTACTTCTCAACGTTGGACATGTTCAGTGGCTACTGGCAGGTGAATATTGAAGAGAATTCCAAACAATATACAGCATTTTCAGCCCAGGGCCATGGGTCCTACGAATTTAACGTCCTTTCCTTCGGCTTGTGTAATGCCCCAGCCACGTTCCAGGCCCTAGCAGATATGGTTTTCAGGGGTATGAAGTGGAAAGATGTCCTTATATACCTAGACGACGTCGTAGTATTCTCCAAGACGTTGGATGAGCACCTGGAAAAATTAGAAAGGGTTTTTAAGCGGCTCAAGGAGGCAGGGCTGACATTGAAGCCAAGCAAATGTGTATACGTGAAACCTACGGTCAAGTTATTGGGACACCTGGTAGGAGCACATGGGATATCACCAGACGAGGACCTAATAAGTGCCATTAAGGATTTTCCGGTCCCAAAGACAGTGAAACAGATCCAAAGCTTTGTAGGACTATGTAATTTCTATAGGAAATTCATTAAAAATTTTGCCGTAATTGCTCGACCTCTTCACTTGGCAACCAAGAAAGATACAGGGTACATATGGAATATGGAACAACAAAATGCTTTTCAGGAATTGAAGGAAAAACTAATCTCGGCCCCAGTACTACACCATTTCAACCCCACTAAAGGGTGTGAGCTAAGGGTGGATGCCAGCACATCCGGAATTGGTGGAATATTACTTCAAGAAGGGGAAGATGAGCAACAACACCCTATAGCCTACATAAGCAGGAGTCTCTCAAAATGTGAACAGAATTACACAATAACGGAATTAGAGGGACTAGCAGCCATCTGGTCATTGGGCTACTTAAGGCACTTAACCTACGGAAGGCAAATAAAAATAGTGACTGACCACCATGCCCTTTGTTGGATCCGATCATTAAAGGACCCTACAGGCAGACTAGCAAGATGGTCCCTAAAATTAGCGGAATTCGACTACCAGATCGTCCACAAAAGTGGTAAGGCCCATGGCGACGTGGATTGCTTGTCAAGGAACCCCATAGCAGAGGACCAAAGGGCAAAAGAAGTGGATATGGAAGAGGTTTCCACTTTCTTGATAGAAGCCAGGGACCTGCTACAGGAACAAGGAGAGGACGCAGAATTAGCGGAGCTCCTCAAGGCACTCCATAACCCCGAGGACGACAACCTGTCAATAGGACTACGGAGAAAAGCAAAAAACTTTAGGGTAAAAGATGGAGTATTATTTAAGGTCAACCCATTTACTGGAGGGAAAGACCTAATGGTCATCCCCAAACACCTGGTAGCTGAAATCTTATTTTCTCACCACTCAGAACCGCTAGCAGGACACTTGGGCATTGCCAAGACTCTCCAAAAAATAAAAACCCGGTACTATTGGTCAAATTGTCAAAAGGATGTGGAAAAATTTGTCAAAGGGTGTAGCGATTGCCAAGCCAGAAAAGGGCAGAAGAACAGGCATCCAGTGGGACTGCTACAGCCAATCGAGGTCGGAACCCCCTTCGAAAAAGTAGGAATCGACATCCTGGGCCCATTTCGCAGGAGCAGAAACGGGAAGACAGTGATCATCGTAGCAACAGACTATGCTACACGATGGGCAGAAACCGCCGCCCTAAGCAACGGGAAAGCCGGACCCGTGGCCAAATTTATGCTAGAGAAGATAATCACGACCCATGGTTCTCCTCGATACATCCTGAGCGACCGGGGCCAAACTTTCCGCTCCGAACTAGTGAGGGAACTTCTCAAATCAATGGGCACAATCAGCCGCTATACCACTGCATACCACCCCGCATGTAACGGCCTGACGGAACGTCTGAACAAAACCATAGCCGATATGCTGTCGATATTCACCAACACCAACCAGACAGACTGGGACGAATTCCTACCCCATGTGACATTTGCCTACAACACGGCAGTACAGTCAACAACCAAATACTCCCCATTTATGCTGGTCTACGGAAGGGAACCGGTCCTACCTTCAGAAGCAACATTGACCCAAGAAAGTAATTCTCTGGATGCCAGGGAAATCCGAGAAAAAGCCTTGGCAGTTCGTAGCGATGCTGTGCAGCATATACTAACCAGACAGGGCTTGGATAAAGTGCGATATGACCAGAAACATAGGCACATGGAATATGCCCCAGGAGACCAGGTGAAAGTATTTACCCCCGTCAGGAAAGTAGGCAGAAGTGAGAAGTTACTATTGAGATGGTTTGGCCCATACTATATAACGAAGAAATTGAACGAGGTGGACTACGAAATAAGAAAGGGACAGTCAAAAAATTGTAAACGGGAATTGGTCCACATAAGTCGGATACTCCCATATAACGACCCATGGACTCCCGAACCGAGTGTGACACCCGGAAATGAGGAATGATACCAGAAAAAAAAAAAAAAAAAAAAACAGTAATATACAGGGTTGCAAATAGAGTACACGTGGTAGCGAAAAGAAAGAATTGGTTCCCCAAAACTCTTTTCAGTCCCTAATGTAGATTTAAGATATATTAATGTTGTGACAGTTCAAAAATTTTACATTATGTATAGGTACATGGCCCTGGCTACCATGGCGCAGGAAGATCACCACCTGGAGGTGACGGCAGGGGCGTTCTGGAGAGCTCTACCAGAAACGATAACATACGAAGCCACAATCCCACTGGTATATGAGACTACTTGGTATGACAGTACGCCGAGGGAAACTGTGACAAGCAGAGGTAACTGCATGTCAAGAGAGGACCGAACCAGACCAGAATGTGCGATATTGCAAGACATGAACTTGCTTCAAGGCGCCTATAGCGAGGAATTCTCCTCCCTAGCCAGAAGTTGGAGCCCCAATTTCTTGAGAAACAATTCTCTGGTGAGACACCAGCGGATAAAAAGGGCACTAGATTTCCTAGGAGACGGATTGTCATGGTGTTGTGGAGTGGCGACCCAACATAAACTTGATGACTTAGTGATGAATGAAAACAATATCCAAACCCGGATAACAAAACTTCAGAAAGTTTTGTCAGCATCCATCAAGTCAGTGTCCGAAAATTCAGTGAAGTTCAGGACATATGAGGAATCAGTGGCGAATACATTCCATAGGACGGAGAAGCACATCCACATGCTGGAGACAACGTTTAACAATCTCCGAAATGACATGGCAAAATTTGAGGATAAAAACCACATAATGATTGCTGAAGTTTTGGAAAGTCAGTTCAGAAACTTGAATAATGTTATTGAACTCACAAGGGCGGTAAAAAGAGAGGGAATAATAAGTGCGTGCCGCAGGCACCATATCCCAATAAGTATTCTGGACCCAAGTACGCTGTCCCATGATCTGGATAACCTCAGAAGGGAAATATTACCCTTTGGTCAAGAATTAGCAATCCCCCTGACGGAATTGGCTAGCCTTTATCAGTTGCCAATTTGCGACTGCTCATTTGCCAACAATAAGATATTCATCCATATTCGCATTCCTATCATCAAAAATCCCATAAATGGGACCTTTTCGAATTAATCACAACCCCTTTCGCCTGGTACAACCAGACATGTAAAATTCAACATGAGCCAATGTTCCTGGCAGTATCAGAATATCAGCAATCTGCCCAAAATCAAATTAGACAAATTTCAGGTAATGGCTTAGAGCACTGCAAACCTTTTCATGATAGGCTCTGTTTCTTGCCAAGATTCTCGGCAGACCCATTTCAGGGTCCTGGGTGTGCAAAAAAGCTCTACAATGGAGCGACTGTTGAGGATATAAATCACCATTGTCCAATGAGTTGCCATAAATCAACAATAACAACAATTTCAGAAATTGAGGAAGAAACGTACACAGTTGCTCACCCAAAACCCAATACCACCATCATCTGCCCAGATCGAACTATAAATATCCCAGATAAGGCCTATCATACTCCAGGAGCAGTTAAAGTTTTTGTGCCATGCCAGTGTAGGTTGGTAATGCAGGGAGAGGAAATTATCCCCAGAAAATTCCCTTGCGAGACAGACCTATCACCAGCAGCCAAAGCCACCCACATTATACCAGCAGCTTGGTCTAATTTGAAATCGTTCATTCTGAATCCCAAAATCAAAACAAGTTCCCCAGTTTTTCAAAACATCAACGAGTGTCTGAACACTAACTGGACATTAGAAACCCCCCATTTGAATTTAACATCCACACAAGACAGTGTGGACGAAATACTAGATATAATCGAGGAAGGAAATAATAATTAATACACAAATACTTACGGATTCCACGGGGATACAATCATCCTGTTATGGAATTCAGTACTGTCCATATGTGTACTTTATATTTTATTTCACAACAACCAAGCATTGCCAATTTTTGCGTCACTCCCTGTTGTGCGAGCCAATTCCAACTCCCCGATTCACCCCGGTGTAGCATTCTCCTTCATCTGCACACTCTTTGCGGGCTTCATGCTGTATCTCCTTGTGAAAATTGGCCTAAGGATCATGGGTACCAGACAGGACAGAGGGCGAGTTCCTAAAAAGGATAAAGATACATCAACAACCACCCTCAATACGCTGCCAGAACAATACAATATGGGAATGTCAGCCAGTAGTCTCAACAAAAGTTATATACTAGAGATTGGGAAAAGTGAGGTGGATACACTGCAGTCAGGAGAGAGCCTGAAATGCATCTTACGAGAGAAAGATGCAGAAGCTTGAGTATCACTAAGTATACATTACATAGGTAAATAATGTAGATTTTTTAATGTATGTTTTAGGAAAAATAGGAAAATACACAAGGACGGGAAATCGCAAAATGGTGGACACACAGTAACTGGAAGGGCAAGTAAAAAATTTGAACCATGGTCACTTGAAAGCAAACAATGAACCACTCGGCCATAAGTATAGTATACATAAAAGAGGTCATTGTTCTCGCAATCAAGGAATCAAGGAAACTGAACGTTGATTTGATTGAAACATATTCAGTACATTTTTTAGTAAATATACAACTGGGAATAAAGTAATGTAGGTACCCTTGTACATAGTAATCATTGCCAAGTAAGATTAAAAAAATTTTTTTTTTCTGTATGGGTAGTAATGAAATGAGTAGTCTTGATGAAATATAGAGTTCAGTGTAGTCAAAAATAATAATAATAAAAAAAAAATATATAAATAAATAAAAAAAAAAATATATATATATATATAAATGAACTAGGCTAAAGGTGCATTTAGTCAACATCATTTTAAAATTGTGCTTAAATATATGTTAAAAACGAAAGTTGAATATGTTATATCAAATGGCGCCATTTATACAACAATGTTAAGTTTATGCTAAAAACCTTTGATGTTACGGGTATGTTTATGATGATGCTTATGCTAAAGTTGACTAAATCCACTCTAAGTTAGGATACACAGAAATCCAAAAATGTGAGATGATTTGTCATTACTTAGTGAATTTTTTTTTTTTAAATATCAGGTAACATTAATGGATTTCTGATATGATAATTAAGTTAGAAAATATAAAATATTACCTTTGAATTTCCTTCTTTCACATGTAATGGGACACACATAATCAATGAGACGCCCAGCAGTCCAAGAGAAACAGGAGGATGAAGCAGCCCCCAGCATGGAAATAGATGTCATTCCCAAGTCATTCAAACAGGCGAAGAAAGCGCAGAGTTACGGAGAGGGCGTGGGACAAAGGCCATCCAATAAATGATGGACGATAGCTGCTCTTCTCACACTGATGTATATAGTATTAGGAGCCATGAGTGGAGAACTATGCTAGGTGAACCGAGTAGTCTGGCTGTTCCACTTATGCAAAAACCCTAAGAAGATACAAAATATGAACATACCGAAACGAATCAGGGGTACCGAAGAAACAAGAGGTATCAATCCCATACTCACCGTGTTCATCCCCTGGAAAGAGCACGTGAACGGGCAGACAAGGCACTGCACAGACAATAAAGCGATTCGCAAGTACAAAATATCAAACTTCCGAATCTAACCCCGCACCGAAACGCAAAAGCCAAGAGACAGTATCCGCACAATTTCAAATCGTCAATCGTCAAATGTCACGAATCACCGAACACTTTGGCACTAGAGAAGTAGAGAATGCTGATCGAAACCGAACCGCCACGTCGTTGCCTCAGACTAACGAAACAAGAAAGTCGTTAGTATCGCCAACATGAAACATGCTGAGCAA
Organism: Chrysolina oricalcia; assembly: GCA_944452925.2. Lineage (NCBI taxonomy): Eukaryota > Metazoa > Arthropoda > Insecta > Coleoptera > Chrysomelidae > Chrysolina > Chrysolina oricalcia. The sequence continues at coordinate 37,327,077 of OX101825.2, forward strand.
GCAGAGCAAGGTATTGAATCAGTGGTATAAGCTGCATAGGCACTAATAGGCAGCCACGAGCCGCGATCAATGACCGTCATAACCTTTGCTTGTGGCACAACCATTTCCGCTGACGCCGCAGACAAGCTTCGCAACAAAAGACACTATTCGCTGGCAACAAGGAAGACCGAATCCAGAAGCTGAGTCAACATTAGGAATTATGTGTGTTTCAAAGACATTTACGTTTATGAAAATTGGACAATTCGTGTTATAGTACAGTAAAATTAGGTATTAGGATTTGTTTTTCAGCATCACATTTTTCAAGATATAGGATTTTTTCTTTATGTACATATTATATTACAAATGAGATAGACATTTTTCAAAGCTGGGGGCCAGCTTTTTCGAGGAGGGAAGTTATGTCAAGAAGGCGCTAATTAATTTAAAATATTATCAGATCATATCTATTTTCCCAAAATTCACATTTTATGAATTTGTAAACAAATCAGTTATTGAAGTTTATAATTTGATAAACAAAACATAACACCGGGGTCACCTACGAAAGTATAAACTAGCAGTCCATTGATGATATTATTCGGCATGTCAGTGGCTCGACATTGAATAATTTTTCAATAAAAACAAAAACATTTACAAAAAGTTGAATAAATACACGAGAACCGAAAAGATGACCTCTCAGTGGCGAGTATTGCGTGTCCCCGAGAGATCCGGCGTAGTAGAGTCATTGGTAATTATTGGGAAGATAGATCGATCTCCGAAAGCCCTTCGTACAAACCCCTTCCTCCGAGAGATGTACCCAAGTTCGTTGAGTGTCGGCATTTGGTAAGAAAGAGCCTTTTATATTTGGAACAAATTATCTCTTGTTGTTTTTGTGTATTATATTGCCCTTTGCCCGTTGTCCCTTTATTGTGTACTTAGTTGATAAGGTCTTGTGTGCACCAGGTTAATTTTTTAATATATATACCTTTGAAGTGTTTTTGTGACTTGTTTGATTTATTAGAGGGTATCCTGAGTAAGAATCAGGTTACCCCTGGGTCTTGCTGACCTACGTCCCAAGCGAAGGGCTTATAGCTTCCCTATAGAGCCCTATTCGCGACAATATGTTCGCTAGAATGTTATTTTAGTTTTTTATAACTTTTACTGTTTATTTTGTTTACGTAAATAAAGTTTATATTTGAATCAAAATATTGCGTTTTAATTTATTGAAGATAAATAATATGTTTTTAACATAAATATATCTTATTTATTACACAAATACCAAAAAACACTAAGAACTGTTCAATTTTTGTTATGTCAATATAACGAAGCACTGCTCTGGACGTACATGTACGGACTGGCCTGAAAACCGCCGCTCGACTTTGGGAGCTAGCGCTGCAGCGAAAGGGTTAACGTGATCTCTTCAGACGAGGCGCTTCATATAATTAGGATTCAACTCCCTTTCAGGTAAGTCGTTTAATTCTTAAATTATACTGGTAGTACCCTTATTTTGAGCTTGATGACCAAACGTTTAAATTAAAAAATCAAAAAACTGTTTTATGTTGGTGTACCATCTCTATGATGGCCAATCCCTAACCCTTTCTCGTCCTTGTGTTCTATGTTCTATGGTTTCTTCATAACCTTTTTTTGTGATTGATGATACAACACGTGTTTTGGCGTCTTTTCTAATAAATTATTTTTTTTGCAGAATCAAATTAAAATGGTTCATAAATCAAGTAAACGAAAACGCTCGAGGTCCAGATCGATCTCAAATAAGTCAGAGTGGCTAGTTCAAGATTTGTTAAATCGCATTGAAAGACTAGAGAACGCTGAAAAGAGATCTAGTGGGCATGCTAGAAGTCCGAGAGACTCGACTACCGATCGCAACCCGAGAGGTTCGACAGCCCAAGCTTCAAGGAGTAGGTCATCCAGAAGCAGCCATAATCATAGGAAACATAACCCATCAGGTTCGAAAGACACTACTCCAAGGAAATATGAGTCCACGTGTTCGGACAGGAGGGGAATGAGACAAAGCAGGCGTGATCGCAGCCCGAGAGGCTCGACACTGGACCGCAGCCCGAGAGGCTCGGCACCTGACCGCAGCCCGAGAGGCTCGGCATCTGATGGGCCGTGGTGGTCGGCTGGTAGTGCGTTCGTCTCGCATGCGTGGGGTCGTGGGTTCAATCCACCGATTCACCGGTCTCGTGCATGTCATCGCACGTTAAAAGGTAAGGGCTGCGTCTTCCCTAGCTCACACAAGTCTCTCGAAGACTTCTGAGGGTTGCGCGTAGGGGTGCAATCGGTTAACAATTTTTTTTAACTTCACAGAGAATATCAGACCCAGAGACTCTGCAAGTAAATCTAGAGATCATAGTAGATCCTCACACAGAGGAAGTCTCACTTCTAATAGTCCATCATGCAGAAGCCCAGATCACAATATTCCTGATGGAGAAACCCCTGCAACAGATACACTCAGTATCACCTTAGATGAAACACTGAAATGTCTGGAGGGGGGGACTCGGGAGAGAGCCATACAAAGGACGCACAATGTCATACAGAATTGGCATCCACGTGGTCAAGAATATTACAGAAGGGCTTAGATAAGGACATTAGAGTGAATCTGATAGTGAAATACCCAACTCCGTCCAATTGTACGAGACTAAATGCATCAGCTGTCAACCCAGAGGTACACAAACTCCTATCTCAGTCCCAGATCACAAAGGATAAGGTTCAAACCTTAGCCCAGAACCAGTTGGGTACAGGCATTGTAGCCCTGGGGGAAGCTATCAACAAGCTACTTATCACAAAGAGCCAAGATAAGGAGGTTCTGACACATCTGTGTGATGCTGGTCAACTGTTAACAGACTTGCATCATAGTGTGTCCGTTTCGAGATGTAAACAGATCATTCCACTCCTTTCCAAATCTGCCAGTGAAATTGCACAGACAAATGATATCGGTGGCAACGATTTTGCAGAAAGATGCAAAACTGAGAAAGCTGTTGAGAAATCTAGTACAGAACTAATGAGAAATATCCCCACAATCTCCAAACCAGTTGTGAAGGAACCCAGGGGATCATCTACACAACAGAGAAACCAGTATTTAAACCGGAAAGCGGAAACCGGAAACCGTTACCCTCAGAACAAGGAAAACCAAAGAAAGGACTTCAGAGTTCGCCATTGATATCGGTAGGTCTTCCAAGTCCCACAAATAAAAAATTGTTGTTTTTCATAGAAAAATGGAAGGAAATCACCGAAAACAAGTTGATTTTGGATTGGATTAATGGTTACAAAATACCTTTCTCCCGTAAACCTGTACAAAAACACCCCCCAAATGTTTTTAAATTTTCAGTGACCGATTCAGACCTCATAACAAAAGCTTTGGGTCAGTTGACAGAGGAAGGGGTAGTAGAAACTTGTGTTCATTCAGAACATAACTTCCTATCAACCTATTTTTTAGTCGACAAAGGGTTCATTTTGAATCTTAAAAAGTTACTTTCGTTGACACTCCACATTTTAAGTTAGAAGACATACAAACTGCAATCAGACTAGTCAATAAGGACTGGCACATGGTTTCTATCGATTTAAAGAATGCATACTATGCTCTATCAATTCATGACAAATACAGAAAGTTTTTGAGTTTCTCCTTCAAGGGCACTCTGTATCAGTTTACACCTTTTGGACTTTCATTGGCCCCTTTCGTGTTCACAAAACTGACCAAGCCTGTCATTGCATATTTTCGGAGAAGTGGCATTCCATGTGTCGTGTACTTGGACGATTTTTTTATTTTTGGGGAAACAGAGTGTAGAAATAATGTTGAAACAGCTCTCTTAACCTTGGGATCTTTAGGCTTCACAATAAACTATGAAAAGAGTGTTCTTTTTCCATCCAAGAAATGTAAATTTTTGGGATTAATATTGTATAGTGAAAACATGTCTACTTGATTTGGCTTCGTGGGCTACCAACATTTTATCAGGTTTCAATGATATAAGGCAAGATTCTTTTTATTTAGAAATCTTCACTGATGCGTCCCTTACTGGCTGGGCACATTCTGTTCAGTGGTCACTGGAAGAACAAGACGAACATACAAATTACTTAGAACTTGAATAGGATGGGTAGAATTAAATATCCAAAATTAAGCAAGCTTGCTAAAGAAATTTGGCAATGGTGCGAGAAAAGAAATATTTGGATTTTTGCCACCTAGAGAGGGTGGGGCACAATGGAACACGGGGCACAGTGGAACAGTTAGTGTACCGGAATTACAGAAGAGTCCAATGCAACGGGATTCCGGTAGTAAGCGCTGCGGGCCACACCCAGCAAAATCAGCTAATCGTCCCCTCCTCATCAGTCGCGTGCCAAACTTGACGAGGTAAGGTATTGTTTTTCGCAGTGAAAGTAAAAATTTACCGCCAAAGAATTTTTGCCTCCAGGTAAGAGTGATTTTTTAATTCAATCGGCTCTAATGGCATTTCATTGTAAATCTATCCCTGAAGTTTTTGCTAGACTTTCGCATTTCTACTGCTTAACGTTTGTGGTAGAGAGTATGGGAAAGCAAAATGGCGTGTTTGGGGTTCCTTGAAACAGATGAGTTTGGGGCACAATGAAACGTTTCATTGTGCCCCATGTGTTTTTCATTGTGCAGTAAGTATTGTTTTTTCTTCTTGTTTCAGAAATGGTGCGAAATAGACAGCGCAAGAGTACCAAGGGGCTCTTCTCGGAAGAGGACATGAAGGCAGCAGTGGAAATGGTCATGAATGGAAACAGTTTAAGACGTACTGCTACATTGAAGAACGTTAGTTATGTCACTTTATCAAGATATGTGAAGAAAAGAAAAGAATATGGTGATGGTGGAGAAGAGAATATAAAATATGCACTCAGTTAGGATGGTCTCCACACTAAAGCAGCAGGAGAAACTGAAAAACTACTTCATTATGTGCTCTAAAATGTTTTATGGCCTACCAGTTGAAGATTGCAGACGAGTTGCATACGAAATGGCAGTTATGAACAAAATACCAGTTATGAACAAATTACCATGTCCTATATCATGAGGTGAGAAGAAAATTGCAGGAATTGACTGGTTTTACGGTTTTCTGAAAAGGTACCCCAAACTCAGCCAAATAACTCCTGAGGCTTGCAGCTTGTCTCGTGCTATCTCATTCACCAAATCAAATGTTTGTGTGTTCTTCAATAACTTGGAAACACTGTATCGACAACAGAGTTTGGAGATGGGACAAGGGTGTTCAATTTGGATGAAACAGCCACATCAACTGTACAGAAACCCCAACGAATTGTGGCTGAAAAAGGCGTCAAGCAAGTGTGCAAAGCTACAAGTGGGGAAAAAGGCACTAACGTCACTACAGTGTCCATAATTTCTGCGTCTGGCAGCACAATTCCGCCATGTTCATGTCAAGGACCACATGACTCAAGGAGCACCTCCAGGCACACTGGCCTTAGCCACCCCTAGCGGTTCGATGACATCAGAACTTTTTGTGGAAGTTATTAAGCATTTCATTCACCATACTTGCAGTTCTGGAGAGAACCCCACTCTATTAGTCTATGACAATGTAGAAAGTCACTTGTCCCTGGACGCTCTTATGCTGTGTAAGGAGAACGGTCTCTCAGTTTTGACTTTACCTCCCCATTCATCCAACAAAATGCAACCACTAGATGTTGTGGTTTTCGGGCCTTTTAAAACTTATTATAATGCAACACTTGACTCTTAGATGATGCAAAACCCTGGCAAAACTGCTTCAATTTATAATACAGCATCCTTCGTGAACACAGCTCATCAGAAAAGCATGATACCTTCCAACATAATTGCAGGTTTCAAAAAAAAATGGGATTTATCCGTTTGATCGAGATATTTTCACAGAAGCAGACTTCTTATGCAATTATGTGACTGACCGACCGCCTCCTACCGTTGTGGACAATCAACCACCTAAGAGAAATGTTTATGCTGTGCCAAGTGATTCGCTCAACGGTTCTCTCCCTCAAGAAGAAGGAGCAGCTTCCCTAGAAGAAAGAGCAGCTCTCTCAGAAGAAGGAGCAGATTCTATAGAAGAAGCAAACCATACAGACATCGGTATCCTTGATCCGGGAGCTAGTCCAAGTCATGCTTTCCTATCTCCCGAAGATTTTCGTGGTTATCCAAAAGCAGGAGAACGAAAAACTGATCGAAAGCAGCGGAAGAAAGGAAGGAGTATGATAGCCACGAGTACTCCAGAAATGGAAGCCATTGCGGAGAAGAAGAAGCCGATTTCAACTTCCAAAATACTGTCTGTTGAAAGGCAGGTGTTCGTAAATCAACCGAAGACGAAGAAGAAAAAATCTAGTGAACATGCTCCAGTTCATTCATCAGAGGACGACGAAGAAGACGATGAATACATTGAATACGCAGACACAGACGACGACATGGACACAGATGAGATTTTTGCTGTTGAGCCCGACCATTTTGCAGAATTGAATCGTCTTCCTGTTTTGAGAGATTATGTTTTGATCGAGTTCAAGCTTAAAAGCCAATCTAAATTCTATGTTGGTCAAATCACCAAGATGAAAGATGATGAGGGGGACTATGAGGTCAAATTCCTGCGATACCGAGAATGCAACACCTTTGTCGAACCTCTTGTGGATGACATAGCCGCTATTGATGACAAAGATATAAAGATGCTACTGGAAAATCCTTCTGTGGTTCAGGGCACTGAAAGACACAAGGGCTTCATCTCATTTAACGTTGATTTTGGCCATTTAAACATTGGCTAAACATAAAAGTATTTTGTGTTTTCAATTCCAGATCCTTACCTCTTTTTTTAAATGGCTCTTAACATTTTCAATTCATAAATAAAGTTTTTTATGAATTACCGTGTTTTTTTTTCAATTGTTCCTGTGTCATTGTACCCCAGGAATGGGGCACAATGACAAAAAATAATTTTTTTGGAAAATGGCCGCTAACGGTCACAAATGATTTCTATTATAACGGTTCATGCATTTCTTTCATAGCTTAGATCCTTAGGTCAAAGGAAATCATGAAAATGCTGAAAAAAAAATCATGTGGAGAGCTTTGGGGAAAACCAACTTTTATGTTCCATTGTGCCCCACCCTCGCCTACATAAATACAAAAGATAATGGGTGGTATGCTTAAAAAGAGTATTTGCTTTTACTTCAAGTAAGAGCTATTACTTCTTAGTATATTGTGGAGTATAATGTTTTACATAAAGTAAATGCTTCGATTGAAAGTGTTTACTTAGGTTAGAAGTATAAACTACTAGTAAATACTAGGACGTGATTAACCTCAAATTGGTTCGATTGTTGTTGTTCGTTCTGTGGTACTTAATAATCATGAGTAAGAGTAATGTGTTGAACCAAGTGCCGAGGTTGCTAAAATGTGGAAGTAGATCTTCAGATGGCATTCGTTATTTTGGTAGAAGATTGTAAAATACTTTTTGACAAACGGCAAACTCCAGCACACAGACGTGAAAATTCCTTCAGAACTGCATGTAGCCTGCACATTAATACTACAATATCCTTTACGGTTGAAATATTCTTCCCCGTGAATTTTTGGTTTTATTATTCTAATGTGGGTGCAATCTATCGCTCCTATTGCTCCAGATATCGTCCACCCATCTTTGGCCAATTCAATTTGGCGGGCAGTTTGACGAAAAGATATCCAAACATTTTTCTTCGACACAATTTTTTGTGAAACTTTTTTGATTACTTTTGACACGGTTATTCGATGTACTTGTTGAAACCCCGGATCACTTAGAGCTCTTAAAAATACCTCCATTTTCGTTAAATTTGATAAAGCTGCTCACCTCGTCTCAATATGATTTCCTAAGAACTCTCTAGCTATCCATTCAACATTGTTTTTATTGAAACTGAGGAGAAAACATTGGTCACCAAGTATGTGCAACTGATTTTTTTGCTAACTTGAGAATGACACAGCGATCAACATGGTCATTTAGCTGGAGTGAATACTGTAATACCAATCCCACCCGATACACACTACTACAACCATGTGTACCCAAACATCATTGGTTTTCGAATCTCAATATACCCCGCAGATTCATCACAACTCTTATAAGACTCAAGTTTGGTCATGCCTGTTACCCACAACATCTTTATCGGATAAATATAATTTCCAGTAAAAATTGTGAACATTGTGATCAAGAGGGAGACTTAGACCATATATTTTTTGCATGCTCCAAATATTCCGATGAGTCGAATGAACTATATGACAAACTTTTTAGTTTAAATATGCCGAATCCTTTCAATGTCATGTCGATCTTAGCCTCAAATAGCATTCAATTGTATAAATGTTTAATGGAATTCCTTTACAAGACAAATATTAAGCTGTAGTTGGTTTTAGAGTTGGTATCCATGTGTAGACCTTTCCTTGTGTGACATGTACCTATTAATCCGTGGTCTAATTGTTGTGTGTCTCAGAAAAAGTCGTCCCGACGGACCCCTGGACGTGAAGCGTGTGTACCTGTCTATTCCTGTTGTACGGTTTTCAATTTCAAGCTCTTATTTCTTGTTGTTTTGTAGGGACCTATTTAATTAGAAATACTTCTATCATCTATACTATCAATACCACATACTCTACTTGTGTCTGGCCGAATGACGAAATGTCAAAGCCATAAAAAAAAAAATATTGAAACTGAAAGTACAGAGCTTAATAGTAGCAATCTATCTAAAATAATTGACCTACCGAAATAATTTTCTATATTGTTCCTCCCCTTACGTTCTATGTTCACACATTTCCCTTCTTTTCCTACCATATATTCATTATAAAAAGCCATAACTCCTTTTCAATTGAAGATATGAAGTTAGCCTATTAGTAGCTTCTTAAAAACTACACCATACACTCCCAAATGGAGGAAATACTTGACAACATTAGTAAATACTGCAGTATTAACTTCTATATATCGAAGGAAATAAAGCAAAGTATAGATTGATTGCTACTAGTACTTACTTAAGTGTTACTTCAAGAATTATGTGGAGTAAATGCTTTGATTTTTTGATGTGAAAACTACAACATGGAGCATTAACTTGAAGTAAAAGCAAATACTCTTTTTAATCATACCACCCAATGTCTCAGCTGACCAGGAATCAAGAATATTACCTGCCGAGACAGAGTGGGAACTCAATGAGGAAGTATTCTTGAGAATAAAAGAAGAATTTGGCACCCCCAACATTGATCTTTTTGCATCAAATCTAAACAATAAATGTAACACATATGTTTCATGGTTACCCGACCCCGATTCTTTTGTTGTGAACGCATTTAGTATTGGCTGGAAGACCACTCTTTTTATGCTGTTCCTCCTTTTACATTAATTTTACGCACACTAAATAAAATAATCCAAGACCAGGCTACAGGGATTGTAGTGGTCCCAAATTGGGATACTCAACCGTGGTATCCTGTTTTCCATAAACTTTTAATAGCAAAAAGAAAATCTATTGTCATATTTTTCCAGGCAACTCCAGTCACCAACAGTATCTCTGATTGCTGGGAAGTTATCAGGCAAGCTTTTATAAAGAAAAATATTCCAGAGTGTGGTGTACCCACAATAATCGAATCCTTGTCGAAAGCCACCCTCAAACAGTATAACACCACCTTCAAAACATGGAGAGCTTTTTGCCAAAACAGGAACATACATTTTTTAGAGGCGGGGGCACCTGAAGATATAGTTGGACCTGGCGAAAGCGATTTTGAAAATGTAGAAAATGCATTACATTATAATGTATATATAACAAATACAGTTCAACTAATCAACAAAGGTATTCCTTATTTCACGAAGAACATAACAAAAAATTGCTACAAACTCTTTAAACATCTACAAGTATAATCATGGTGATCTCAAGGACGAGGCGCTGAAATATAATTAAACGATCAAACGAACTTACCTGGGAAGTTCGATCGTAATTATATAAAGCGCCTCGTCTGAAGAGAACACCTCTCGCCCCTCCCAAACCCCATAATTGTATGTAGCAACAAATTTTTTGAATCTTTAAAATTATGAAGAACACAAGGACCAGGAAGGCTTAGGGATTGGCCATCATAGAGATGGAACACCAACATAGAACAGTTTTTTGATTTTTACTTTAAACGTTGTGGTCATCAAGCTCAGAATAAAGGTATGTTCATGCTCATACGAACTTCGGAAAATTTATGCGAATCGCAAATTAGGAAATTACCAACAAAATTTGACGTTCACGGTCATGCGACAAAATTTGATGGTCACTGTCATTGCGGGTAAGTCAAAATACCTAGAATTTAATGTTTTGTGGGTTTTTAAAGTTTTGTTAATAATAATTATTCTTTCTTTGGTAATAAAAAGTATTCCTTCCCGAATCCTAAAACAAGGAATAGAATATAAAAGTGATGGCCTCTCTGCGGGAGGAATGGGTTTTGTTGTGATATATGACTTCTTTATTTCTGGTCTCACTATTGATAAGAGTTCATCAAACTGAGAACACATCACACGAAAATCATTAAAATATTCATTGGGATCATTCAGTCTCATTTCTCGAACGAGGCTGTGATAATCACAATGAATGTTTCGAGTTTTTAAAAATGTCGAATACTACAACTTTTTTTCGTCTGGAAGCTTCACGTTCTTTCCAAAGCCGATACAACTGATGGTAGAGTACAATGAACCCATCAAAGTAATCTATATCCTATGATGCGAATAACAACCACATCAACGAACTTTCCTATTGTTTTTTTTATAAAATGAGAACTGACGAATTATGAAATGATATGATTGTTCACCTGCATGTGTATTTAATTTTGAGGATTTGAGGTTGATAAAATAATAACACAAACACATTTTACGCATTCTGTGGTCTCGTGATTTGATACGAATTCGCAAAAAAGTTCAAATATTTCAACTTCATCGCGATTTTTTCAGCCGCCATTTTATTCGCATAAATTTTCCGAAATTCGTATGACCATGAACATACCTTAAGGGTACTACAAGTATAATGTTACAGATTTGTGTTCTAAACACAAAACAATAGACTCACCAAAAGGATGTTTACAAAATAACGCTGTCATACCGCAAAATAAAACAACTGATAACTGTCATTGGCTTAAGGATAGTTTATGTCTGCTCGAACTAGTAGGGCAAAGGTAAGTACCAAAATTCGAAAAGAGCTGTACATGATAACGATCAAGTTATCATTTTGGAACAGTGGCGTACAGATTGGAAAGTTCATAGCATAGCAGAGAATTTCTGATTATATTGTATTAAACAGAAAGGGTCTTCTAGTACAAAATAAACCCATAACAACTTACCAATTGTAGTTTCCATGATTTTAGCAATAATTGATCAAATTTGCGGAAGCTTGGCTTGGACAAACTTTAAAGAGTACTCTTTTAATTGCTGCCAAGCCCCACTAGTCACTAGTTCCACTCATAACTGGTCAACGTTATATATAACGATTTTTTCAAAAAAAAGAGTGTATCTCTAGAAACTATTTGCTTTAGGATTTCAGTGTTTTTTTCATGCCACAGTACTGTGGTAACATCTGCAAATACTGTAAAATGTCCAATAATAATTGTAGAAAAATCGTTCAGGTATGATAGGAATAGTATGGGTCCCAGAACTGATCCCTGAAGTACTCCACAATATATATCTTTAGGATTTGAGAATGCACCATTTTATTTTTTTGGTTGTGCTTGTTTTGATTCAGTCAAGTGAACAATTGTCTAGATATTCACTTGTCAGTTCATTTCATCACTTAAACATGTTACTCTTCGATTTCATTGGTTATAATTTCTCACTGTCACCTCTCTACGGACACAGATTTGAAAATCAACCAGATTATGAAGTTTTACAGTTATGAGAAAGCTCAGAAACGTTAGTATGTGGGTCGTCTGTCAATTTCCATATTTATCAAACAAAAGATCACCTCTATGCTTAATAATGAAACAAATAAATTCATTTCAGTGGCAGTCAAGAAAACATCTGGCGTTTCAGAAAAGGATTTCGAAATTTATACTTTGGTATAAACTGGCTTCGCAATGCGAAACAGAGAAAAAAGCGAATTCAAATAAAAAATTATACCTAATTAAAATTAAAAAATCATTTTTGTTTTGATTTGTTCCTTTTTTATTGTTAAGACAGTTTTTTTTATTTTTGTATTCTAATGTTAAAATGTTTTTTAATGTGGATGTTTCATTATCAAAAGTGGTTATTTTATTATTATCACCATCAAATCGATTAAAGGTTTTTTGTTGAAAATCTATTTTGAGAAGTTGAAAGCCTTGTTCGTCGCAATCAAATTGCTATGGGAATAGACGTTGGCTTAAAAAATATTTTTTTTAATTTGTCGCTATTCTGAAATTTTTACTTTCTGTTGAAGTATGTGAAATCAGTGAAGAAAGATATTTTTCAAAATTTTGGCAGGGCTGACTATATACGAAAGCACACAGGTCAGCTATGGCTCGTCATTTTTACCTGATCCATTAGCAATCCATTTGATAAATAATATAATCCCAATAAGAAGTATAATATGAGTGTCAATGAGACTTCTATAATAGGTATTTTCTCAATATCACATAGTGTATTAACTGGCTTCGCAATGCGAAACAGAGAAAAAAGCGAATTCAAAAAAAAATTATACCTAATTAAAATTAAAAAATCATTTTTTTTTGATTTGTTCCTTTTTATATTGTTAAGACAGAGTTTTTTTTTTATTTTTGTATTCTTATGTTAAAATGTTTTTTAATGTGGATGTTTCATTATCAAAAGTGGTTATTTTATTATTATCACCATCAAATCGAATAAAGGTTTTTTGTTGAAAATCTATTTTGAGAAGTTGAAAGCTTTGTTCCTCGCAATCAAATTGCTATGGGAATAGACGTCTTAAAAAATGTTTTTTTTTTTTTAATTTGTCGCTATTCTGAAATTTTTACTTTCTGTTGAAGTATGTGAAATCAGTGAAGAAAGATATTTTTAAAAATTTTGGCAGGGCTGACTATATACGAAAGCACACAGGTCAGCTATGGCTCGCCATTTTTACCTGAGCCATTAGCAATCCATTTGATAAATAATATAATCCCAATAAGAAGTATAATATGAGTGTCAATGAGACTTCTAAAATAGGTATTTTCTCAATATCACATAGTGTATTAACCCTTAACTACTAACCATACGTCTCAGAGACGGCACTGCATCAACCGATTTGTCTAATGACCCCTTCCTTTCAATATCGGCCATTGTCCTTTCAGGTAATTTATCACCAAACAGCACTCATTCAGTAGCCTGAAAAGTAAACAAACGTGAGTTTTAGTTTTCGAAATATATTGAGTGAAAGATCGATTGCCGTCTCCTAGACGTATAGTTAGTGTAAACGTAACAATAAAAAAGCACTGCCGTCTCTGATACGTGTGATTAATAATTTCAAATCACGATGGATTCTCGGCCTAGTACTTCCAAAGCTGTACAGCCATCAGATAAAAACTTTGAAGAACAGTTATTAAAATGGTTTGATGAATGTGAAAGTGACATAAGCGATATTCAAGATGAATGTACTGAAAATACCGAAAATACCCATATTGAAAGTGATCACAATACGGATTCTGAAGAAGAAAATGGTGAATAGTTTTTAGTCAAATTTGTTACATTATATGCTTATCATTCATTATCTTTTCAGCTGAGAATCATGAAGCCGATGACGAGAATACTGATGAGATACTGGAATGTGAAGAAAATGCAATCTCGAAGTACTATTATGGAAAAAATAGATTCAAATGGTCCAGTGTGTCTACTGTTTCCAATAGGAAAATATAATTATTCACTTGCCGGGACTACGTCCTTCGGGTAAAGCACTTGGGAAAAAACCTAGCCCTCTCGAAGTTTGGGAAATGTTGTTCACCGAAAAAATCTGTAGTATCATACTTCAATGGACCAATCATAAAATTGAAGCAGAACGAAGCCGGTATAAAACCGAAAATTCTGCAACTCTGAAGAATCTCGATAAAATAGAATTGTTCGCATTTTTTGGACTTCTTTCATACACGGCCGCATTCAAATCGAATAATGAATGTATAAATACGTTATTTGCTACCGATGGAACTGGTCGGGAAATAATTAGGTGTAGGGTAAAGTGGGATAATACGCCCCATCTGCGAAAACGCCCCACGGCTATAACTTGGTCAGAGGTGCAGTTTCCATTCAGTATGTCCGACGCAGTGGTAGGAGCAACACGTGCGTCAACTTGAAAATTCGTTCAGTGTTGTGCTGTTGTGTTCAAGGGAGAAAATAAATATTATATGGTGAGTAAGCCTGAACATTTGTTGCATGGTTGAGAAAAAAAAATCGTAATACTCCTATTACTCTCTTTGGCGAAAATGTGAAATTTGTGACGGATTACTAGGCAACCAGTTATACTTCACAGTAGATATGTTGAGGATTATGCGATTCAGATACTCTGATATTTTGGTGGGGCGTATTCCACTTTACTAAGCGGAATACGCCCCACTTGGTTGCTGGTAATACGCCCCAGTCGGTTGCTGGTAATACGCCCCAGTCATACATTTAAAAATTTCTTTGCATTCCAGAATATGGGGAAGATATATATATATATATATATATATATATATATATATATATATATATATATATAAGGAAAACAACAAGAGCTGCGGGTCCGAAGACGATATGGCCACTGCCATAGAAAAAGTAAAAAATGGAGAAATGGGCGTGAATGAAGCTAGCAGAGAATATGGTATTGCTTCCAGAACCCTTAGACGACACATAGCTGCTAATAGTCCTAAAAAACACCTCGGTCGATGTCCAGCACTCGGCAGAGAACATGAAAGGCGCTTAGTCTCACATATACAAGCACTTGAAAAAGTGGGATTTGCTCCAAGTAGAAGAGATGTGAGAGAGATGGCCTTTCAATTTGCAAATAAATTGGGAGTCGCTAATAGTTTCTCGCAAATTAAAAACTCAGCAGGCAAAACTTGGTTTCAAGGATTTTTGAGAAGGAACAAAATCTTGTCAATTAGAAAATCTGAAGGGTTATCACTGGCACGAGCACAGGGTATGAACAGGAGAGAAGTCGGTGATTACTTCCAAATGCTGCTTCGCGTTCTAACTGAAAATGATCTTTTGGATAAACCATCGAAAATATTCAACATGGATGAGACTGGTATCCAAGTAAACAACAAAGCAGAGCACGTCATAGCAACGAAAGGATCTAAAGATGTATATTCCTTAACAAGTACTGAAAAGGGTGAAAATATATCACTAATAGCTTGCTGCAATGGCGAAGGTAATTTTCTCCCACCAGTGTTAATAATGAAAGGCAAGTAAAGCAAGCCCGAATTCGCACATGGTCTCCCTCCTAGTTCCAAAGTTTACATGAACCAGAAGACTTCGTATATCAATAGCGATTTGTTTTTGAAGTGGTTCCAGGAATATTTCATTCCGAGGAAAGGTATCGGCAAGGCATTATTGATACTGGACGGGCATGCATCGCATTCTAATGCTGTTGAGCTATTGGACTTGGCTTCGCAAAATGAAATTGTGCTTTTATGCCTCCCGAGTCATACTACACAGGCACTACAGCCCCTGGACAAGTATTTTTTCAAGCCTCTCAAGACTTATTTTAGGCAGGAGGCAAAGACATGGATTCTCAACCACAAGGAAAGAAAGCTGAATAGGCGTAACGTTTCAACTCTGATAGGAAGAGCATGGGGCAAAGCAGCTACTGTTAGTAATGGAGTTGCTGGATTCAAGGCCACTGGTATTTATCCATATGACCCATCTATTATTCCCGAACATTTTTTTGCCATCTCTGATGCATCCGGAACCGGCAACGTGGATCTTGTGGAATCTGAAAATACTAGTATTCCTAATACAATGGATTCAACATACCAGGAGAAAAACAGTCCATCGAAATCAGAACATGAATCGCAAGGGAAAAACACTCCTTCAAAAATGGAACCTGGCTCCAAGAAAGATGACACTCCATCCAAATTTCTCAGAGAAATCAATCCCGTTCCAAACATACCAGCAAATACATCTAAAAGGAAGCAGTCTGCAGTTATTTTAACTTCTCCTGAACATAGAGTCAAACGTCAGATTTTATCTGAAAAAAAAAGCTAAAGTGGACAAGATTTTGAAACGATCTAATGAATTACCTGGTACTTCTGGTATCAAAGCAAAACAAACTGCACATCGTAAAAAAGGTTCGAAAAAATCTAAGAAACAGAAATGGAATTATTCCTCGTCCGATGATACATCAATTGATGATTCGCAGGGTTCATCATCAGAGGAAGTTTCAGAAGTTGAAGATACTGATTGCGTTGAGTGTGGAGAGCACTATTATTCAACCAAGTCAAAAGATGACTGGATTCAGTGCATAATATGCAGAAGATGGTTGCACGAAAGTTATACAATATATACAGATATGTGTAATAGATGTGGTAGGCAAAAAAACGCGCAGAAAATAAAAAATAACCGGACTCTTTTTTTTGTTTTTCTGAAATTTTTTCCGGGGCGTATTCCAATCCATGGTAGGAGAATACGCCCCACCGCAGTTGTTTTTAAAAATTAATAAATAGAGAACGTGTAGTTGTTTTTGTTAAATTTGTGTTATGTTTCATTATAATAAAGGTTTCAGCTATCGCACCTTGACTCATTCTTTGAAATATCTTCTAAAGGTTTAGGTTGTTGGGATAATTCGGAAATATGGGGAGTATTATCCCACTCTACCCTATCATGAGTAAAGAGAGATTTGCTTTTTTAACGCTACGTAACTCGCGCGGGGTGATTTGAACACCCCACGCGCCTAAAATAGGGAGTATATTTTACATTGAAATAACGAGATGCGCAACAGTACCTGCACCATTACCCCTCCTCTATAGTCTGGAAAACGCTGATCAGTGTATATTTGGCAGTTCTGCCGTAAGCACGACTTTGGGGTGCCGACTACACCCCGCGAGTAATAACGTTAGATTTTTTGTTGATATTTATTTCTCACATTTTTTTTTAGGGAAATACTTATGGGAGATTATGAGAAGGATCAAGCTCGTTTGTTGAAATTCTTTGATGAGGTCGAAACCGATGACGAATTGCTCGATGAAAATTCTTCCGATACAGATTTAAACAATATACAGAGTGATTCAGAGCCCGAAGATTCATATGAATAGCCCAATACAGAATCTTCAAGTGAAGACGATCTGTCAAGTGATGAAGAACCAGAAGTAGATAGGTCGTCGTATTTTCTTGGTAAGGATGAGCCTACAAAATGGTCAAAGGAGAAAAATAGGGTACAAGTAAGAAATAGAAGTCAAAATATAGTATCTCATCTGCCAGGGCCAAAGAATACAGCCGAAAATTGTAAGTCTGCTTTAGAATGTTTTCATTTATTTATATCTGAAGATATAGTCAAAGAGATTGTAGAATGTGTTTATAAATGTGTTTATAAATAAACTATCTGACAACTACAAACGGTCAAGAGACTGCAAACCAACCAATGATATAGAAATAAAAGCTTTTTTTGGGTTACTTATCTTATCTAGCCATAAAAATGTCAAAAACTTATGGAACGTGTCGATACTTGGACTTGAAATATTTTATAAAACTATGAGCTACAATCGTTTTTACTTTCTCATGAAATGCCTCAGGTTTTACACTCGAGAAGAAAGGAGAGTATTTGACAAGTTTTGTCCAATTAGAAACATCTTCACTCAGTTCAATAACAATTGTCAAGCATATTACTCAATTGGAGAATACACAACGGATAATTGGTATACTAGTATACCATTAGCAGAAAAGTTACTAGCTGAAAAGCTCACTTTAGTTGGTACCCTAAGAAAAAATAAAAAAGAGCTACCAAAGCAATTTGTTGCAAATAAGGTTCCTGGGCAATCTATTTTCGGATTCCACCAAAAATCTCCCATGACACTTGTCTCATACTGCCCTAAACGAAATAAGAACTTAATACTCTTCTCAACTATGCACATAAATGATGACACCTTGGTAGAAATTGCCCCAAATTTGAAAAAACCAGACATAATTTTGTTTTACAATATTACTAAAGGAGGGGTCGATACTGTTGACCAAAAGTGTCAAACTTACAATATAGTAAGAACTTGTCGTCGTTGGCCCTTGAGAGTATTCTTTCACTTCCTGAATACAGCTATAATATATTCGAATATAATTTATTACGCAAACAACACTAATACAAAAATGCCTAGTCGAAGTTAATGGAAGAGATCGGCCTTTCTTGTACAGCCCCAAATCATGGTGAGATCACAAATTATCTCCATTCCAAAACCACTTGAAAGACTTTTAAATAACCAAGAAATTTCTTATGAAAATAATCCCTTCAAAAAATCAAGATGCAGTGTTTGTCCACGAGCCAAAAACATCAAATGTAAAACTGGTTGCAGAAAATAAAAAAAAAATTGCGTAAAACACATGAATACTGTATGTGAAACGTGTTACCAAAACTTTTAATTTTTTAGACTAAAGCAGGTTTAGGTATTATATAATTCACAAAAAATGGTTTTATGTTGTTAGAATCAGAACTACCTGTATTTTTTTTCATATTCTAAAACAATGTTTAATTTTGTCCCCAATCTGTCTACCTAGAAAATAACGATAACATTTATGTAAAATAAAAACTTTCAAGAAACTTTTTGTTTTAATTTCATTTTAAACACTAGAACTAAGAATCTCAAATGAAAAAAAATATGGTTCTGCGTTGGTTTAATTTTTTTTGCAATAATTTCAATGGGATGATCCAAACACCCCACGCGAGCAATATCGTCATTTAAAATAGGCGCGAGTAACGTAGGGTTAATCACTTGTCTCAGATTTGATAATCCTGATGACAGAATGATGAGGAGCTTAGGTGATCCTGCAGCTGCAATTTCCCAATTATTCGATCTTTTTGTCCAGAACTGTCAGGATTGCTACACGATTGGAGAGTATGCTTGTGTGGACGAAATGCTGGTTATTTTCAGAAGGAGGTGTAAGTTCAAAATGTACATTCCAAATAAACCTGACAAATATGGTTTGAAAATTATGTGTTGCACAGATGCACGAACTGGATATTTCTATAATGGGTACATCTATACAGGTAAAGTTTCAGATGGAAGAAACTTACCCCATGCAGACAAAAAATTTAGCAAACCAGCACAAAGTGTTCTTCGCCTAACACAACCAATATATAATACAAACCGAAATGTGACATTTGATAACTGGTTCACATCTATTGAACTTGTGAACATTTTGAAACAAAGAGGGCTAACATGTATTGGCACTATCAGAAAAAATAAGAAGGAAATTCCATCCCAATTTCTACCCAATAGGAGAAGGTTGGTTGGATCTTCATTGTATGGTTTCACCAAAGACATAACACTAGTTTCATACGTACCAAAAAAAATAAGGCTGTTATCTTAGTGTCATCTTCCCATCACCATAAAAGTGAAGATCCTGAGTCAGGAAAGCCTGATATAATTCTCGATTACGATTCAACAAAAGGCGGAGTAGACGCAATTGATGAAAAATGTTCGAAAATTTCATGCAGTCGTAGGAGCCGTCGATGGCCACTCACTATATTTTATAGACTCTTCGATATAAGCACTGTTAATTCGTTTATTTATATAACAGTTATCCTGAAAATTCTGAGAAAGAAAGATCTGATTTCATGAAGAAACTTGCTTTACAATTACTGACAACTCATTTACAGAGGAGACCAAAAAAAAACCGAAGGTGAGCCGAAAATTGCGACTATTTTCGAGATATTAGGTGAAAAAAGTGGTGAAAATCCACCTGTAACTAGAGTAGAAACGTTGGAAAGAAGAAACAATTGTTTTCTTTGTTCTTATCGGAAGAAGAGAAGAACCGCATATGTTTGTTACGACTGCCAGAATCCGATTTGCCTAGAGTGTGCGAAAAAAATGTGTCCAGATTGTGCGTCAATTTCATAATATCTAGGCATTGTCAATTTTTTCATTTTTTATGTTTTTGACTCAGTTTTTTGCTGTTTCAGTTCATCTCTTAATGTATCCAGAATAGTTCTAAAACTTGAGCATTTACGAGAAAAAAATCTAAAGCAATGCATTTTCAAAAAGATGAGCTAACGCGAGTGTATTTTGCGTCAAGTCTAGTGGCCTGTGCTTTGCATAAAAACATTAATACTGACACTAGGATTGTGTAGTGTCATTTTGTGTCACCCATCTTATTGTTTCACAAGTTTTATGATTGTGTATTGTAGGAAATATTAGTTGATTGAAAATATGAATGCATATTCGAATTTGGAAATGGCAGATATGCATTTTACATACGGTCGTGCTAACGGTAATTCATTGGAAGCGCAAAGACTTTATGCTGAACAGTACCCACAGCGTAGACTACCCCATCATACTACGTTCACAACTATTCACCGACGCTTGCGGGAACGTGGTAATTTTGAAAAAAGAAGTTATGATTCTGGTCGTACTAGAGAAGTTAGAACTGCAGCTGTAGAAGAAGCCGTACTTAATTCAATTGAAGAATTCCCAGAAACTAGTACCAGGAGAATAGCTCGTGTCCTACATGTAAGCCATTCCGTTGTTTTTAGAATTTTAAAAGAACAAATGTTGTATCCCTATCATCTTCAACGGGTGCAGGCGTTAATGATTCGGGATTTTTTACCCCGTGTGACTTTTTGTCAGTGGCTTATTAATATGATTGGCCAAGCACCACAGTTCTTAGGTAATATTTTATTTACTGACGAGGCGAGTTTCTCAAGAGACTGTATTAGAAATTTTCACCTTTGGGCTGACGAAAATCCTCATGGCTTTTTTGAAGGAAATCATCAGTATCAATTTTCATTAAACGTGTGGCTCGGAATTATTGATAATCATTTAATTGGTTCTTCCGCTACGATTAAATGTTGAAGCATATTGTCATCTCCTTGAAGAATTACCTGTTCTTCTTGAAGAGGTTCCCATTCAAATTAGGCAACATTCATGGTTTATGCACGATGGTGCACCAGCTCATTTTAGTATACGTGCAAGAACTCACCTGGATGAGGTGTATGCCAATCAATGGATAGTTCGAGGAGGACCTGTAAACTGGCCAGCCCGCTCCCCTGACCTTAATCCTTTGGATTTTTGCATATGGGGATATCTGAAATCTTTGATATACACAAACCCAGTTGAAAATATCGATGATCTGCGAAACCGTATTGTAGCAGGGTGTGAAACTATAAGAAATTCTCCAGGAATATTTCATCGTATACGCAATTCTATGAGGAAAAGGGTAAATGCTTGTATTCAAGCTGAAGGCGGTCATTTTCAACATTTATTATAATTGTATTGTCGATATTCGACAGGTTTTTGTTCATTGTTTGTTCACTTTTGTTTTTAGTTGTAGAAGTCTCATAATCATAATCATAATTTGATTGGCTGTTGTTTAATAAAATGCTATTTTACATGAGCTTATTTTTTTTTTCTCAGAAATGCTTAAGTTTTCGAAAAAAACTTGTAGAGTTAAAAAAGTTAGTCAATGAATTGGGCTTTTCAGTCATACTTTTTTAAAGAAAAAATGTTCATCTAAAAAAAAGTTGTAAGAAAAAATATCTTAGGGGTTGAAATAATCAACCCCTTCTAAGCATACTTCAGGGTTGAAAAAATTTCAAAAAGTATACTCTTATTGACAGATAATGTTTACCAAATTTCGTGTCTTTAGCTTGATATACAGGGAAAATAAAAAAGAAAAACCATTTTTTTTTAATTTTCGAACGGGTGTAACTTTTCCGGGGAGGGTTTTTTCAAAATATTTTATACCAAACACTCACATTAATTTTCATCACAGAATCACCCCTTTAATTTTTTCGGTGTTATTTAGATACACCCTGTATATCATAATTGAATCTGTTATTGAAGTTGAAATTTGTACTTCTTGTGAGGTGAAAAAAGGAATGAAACTGAGAAGTCTCGAAGAAACATCACATGAAAAGACTGAATGTGGATATAAATAGGGCAACTGGAATGAATACTTCAATAGTAACACTGAAATGACATCTGAATGCAATCACAATTGAACCTCCTATTGAAATTGGTAGAATGTGCTCTATGTGTGGTGAGAAAATTAATGGAAAAAGAAGTCTCGAAAGAAACTCGCATGAAATAACCCAATGTGGTTATTAAAAATACATTTATTGATTCAAAAACTTCCACAAAGTTACTACGGGTGGATGTTATGTTTGGGATATTTTTTCATGTCGCAATTCGAATGACACAATGATTTGAAATGCGTACTTGATGTCGAGGACATTTCGCTGCAAATGCGAGCGGGACGCAATGTTTTTGGTACATCGCATGAGAGGTGGTAGTTGCAAAGTTCTTTCCATAGTACCTCACAGTTACTTCCCAGTGTTTGCTGGGTAATTATCCTTTTGTCGCTTTAACTCAGTTAACAAATTGCTATTTGTTGTCTTTCGAAAAGCCAATTATTGACCATTTGCACATTTCTTTCCCCCAGCAATTCTACTCGCCACGGTTAAAATTGTCTTGAGAAATGTGTTTGTTCCCAACCAATTTTATCAACTTTGTACATTCATCCATGACCTGATGTTGCTAGATCTTCGAAAACCCTGGAAGACAAGTCGCAAAAAAACACAACTAGCAATTCCAATAAGTTAAAGCTTTCTCTTTGACTTCCCAGCAATCGCACTCATAGAAATAACCAGAAATTGATCATTTATAATTACAGATTTCCAACAAAATGTATAAAAATAAAGATGAAATATGAACATTTTCAAGGATGAATGGAATGTCACATTTGTCGGCTTCTGAAAGCTTGTCTGTACCATCTGTTCAGGTCCTATGTCAACAATTTTCCGTCTTATTGGATAGAATAAATTCCTGAAATAGAAAAATAATCATTTAAAAACATATTTGGAAATTTATAATTGTTCAATCAGTGGAAAAAAGCTAAGAAACTAACATAAACTATGATAAAAATATGTAGTAATTAGTTTTTTGAGCAGCTGATATTTGAGCAGTCTAGGTATCAATCAATCAATCAATTTACTGGCAGCACGAATTGATATTCCTGATAAAGATCAAGATTTAATAGGAGTCAGGATGCTATGTTCAATAGGTAGTGTGATGTGAATTGCCTGAATGTCAATCGTGATGTCAAGTGCTTGCTTAAATCACACATAGACTGCCAGGGTGGTGCTGTAGGTTTTTTGGGTTTTTCTACTGCTGAAGAGTGAATGTGCCAATCAAAATCAGACGGTCGCCCTAAAGCGCTATGGCAAATATTAAATATAGCTATCCTTTACCAGTACAGGCTATGCCTATGATACAACTCATGCGAGTGTTTATGAGGAATATATTTTTTTTCTTCACGAATATCCTAGAAGAGCCATGTCTTCGAAGCTCCGTTACATCCGTAGGGCACGCTGGTATCATTTACTCAAATAACTGTGGGGTAAGTGGCTACAGGGCCCGAGAATAATTTGCACTGAGCAGACGAAGTGAACCAAGGATGACGCCCAGCTGCTATGATTTTGAAATTCGTGTGTCCATCATTCCATTAAGGGCCCCTATGATTAGAACTATTATTTTAACAGAATGTGTTGGGTAAAGCCTGCCGAGTTCAAAGAGTAAGTCTCGATATTTACTCCGTATTTCCTTCTCTTTTCGGACTACGTTTCTTTCGCCAGGAGCTGAAAGTTTTGATGGTCGAGAAAGTCTACATCAGGCTGAGAGTGGGGAATGAGTAGTTCCAATAGATTCGGCACTTCTCATTCTTCACAACGGACTCAATATCACTGCAGCCAACGTAGAAAATATTCACGATCGCCAACCAACCCCGTGTGCCAACCAACCCCGGTCTCCCCTACGGTATCACTGAAATGAAATTATAATATGATGACAGGAATGCTCTTAGTTCCTCTACGCACCCGTATAAAGTGATAACTCTAGGAGATGAAGAAAGGAGGCACATGCAATCTAGCAGCGAAATACTTTACTGCTTACTTTTATGGGTGCGAGAGAGACATTCATCTGCACGTACGTGTTATTAGTTTCCCAATTTATGGTTTGTAAACACGCCAGTGCAGTGCAGCGCGTCTTTGTATCAGTTTTATATGTTACAATCAACTCAATCTCGATTCCTCCGCCACTGACAGGAACCACAAAACAAACATGACGGCCTCCATGAGAAATCCAGTCGCACAGCCTGACGAGCATTCCAGTCATCATATTATAATTTCATTTCAGTGATACCGTAGGGGAGACCGGGGTTGGTTGGCACACGGGGTTGGTTGGCGATCGTGACTATTTTCTACGTTGGCTGCAGTGCCGCCCCACTACCTCGTCTCGTCGTTCAGTCGTTTGGACCACACATCTCCTCTTGATCTCAGTAGCTTGAGGAGTGTCTAAGAGAAGATATCGACATTTTTCAATTTTTGGGACATTGAGTAAATTTCGCATGGTTTATTGTTAAACAGGTAAGAGATAACGATTTTTTGATAATGTAGTCTTGAAGACTTATGTTAGTCCTTGCGTTTTCGTAAATTAGAAAATAATATTAATTGTCTATTAATATTCATATGCCGCCATGTTTGTTTATTTGTGCACTGGGGTTAGTTGGCGTATTTGAAACGGGGCAGGTTAGCAGTGTGCCAATTAACCCCGAGTTTTAATTTGCTGGGAATTCATTGTATTGAAATAAATTTTTTCGACTGGTAAATCTAATTATTTTTTTATTATCTATTTTTAGATAAAATGAGGAATTATAAAAGAAAAACGAATAGGTCTACAGTGAAAAAAGATGTTATTGAGCAAGCAATAAATGAGATTACGGTTTTACGCATTAAAACAGCAAGAAAAGCCTCACTTGATTATAAGATTCCCTACAGAACCCTACTTGGATACTGTAAGCAGAACAAAGTAACACCAGAAGGGCAGTCAATTAATATTGGCTATAAAAAAAACAGACAGGTATAGAATAATTTTCTTAACGAAAATTCAATATTATTTTCATAGTGTTTTTTTTGCAGCACATATTCACAGATAAACAGGAGACGTGCCTTGCCGAATATTTAAAAAAGGCGTCAGATATTTATTATGTACTGACTCCAAAATAGGTTCGAAAATTTGCCTTTCAGTATGGACAACACATTAAACTTAATGTGCCAACAAGTTGGTCCAACAATCAGATGGCGGGAGAAGATTGGTTTTCAGCCTTTCTAAAGAGACAAACAACTTTATTGATAAGAACGCCGGAAGCGACCAGTTAAGCACGGGCATCCAGTTTCAACCGGACAAACGTCAAATCATTTTTTGATCATTTAAAAACGGTTCTGGATCGATTAAAAATTGAAAGTTGAGACATATGAAACGTCGAAGAAACGGGTGTAACTACCGTCCAACAACCAGATAAAGTTGTGGCTAGGATAGGTTTCAAACAAATTGGACGAATCACCTCCGCAGAACGAGGATCTCTCGTTACTCTAGCTGTAGCTGTTTCTGCTTCAGGTACATACATTCCACCTTTTTTTTATTTTTCCTAGAGTGCATTTTAAGGAACATTTTCTTCATGATGCACAACAAGGAAGTGCCGGTGATGCTAATCCATCAGGGTGGATGAATGAACAACATTTCATTAAATTTGCTAAGCACTTTGTATAGTATGTTAGATGTTCCAAGGAACGGCCATGTCTCTTATTACTATACAATCACGACTCGCATCTGTCGGTTGAAGCGTTGGATATTTTTAAAGATAATGGCGTTTCGATTCTTTCTTTCCCACCACACTGCAGCCTTAAACTTCAGCCTTTAGACAGAAGCGTGTACGGCCCACTAAAGAAATATATCAATACCCATATTGACGCTTGGATGACAGCGAATCCTGGAAAAAATTTTGGCATATACGATATACCACGAATTATTCAATCAACTTTACCTTTAGCCTGCTCACCTATTAATATCCCAGCAGGATTTCGTGCAACAGGAATAATGCCTTTTAATCCCACAATATTTTCAGATGCCGATTATTTACTCAACTATGGTACAGATAAGCCAAACCCTTTGGAAACCAATCAGAATTCTGCCAACGATTCAGTTTCAGATATGAACCAATCTATTGTTGAAGCTCCAAGTACACCCCCTGATAAACCAATATCAAATAGAAATTTAGAATTATTTGTTATATCTGACAAGGACCTGAATGAAGCTGGACCGTCTTCAAGTTCAAACGTTTCCGAACTCGAAAAAATTAGACCTTTGCCAAAGCTGCAGCAATATCCTCAGTTGGTAACAAAACAGGAAAAAAAAGAGAGCGTCAGCCATTTTAGCTGATACTCCGATAAAAGATCAGTTAATGGAAGAAAAAGAAGCAATTAAAAATAAAAAGATGGAAATTGCGGAAAGAAAGGCAAAAAGGGAAGAGAAAAAGAGAGTTAAGGAGGCGAGCACAAATATAAAAAATCTAACAAAAGCACAACACGCCAAAAGGCAAATATTTTCGAAGAAGACAAGAGATGAAAGCGAAAGTTCTGAAGAGGAAGAAGACTGCTGCTGCCTGACATGTTTAGGCAGTTTTGCAAATAGCCGTCCCAAGGAGCGATGGATACAATGAACAAAATGTAAAGGTTGGGCACATGAGGACTGCACCAATGTCTATACTACACTGTATACCTGCGATAATTGTGATTCAGACGACGATTTTTAGGCTTTAATTTTTTTTTTCGTATTCCAACATTTTTGTTGAGCTATATTACTGTATTTTTTTAAGTTTCTATTAGAAGTATTTTTTTTTAACAAATAATATCATGTTTTAAGATGTCCCTACTAACCCCAAATGTTTTAGCAACATACCCTAAGGGTTGCGCCAACCAATCCCATAGTTTGTGCCAACTAGCCTTGTAACCGGGGTTGGTTGGCAAAAATTTTTGTGTGTGCATAAGGCGTTGCCAAAACTTTATATTTAAAATTCTAACGAAAATGAATATATATAATGGTAGCCAATAGGCCAATAGGCAATATTATGTTGTATAGATCATATTGAAAATGATACAAAAATACGATAAAAAAAATTCAAATAAGAAAAGTATGCCAACCAGCCCCGGTCTCCCCTACGAGCGTCGAAGTGTCGTAGCGCAGCGTTATGCCTGTGGATATAGGCTGAGACCGCATAAGCTGGCAAGCTGACAGCAAATACTTCAATTGTATCCATATTTTGTCTTCTCCATCATCAAAACATTCAATTTGGTTGTAATTCTAATGATTGTTGAATTTTTATTTTACCCGACGCCACTGGTCGTTTGGCTGCTAGATAAAAACGGCTGCTGGAAAGTGGCCGCTAACTTCACACCGGTCTTAAATATTCAGTCAACTTGATTTTTCGGTAAAGACACTTTCTGTTGAATGAAGAATGATATATTGAGAGATGACCGACTTGGAAGCCGTCTAAGGGGTAGTTTATAACAATCTAAATTTGAAAAAAATCGTTAAAAACCCTCTAAAATATTTAGTCAACTTGACTTTTCGGTACAGACACTTCCAGTGGACTCAAGAATGTTATACTGAGAGATAACCGACTTGGAAGCCGTCAAGGGGGTAGTTTATATCGATCGAAATTTGAAAAAATTCGTTAAACACCCTCTAAAATATTTAGCCAACTTAATGTTTCGGTAGAGACACTTTCAGTGGACTCAAGAATGATATACTGAGAGATGACCGACTTGGAAGTCGTCTAGTGGGTAGTTTATATTGATCGATATTTGGAAAAATTCGTTAAATACCCTCTAAAATATTTAGCCAACTTGATTTTTCAATACAGACACTTGCAGTGGTCTCAAGAATGTTATACTGAGAGATGACCGCCTTGGAAGCCGTCAAGGGGGTAGTTTGTATCGATTGAAATTTGGAAAAATTCGTTAAACACCCTTTAAAATATTTAGCCAACTTGATTTTTCGGTAGAGACACTTCCAGTGGACTCAAGAATGATATACTGGGTGATGACCGACTTTGACGCCCTCTAGGGGGTAGTTTATACTGATCGAAATTTGGAAAAATTCGTTAAACACCCTCTAAAATATTTAGCTAACTTGATTTTTCGGTACAGACAATTCCTGTTGACTCAAGAATGATATACTGAGAGATGACTGTTTTTGAGGCCGTCTTGGGGGTAGTGAATAATTGAAATTTTTTGAAATTCGTTATATCAGCCTCTAAATTATTTAGACAACTTCATTTATAACTTTTTCTTCTACGACCAATAGGAAGCGAGCTACAGCATTTCAAATATGGACCATTTTTCAATGCAATGTGAGAAAAATCACTTCAACCTATTCGCCGAGCTTTCGCATTGTTTTAAAGCTTGATCAGGGCCTAAAGTCAATACAGTGAAACAAAATAATGGTGCTTAGCAGAAAATTCGAAATGGGCGATATTGTTATGAAAATGAAGTAGAATGATCTATAACTTTTCAGTGAGCCCCCCATCACAAAATTAATCACCAACTGAAGGAATAAAGGAGACAAGAGTGAGAAAACATGTGTATGGAAAAAACTTGTATTAAACAATGAAAACATTGAAAAATTGACCAATGAAAAGAGAAGTTAACCTTTCACTTCACTTCCTTCTTAGGCGTTTCGACGGTCCTGGTTCCTCACGAACAGGTGCCATGATGGGTGGGTCCTCGTAGACCTCATCCATGGTTGATGAGGTGAATGTATCTTCCTCTTCCTCACCATCTGTGTCCAGTTCGGAGGAGTACAGTGGGACATTGTCGCAGTCGGTGCCTCTGCATCTCTTGCAGATGCTGGAGCATTTCAACCCGGCTTTGACGCACGAGCAGGCTCGCTGACATCCAGATCTGCAAGTGCACGGGACACTTTCAAGTAGGCTTTTGGGTGCTGGGTCCTTCGTTGCATGCTGTGGCATCAGGCCCTGTAAACTGCTGGTCTACCCATGTTTGAGGTTCAAGTGTGTGGCACCCAGTCAAACTTGAATTTGGTAAAACGATCTTAGTGAGTGTAGAGCAGCAGCATCAGAAGTGGGTGGCAACCGAGCAAGACTAACTTTACCTGCATACACGTACGTTTAAAAAAGATCGTATCGCATGTCGTCCAAGGTTGCGAGTCCACTGAACGTCCCCTGTTGGTACAATGCTTTGAACACAAGCTCTCCAGCTTTAATAATCGCTACATTTGTGCTCTGCTCATCCAAGAACACATCCAACGCATGCTTCATTTTTCCGGAAGATTTTTCCAGAACACTGCACAGCTTCACTTTTCCATGGCCCAATATGTCAGATGTAGAGTCATACCTGCTGAAAGCATGGCTGATGAGGATGTACTGTGGATTGAATTTGTATGATGCTGTTGAGTAGCATACATCATTTGCAATACCTCTTCCAGGCTTCAGGAAGAATAAATTCTTGTACTGCTGCCCAAGCCCTGTCATGAGCACAAGGAGATCAACATCCTCCCCAACCAGCACCACAGCATCACACTTCTGGGCCTTGGCTATGGCGGTTTCCACTATGAGTCTGTCAGCATCCTCATGTGCCTGACTGACTTGAATTCCACTATCCTCGAACTCTGTTTTGAGTAGCTCAATTAACCTAATCTTGTTATTGGCGTTCGACAGAAACTTGTTTTGAGCAACTGCGTTGATTGTGGTTTTGTCAAAGATCACATCAGGAGAAGTGTGGATCTATGTCCGGCGTAATCTTTCAGCGCTCTTTGTGCCAGACTCTGCGGGGTGCCTATCAAAAATAACTGCTACCTCGGATCCGTAATGCCTCGTCAGAAATGGTCGTAGAAGGAAAAGTTATATATAAAATTTGTAGGGAATTTAATGCTCTACAACTTTGTATAGGAACTGTTTTTCGCTAGAATCACTCCTGTTCGACATATTGCAAAAAACCGAAAAATTTCCGAAGACTTCGAGGTTTTTCGGCTACCAAAAGTTGAACCGAGCCCAGATTTAGTCACATTTTTTATATTGTACTCTTTATACTCATTAAAACGAAATAAAAAAATTAAATTTTCTACCCCACCTTTTGTACGATGAAATCCTCTGGGAACTGGACTATATGTAATTTTATAAATCAACATCTAGGTAGTCATAACAGTAATTAATTTAATTAGTAAAAACAAATACAACATATAGGTACAGAAATGAAATAAATATCGAAACTTCAATCATCATTGAATCACACATTCACTGAGAGTACACCTGATCATTAATGAAGTCCATTCTTATGAAAAAGCAACATCTCAATAGTCACAAAAAATACTTCAATACTAAAAAACTAATTGAACATTTAAGAAACATAAAATAAATATAGATTCTCCTATATTAAAAGATAACGAAAATGACAATGACTTCAGTTAGCTTGAAAGTAGAAGTGGTTGTTGAAACTGATCAAATCGAAAACCATCCATTTTATTGATTGCTCTGAAATATTTAATTTACCATATACCCTTAGCTTGAAAATACCAAAGCTCAATGATTCATTCTTTTTCAATATAAAGCTTTTAGTGAAAAGTGTATAAGTGTTATCCGCACGAATATCTCATTCTAACTCAAAATGTCGGTTTTCGAGAAGGATATTGGAAGATAAAAAATCACAGGATGTCAGAATTTGATTGTTCTGATGGTCTCATGAATCGTAAATAATCGTACAATACTAATGGAGCAAATCTGAGTAAATTATTAGTAATTTCCGAAAAGTTTCAAAAAGTCCTAAAAGTTATTCAGTTAAATTTCACCGAATTAAATCTGAGTTAATCTTAAGTCTTATTCATTTGTCACCCGGTATGTATGTATGTAATTAGTCAAATAATGCACTGAAAATGTAGTGGTTGTTTCTCAATATAATCTACAGAGATCACAAATTCTGTGTTTAATTCTTTCTCTTATAGAAAATCCACATTAAATTTCATCCGCCGTTAAAATACACGTCTGATGAGTTGGTCGTCTACATAACCTCCAAACAAAATCGTCATCTCTTCGCTGTCTTCCACAAAAAAAAGCAGACATCCTCTACTGGTGAACTCCTTCTCAGTAGCAGCCATTTCAGTTCGTCTCTGTAGAGATCAATATCGACACAATCGAGTAAATTTTCACCTTTTACCAGTTTCGAAAAAAAATAAATAACAAAATTACCACAATTAAGGCACCAATAGTCGACAGTGTTCCAGTTGTCGACACACTGAATTTGAAATTGTGAAAATAGTGAACCTGTGGCTTTAATCGAAGCTCCCGCCATTCCTAATTTCGGTTAGAATCGCGGCAATCGTGTACTGGACGCGAGTATTCGTCATTTATGATCGGTCGTGACCAGTGAATACTGATTTTGGCAGTTTTTTAGCGACAAATACAAGCGGTGAGTATGTTTTGAAATAATATTTGTGATATGTTTTCGTTGATAATAACTTTATTCCACTGAAATAAGTTGATTCATAGTCTAATGTATCATAGTTTTTCAAAAAAAAAGGCCTCATTGTGGGTGTCGACTTCTGGCTTCTCTGTGTAATTATGTTCCGAAAGTCGACATAACTGTCGACGTTGGGAACTAAGATATGTATTTCATTGTCCAACTGCATGAGTTATAGTTTTTCTGGGTATTCAAATGCTCCGAAAACTGATGGTCTACGATGTTTAGTTCCAATGCCCGACAGAGGGTGTCGAGTACTGGAACAATGAGTGTCGAAAACCGGAACATTGAGTGTAAAGAAGCGCAATCGAAAGTTTTAATCACAGTAATCACACTACATGCAGAATCTTGAAATATATTTCTTACTTTCAGGATATGGCTGCCTAAAAACTGAGGAACTACTAATATGTTAGCAGCATTAGAAGGCGTAAGGAGGGGAATACCATACAAAACTGCAGCTCGCCAGCATAATGTTCCTAGAGTTACGCTGATGGACAAACATAAAGGAAAAGTTTCCGTTAGTTCCAAAATGGAGCCATCAAGTGTTTTCTCGTCAGAACAAGAGGCTGGCTTGATCGAATGGGTAAAATGTATGGCCAAAGCAGGTTTTCCGGTGAGCAAAGAGACATTCCTTAATAGTGCCGGAAAACTAGCTAAGGAATTAAACCTCAAATTCGGGAAAAATTCAACTCCAGGAAGAAAATAGATCAATCTCTTTCTGACAAGGCACACTGAATTAAGCCTTCGTGTCAGTCAAAACCTCACCACTATGAGAAGAAATGTGACCCAAGAAAATATTAATGGTTGGTTCACGAAAGTACAAGATTATATAAAGACTTTTTCCTTGGACAATATTCTGTTGGATCCATCTCGTGTGTTCAACTCCGATGAAACGGCGTTTTTTCTGAACCCCAAACCGGGAAAGGTATTTGTGGAGAAGGGAAGTAAGACGGTATATACTGTAGCAGGAAACGACGAAAAACTGAACCTGACTGTACTTTTAACAGCAAATGCTAAAGGAGATATAGCATCTCCTATGGTTGTGTTCAGATATAGCAGAATTCCCCAGATGATAGCAGAGTCACTTCCTCCCCAATGGGCCATAGGGAAGAGCGAGAATGGGTAAATGACCCATGAACTGTTTTATGAGTACATGGCAAATATTTTTTTACCGTGGCTGAAGGACCATGAAATTCAACTTCACGTAATTTTTTTCATGGATGGACACATCACATATACCTCTACCACTAAGCCAGTTTTGCAAAGAGCAAGGTATAGAACTTGTGGCTCTCTATCCGAATGCAACGCACATTTTGCAACCGATGGATGTTGCAGTTTTCCATTGTTTGAAAACGGTGTGGCGCCAAAAAGTGCAGGAATGGAGAATGGAAAATAATGGAAGTCAGCTGCGGAAGCACGATTTTGCACCATTATTGGAACAGAAGAGCATATCACCCACAACAATAGAAAATGGTTTCAGAAAGTGTGGGCTGGTAACTTATGACCCGAATGCAATTAAAGTCAACAGATAAAATGAGGATCAAAGACCAAAGGGTGAAAGTAGCAGGGATTTTCTTTATTTAATCTCTAGAATAAAGTAAGAAAAGAAGCCAAAAATTAAGTGAAAGCTACTGTTGAGGTTATAGAAGAACACGATAAACCAATCTCATCCCAGGAATTTTTTTTTTTTCAATAGTATAACACATTTTTGTATTTTTGGACCATCATATGATTACCATTGATTCTCATCTTATTACAGCCACTTTTAGATTTATCAATATCTACATTTTGGCGCAGCAAAAGAAAATGCAATTATTCCTCTCCCTTAAAGTTTCGACTACTGGTGCTATTACCTTATAAGAATCTGTCTGGATGACGTGGTCACGAATTTCTTTCGACCAATTATTACAGTTGATTCCTTTTCTTTTCAAAAAGTTCATTATTTTTTCGAAATAAAACGAGATTTTTATATTCTCTCCTCCAAGGGGATCAATAAATGTGAATTTTTTGTTCTGTAGATCGAGTATGATCAAAATAAAATGGCTGTTTTTAACGACTGGCAAAAATTTGTGATTTTTTAAAGATAACATTTTGTAAACCCAAAAACATTTTCATTTATACAGGGTGTCCGGTAAACCTTGTACAATATTGAAACTGGTGATAGACCAGGTCATGACTGTTCAGAATATCGGAATTTCACCTCAGTAAAAATATCACCGTTTTCGAGATAATGGGCATTTTAAGAATTTCTGGAAAATCGCTACCTAACCTTGGATTTTTGAGTGCCATGTATACAAATTGGCACGAATCCAAATATCTTTGCTGCTGAAGATTACTGATGAGTGATGCTTCTAGACGTATAGAACAGTTTTTCAGAAAGTGAAGAAGAATTTCAAGAAATGAGGGTAAAATGACAGATTTGAGTTCCCCAATTTTTTTTTAAAGTTTGACATTATTATCTGAAAGAAACAACCAATTGGAAGTAGACATTCATTTCAAAAGAATGCTCATTTTGTCCAGACTCTACCATGGTATAAAACAAGCTATAATTATTTTTGGAAGAAGTGGTTTCCATTGAATTAGGCGTGGTTTTAATCTAGGCTTCTCTCAACTTCTATTCAAGAAAAAAAGAAAACTACCCAACACCAAAACTACGTCACAATCACACTCGACGCGCAATTCGCCAACAAAGTTAGCATCTTCAGGAGCTAAAAGTAAGCTTTTAATATTTTAAGATTGTGACGTAGTTTTGGTGTTTGGGTATTTTATTTTTTTCTTGAATTGTATTTACACCTAATATTCCAAAATATTCATTTCTTTGATCAACTTTTATACTTACGCACAAAAATTATTTTATTTAGATTTTATCAAGATAAAATGAGGAAATAATAATCAATAATAAAGAATAGACTGCTTGGTAGCATTAAATAATATGTCAATAAAATTAACTTTTCATGTAATTAGGCCTAATAAAATTATCGAAATGAAATGTCGATAATCCGACATGGCACCGATTAAAACGAATTCTTGTGATAAATGTCGCAATTGTCCAACATCCAGATTCCAACGAAGTTTCAGAGACTGACAGATATACAGGGTGTAACCAAATAAGTGCAAACTTTTTTAAGAGTTGAATCCTTGTCGAAAATTAAAAAAAATTGTTTGAACAACTTGTGACTTCTATCGTAGTTTTCTGATATTATTCCGCTTGTTTAATTCAGTGGTATTTATTTCTTTGTCATGCCGTACATACGTTATACTCCCCGAGAATATGCACATATGCACTACATTTATGCTGAATGTGGAGGTAGTGCTACTGCTGCAGCAGCGCTTTATGCAAACTATATCCGATTGCACAATGTCGCTCATAGAATTACTGATTTGGGGGCTATAACCTATAACGCATTTGAAAGGGTTCTTCTTGAAAATATGTCGTCTATGCGTACGAGTGGATGGAAAATAACATTTTTGTAAGATTATTCAGTGCGATGTTGAATAATCGTTATTGTGGATTATAGTGTATGTTGATTTAAATTAACGTTGAATTAGTATTTACTTCATTACATCTCATTGAATGCTTCTAAGCAGTTGATTCGTTATTACTCATTTAATCATTTCATCTTGATAGGAAAAAAATAAAAGACATTACTGACAAAGTCTAATGGAGTTGATTTTAGCTCAGAATAACATCACACTCTATTATCGAAATTCTACTCCTTCCAAAATTAATGATCGTATGTTTTATACCATAGTAAAGCCTGGACAAAATGGGCATTCTTTTGTAATGAATATCCAATTCCACTTGGTTATGTTTTTTCAAACAATAATGTCAAACTGGTGTCAAAATTGGTGTAACTCAAATCTGTCATTTTACCCTCATTTCTTGAAAAATTGTATTGTTTTCTGAAAAACTGTTTCGTACGTCTGAAAGCATCACTCATCAGTAATCTTCAGCAGCAAAGATATTTAAATTGAGCCCAATTTGTATGCATGGCATTGAAAAATCCAAGGTGAGGTGGTGATTTTCCAAAAATTAAAAAAAAAATTCATTATCTCGAAAACAGTGAGATTTTTACTAAGGTAAAATTCCGATATTCTGAACAGTCATGATCTGGTCTATCACCAGTTTCAATATTGTACAAGGTTTACCGGACACCCTGTATAATAGTAACCGTAAAGTTATTAGCACTATTTTATAAAACCGTAATTTATATAAGCTAAGCATAGTAATATTTCTGTAACTCTTACAAACCCTTCACAACACGTAAATGGAGCAATTTGTAAGAGTTGCGAATACCTTTCGTATAACTAATGTTACAGAAATATTTCCGGTACCTTAATAAAACTTTCTATAAAACTTTTTCTAGGAAGAGGATGGAATGATATTTAGTTTTATTACTGACTTGGTTACTCTTATAAACTTTTCCGATAGAGTTGTTGGTAACCTTACCATTACTAAATTATTTCTCTGTCAAGCAGTCATCTGTCACATTTCCAATATGTGTTTTCTCTTTTTAGCATACATTGGTTATTATATTACGTTTCTATTTGTTAATTCCACAATTTTAAACATCAGACAGTATAGTAATTCATTTTTGTCTGCATGTTTTTGTATGATATTAAGATGTATGATATTGTGCGCACTTTAATACTTGTCACATCATGTCCACACATATGGTTAGACCAAAATTATATTGCCAATCATTTTTTACTGTAAATTCTAGCAAGGCACTTCTAAAAAATTCATTGGCCTTTCAAATATGTATGATTAACAAAATTATTATTGAATTTAAAAAAATAATTATATTGATTTTTTTTAAATTTGTTTAAAAAACGGAATCAATCACATGTTCTTATAATATAATGTAAAATAAGAGTCCAATATGAAGTCAGTTTTCCAAAATTATGTTGAATATTTAATTTTTTATTCCTGTTTATATCTGCGTTTTAGAAAATTATATTTCAGCGCCTCGTCCTCAAGATCACTAAGGTAGTATGCCAATTCTACAATGTCGAACCACATTTTTTAAAGTACAAAAAAAGAGAAGAAGAATTTTTTCCAGCCTAATCCGTCAATTCCGGCTAACCTCATATTGCTTTTTGTGCATTGTGAGAACCACGCGTTTCTATGAAAAAATAGTTTTTTTATTGAAAAAACAACATTTTTAATTCAGTTTGTTTCAGGTAGAACTAAGATGGGACGATCTCAGGATAGAAAACAATTAGAAAAGAGGCTCCGACGATTGGAAAGGGCGTTGCTGGACAAAACTCCTATGAAACCGCCTAGGCGTCATCACCATAGTAGGTCCAGATCGCCGAGACATGAGTCGAGACAGGCCAGAAGGTCAAGAAGTAGGACTCGGACATCGACGGAGTCATTCAGAGATAGCAGGAGTGCGAGATGCTCTTCAAGATCTCGATCTACTGCTCGGAGTGCGAGACGCTCGGTGCAGGAACAATCGGAAGGTTCTGTGAGCCACCTAAGGAGGGAAACATCCTTAGGCAGAGCAAGGAACCGCTCTTTATCCTCGCCAAGATCCAAAGAGTCTCTCAGGGACGAGACTGCTGCACCACAGCCAGTACCGTCATTGGAATGTACAGGGGATGTAGGAGAAAACAATAATGTTTTAGTCTTGCAAGAAGACGACCTGCTAGGTCAGGAAATGCTGGGTCAGGATCCGTCAGAAGATAATTCTGTCAATGTAAAAATACACCAAGCCTTAGCATCCAGATGGACCCATATAGTGTCTTAAGGCATAAGGAAAGAAAACAGGGAATCTTTGATTTCAAAATATCCTTTCCCGACGAATTGTCAGGCATTAACGGGTCCGATTTTAAATATGGAAATTGTCCCTCTTTTAATTCCTTCCTCCCCAAAAAGAGACAAATCACAGATTCAAATTCAGGATCAACTGGGGGCAGGACTCGCAGCTTTAGGGGGTGGGTTGACAGTACTTCTTAAGAGCAGTGAAACTGTGGACAAGGAAATCATAACATCATTATCGGATGCTGCAAAACTTTTGGCAGATCTCCACTTCAATATGTCTTGTGTGAGAAGGTCAGCCATTGTCCCCAATTTGAGCAAGAGTGCCAAAGAGGTGGGAGAACAGAGTGCAATAGATTCAAATCTGTTTGGCTCTGATTTTGGAGATAAGTGCAGAGCCCTGAGAATGATAGAAAAATCAAGCAAGGATCTGTCCTCAACCCAAGCTTCGTCTGGTGTCGAGACAAAGAAGAGTAAGTCCTTACCTTCTAATGTCAACAAGAGGTTTTAAACCGGAGGGGCCCGTCTCAGGCAGGGAACCTGAGGCAGAGAGGGCAGGCCCAATACCTCAAGAAGGAGTACAGGAAACAAGACATCCGTCGACAGCGGCATTAATTCAACAGGTAGGGAAAACAAAGTCTAGTAGATTATCACAATGTGTAGCGGAATGGGAACACATTACCTCTAACAGGGTTATTTTGGGGTGGACAAGAGGTATCTTATCAGCACAGAGAGAAAAGGCCTGCAAATACATCCACTCAGGTTAGTCTAAACATTGCAATATGCATTAAAAAATTGTTAACACAAAAGGTAATCCGAAGGTCTAAAAATTAAATAAACCAATTTGTATCCCCCTACTTCACAGTCGATAAATCAGACGGTCAGAAACGGTTTATTCTGATTTGAACAAATTCCTAAATGCCCCCATTTCAAGCTGGAGGACAATCGTACTGTGAAAAATTAATGACCAAAGATAACTTCATGATAACAATTGATCTCAAGAATGCGTATTATCAGGTTCCTATCAATAAACAATTTAGGAAATTTTTTAAGTTTAGACTTCAAAATTCTCTTTATGAATTTAATGTTCTTCCATTCGCACTTTCCATAGCACCATATATTTTCACAAAATTAATGAAACCAGTTATATCGAATCTGAGAGACCAAGGAATTAATTGTGTAATTTACTTGGATGATATTTTATTGATCAGTGACACTGAGAATAAGGCAATTCTAGAATAAAATTACTAGAAAGATTAGGTTTCATTATAAATTATAATGCAGCGTTATACCAACACAACAGTGGAAGTTTTTGGGCTCTTTTTCAGAAGCACAGACATGATTATAACGCTCCCTCGCGACAAATGTGAGAAATTCAAACTTTCTTTCAAATTAGGACTTTTGCTAGATTCATAGGTACCATTGTATCAGTCTGCCCAGGTAAAACATACGGGTGGCTATACCGGGTGTCAACGAATCTATTAGACAAGTTATAACTTCTAGAACATTAGGTGTATCAAAATGAGATTTGGTATAGGTAAATGGTATGTGATTCTGAGACAATTCTAGATCAGAATGTGACATTTTCGAAAGTTGTAATGCCTACTTAATTTTTTCGGAGTCACTTTTAAAATTACATCTAGGTGGCCATGATCGGAAGTAAACTAATCTAAGGACCTCAGGTGATATCAGAATATTACAATCGCGAAGTTTTAGTGACTAGTATGATAGATATGAATAAGACAAGTTGGCAAAATTACATTTTCGTGTCTAACTATTATTCTTCAAATGGCGACCATTTTTTGACAAGCGCTTTCCGAAAAAATAATATTTTGACGAATTTAACGATACTAATTTATTTGCGATTGGATTACAAATAAGAACATATATTAAATATTACTGAGGAAAATACTTCATAATAATTTCTTTACTTTTGTCAAGTGTGCCGAGGATAGGCATGATGCATAATATTTTGCAGTTATTTCGATCAAGTCTTCTTCGGAGAACAAAACACTCACTTAGGTTATGACAGTGACATAAGCTTTAAGAGCAGAAGGTAAAATTTTCTTGATTTTCGTTAAATTTTAGTTCAATTGTCCGTCAAAATAATGTATACCCAAAGTGAAAAAGTGGATATGTTGTTATTGTTTGGAGAATGTCACAGAAATTCAAGGAATGCTGCTGAGTTGTATGCTCAGAGATATCCCAATCGGCAACATCCATCCCATCAGTATTTTCCGTATGTTGAGAATCGTTTTAGGCAAGAGGGAAATCGAGAGGCAGAACAGAGGTTTATCATAAATGAGGAGACTGAGAACGTTCTTGCTATGGTTGAGGTTGACAAAACGGTTTCTTTAAGAGAAATTTGTCGAGAAATGCAGATAAGTCACGAATCAGCAAGAAAAATATTGAAATGGCACGGATATCGAGCATTTAAATATCAAGAAAACAGAATTCTTTGGGAGATCTCTTAATAACGAATAGTCGTTGCCGACCGATGATGAACCCTTTACTCCCATATACACCTAAGTAGGCTTACTAAGGCAAGTAAATATCAGTTACATCAACATTTGTATGCTGACGATGGCGATAGACGAGTAGTGTTTTGTGATTGGTTGCTTCAAAATCATAGAGTTAACCCAAATTTCATCAACTTTATTCTATTTTCCGACGAATCACGATTTACAAATAATGGCTTGTTTAATAAGCAAAATTCTCGGTACTGGGCCCAACAAAATCAACATGCAATGAGAGAGGGCAATTTTCAAGAAAGGTTTGGCGTCAATGTCTGGGACGGTATCGTTGGAAACAGAATAATTGGACCAATATTAATTCAAGGTCAGTTAACAGGGACTAGGTACTTAGGTTTTCTTCAAAATGAAATCGAGGATCATCTTAATAATCTACCTTTAGCAGTTATACGGCAAATTTACTCCCAACAAGACGGAGCACCCCCTCATAATACCAGATACGTTCTTGATTACTTAATAGAGCATTTCAATAATCAAGTTATTGCAACCAATGGTCCAGTACGGTGGCCTGCCCGCTCACCGGAACTGACTGTGCTAGATTTCTTCATTTGGGGATATGTTAAAGAAAGGGTCTACTATGCCCCAGTCACTCTCGAAATCTAATAAGAAAGTATTCTACAGGCATTTAGAAGTATAACGCCACAAATATTACGAAACGTGTTGAGAGAAACAATTGAACGGGCTGAAATGTGTCTTCAACAAGGAGGAATGCACTTTGAAAATTTACTATAGTGAAAATTTTAAGAAATTAGGATATTGAAAAAAATGTAAGTGCATCGCTGAAATTATTGTTAATTTAGTTGATCCAATCGCAAATAAATTAGTATCGTTAAATTCATCAAAATATCCTTTTTTCGGAAAGTGCTTGTCAAAAAATGGTCGCAATTTGAAAAATAATAGACACGAAAATGTAATTTTGCCAACTTGTCTTATTCATATCTATCATACTAGTCACTAAAACTTCGCCATTGTAATATTTTGATATCACTTGAGGTCCTTAGATTAGTTTACTTCCGATCCTGACCACCTAGATGTAATTTTAAAAGTGACTCCGAAAAAATTATGTAAGCATAAAAACTTTCGAAAATGTCACATTCTGATCTAGAATTGTCTCAGAAATCCAAAAATGTACAGGGTGTTCCATTTAAAAATTTAGAACCGGAGCCATTTCCGGTGAAACCGGAAGTGACCGGAAAGTGAAAAATATGTGAAAACTCTCTTCTTCACATACCATTTACCAATACCAAATCTCATTTTGATACACCTAATGGTCTAGAAGTTATGACTTGTCTAATAGATTCGTTGACACCCGGTATACCAAGGTATTTGAAAGGTCTCACTTTTAATAAATAACCAAGACTTCAATGCCAATTTATCAATTTCCCAAGAAATCAAAGATGACCTCAGTTGGTGGATATCAAATATTGACCAAAGTTACAAGGAAATTCAAGAGGATTCCTATGAGCTCAAAATTTTCACAGATGCCTCTTTAACAGGTTGGGGAGCATATTTTCGAGGTACTAGAATACATGGCTGGTAGTCGGAAGACCTAAATAAGGAACATATAAATTATCTTGAACTACTGAGTATTTTTTATAGTTTAAAGAGTCTGGCTCAAAACTTACTTTCTTCAAACATGTTGCGAGTCGACAACACCACTGCCATAGCATATATAAATCGTATGGGAAGCATACGCAATAGTTTAACAAGAGCCATCTGGCAGTGGTGTGAAGAACGAAATTTATGGTTACATGCCTCTTACATACGGTCAGAACTAAACGAGCTTGCGGACGCAGAGTCCAGGGTTTTTCCTACAGTGGGAATTAAACACAAAGTACTTTAATATCGCAGTGAATCATTTTGGGATGCCTCAGATTGACCTGTTTGCATCTCAAATAAACAAAAAATGCGAAAAGTATATTTCCTGGTTCCCTGACCCTGGCTGCTGGATTGTGGACGCTTTCACTTTTAGTTGGACATCCTTTTTTTTATGCATTTCCACCATTTTCTAATACTGAGAACATTGAATAAAATAGTGCAGGATGAGGCAGAGGGAATTATGATAGTTCCTAACTAGAAATCACAGCCCTGGTACCCTTTATTTACTAGTCTCTTAATGGATATTTTAAACAGAATAAAGATTTATTGATCTCTCCTTTCAGCTCTTGCCACCCTCTCCCATGGCTTACCCTGGTGGCTGGTAGATTGTGTGGGAAGCATTCAAGAGAAAAGGCATTCCTGAAGAAGAAATACACACCATGATGGAGTCGGTCACCAAATCAACTGTTAGTCAATATAATTCAACATTCGAGGCTTGGTGGAACTTCTGTTCATCCAGAAATATTCCAGTGTTTAATGCTGAAATTCCAACAATCCTGGATTTTATGCAAGAAACATTTAAAACTAAACAAATTTCATATAGTAGCTTCAACACAGCCCGATCAGCCCTTTCTCTTATTTTGCATGGCAATATAGGAAACGATCCCCAAATAACAAGGTACATTAGGGGCATTGCACGGTTGAGGTCACCCAAAAGAAGGTACAATGCAACATGGGATCCCCATACTGTACTAAAATTCTTGGAGGGTTGGTTTCCTCATGAGGAACTTACTTTAGAAATATTTTCAAAGAAATTGCTGACCCTACTAGCCCTAATTACAGCTCATAGGATTTAAACTTTGGCACTGATAATGGTCGAGAATATTGAAATGCCAACAGATATTTCAAATAAGAATATCGGATAACATTAAAACATCGAGGGTTGATAAGGACCAACAGGTACTACATATTCCATTTTACGAAGACCCTAGATTATGTGTAGCTAGTATGTTACTTCATTATCTGGAAAGAACGATATCTATTAGATCAGAAGCACAGGATTTTTTATTCCTAAGCACACGAAAACCATATCAGACACTGAGCCGCTGCTGGATTCGTTCCACACTCAAAGGTGCAGGAATAAATACTGCCATTTTCACGGGGTATTCGACTAGACATGCTTCGACTTCAGCAGCCTTTCGAAACGGTATTATGTTGGAAACCATAAGGAAGACAGCAGGATGGACACCCAACTCAAATACTTTTGCAAGATTTTACAACCTACCCATGATAACTACCCTTGACTTTGCAAGAACAATTCTAAATCATTAAAGGTCTGCTTGCTGTAATCTATCCTATCATTAAGGAATCAGTTCATATTTCAGTTTCGTTTTAAAACTGTGGAAGATAAATAAATTAGTTCCGAAATAATTGGAATTTGTGTAAGAAGGGTAGTCTTCAAAAACCAAATCTGTACTACAACTACAACTACCTTAGTGATCTTGAGGACGAGGCGCTGAAATATAATTAATCGATCAAACGAACTTACCTGTGAAGTTCGATCGTAATTATATGAAGCGCCTCGTCCGAAGAGATCACTCCCACCCAGTCGCATAATCAAAGACGCAAACGCAGTTTTCGATACCCTTGTGAAGTTTTTGAAGAAGCGGCGTTGCCAATTATTTAAACATATGAGGTTAGCCGGGATTGACGGATTAGGCGGGAAAAATTATTCTTCTCTTTTTTAGTACTTTAAAAAATGTGGTTCGACATTGTAGAATTGGCATACTACCAAAGTGATCTCTTCGGACGAGGCGCTTCATATAATTACGATCGAACTTCTCAGGTAAGTTCGTTTGATCGATTAATTATCATGGCGGATAGAACAAACACCCTTATAAAAATTAGTTACCACAAAATGTCGGTAACACTATAAAACTTAAAGTTACACTATATATTGTCTTCTCTAGCTCACACAAGTCTCTCGAAGACTTCCGAGGGTTGCGCGTAAGGATGCAATCGGTTGACGGAAATAAAAATATCCAGAAGTGGTGATTCTATAAAACTTTATAACTACTATAAATCCTTAAGTGTTAATTGAGTGTCACAACACACCACAAGTGATGGTTAGAGAACTATTGGTGGTGATAGTCAACAGTGAAGAAGAAAAAGAAGACGAACTTAACCTCGAAAAACTGTACCATGTTTACTTTTCTCTCTGTGTGTTGGTGGTGGAGCCAGACAAAATAAAATGTTCAAAATTGTGCAAACAAGAGAACAAGGGCGAAAAGTCCCATCATTAACAATTGTACCATCGGCATGGGAAAGAGACGGACCGTTATTTTGGCCCCCAACCAAGAAGAGGAGTCTACTTTCGAAACTAATTCGTGACGGAAATTCAAGACCTGAAACAGATTGGGTACCACAGCCCTGTCTAAAAAAGATGCATAATTTTTTGTCATACCAAGCAGCCGATTTAGAGTTAAGTGCGATGATGCAACAAAGTGATAGTGAGATGGAAGCTACTCCATCATCACTACCTGAAAAAAGACTAGACAGTCGACAGAGGAAAGAAATTGGTAGAGTTACTCAGGCTAATTTTAACTATCTAGTAGCACAGTGCAAAAATGTAAGTATACTTACTTTTCTTTTTTGATTATACCTGTCACGTTACATAATTATTTTTTTAGGCTATAACAGATGATAGTAAACTACCCGATGAACAGACAAATAGTCCAAGTTGCAGCAGTTCTGTTAAAGTCTATCCACAAATGATGACTATGGTAATTATATACAATTATTTAAAATGAGCAACCTTTAAGTATTATTTACTGTTTTTAGCCCAATCAGGAAACAGATAGAGAAGAATTTTTTTGAGGAAGTAGAAGTAACCTCTGAAAATATAAATAGTCAAATTATTGAAAACCAAATGACTATAATTGAGAACCAACTCAAAA
The DNA here is from genome assembly GCA_944452925.2 of Chrysolina oricalcia. Lineage (NCBI taxonomy): Eukaryota > Metazoa > Arthropoda > Insecta > Coleoptera > Chrysomelidae > Chrysolina > Chrysolina oricalcia. Next base: position 37,371,530 of record OX101825.2, read on the forward strand.
TAATGGAACAATTGAGTAAGCAGGATACAATGCTGGAAATTATTTGCCAACATATTACTAACACACAATTAGTACCATGAACCAGCCGTCAAGCATTAGACATAAACGGCAGAAACACTAAGAATGCAATAAAATCTAATTTGCTGCCCGTCGATTCACTTAAACAAATGGAGGAGCTAGATTTGCTTTTGTTAGATGAAAATGTTATGAAACAACTTGTAAGTTATTAATAATTGCACAGTGAACAATAGAAAAGTTTAGATTTAAACTAAAGTTAACACGTTCCGCTGACTATCTGTTGCTGAATATTTTTCTTGGGTGCCGACCACGTTTTATTATACATAAGATGCAATGAGTAAAATCACGTGCTAGTGTGTGTTATCAGCACCCTATGGAAAAACAAAATCATGGGGTGGTGCGTGATCGGCAGCGACCGTATTAACATTACAAAAAAATTGAATAAAATTTTATTTTCAGTTCTGTCCGTTCTGTCACATATAATTTGTTTTTTAGGTTGAAAGTAATTTGCACGTGTGTGGAAGCTCAGGAAAAATTAATGGTATTAATTGCAGTTATACTTTGGTAGACCATTTTTTTACGAGAGAGTTCCTAACTCTATTTTCTTGGAGTGGGGGGAGCAGAAAAAATTAAGGTAAATTGCCCTTCAAAATTCATAAAAATGTTATGAAATTGTTTCACAATATTATTAGTAAGGCTGATAGTCAGTTTTTTAAAACTGTCATCAGAAATTCCAAAAGAAGGCATGAACTTTCAACGATTAATGAAAAAAGGAGAGCGTCAAAGGGAAAACATAGACCTGCAAATTTCACCTACAAAAAAAAAGAAAGGGTTGAAGAAAATTTAGAAGAAACTGAGAAAGAAAATTTAGAAGAACCGGAAGAGGACTTGAATGCTGAAGCAGCCATAACGAATGAAGACTCAGAGGAAGACTGAATTTTTTTTAATGTTCATTCTATTAGTAGTATCTCGCTCCTCGGTTAAAACTTTTATTTTCGTTATTGTTTTTGTTCTGAATTTTTGTTCTGTTCTATTTTTTATGTTTGTTTTAAATAAATAAAACATTCAGTAATTATGGAAATGTTTAATTTTTTTGGTGCATACATTAGTTTTTTTTTACAGTAGACATTCGATTTTCTATTATAAAGTATGTAAAAGTGGTATAAAAAAATAAATTTCTTTCAAACTGGATCCATATATCCCAGTATTATAATCTTCAATTATAACATTTTTTATACCGACAATTTCCTTATTTCCCGTTAAAATCCATTTGTTTTTATTGTCTGTATTTAATGTTTACCCATCAGCGAATTGTATTTGATAATAAAATTTTGCGGTACGTTTCGTTGTTATATTTACTTCTTCACCATTATTTGGTTTCTTTAAGATTGGACAAGTAAAATTTGTTGAAATATTTTTGTTTCCTATCGAGTGATATTCACATATTCTTTTAGCTGCTTGAACTAAAGGAAATCTTGCATTTCTTAATGTATTTTAAATGTGATACAACTTATTTTCAAATGCGTTAAAAGTTGATAAAATCAAGAATTTTCTAACATCCTCTATTAAATGAGATAAATTGTGAACATTGCTTGTAATTTATTGCTCTCCATATATTTCTTTGCATTGTTCAATGTAATACTGCAAGATTTCATCTGCTAAATCAATAAGTTTTGAATAAAATGTTGATGAACATATCGTGATGCCACAAAAAAGGAGCAAAAAATGATCATATACATCATAAGCTAAATAATCTTTTAGTATGACAATGCTGAAGTAGTAAAAAAATGTGCGATATTCGAGGCCTCTCCAGAAGGACAGACAATCAAGTCCTCTCATGGCACGATGTAAACTGATCGAAAAAAGTTAAGGATATTGTGTTTTTGCGATGCCGAAATTTTATTTAGAAAACATCTGGTACAGCTATGAATACCTATGTCTTTTAATTTGAAAAAAAAAAAGTTGTTGTAGACATATACAATTTTACCCGAACAGATAAAAAGCATTATCACCAAATCAGTAGATTTTATGTTTGTGAAGTTTAGTTTTGTTCTTGTGTTGCCAAGCGCAGTTTGCGATATTGGGGTTATTCTGTCATCAACAATATGAATAGACGTCATTTAAATGTAGAGGAAGCCAATCAAGCCATTGGGTTGCTTCTTGGAGGTGCGCGACAGATCGATGTGGCTGATCGGTTTCATGTCTCTCAAAGTGTAATTTCCCGACTTAATAACCGGTTTAATGAGACTGGATCTGTCATGGACAGGCATAGGGAGGGTAGACCAAGATCGACAAATGCTAGGGAGGACCGAAGACTAGTGAAAGGAGCTAGGATGGATCCTACAGCAAACTGTACGGTGCTCAGCCAGGACCTTTTCGCTGCCACCAGAATTCGTATTACCCCTCGGACGGTTTTAAATCGATTGAATGACGCAGGTTTACATTGCTATAGGCCTATAAGACGCCCTCCATTGACCGCAGTCCATAGAGCTCAACGTTTGCTTTGGTGTAATGAAAGAGCCAATTGGAATGATGAGTGGCGTACAGTGATGTTCAGCGATGAAAGCCGCTTTTGTCTTCGTGCTGACAGACGTACAGTTCGTGTTTGGCGACCAAGAAATTCCAGAGTTAATGACCGATATGTTCAGGAAGTACATCCATTTCAAGGTGGAGGTATAATGGTTTGGGGTGGAATTTTCTACGGAGGTCGAACGGAGTTGTATGTTTGTGAAGGTACAATGACAGGTGAAATTTATGCCAACGACATCATTGATAACATGGTGTATGATTACCGTTGGAATTTGGAGCCCAATTTCAGATTTCTGGATGATAACGATCGCCCGCACAGAGCCAGGATAGTACAAGAACGGCTAGCAATCAATGAAATTGATCATGTGCCATTACCCCCGCACTCTCCAGGTATAAACTGCATCGAACATACCTGGGACATGCTCGGAAGAGCACTAATTGCCCATCAACCACCTGTTCGGGACGTAAGGTCACTGAGGCAAGTTGTTCCACAATTATGGGATAACCATGATCAAAATGATTTGGATCATTTAATTTCAAGTTTGCCTCGTCGAGTTGAAGCAGTAATAGCCAATAGAGGTGGAATCACACGCTATTAATATATTTTTCCTTTTTGATAATAATCTGTTTTGTTACATTATTAAAGAAAAGTTGCCTGTAAATTCCTTTTTTCAGTAAAACAAATATGTTTCATTTCTGAAAGAGATGGGAGTAAACGTATGTTAGGAGACTTCCCGTATCAGGAGATACCCTGTATCCTACCTAATTACGAAGTCACAGCGAATGATTCATTAACGATAAGGAATGACTATTATATTTGAGAGTGCAATTGATAATTTAGGCAGTCGATGAGTTGAGTTGAACAATACAGGTTCAGTGTTTAGTATAACCAAGTGTATCAGTGTCTTCTACCCTACCCTACCTAACATCAGAAGTGGTTACGGACTCACATTGAAATGGGAAAACGTAGGAAGTACTCTTCAAGCAGCTCTCCTTCAAGTAGCAGTCCGAGATCTTCCAGTTCAAGTTCGGACAAAAGGAGTAAGAGACGTAAAATCAAATCAAAAAGAACCAAACGTAGTTCTAGAGAAGCGAGGGTAAGCAATTCCTTTGTTGCATGAGAAAATCATGAGCACATCTAACGCGATACCTGAGTTTAACCCATTATCAGACAATGTTAGTGATTGGATCAAAATTATAGTACACCATGCAAAGATATTCGATTGGACCGAACATCAAATCATTCACCAAACATTAAATAAACTACAGGGTACAGCAAAAATCTGGTACGAAAGTTTAGTAAGAAATGATAAAGAATGGCCTAAGTATGGCTGGAAAGAGTGGAAAATTAAATTAACAGATACTTTTCGCTCCAAACGAGACATGTACACTCTTTTAAAAGACGTAGCAAATCACAAACCTTCAGATGGTTGTTCTTTGTACGAATTTTTCTTTCAGCATTTAGCAAAAATTGATGCACTGAAATTGAACTTTTCCAGTGAAGACAAAATTTCTTTAGTTTTGGGTGCTATAGGGGACAAGAATATCATTTCCGCCGCAGAGGCATCAGATATTACAGACATTAGGCTCTTATTTGCGCAATAAAGCGCCCTCTTCAACAAAAGAGGATAGGATAGACGACATACATATCCAGATGACTCGCACTATAATAAACCTAGTTGTAGTAAAGATTTCAGTCATCCCGATATTACTGTCAGAACCAATAAAATTAAACATTTTGAGAAACCAAACACTTTTGCAATGGGTAAAAAGAAGAATAACAATTATTGCAGCGGGTGCAGTATAACAGGTAGCCATAGTAGCGATAATTGTCCCCATCGATATAAAATTTGTAACAGTTGCAAAGCAAAAGGGCATATTCGCAGAGCTTGTAAGTCACATATAAATCCGGAGAGAGCATACGAAAACCAAAATAATAAAATGAAAAGTTAATATGATAGCCAATCACAATAAAAAAAATTCTTCAAATCAGTTCTTATAAATAATCAGTCCCACAAGCATTTGTAGATTTTGGCAGTGACTGTTCTTTGATAGAAAAAAAATTAGCAGTTCGCCTCAATCTAAAGATTATGAATTTACAAGAAAAGGTGCGTCTTTCAGGGTTCACGGGTAACGTAACAGTGGTTAACGAATATGTACAAACCGAAGTATCACTAGAGGGATGTACCTTGAATATCATACTATACGTAATCGATAACGCCCTCAAAGATACAGAACTTCTAATAGGGTGCAATTTTTCAGAAAATCCTAAGATTTCTCATTATCGCATTGGCAATGAGTTGACTTTCAAGTATTCTGAGAATGTACAACAATTTCAATTTGAAGTTAGTCACGGAGATTTGTGTGAGTCAAATAAGATTGAATTACACAATATCCTTGAAAAATTCCACTGTTGCTTGTATGCATCAATGAAAAAGTTGAGCAAAGCACATTCTGTCATTATGAAAATAGACACTACTACGCCAAAACCCGTTACATTCCGGCCTTATAGACTATCGCAGTCAGACAAAAGTATTATGAGAGAACATATCGATGAGTTGCTTACTGCAAACATAATAAAAAAGAGTAATTCAGAGTATGCCAGCCCGGCATTGTTAGTAAGTAAAAAAGATGGCAATAAGAGACTAGTAGTTGACTATAGGGCCCTGAATAGGATTACAGAAAAAATTAAGTTTCCCTTACCCATTATAGAAGACCTAATTGATTCTCTTGGGGGTAACAAATATTTTTCCACTATGGATCTAGCTGCGGGATACCATCAAATACCACTGTACCCTGATCATACGCACAAAACTGCTTTTGTAACTCCAGAAGGGCATTTTGAATATTTAAGAGTTCCATTTGGACTATGTAACGCTCCTGCTATGTTTCAAAAATTTATGTCTGAAATTTTTGAGCCTCTTAGAGTTGACGGAATTACTCCGTATTTAGATGATATTATTATTCCGGCAAATTCAATAAGTGAAGGTAAGGAGAAACTACAACGTGTTTTCAAAACTGTTAAAGAACATGGGTTAACTGTTAAGTTATCCAAATCCCAATTTTTTCAAACCAAAATTACTCATCTTGGGTATGTTATTTCAAATAATAAGATATCCATCAGTGACGAAAAAAACGAAAGCTGTTGAAAAGTTTCCATTACCGAAGACTATCCACCAGGTGAGACTATTTATAGAGCTCACTGGATATTTTCGGAAATTTATAAAAAATTACGCATCCAAAACTAGCATTTTAACAGATTTACTAAAAATAGATACAAAATGGGAATGGACTACTAAACACACAGACCTAGTCAATCATCTGAAGGAGATTATTTGCTCAGTACCAGTGTTAGCTATATTCAACCCAAAGCTGAAAACACACGTGTACACGAATGCAAGCCAGGATGGAATCGGAGACATACTCACACAAATGAATGAAACCTATTGCCTATTATAGCAAACAAACATCAGTGGACGAAAGAAAGCTACATTCATTTGAATTAGAACTACTCGCTATTGTGAGGACCTTGGAACGCTTCCGACATTATCTACTCGGAATTACATTCACCATATTCACTGATTGTAATGCTGTGAAGAACGCTGTGTCCAAACAGTCAATTATTCCTAGAATAGCAAGGTGGATGTTATCGCTACAAGAATACAATTTCCATATTATTCATAAACCAGGTAAAATGATGCAACACGTGGATGCGTTCACAAAATTTGTGTTTCCCAGAGCTGTACCTGACACAAAAACCGCCAACGTAATAAAAGAATTGTCAAGCATATTTTCCATCTTCGGTAATCCAAGAAGAATTGTAGCAGATGCTGGTACATCATTTACGTCCAAAGACTTTCAGGAATATTGCGAAAGAAGAGGCATTCGACTACATGTGACAGCTGTTGGAATGCCTAGAGGAAACGGGCAAGTGGAGAGATCTAATAGAACGCTATTAGATGCTTTAGCCACAATGGGAGCTAATACTTCTACTGATAATTGGGATGCCAACTTAGAAGCGATACAACAAGGATTGAATAGCACGAAACACAAGACAACTGAGGCTACCCCCGCGGAACTAATGTTTGGTATAACACTCAGAAGCCAGGCTGACCGATTCGAAAAGGATGTGAACAATTTTCCAGATGTCACAGAATTAAGAAGGATGGCTAAAGAAAAAATGAAGGTGAATGGAGAGAAACAAACGGAAAGATTCAACAAAAAGAGAAGATTACCAGAACAGTTTGCAGTAGGAGATTTAGAACTAACGTGAATATCAAGCACGCCTACTAACAACACCCAACGTAAAAAAATTGGTAGAACAGTACAAAGGGCACTTCAAAATTATAGAAGTTCTCCCAAACTACCGCTATAGTGTGAAAGGATATATTCATGCAACTAGGTCCAAGAGAAATGTTTCTTACGAGGAAATTTACTGTGTAGAAGATATCAAGCCGTTTGTTTTCCGCAAATGAGAATAAGGTTAATGCAAAATTTATATAAGTATCAAGGCTTATAGTAAACTGAACTAACTATAAGGATCAAGGCTTATAGTGAAGTGAACTAACCATAAGTATCAAGGCTTATGGTAGAGTAAACTGACTATAAGTATCAAGGCTTATAGTAAAGTAAACTGACCATAAGTATTAAGGCTTACAGTGAAGTGAACTAACCATAAGTATCAATGCTTATAGTGAAGTGAACTACCATAAGTATCAAGGCTTATAAGCAAAGTGAACATATTATACGTACCAAGACTTATAGCAAAATGAACGAACTATAAGTATAAAGGTTTATAACAAAAAATAGTACTGTAGGTATAAAGGCCAACAGTGATTCTCAATGCAGACAGTTGGTTGCGACATTTGAGTAACTGCCTTTTATTGTTACAGGTTATGTCAACCACTCATTCAGGGGCGAACAAGACGTAGGATGGCCGTGTTAGGAGACTTCCCGTATCAGGAGATACCCTGTATCCTACCTAATTACGAAGTCACAGCGAATTATTCATTAACGATAAGGAATGACTATTATATTTGAGAGTGGAATTGATAATTTAGGCAGTCGATGAGTTGAGTTGAACAATAAAGGTTCAGTGTTTAGTATAACCAAGTGTCTTCTACCCTACCCTACCTAACACGTATGTTATACAATGTTTCTCGAAAACTATTTTGTTCTCAGAGAATTTCCAATATCCTTAACTTTTTTCGATCAGTTTATTTCAAGAGGCAATTTACAACTAAGTAAAAATTCTGAAATATTTTTAACATCACTTGCTGACCATTTCATTCTAAAATTACGAAAGCTACCATCATTCCACCCCATTAGACATCGTTTCATGATATCTAAATCAAGTAAATGAAGAGAATCTGCAACTGGAAAGTCATAAATCATATTAACTTGGAGTTCTTCAAGAGGTGAATAACACTTATGATGGGAGCCATACTCTCTTGATCTGAATCCTGCATCTGTTCTTCGTGGACACTGGGTATTTGGAAAGATATTACATTTAGTAATGTATAAATATTCGCCTACAGTTGTACATTTTGTGCACCCATGTTGACCATTCAAATTGGCAATGCCTAAAATATTTAAGTTTGTTTATTTGAATATAGATTTGCATATAGTTATTACCTACCTTTAATACATGCTCTAGCAGGAGAATCAGATATAAATCATCTGATTTTTTAGAGATATTATGTCCATTTTCAAACATAATGCCATTTTCTAAAATAGGTTTTGCTTCCTCAACAAATTATAAATTCCAGTAACCATGGGATGTAAAGTAGGAATCTCAAAAATATTAAATAAAATGGGTCAAAACTCATCCTTTGAAGTTTTATAAATAGGAAGACCATCTATGTTTATATTTATATATAAGTAGAAAAGTTATTGGGTATAACCCTCAAAATAATCTGCAACCGTAGACACGTGTTTCGAGCTTAAGCTCTCATCAGTACGGTAAAATCAAGTTCGAAAATGTACAACACTTGGATGTAAAAATAGAAACAAAGGAAGTCAACAACAGGAAGCCAACCACACATTAATCCGTTTGGTAAAAACTGCACAACATTCAATGTTGTCCATTTCCTGTCCTCAACAGAAATATTGATGTTCTCCAGAGATACAATCGTGGGACGCAAAATGAAATAATAGAAATATTTGAGTTTTTTAACATCGTGTCCCAAAACGTCTTCGATCTTGAAACTCGAACAATTTTCAAACCTTTGTGGGTATATATCACCAAATCACACCAAGCTCGATCAGTAATTTCCAGTATTTCTTGTATTTGATGTGATATGGATGCATGATAGATATTTCACATCGTTCATTATTGAGGAAGTCAAATTTATAGAAGTGTGGACTCATATTTCTTGCAGCGAATTGGCACTTGATTTCTATAACACCATCATTATTGACGAGTCCATCGGGGGATGCTCCCAAAAATGCATATTGTGGATGAATTATCAACCCTGATAGTTCAACATTCATTTGTGATTGCCGAATATACTGATTATGAGCAACCTCTTCGAATTTAATGCCATGGAAAATAGCTGGTAGTCGAATTTCCTTTCCATTTATTATGGTGTCAACAATATTTTTAAAAGAGTTTTAATTTTTTACCTTACAAATACGACCAAATAACGAGTCAGTGACCCTAATTTATCGTTGTTGTTTCCACAGTTCACAAAGTCTTTGTGATTTCGTCCAAATTTCGATCAATATGAACTACCCCCTAGACAGCGTCCAAGTCGGTCATCACCCAGTATATCATTCTTGAGTCTACTGGAAGTGTCTGTACCGAAAAATCAAGTTGGCTAAATATTTTAGAGGGTATTTAACGAATTTTTCCAAATTTCGATCGATATAAACTACCCCCTAGACGGCTTCCAAGTCGGTCAGCTCTCAGTATATCATTCTTGAGTCCACTGTGTCTGTACCGAAAAGTCAAGTTGGCTAAATATTTTGGAGGGCGTTTAACGATTTTTTTCAAATTTAGATTATTATAAACTATCCCTTAGACGGCTTCCAAGTCGGTCTTCTCAAAGTATATCATTCTTCATTCAACGGAAAGTGTCTGTACCGAAAAATCAAGTTGACTGAATATTTTAGAGGATAAGTACTGAAGTATACACACTGCTGTATTTGGTAAACCAACTAACTCATAAATGCAGTTCATCACTATCACTCATCATTAAAAATGGCCCATTGTATCCATATTTTGTCTTCTCCATCATCAAAACATTCAATTTGGTTGAAATTCTAATGATTGTCGAATTTTTTATTTTACCCGACACCACTGGTCGTTTGGCTGCTAGATAAAAACGGCTGCTGGAAAGTGGCCGCTAACTTCACACCGGTATGCTTTATGGACTTAGATGTTCCACGACACGTTCTGCTTCTAGTGTCAGGGACCTCTATACCCATCACGCGACTAAAGCCCAGGTCGTTGAAGCCACCATCTTGACAGGCAGGCCATTATGAATCCCATGATATTATAGTATATTACAGTATAAGTGGATAAAAAGGTCTTTCAAACACGAGCGAAATAAAGCAAGTGTTTGAAAGACCAGTTATCCGCGAATACTTTACGCGATTTTTTTTATTGGTACACTTTGAAATCATAAATACTCAAAAATCAAAAATCTAATGATGCATATACAAAAGAATATAACAAGTTCATCAAGAGGATGGAAAAGGTAACCAGATATAAATGAACGAGTTGTGCTGTTTTGCTTTTTTTAGTAATATTTTGTTCGACGTTTCAAGGTACTCCTCTTAGATCAATAATCTTTTTTGAACTGCATTTAGAGTACGTTAATTTTGAATTATGTTTACGTGGGGGATTAGAAATTTGAATAACACTTCATCAGTGGAAACAATTCATACCTGTGTTACATAAAAAATAGTATAGTTTTTTAACAATTAAGAATATGTGTTTTGTATTTTAGATTTTGAGGCAGGACCAGTTTCAATTTGTCCAGGCTTCAGGTGGCACAGGTGACACAGGTGAAGGTTCGGAAGCTGTTTCGACAAGAAAAGATTCCATTTTGGATGAACTTTTTCCAGTTAACACGCCTGTCGTAAAGAGTGGCATTGAGTTATTGGAATTCAAACAATATTTACTACGAACACGTCGAAATGACGTTCTACCACGGATCAGTAACAATTCAGAATCCAGCGAGGAGAGGCAGAGTGAACCCTTTTCCCCAGACGTTTCAGAATATGTGCCATCTTTTCACATAAGGTAACGGTACCAGTTATAGTCCTAGCTCCAGTTATTGTCCACTTGACGTTTCAAATAACTTTAATAAGCTTCTGCAGCATTATAATCCATGGACAAATACTTGGGGTGACATCTAGTAGTCTATAGCTGATTTAACATGAGTTTAACCCATACTTCTTCCTCCAGAGCATTTATTCCAGTCAGTTCAAATTGATCACCCTCGGCAGAAACACGAAAACACGCAAATTGCTTAAGTTTCATTTAAGAAAGAGCCCAACAGACTTCTTGTAGTAAAATTGTTTCTATTCAAGTGAAGTGACTACCGTCTGTGGTAAGTACTCAATGACTGCATTTTCTCGAGTGGCAAATATGAAAAATAAACATTTCACCAAAGAATAATTTATTTTCCAGTAGGTCAATCATAGGAACAGGAAAATGCAGGGGTTTCCAGTTATTGACCTATAGGACAATAACTGGTGGAATGCATCATTGATAATTTTCTCTTTCTCTGATGATAAATAACTAATAATATCTTTGATATCTTTCCATTATACTGAAATATGTATAAACTTCAATTGGTCCAGTATTTGACCTATGACTTTCGATTGAAATAACTATTTAAATGAATTACAATCTTTCGGTCCATAATAGGATAATTATTCGGTCAATTACTAGTACAAATTTAAGTCGTTAACTCCTGTCGAACCATTTTAGATCTCTTTGTGATTTTTTAATGATGTTTTGATTAGTAATATTATAAGCTAACATGAAATATATGATGAAGAAATAGCCACTTTTATATTCCTTTTTTCAACCAAAAAGTTTAATATACATATATTCTTTTATGGTTCTAATAGTATACTAAGTCAATAATATGATCGTTATACGGACGAATACTGGCGCAGATGAAAATGGTATGAATTAATTTTGATAATTTATAGTTTCAGAGATGGCACCTACAAAAAAACTGCAGTATTCGGAAGAAGACTTACGAAATGCTTTAATAGCAGTAGAAAATGGCATGTCCTTTTATAAAGCTAGTCAAGTTTATAACATTCCAAAAACTACCTTGATATACAAAAAATCTGGAAAAACTCCGATGGAGAGAAGGATGGGTCCAGAAACTATTCTAACCACCAAAGAAGAGAACTTAATAGTTCAGTGGATATTTCGTGTAGCCGACCGAGGGTTTCCTGTATCCAAACATTATTTACTGGATAGTGTTCAACTTCTTATAAAGAAAACTAAGAGACCCAATCCTTTTCTGAATAATAGACCTGGACGAAAATGGTATGAGGCTTTTTTGCGACGACACCCAGAAATAAGTGTACGTGTTTCCCAAAATTTAACTTCATCAAGATCCCAGGTAACAGAGGAAAAAATCAGGAGTTGGTTTTCGGAAGTAAGCGACTATCTTAAAACTAATTCCTTCAGCACCATAACTGAAGATCCTAAAAGAATTTTCAACTGTGACGAGAGTGCATTTTTCTTAAGTCCGAAGGATAATAAAGTACTCGTTAGAAAGGGTGAGAAAGCAGTATATAATTTCATTGGTAACGATGAAAAGGAATGCATAACAACTCTAATCATGTGCAATGCTGCAGGTGACCTGCCTCCTCCAATGTTGGTTTTCAGTTATAAAAGAATCCCCCAAAAAATTGTTGAACGAGTTCCTGATAGCTGGGGTATTGGCCATACTGAAAATGGTTGGATGACGGGAGAAAGTTTTTTCGAATATTTTACTAATGTATTTTACAACTGGTTGATTAACAGTGGTATTGAATTGCCAATTATTCTATTCGTTGATGGGCATTCTTCCCATTTGACCATGGCATTAAGCGATTTTTGTTCGCAGCATGGTATAATCCTGGTATGTCTCCACCCTAACTCAACTCATATCCTTCAGCCATTGGATGTAGCGTTTTTTCATCCTTTGAAAAATCAGTGGAAGAAAACTGTCTACCAATGGAGAATTGACAATGGAGGAAAAAAACTGGCACGCGAAGAATTTGCGGGAGTACTGAAGTCGGCTATTTATTCACTGGAAAACATCGAAGGCACTCTTAAACATGGATTCAGAACCTGCGGACTACATCCCTTCACTCCTGATAATATCAATTTCGATAAAATTTTCAAAGCATGCAAAACCAAAAATGACGAAAAAAAACTTATTGAAAGTCAGAAACAGCAAGATATGGAGAAATTTTTGGAGTATATGAAAAGAGATATACCTGATAAAGTTGCGATCTTCGAACAGTCGGGTGTATCTTGGACTGGAGCTGTTGAAGACAAAAGCCTATTTTGTTTCTGGAAGAAATTGAGAGATCAAATTGAAAAGAGAGATATTTCAATAGGAATTAATAACACGAGTCCTCAAACTAATAGACTTATAGAAGAAGTACTGGTAGAAAACCAGGGTATCCATAATTTGGAATATTTAGAAACGAATGATATCTATATTCCTATTGAAGAAGAAGAATATGACACACTAATCAACGCAAAACCTGCTGGTTTTGATAATTCTGAGACTCATATTCTAATTGATGTACCTGCTGCTTCTTGCTCAAAAACTTACAATGAAGTTGTTCCTACTGTACCTAGTCCTAAGAGTGATAATAATGACTTACCTGCTATATCTAGTCCTCAGATTAATAGTGACTTACCTGCTATATCTAGTCCTGAGATTATTAATGACTTACCTGCTATATCTAGTCCTCAGATTAATAGTGACTTACCTGCTATATCTAGTCCTGAGATTATTAATGACTTACCTGCTATATCTAGTCCTCAGATTAATAGTGACTTACCTGCTATATCTAGTCCTGAGATTATTAATGACTTACCTGCTATATCTAGTCCTCAGATTAATAGTGACTTACCTGCTATATCTAGTCCTGAGATTATTAATGACTTACCTGCTATATCTAGTCTTGAGATTAATAATAATGACGTACCTGTTGCATTTATTGCCGAAACTCATAATAATACGGATGAACCAAACCCAATGAACCAGTCTCCAGAACCTGTTAATAGGACAGCAGATATTCAAAAAGAAAACGTCGCTATGCAAAAAACTCCACCTAAAAAGACTGAATCATCAGAAAGAAATGATTTAATCCAAATACCAACACCATTCAAAGAGGCATTCAACTTCTGGCCAGAAAAAGACACCAAAAATCAAGTAGCCAAAAGAAAACCTAAAGAAAAAGTTCCCGCTGTGGCTTCTTCGGAGCAGTGGAAACTGTATTTTAAAAACAAAGAGGAAAAGAAGGAGATTAAGGAGAGAGAAAAAGAAGCCAGAAAGCAGGCTAGAATGGATAAGAAAAATGAAAAGAAGACAGGAAAGGGCAAACATATCGAGTCTTCGGATTTGGAGGAATCTGAGGGTGAGACGGAAGAGACAGAAGCAGAAGAAACTGAAAAGAAGCAACTCAAGTATGAAGGCTATGTGATAGTTAAATATGACAATGATTTTTTCCCTGGAGTTATACTCGATTCAAAAAAAGACGAAAATGAAGAACTAGAAGTGAGAGTGAAAGTAATGTCCAGAAGTGGACTGAACTGGAAGTGGCCAGAACATGAAGATATATTGTGGTATGCAGTCGAAGATGTAATAGAAAATATAGATGAACCTTTGAGAGTGACGAAGAGGGGGTCCTATTATGTGAAAGAAATCACCAAATATTATCCATGAAATAGAAAAAAATCATGTACTTTTTGAAATATAATAAATATTCTCAAAAAGTTTTTCCATGTTTAGTATTTACTATTGAGAAATCAATATTCGATAACTGGTACAAATATAGGTCAAAGAATGCAACATTAAAGTATTTACTAGGTCAAAAACTGGAGCAATCTTACACATTTTAACAAAAAAGGAAAAAAATAATAGATTTCGTATTTTTTTCTTCATAAAATTTTTCAATAATTCGCAAAACACATTAGGGTATTCGAAAAAATTTATGAAACATCGTTATACATCTATTTGACTATTTTACGAATGCATTATTATAGACGAAAGCCTTAAGTGGTCAATAACTGGTACCGTTACCTTAGGTTAAGTATTATTTTTTAATATCAGTGTTTATATAAGAACTGAAGTAAAATTTGCTGTTAGTGTAGAAATAGTCCTTCGGTAAAAGTATACAATTAGTTATTTTTTTCAGGAAAGAATACGAACACAATGGAACAGAGTAGTTTGAGCGAGTTTTCGGAAGAGGAGATAAAATCGATAACGATAACAATGAACCTTGTTGCAGCAAAAACACCATTGGGGAAGAAATTGGGAAAAAGGTAAAAAAAAGAAATATGCCCAAAAAAATTTATCATGGTCGAAAACGAAAAAGAAATCCTACAAATTGGAATAATAATGTAAACAAGAGGAAAAACACATGGGACAAGAATTTATCAATAAAAGAGGAAAACTTATAATACAAAAAGAAATAAAACCAGGCTGAAATGTACAGTGTCGTTCAGAATATTCAGAAAAAGTAAACGCTGAATTAAGAAATAAGAAGAAGAATAAGATTTTTAATGAGTTTTGATCCCTCAGGGATCACACTATCCAAATGAATTTTGTCAGCAAATGTGTTGAAAGGGTTCCTAGAAAACAAGTTATCCTAGCTACCATTGGAACTTCCAGACGCCAGTGGAGTTACAAGTACTTCTTTTATAAAGGAATTGAGAAAATACAAGTATGTAAAAAAAAAGTTTTTTAGTACTTTGGCTATAACTGATAAGTGGGTAACAACAATTTACAAAAAGATTGATATTCAAGGGTCCAGTTGTGTTGTGCTGGAAGATCGACGCGGACGTCATAGTAAACGTCCAAATCAAATATCCGAAGAGGTAGGCTACAGTAGGACGCATATTTCTCAAATACCTACAGTTGATTCGCGTTACGTAAGAGTTAGAACTTCGAAAAAGTATTTTGGGGCAACTTTATCATTCCCAAAATTATACATACTTTATAAAGAATGGCTATTTGATAATAATTACGAAACAGCAGTGTCAGCGACAGAAAGGCAATATCGTGAAGTTTTTTACAGTGAATTCAATATATAGTTTTTCAAGTCGAAGAAAGATCTATGTTCGACCTGCGATGTCTATAATAGAGCTTCAATTGAAGAGAATGAAGCTCTTGCAAAAAATTACACAAACCATATAGCATCAAAGTTTATAGTAAGGGAATTGAAGTCAAAACATAAAGATATTGCTCAACAAAGCAAAACTGTTGTTGTAGCAACATATGATTTACAGAAAATTCTAACTGCACCTGCATCAGAAGTGTCTGTATTTTATTATAAAAGAAAGCTAGCTGTCTATAATTTCACGATATTTGACATCGGTAAGTGTGACGGCTATTGTTATGTTTGGGATGAAACCATAGGGAAAAAAGGAGCGAATGAGATCAGTAGTGCTGCAAACCTATTCATTGCAATGAAAGCAAAAGAAGGCTTCCAAGACTTTTCCTTCTACTCTGATAATTGTGGCGGCCAAAACAGGAATCGTATAGTTTTCGTTTTGTACGCCTTTGCTGTTGAGAAGTTTGATATCAATATCACACACATTTTTTATGAAGTCGGTCACCCACAAAATTAAGGTAATTCAATGCACGCCCTTATCGGAAGACGCAAGAAGCATCGAGTTGTGTATGTTCCGGAACAATGGATTACACTTATACGCTGTGCAAAAACTTCGGGAAAACCTTATACAGTAACTGAGCTGAATCAAAGCAAAATAATCAATTTTAAAGACTTGATGACTAATTTTGTAAAAGGTACAGACAATAATAAAATCAAATCGAACAGAGTAAGGCATTCAAAGATAGAAAGATCCAATCCAAAGCACATACAGATAAACTATGATTTTTTTGTCGGAAGAGAACTTTTACATTGACCTGGCTCAACAACGAAACATTCCAGAAGAAAGTCAGCAAAAACTCAAAATTTGGAAGATATATTGGCTGATATACCGCCAGCTTACGTTGGACCAGTTCCCATTTTGCATGAAAAGTACAAAGACTTGAATGGACTGTGTACAGCTCAAGCAATACCAGGATTGTATTGTAACTATTATAGAAATCTAAAGTACGGTGATGCTACCAACGAGCAATCAGACTCTGATTAGGTACACTCTTGGTCTCATGGTATTATTTTTTTTATTTGTGTTCATATTTTTTAATGTTAAGGTATAACCTCAATAGACATTTTTTCCCCTTTACTATCATTTAAATCTTATGTTTTTCTTCACCTGTTTTATTATTTTTGAAATATTTCCTATTTTCCGAAAGAATTTCTCTAAAAACTTAAATTTTTTATCAAGTTTGTAGCAGTAGTTTTATATTACTCCTTTTATATGACAATTTATCCTAACAAATTGATATTTTAGCTTAAAAAATAAGTATACACAAGTTACAACCTTGTTCAACGAAAAACTATGTAGAGACGTAAGGTTGTAACTCACTGTTATTTCGCTATTAATTAGGATCGCACCAATACGTGAACATCATGGCAAAAACATCTTTTTTTCGAATGTCATTAAAAAAATTAAAAAAGAGTTAATTTTCACAAAACTCGTGTTTCTGAAAATTCATCAAAATTGGGTTACAACCTTATTCGATGGGGGTGTTGATATATAACTATAGAAGAAATCACGACAATGAAATTTTCTTGACTTTGATGGTTCGTGAAATTATCTCAATCAAACAACTTGTGCTCATAATACTATCCAAGATTCTGTTAGAAACCATAAACTCGATCAAATTGAGCGGTGGTGTTACCTAGCAATCTGATTTCGTTACAGAATTACTATCGATAGTATTGCGAGCACTCGAAGTATTACCCCTGAAAGGGCTCCGGAATGATATAGCGATGTACAAAATGGCGATTATCAAAATAGCGGGTTACGAATTCGCGACAAAGTAGCGATGTACTTTAATAGCGTGTAACAAAACAGCGATGTAATGAAATGTAATTGGTAATGAAATAGCGATGTAAAATAATTACGATGTTGCAAAATGCCGCCGTGACATTTGAACGACTCAATAAAATAGCGACAAGGAGATGATGACAGTTTTTTGATACGATTTTACTCAGTATGCCTTTTGGAAGACAGTATTGTCCGTATTTCCTCATGATGATAAGGTATGAATCAAAGAATCGTCGTGGGTTCTTCATATTAAAAAAATTGTGATTTTTATTATTATTATTATTCGGGTACGATTTTAATCAGCCTGCCATGTGTTTCTTGATGAAATAATAATACTAAAATACCCGAAAAACCATTGGCAGCCCGTCAGGATGGGTCCGAATGGCTGGTATGGTCACGTGAACTTGTATTTGAAAAAGGTAATTCTACGCCCACCCTAACGGTAAGCCAATGGTTTTTCGAGTATTTTAGTTCTATTATTTCATTATAAAACAGATGGCAGCCTGATTGGAATCCTACCGAAACACAATTTTTTTAAATTATTATCATTATTATTTAATATGAAGAACCTACGTCGACTCTTTGATTCATGTATTATTATCATGAGATTATACGTACAATACTGTCCTCCAAAAGACATACTGAGTAAAATTGTATCCAAAATGTATCATCTCTCGGTCTAAAACGTTACTAGGCACCCATAAAATATAATACTGGTATCATTAACGTGCCATTTATACATAACTGTCAAAAGTTGCTCAAAAATAGGTTCACAAAAAGGTGGTCGAATTCTTCTTTTCGGAGGACGTATATCAACTCTGAAAACTGGCGATGTGCTAATACTGGATGCAGAGGTAGACTAATAGTGAGGAAACAAGATGTCGAACAACCAATCCCTACTGGTGAACATACTCATGGACCAGACATAGGGAGCAATGACGCTGACATAGTAAAAGATCAGATTCGTCAAAGGGCACGAATGACTCAAGATCGTCCAAGATTGATTATACAAGAATGCGCTCAAAATGTTGATACTGAAGGTGTGGTTGCTTTACCTAGTTATGAGGCCGCAAGACAAATTATTCATCGACAGAGAAAACAATCTGAAAATTCTACTTCATTCAATTTGGAATCCAATATATCTATAAAGTATCAAAGTATCACAGAACTTTGAAAGGTGAAATTTTTTTATTGTGATGGGATTCTCGCGAAACAGACACAAGTGATAGAATTCTGTTGGTTGGGACGAATGCGAACATGCAGACACTGGCTGAATTTAATATTTGGTGTGCCGATGGAACATTTAAGATAGCACCTGACTTTGCATTTCAAATCCATACAATACATGCTTTCATTGGAAATAAAGCAGTTCCGATGCTATATGAAATTCTAGGTGACAAGAGGAAAGAGACGTACTCCAGGATGTTCAAAAAAATTAAAGAGTTACAGCCAACCTTAGAACCTAAATCTGTGATGTTTGATTTTGAAATGGGAGCTGTCAATGCCTTCAAAGAAATCTTTTCTAAATTGGATATAAGCGGATGTTTTTTTCATCATTCTCAAAATCTTTGGCGTCAAATTCAGAGGACCCCAGGTCTAGTTAATTTATACGTGACCAGTCAAGAACTCAGAGTAAAATGTAAAACCCTGCTCGCACTGAGTTTCGAACCACCAAGAGATGTACAGTTTTCGTACGAAATTCTTAAAGAAGAAGGATTTCCCGTCGAAATGACATCTATAACAGATTACTGGGAAAATACATATGTAGGAAGGAGACTGGAGTTCTGCCCAGATATCCTATCCCCATGTGGAACATGTATGATCGGATCAATACAGATATTACGAGAACTAATAACTCGTTGGAGGCATGGCATAATGCCTTCCAGAGGTCATTGGATTGCCATCGTCCTTCATTAACTAAACTTTTGGACAGATCTCTATTGGAACAAAACCAAACTGAAAACTTCATACAGAGCTGGTTTTAGGAGTACATAGTCTAACAAAAGCAAGAATACTCAGTTGAAGAAACGCCTTCAAACTATCACACAAGGATACTCATTGCGGTGTGTTAAAGATTATTTGGTGGACATTGCTTTGAATTTATCAATATAATAATGGAATTGTATAGGTATATCATGGATTTATGTTGTGTTCTATAGTGTTATCATCACATTCTTCTAATAAATCGATATTTTTTTACATCGTTCTAAAATAACATCGCTGTTATGTTATCAATGCTATTTTGTTGCCATCGATATTTTGAAACATCGCTTTTTCATATGTCGCTATTTCATTACTCGCTGTTTGAAATCAGCGTTATTTCAACATCGCCGTTTTAATAATCGTCATTTTGTACATCGCTATATCATTCCGGAGCCCTCTGAAAGTATTCAGGATAAATTCGATAATATACAGAATCAGAATTTTTCTATACATAGGGAAATAACGCGTGCATCAGAGAACGTAGTAAAATAATTATAACTTAAACGATTGTAAACCGTTGAAAGCCGAAAATAAGACATTCGAAGATGAATACGGATGTCATGGAACATTACCATATTATGATATTATACTTATTATGATAGCTGTAGTGTACACGTGAAAATATAGTAAATGTTTCCTACTTTTATAAACGTCAAATTAAAAATGTTATTTCGGGGATCATTGTAGTCGTTTTTGTAGAAAATGATGGGCTATAACTCATATTATATCTTACTTTTAACGTATTTGAATTCCAAATGATATAATGACAAACCTTCGGATGGACCCTAACCATTCATTTAATATACAGGGTTGAAGAGGGAAGCATTCTCACAATTGACATTGAACTACATCCGATAGATTTTGCGAGAAGACCATGTATAACTTGAAAGAAAAACCTGAAAGTGAAAAATTACATTTTCATTCAGATAGTTGGAATGAAAGGAAGTTATTTTTGGTAATTTCTAACAGAAAACAACTACTTTCCAGGCAAACGCCACATTGGACGTTGAAACTACATCTGATAGATATTGTGAAAGGAACCTAACTTGAAAGAAAAAATCGGAAAGTGAAAATTTGCATTTTCATTCGGATGGTTGATTATTTCTCAGATGCCGCAGATGAATCCACATCTGATTTCATGAACATTCTGTTTATATTTTCAATAAAATCAATATAATATGTTCGTTCGGAAACATGTCGATATGATAAAAGAAACACATCATATTGATGTTTTTCATTATCATTACGTCTCTTTGCTGCATCAAATTTGGTATGGACTAAATGCGTCGAAAAACACTTAACAAAGGCTTCAGTGCGCTAGCTACAAGCAATCATGGACGCTATGTAAGACTCCCTGATTTGCACGTATACCGCCCTCTTTAGCAGAAACGCAGTATCTACATAAAATCCTTAACTGAGAAAAAGTGCTTTAAAGCGAAAAGATAGTCCTCTTTCTACAAATTTCTGAGTGGTACTTTCTTTACTGTATTTTTTCAATGCCATTTTGTGCTTATTTTTTAATAAAAACACTGTATGCGCTAAATAAAGCTCAAACATATTTTACTCAAAATTAAGAAATGTTTTGTCATTATAATAGCCTCAGCAAAATTAACAGGTTTGAAGAAAAATATTTCTTGTTAGGATACATTTGATTGTTTCATTAAATTCAATGTTGAATGGCTACTATCATATACAACTAAAATATTATGACCATAAGGTTCTTACAGTCATAACATTAACTAGACACAAAGTAAGTATAACCAAAACGGTTTACGGTTTTCTGGTCAAACACCTCCTTGCTATTTCATAATATTGTCTCTTTTTAGTCTGGGAAACCATTGCGGTTCACTCATTGCTTCTGGAATCACAAAATATTTCACATGTAGCAGCATTGATGTGATTTGTTTAATCTTGGCATACTTGGCAATCAGAAATTGAGTTATTCTGATGGTGGCCATGTAGTTTGAATCGTTCACAAGTTTCACACTCTTCATTGCTAAAGTTTCGAAAATGAAATATTCATTACTTTCACTTGGCATGTTAACAGATCATAAAAAAATTTTGGATGTGGATATTTCTCCAAAAAATCTTTGTACGTCAGTAATGCTTATGTCACTTGGGAGATACAGTGTTTTTGGGGATGCTCCTGCCTATAGTGGGCAACCTGCGGCTAAAATGATATTATGGGTATTTATGGGTATAAACTTTGCTGTTCTTTTTTTGTCTTTTTTATCAGGGAATTACAATATTTGATTTTTTGGAGTCTATGATAGTGATAGTGCTTCAAAAATAAAGTGATAATTTTTTTGTTGTAACCAAGTGTGGCCAAGACCACATGTACATTTGCCTTGAATAAAGGATTAATATACAAAGATTTTTTTTCCTTCTTCACCCAAAAGAAAATACATACTGAAAATTTTATTCTTCTTACTAACCTGTTGTCTTCCATGTATTTTCACATGGTGGTAAAAAATTATGCTTTTCCTTCAAAGATTTATTTTTCTTTCGCTTCTTTGCTTTTGAGCCATAGTGTTATCTTTCTTACTGTACCTTTCTTAGTTAAATTTGTTGCTGAAGTAGTCTTGTCAGACGTTTGGTTTGACGTTGTGGTTGTTAGCAGGGACAATATCACTATTATCGGTCATAGTATTTTCAAATCTCGATCCATTATTGACGTTCAAGTCTGGGCCTTATTATTTACAAAAACATTAGATCGGTCATTTAGGACATGGCTGAAGTCTGTATTTAGATCTGTCTCATCATGAAGTGGCTCATAAGTTACGTGTTACGTTATTGAGTTTTTCCAGATTTAAGCCTACCTACCTCAGGGACTCCTGTCAAATTTTCATTTATATCATTTACATCTTCTCTCTGAATCCGTACTGTTTCTATGATGCAATTTCCATTTAAATTTACTTCTATTTCTATTGCTAGTGCTAGTCCTATCAATCAACTTACTGTCATTACCGGTATTACAAGTACTCTTGCATTTTTTCTTTTTCGAATTTTCGCTGTTCTTCGTTATTAAATCATAGGTTCTTTTGGTAAACATGTTGTCAGTAAATTGTTTAATGAAATTACTCACCATACTCACTTAACAAAAGCTTAACCAAAAAGGTCATCCGAAAGTGGCACTTCAGATACTGCAGAAAATCACAACCGACTTGTAATGCCTAACTTGTAATGCTTAACTGGAATGGTATCTGACGCAAACTTAAGAGCGGTTTAACCTTATTAGTGACTATTAGTAAAACAAGGAACGGAAGAAAATGAAATACTCGGAGCTCGCTGAATAAACTCGATATTTTTTTTCATCATCCGATTTTCGAATGTTGGATATAGGCATCTCACGAAGTACTTTTTCAAATAAAAAAGAAAAAGATTGGCAGAACATTGACCAGATTCACTAACTTTTATCTCAGGATCTATTTTTTTTTTTTCGAAAAAGTACTTCGTG
Organism: Chrysolina oricalcia; assembly: GCA_944452925.2. Taxonomy (NCBI): domain Eukaryota; kingdom Metazoa; phylum Arthropoda; class Insecta; order Coleoptera; family Chrysomelidae; genus Chrysolina; species Chrysolina oricalcia. The sequence goes on from OX101825.2 coordinate 37,394,674, forward strand.
AGATACCTCACTTATACATTTATCTATGTTCAAAAAAAATTGGAATGATCCATTCAAAATTACATCGTCAAAGCGTTTTCTATTGAACCCCTGCAGACTCAATTTTCGAGCATTTATCTTCACTGATTCAAGCGCCCTCACATAACTATGCTCTTTTACATGGATACTATGGATAACTGAATGAATTGTAGATTCATTCATGAGTAGAGAAATTATTCTGAAGCTATCCGGAAATTTTAGCACTGGAGATAAAACAATAGAAGTTGTAAATGGGTTTATTGAAGTTGCAAATATGCCGAATTAGGTAGCCATTTGGCGAAAGAAAATAAGATCGCAGCGCCACCTATAGCAAGACTTTGAACTACGAATCACGGACAAAGGTTTTTGAGTTTACACGTGTTTATATGGCGTTTTGGCAATCTATTTTCCTATTTTTAAACAATTTGTGAAAATTTGTGATTTCTTTAAGTGAAAAGTGATTGTGTTTCTATTGAAAGAGTCCAAAGAACGTTTAATATTAAGGTGATTTAAAGGTATTTCATCTCCGATTAGTTTTGAATAGATTCTGCAATTCAAGGTTGTATGGCGTTTTGATGATCTGTTCTCTTATTTTCGAACAATTTGTGAAAGTTTGTGATTTCTCTAACTGAAAAGTGATTGTATTTCTATTGAAAGACTCTAAAGTACGTTTCAGTAAGGTGATTTAAAGGTATTTCATCTCCTATTGTTTTGAATGATTCTGCAATTCAAGGTTATTTTTTTAGATGAAGCTTGGTTTGATAGATTTTTTCGATCACTTGAAAACTTCAGACAATTCCCGATGTATCACCGAGGGAGAAGCAGTTCTGAACGCAGGACATATAATTTTATGTGGAAGAATGAATTATGATCTTGAGAATTTCAAAATTTATGCCCTTTGCCTTCAGACCAGTGCACTGTCCACAGAACCACATCAGATAGAAGGAAATTTCATTATTCAAGATGGAAGAGTCTTGATTGAAACATTTCATTGTTCCTGCAAAGCAGGAAATAGTGGAAAATGCAAACACATATCAGCTGTATTGATATATTGTACAAGGTAACAATATTTGAATGACCTAATTGTGATGCTTTTTTCTTATGGTTTTTGTTTCAGGGAAAATTTGGAAGAGCTGGAACTGATTTCTGAAACTGATGTGAAGTGTGTTTGGGACACCCAAAAACATACTGCAAGAGAGAAGTATAAAGCTGTGCCTCTGAAAGAAATGCCTTGTATTTCCTCTAAGTATATTGATATACCTGATGTTGTTGATGAAGATGCATTGCGCAACGAATACTCAAAATTTCTACCCAATTCATCTTTTGTACTGCATAGGTGAGTTCATTGGAATAATATTTACAAAATGTAATAATAGAAGACAATAAATGATTCACTGGTATGTAGGAAATGACTATGAAATGCCTTACTTATTACTTACTAATGGGTTGTACCAACACTTTATCCAGAGCCCTATGAAGTTAGAGTAGGTATTTGTTAACTATTTTTTTGTTTAAACGATCCATATACCTGTAGGCCCACTCTTTTGAATTAATTCTAGGGCCCTAAGAATAATAATGGATTCCAATTCATTTATTTATACTGATAAATCAGCAGGCGTAGGCACAATTACTGACAGACAGTTCCTATAGTAAAATACTTCGATTCTACTACAATACGAAGGTTCGCCATTTGAATATTCCATTTAATGAAAATTATTTACCATGTATTTTCAAATTTATTTTCAATTGTATAATTTTATTATTTTGAGATAATTCAATAGTATTTTTTATGACATATGTAATTTTTTCTTTCAATATAATTTTGTTTTTTTGTTAATAGGGCTACTGATATGGTTACAAAGGAAGATTTTTTGTATCCTAATAACCTGTTGAATCACGCATCCCAATCAATTTTGATGTTAGAATTTTCTACAATTCCTATAAATTTTTCAAATGCTTGTTGCATAGAAAATTACAATTCTAAATTCATAGAAAATGATTGCAAAAGTTTAATCGAATTGAAACAGTGTTCTTCAGAATGGGCAAAGGAGAGGAAATATCGGGTCACTGGTTCAAGGGTGTATGAACTATTTACATATTCAAAAGATAATTGGGAAATGAAGGCAGGAAAATATTTTTGGCCCAAAAAAATTAGCAATAAATATATCCGCCATGGAATAAAATTTGAAAAGGAAGCCCATTATGCTCATACTTTCAATTTGAGTGTTGGGGAATATGGATTAGTTGTCTCAAATTCAAACCCTTGGTTAGGATTCTCCCCTGATGGTGTCATATTTGAAAATAACATACCTACAGCACTGTTGGAAATTAAATGCATTTTTTCAGGTAAGTAAAAGAGAACTGTTGATCAAATATTTTTCTTTTTTTTTTGTCTTTTCATTGCTGGATGTCTTTCAAAATTATCAATTTCAGTAATTCAATAATATTTCTTTTATAATTCTGTTATCTAGGTTTTGTATTCTAAAAATACTTATGAAAATTGCTTCCAATTAATATTGGCATGTAAAAATAATGATTCATTTGTATGGAAAACTAGTAGAAAATTAATCAGTTTATTTTTGTTTCAATTTAGAATTGATGTGAGGATGTAAGTAGTCCAGAAAAAAATTAGAATCACAGTATTCCATCTTATAGTCAATTGAAATTTCTTCTGAATTCAAATATCTTCACATGACTAAGATCATATATCTAAATGATTAATTTACTCTACCATATTGAATTGCATAATATTATTTGTGACAGAAGAAACTTGCTGTGATAGAAAGTTCATATTTTGTAGGAAAGTCAGTTGTTCAAAGATCAAAGAAAAAAAGATTTAATTTCAAAGATAGCATAAAATAATAAATAATAGAAGGTAGATTGCAATGATACAAACAAGCAAATAATATATAAATATAATGGTATTATTAAAATATGAATAATGATACCAGAATAAATAAAACAAGTGACAGTGTGGATCCACCTAAAAGCTCGGAGGTTGATGTAAATACCTATTTTTCAAACAATTTTTATTTTACAATAATTTTCTAATAATACGACCCACGTGAATCTACCCATAGCTTGGAAAACTTTAATGATACCCATTTTTTCAAACTATAATTATTTTACAATAATTATCTGATAAAATATCATGTTTAGTTTGCCTGTATTGATATTATAAAAAAATGAGAAACTACTTTCGGAGATATTTGATATATTCAAATTGTTTTCGGTTATATTTAATTTTTGACCATGTTATTGAATCTGAGAAAAACAAATTCAGTTGTACTAGTACTTAGACTCAACATATTCTGAACATTTTGATTACATTCCTTCGTATTTCTAGGTAGACTATTGAATAATGATAACCCCTTACCAAACAATGTATCACAACGGGCATTTCCTTTGGTGATGTAAAATTCATTCATTTACTTATTTTTTTATTCTTTTGTTAGAAATAATTTTTAGGAAGATTTTCTAAAATTGAATATACAATATTAATACAAGATTATAAATGAATTTGTTGCATGTTCCCTTCAATGGACACTTTTGATGATTTTTTATCCTTTGAATCTGTACAAACTTTAACAGATGAATAATTTTTTTTTTCGATTCATGTATAATTATTGTGAAAAATTGTGGGATGAAACAATAAAGATGTATATTTGAGTAAAAACTGAAATGATCATTACCTTAGATTTCCTCCTTAAACGATGTAGAAAAGAAAAAGTGTGCATTGAAAGAGCCTTTTCTCGACTGGTGTAATGTCAAACTGATTCAAATCATTTTGCAAACTGCTCCCGCTAGTAATTGGTAATGTTATTTTTTTCCTAGGTGCCACCAAAGCTATCAAAGAAGCTATCAAGTCAGTTACTTCCGTGGAATTTATTGAAGATACCATTTCTTTGAAGCGAAAGCATAAGTATTATGGCCAAATTCAATTGGGCATGGCAGTTTTAAATTTGAATATATGTTACTTCGTAGTGTATGCCTCCTATGATAAAACTTTTATATGTATTATATTCAATTTGATGAGAGTTTCTCTAGACAAATGTTATGTGAAGTGAAACACAAATTCTTCAGTTTTATGTGGCATCATGCATGAAAAGAAAATTCAGTATATAATAATAATGATGATAATAATAATAATAATAATAATAATAATAATAATAATAATAATAATAATAATAATAATAATAATAATAATGCCAAATGACGACAACCGCAATGACAACGGACGCTTTGAGTGGACGGATAGATAAAGGGATGGACTTCTGTATTGCTATGAGAGCAGTGAGCCCGCCCAGAGAGGATACATGGCAAGGATGCATGCTCTTTGGTGTGAGAGACACCCAGAGCATGCCGCCGTTTCCGCCCAAAATCTCAGGGATTATGTATCCTATCTCCGGGCTCGAGGCTATGTTAGAGCTCCTCCTCAGCCGGTTAACGAAGTGGCAGATATGCCACGTGTCGGTCTGGCTGCAGAGGAGGCTCGCATCATACCACCAATGGAGGACATCAGAACCCGCAGGGCGCTTCACAATATGAAGCCCTTGAAGCCGCAAGAACTGGCACGGGTGAATGCGGAGATTGGCGATGTTCTTCCAGAAGAGGCCAACATCTGGCAGATCAATTCTGTCGTGTACGACGCCGCTCGTGCAATATCCCAGACGGAGAGGAGGGACACCACTGCTCTTGTTGGGAGGCATGAGCGACGCGTTCACAAGATGGAAGCTAAGATCAAGTCGGCGAGACAACACGCGTCTCGTATCCAGTGTGTGGTGGACTACATGTCGGCCAATAGGCCTTTCACGCCGGCAGTGCGGCGAATTGCTGCAAGGCTAAGACGAGCTCACCACACATTGAATCAAGGCGTGCTGTTTACCATAAAACAGCACTGTCTTGATAGGATACGAATGCTAGTGGCTGCAAAGAAGTCACTAGTGAGGCGAGCGAGAAGTATCGCGGAAAACATAAAGTTCCGCGATAAACCTTCCCGCTTATTCCAAGAGCCTCCACGTGTTGTCGATAACCCGCCGGCTGCTGATCGGGTAGAAACCTTCTGGAAGAACATCTATGAGTTTCCGCAACCACTCAATGTAGACACTCCAGCCCTAGCGCAGTTCGAAGCTTACTGCAGGACGCTTCGGCAGCCTGAGCACAATGATCTGCGCAATCCGATAACTACGGAAGAAGTTCGAGGGGCCCTCAAAGGCTCGAAGAACTTTGCTGCTCCAGGCCCTGATGGGTTGAATAATTATTGGTGGAAAAAGTTTCCAACAACCCACCGCCATCTGGCAAGAGTTTTTAACTCATGGCTAGATGGGGAGCAGCAGATTCCGGAGTGGTTTGTCGAGGGGCGAACCGTGCTCATCCCCAAGAACGGAGATTTGTCTGATCCAAAGAATTACAGGCCGATAACATGCTTGAATGCGTGCTATAAGTTGTTTACGCGCATCTTATACACGCGTATTCTCTCCGCAGTTGATCCGGTGTATGAACGGATATATGAGCAAAGAGGGTCAAAGAAAGGGGTCGCCGGCTGCAAGGAGAACCTGCTCATCGATAGATGTATCACGCAGGACTCCGTGCAGTATAAGCGTAACCTTTCGATGGCCTGGATTGATTACCGCAAGGCATTTGATACAACATCGCATGAGTTAATCATGCATTTGCTCAGATGTCTTGAGGTACCCAATCAAATAGTGGGATGCATTGGACAACTGATGCCACTCTGGAGGACTCGCTTCACCATAAGATCTGGTAGAGACATAGTTCAAACAGAGCAGGTCATCATTAGAAGAGGCGTGTTTCAGGGAGACTCCCTCAGCCCTCTTCTCTTCTGCATCTCACTATTGCCATTGTCCGTTGTACTCAGGAATACCCGTGGGTACAACTGCGGCACCCCCAGCAACCGGAGGCATAAAGTCACCCATCTGTTTTACATGGATGACCTCAAATTATATGCCTCTGGAGAAAGGGACCTACATCAGTCCCTTAGGGTGGTGGAAGAGTACACGCATGCTATCGGAATGGAATTTGGGATCGACAAATGTGCCACGGTTCATCTCAAAAGAGGACGATGCGAGGAATACGGAGAGGATGTCCAGCTCGTAGACGGACGCATCCTACATCATCTGGATGCCGGAGAGACGTATACTTACCTAGGGGTGGAGCAACGCCACTCCCAAGAGGTATTCACAGTTAAGAACTCTCTCCGCGGCAAGTATCAGCATAAACTCCGACAGATCTGGTCATCAGAACTGTCGGGGAAGAACAAAGTTGCTGCAACCAATATGCTTGCCGTTCCGATCCTTCTCTACTCTTTCGGAGTAATGAAGTGGACTAAGGAAGAGCTGCGACAACTCGACGTTAAAACTCGCAAAGTGATGCATCTCAATAGGTGCTTGCATCCTAAATCGTCCGTTCCACGGTTATACTTTCCCAGACAACGGGGAGGCCGTGGACTTTTGAGTTTGGAGTGTATGCATAACAGAATGGTTCTGGATGGGGCCTGTAAAGTCATCAGGAGTTCAGATCCCCTTCTCTGCATGGTCCGCGACCATGAAAAAGCAGGGATTGGAGCATTTCTTTTTAAGGCAGCAACCCGTGCGGCCGATGAACTCGGTCTCGTATTCGACACTGAACGGGCTAACCCAAACTCTGTCACCGAGTTGGGACCCGTTCAGCAAAAAGCTCACATCAAAGCTGCGGAGACAGAGGTCCTGCTACAGCTACATATGGATAAGCCAATGCATGGTGTCTTCTTTCACAACATCGAAGACCTTGGCTTATCCAAAAGCTTGACCTTTGCCTTCCTCAGGGCGAGTGAGCTAAAGTCGGAGACCGAGGGATTCATAATGGCCTGCCAGGATGGTGTCTTCAACACCCTCGTCTACCGTAGTCGCGTGATGGGTATAGACGTCCCTGACACCCGATGCAGGGCATGTCGTGGGGCACCTGAGACCGTAATGCATTTGCTATCAGCATGCCCATCTTATGCGGTCTCAGCCTATATCCACAGGCATAACGCGGCGCTACGAGTGTTATACTACCATCTACGACACTCGTACGGTATAGACGAGACACCGGTGTTGCCTTATGTTCCGGGGGATATTGAGTCCGTGGTGGAGAATGAGAGGTGCCGGATCTATTGGAACTACTCATTCCCCACCCTCAGGCAAATACAAGCCAATAAGCCTGATGTTGTCCTCCTCGACCACCAAAGTAGAACGATATTCGTCATGGAGTTTTCCGCTCCAGGCGAAATGAATATCGTTCGAAAAGAGGAGGAAAAACGGACTAAATATCGAGATCTTCTCTTTGAACTCCGCAGGTTATATCCGGACCATTCTGTCAAAATGGTGGTTCTGATCATAGGAGTCCTTGGTGGAATGATGGACACACTGCTCTCCAACTTGAAGATAATACCTGCTTGCCGTAATATGGCAGAAATCTTAGCAGCAAGAATGCAGAAGGCCGTCATCCTTGGTTCGCTCCGTCTACTCAGGGCACATGATTCTCGGACCCAATAGTCACTCACCCTACGGACGTAGGGAGTGGTTATTGGGGTTAACGACACCAGCGCGCCCTCCGGATGTATCGGAGCACCGGAGACAGGGCCTGACTGGTACATTCCTAACGGAAAAAAAAATAAATAATAATAATAATAATAATAATAATAATAATAATAATAATAATAATCATAATAATAATAATTATTATTATTATTATTATAATAATAATTTCCCACCCTCAGGCAAATACAGGCCAATAAGCCTGATGTAGTACTCCTCGACCATGGATTAAGACGATATTCGTCATTGAGTTTTCGGCTCCTCCGAAAGGAGGAGGAGAAACGGACGAAATATCGAGATTTACTCTTCGAACTCCGCAGGCTCTATCCAGACCATTCTGTAAAAATGGTTGTTCTGATAATAGGGTCCCTTGGCGGTGTGATGGATTCATTACTCTCGAACTTAAAAATCATACCGGCATGTAGAAAGATGTCAGAAATCATAGCCGGAAGAATGCAGAAGGCTGTCATCCTCGGTTCATTACGTCTGCTCAGGGCACACGATTCCCGGACCCAATAGCTGCTTACCCCATAGTTTGGGGAGTGGTTATTGGGGTAATGATGTTGCCAGCGCGCCCTCCGAATGTATCGGAGCATCGGAGACAGGGTCCGACTGGAGAATTTTAATTCAAAATAGATGATAATAATAATAATAATAATAATAATAATACTAATAATAATAATAATAAATTTATTCAATAAGTGGTCATTTTTACAATACATAATAGTACTAAGTAGATCTACAGTTGATAACCTATTACTTATTGAAAAAGACCATGTTCAGTGCCACAACCCAACGAAAGATTGGATTCTGACCCTGTTCTTCCACATGGCCTTGAGGGATACTAAAAACTAAACTAACCCATTTACTAGAAAATAAAAAGAAGTATAATCTGATTTTTAAACAAATCAAATTGTTAATTATATTCTATATATTGAAGTCAATAGTTATACTGTCTTCCAGTAACATATGTTTAACTTTTTTTTTGAACAGAGCTGCATCAAAACATTTCAATCCTCTAGGTATGATATTCATTACTTTACAGATGACATAGGAGAATGACCTTTTAAATAGAGATGTCCTGTGTTTCGGAATAGTCAGGTGATCTTTATGGCGTATGTTGATGCTATGTACGTCTGCGCGAAGTTTTAGTTTTCGGTATAAATATATAGAAGTGTTAAGCTTGAGTACAATATGAAATAAGCAGGTACTATGTAGAAATCGCCGTGTTTTAATGCTCAACCATTTTAGCTCGGTGAGTTTTTGTGAGACATGTGACCTTCTATTCATATTGTAAACAAATCTGAGGCAAAAATTCTGAATTTTTTGTAGTCGATCCTCATTGTGCTTGGTTAAACATGGACCGTAAACAACATCTGCAAAGTTGAGGTGGGATAATACAAGTGCTTCACATAGGATAATTTTTGTTTTCATGTTTAGGATATTTCTGTTAGCAAAAATGAGTTTGAGGCTACCGAATGCTCTTTTTATAATGCTGTTTACATGCATATCAAATATCAAATCGGTATCAAGTAGAAGTCCAAGATTTTTAGCCGTTGTAGTCCTGGGTATAATATTATTATGTGCCTGTATCTTTAATTTATGATTGCACCGATCTCTTAAGATTTTAAGACCGAATAGCATAACTTGTGACTTACTCGGATTGAGAGTGAGGCAGTATTTAGTGGATATATCCGAAAGAGCTTTCAAGTCAGAACTGATGATTTCGTTTGCTAGTTCAATGTTAGATTCATCGAAAGACATATAGATCTGTGTGTCATCTGCATAAAATTGACTATTGCAGTGACTCAAGCAATATCTGAATGATGATGTATATATAGTAAATAATAGCGGTCCTAGGATAGATCCCTGAGGAACGCCGCAATTAATGCTAAGCTCGTTAGACTTTTCATGTTTGTACTTAACTATTTGTGACCGACTCATCAGGTAACTTTCAATCAGTGATAATGCATTTTTTTCAAAGCCTATATTATGAAGTTTAGCTATTAAAATTCGATGATTTATTTTATCAAAGGCTTTAGAATAGTCCAGAAGTACGAGTGTAGTAAGGTGATTTTTATCAGTGGCAGCGATAATGTCATCCGCTACAGTTAGCAAAGCTGTTGTACAGCTATGTTTTTGTCGGAATCCTGATTGGTTATCGGGAAGAAGATCATTATTTTTGACGTGCAACTTTATTTGTTCACAGATCACCTTTTCGTATACTTTCGAAAGGGAGCATAAAATACTTATAGGGCGAAGCTGTGATAGCTCCGACGGAGTTTTAATTTTCGGTAGAGGTATCACGTACGATGTTTTCCACTGCTGAGGGAAAGTTCCTTTTGAGATCGAGAAGTTCATGATATGAGTGATATAGGGAATTATGTGGGGGCAGCAGTGTAGCAACATGTTGAGGCTGATGTCATCTACTCCAACTGCATTCGATCTCATAGATAGAAGCGCTTGATATACAGTATTTTCATCGACATTGTTGAAATCGAAATGGGTAACGTTTAATTGGCGGGAATTTTCTAGTTGATCAATCAGTTCTTCATTTGGAGGTTGGGAATGGGATTGACTCACAAAATGATTATTTATTGCATTTACATCTGAGAGATTTGAGGGAAGATCTGCATTATATTTTTTGGAATGAATATTGAGATTATTTAGTTCGCGGTAAAGATGTTTAGTGTTTTTATTTTGGTTGAGTGAGTAATTGAGATAGGCCCTTTTTTCGTTGCGGATTGAAGTATTAGTAAAATTTCTCAACTATTTATAATAGTCCCAATGTGACTTGTTTCTGCTTTTTTTGTATTTTTGAAGAGCTCTATCCCTAAGTTTCATGAGTAGTTTGACATTATTAGTTATCCAGGGATTGTATTGTTTATTTCGATGGAAAGTTATTTTGGTTACAGGGGCATGGGTGTCGAATAGCTCAGTTAAAGTTTTATTGAAGAGATATAATTTGTGTTCCAAGTTGTCTGTATTATAAATATTATAGAAAGGAGCTCTCTGGAGATTTAAGTTGAAGGCTTCAATGTCCATTTTATTGAGTCTTCTAATATAACGCGAATCTGTATGTGCTGCTATCTTATAATTAAGTTTCAAAGAGACTGGGCTATGATCTGAATTTAAATTGGTGTTTGTAAGAACACAGCAAGAATCAACATCAACAGATTCAGAGCATATGAAGAGATCTAGAAGAGTTGATGAATTGCGAGCAGTTCTAGTAGGAGTGTCAACAACTTGAATTAGTCCGAAAGAATTCAATACATTGGTAATCAAACGTGAGGCTGGTGACTGAATACGCGTTAGGTCAATGTTGAAATCTCCTGAGCAGATCAGTTGATCATGTGTGGCAAATATATGCCCTATGCTGTCCTCAAATGCATTGATAAACTCGTTTACATTTACTTTTGGTGGTCTATAAATTACCCCGATCGCGGTAGATGTATCGTTTAAATTGATACCCACCCAGAGTTGTTTAGTATCAGGAATTGTAATAATGTCATTAATTTTCCCCGCGATTAAGTTGGATTTCACGTACATAGCAACACCTCCGCCTCTGTCAGGACGATCACTCCTGAATAAATTGTAGTGGTTAAGAAATATTAGCTCATATGAAACATTGTTGCTCAACCAGGTTTCAGTTAAACATATGATATCAGGATCTTTATCACTTAAACATGCTTTAAGCTCTCCCAGATGAGGAACGAGTGATCTGATGTTTAACTGAAAAATAGTTAGATTTCTATTCATTTTGTGCAAATTGTATTTCAGCAATGACTATCAGAATCTTATAGGACAAAATTATTAACGATTAAACAGATTTACTCATTTGGAGAGAAAAAAAAAGAAAAAAAATTGTGGAATATAAGGTATAAAGCTAATTAATGATAAAGATACAGGTATTATCGCTTCATTACTTTCTGCTGGGATCTGGTTGCTCTTTCACTTTTGTCGCTTGATACAGAATCAGATCTTATGAGTTTCTTCTTTCTCCTTTCCTGACTTTGACTGGGCTGGGAGCTATCCAGGAGTGACAGAGCCTTGGCTTCGTCCAGAAGAGTAGAGTCCTTGGGAGTTTCGGGCGCACTGTATGATCTGAGATTTCCTGGAATGATCACTTCATTGTCATCAAATTCTCTTAATTGGTTAACTGTGTAAATATCCCCGTTAATATGCAATGTATTTCCTTTTATTTGGGAATTAAATTGTTTCGCTCTTGCCTCGTTCCGATGTTTCAACAAAATGTTTCTATCTTCTCTATCCTCCATGCAAAGGTCTTGCGCAGTATATATACCTTTACCCTTGAGTTTATAGGAATTGCGGAGAACTATGACTTTTGTTAGGAATCGTGTAAACTCAATTTTTATGGGGGGTGTTGGTTTCGCACTCCTCAACTGGTATATATTACTAATATCGTTCTCAGTTAGTTCTATCTCGAGTAGTTTATTAAGTTGTTGAACTGTGTATGATAACAGATTGGTTGATGGTACGACTTCGAGGCCAAAGACAAGTATATTGTGTTTTCTCAGGAGTTTATCAAAATGTCTGGAAGTATTTTCTAATTTCTCTGTTCTCTCCTCCAATTTAACGATTTTAACTGACTGTTCTTCCAATTTTTGTAATAACTTTTGGTTTTCTTCTCTAATTTCTTGCTTTATCTCATCTTTATTTTTGTTTCCCACTTCTTCGATTCTTTTCAAAATTGTTTCTAGGAATTCAGCATTCATAATTTCCCAGCAGAAAATGTATTTATTATACAGTTCGATATGTTGAAAATTTCAAGGCAATCACCGGTAGCAATATCTGGTTAGACGGATTAACGTTTTTGTTGGTTCTTACTGGCAAAAACGGTCAGTTTACAGCAATTGGAATGTGGAATCCAATGATACGTTCACCGAATTAAACTGGCGATTCAAATATTTTATAATGCACAAATAACTTTTTGGGATATGGCTAAAACATTGAGATGGTACTGCCACTCACCTATATGCGAGCAAAATTTCACTGTTTCAGCACTGGTAGTTTCAAAGTAATTCACAGTTTTGTAAGAGATCGCTTTATGCGTGACTTCACGTATTCACAGACGAATACGCATATGGTATGACATGTACAAGTACCTACTTGATTCTCAAAACATATCTGCATATAGTGCCCGCTATAAAGTATGTAACATACAGGAAAAAAGTTTATCATTAGATCATTGTAAAAAATAAAAAACATCTTGAAAATCAATTTTGACTTGTGATCACTGGTATTGTGGCGACCAAAATTACTATGAAGTTGCAAAAAGTAGAGTAGGTAATAATAATGATAATTTTAATAATAATTTTTATTGATTTGAAAGACCTGTAAGGTGTCAAAAATTCAACATTCACAGTTTAGTTACATCAACAAATATAATCGAAAAAAGTTATTTAAAAAAGATGCTTATGAATTAATTTTATCTACATAAACAGAGTTTCCAGTAAGAATTTGATAAAAGTGAAAATAACAATTTTTTTGGAGTAGTTTATTCCTTTCTCTTTATAAACATCTAATTATTTTCTTCAATGTAGCTTGACTGTAATGAAACGTTTATGTTTTGATGATTTTAACAAAACTTCCTCCTTTTCTCCACACCAGACAGCACTAAATTGAAAAAATTGTTTCAGCTAGGACCTTTGCATTGGTTCGTATCTAACAATTATATCACAACTCCACAATTATTGAGGTGATATGACAATCCAAAAACATTGTAATTTCATGATTATAATCAAGTTAAAGATAATCATGCATAAGCATTTCACTTCTCACATAAACTTGAAAATAGTGTGTCAAATTAAAAAGAAATTTTATGTGCGAAGTGAAACACTCCTACATGATTATCATCAAAACTTGATCTTATGAGGAAAAAATGTATTATTTTATTTATAAATCTCATAATCCCATTATCTTTTATCATTTAATAATTTAATTGAATAAATCTTTTGAAGTTTGAAGAGAATAGTATATGAAACGATACGGTCAAAGTTTGGATGGTGCATTTCAAGTGTGGAAAGATGAACACTTTTATGATGATGATGAATCACTGTTTCTGATACATTTCAAATAAAAATATTTTTCCTTTTTATCGAAAATTATGCCTGCCTGTGTTTATGCACTTCTTTCCTTCATCAATCATTTTGGCATGAGTAATTCTTCATCTTTTATGACATCATGGTAAACTCTTGTCCTAAGCAAAATTCATACTTTTACTAGAAGTTTGTGGCATGTCAAACTCTTTTTTTGTGCAAAGTAATTGAAATTGTACTTCATTCTAGGTATTTTTTTTATAAGGTCACTCTGACATTTTTCAGGTTTCTGAGAAGATATTTATGCAGCATGGAGCCATTTCATACAATACCAAGCATTTCTTTTCTATTAACCAAGAAGTATTTTATCATATATATAACAGGAAGTTATTCATGACATCTACAGTCACTAGTTGAAACTTAATTTGACACGAACCAAGGAATCCAAAAGTAGAGGTTTGTCCACAAATTGACAGGCAGCCAACAATTCGTTGTTCTGACCAACCCAAGGTTCAATCAAGTTTCTAATACGTTATGAGGAACGCAAGCAGAATCTAAGTGAAAATAGAGTTTTCGTTTTAATTCCGAGAGTTCTAACCTTTGACAGCTGTTTCGTGCTAACGCACTCATCAGAAAGGATTTATGGAGCTCTCGAAATCAAAACAAATCCATTCAAGAATTAATACCGTGAGGCAAGACAAAATATAACAGGAAGTTATTCATGACATCTACAGTCACTAGTTGAAACTTAATTTGACACGAACCAAGGAATCCAAAAGTAGAGGTTTGTTCACAAATTGACAGGCAGCCAACAATTCGTTGTTCTGACCAACCCAAGGTTCAATCAAGTTTCTAATACGTTATGAGGAACGCAAACAGAATCTAAGTGAAAATAGAGTATATTTCGTTTTAATTCCGAGAGTTCTAACCTTTGACAGCTGTTTCGTGCTAACGCACTCATCAGAAAGGATTTATGGAGCTCTCGAAATCAAAACAAATCCACTCAAGAATTAATACCGTGAGGCAAGACAAAATATAACAGGAACTTATTCATGACATCTACAGTCACTAGTTGAAACTTAATTTGACACGAACCAAGGAATCCAAAAGTAGAGGTTTGTCCACAAATTGACAGGCAGCCAACAATTCGTTGTTCTGACCAACCCAAGGTTTAATCAAGTTTCTAGTAATATTAGAATAATATTAGAAACTTGATATATATATATATACATATATATATAAGAATTGACTCCAAAATTGATAAACGTTTTTAAAGTTGACAATATTAAAATCTCCAAGAAAAATATTACTACAATATCAAAATTACATAGTAAAGTGAAAACACCCATTTCAAAATTAAAAAAATCAAATGTTATTTATAAAATTCCTTGCATGGACTGTCCTAAGTCATATATTGGTCAGACGTCTAGAACACTGAATGGTCGCATTATTTCACATAAAAGCGACTGTAGACGAAATGTTGATTCATGTGCTTTGGCAGGACATGTTATCTCTAAAGACCACAGGATGGATTATAATAATACCAAAATTTTGAATATTGAAACTAATCTGTCCAAAAGAATTTTCATGGAAATGGTTCAAATTAATAATGAAGAACAGTCGATGAACAAAAGAACTGACCTAAGTAATCTCAGCAAAATTTATACGTATCTACTCAATTTTGAGAAAAATAGGATAAAATCACCCTCTAATCAGAATCTTCCAACTTGATTACTGAAATAAATTAAGTCACTGTCATTCCTACATCAGTCATTTTATTTCACTTCATGTATATTCTTTTTTCGTTTTTTGCCAATTTCATCATTCATTCTCACGTTAGTAAGTACTCCATTTATTCTTTCCTACATTTATTGTACAATGCGTATTTTCAGTTGTCCTGAGGAAGGTATCGAATTATACCGAAAGCTTGACAGTATCAAAGAGTTTTCTTTGAAATAGCCCGCAACCCTGACTGCAACCCCACAAATACTACAAACTAATATACAGCCAGTCACGAATTTTCACCTCTATATATATATATATATATATATATATATATATATATATATATATATATATATATATATATATATAGACGTATTAACCCCCATTACGAAGCCCAAAACGCTACATACGACCGATTAAACCAAGCCCGATGCATGTTTGCGAAGCCTGATGTCGGGCTTCGTAAAAATCTACGTGTATATCGTTTTCAATAGCCTAATAATGGATCACGTGGGCAAAATATCGGTAGGGCGTCATAATGGCGGGTAATATCTTCAGTTCACACGAACTCCTGTAGGGGGCGTGTGAGTAGTTCTGTGTATGACCATACACAGATTGGATATGTTATATCGATTTTACAAATCCCTTGTAGTTCCGCGTATTTTTCGAAGCCCGTATATTTGGCATCAATGCCGAATATTAAATGTATGATTTGCCTTATTCGTCTATTGAAACCAAGCAGGGCGGGTGGGCTTCTTAGTAATTACGCCGTGTGGGTGTTTGTATAAAAATAAAAATGTCACAATAATAGTAATACAAGAGGAGCGAAAATGTTGCTCTCACTTATTCAATTGACTTGAAATTTGGCATTCCACTGATCCACTAATTCAATTGTGCAATACCAATATTTTTCTAAAATTTATTTTTTCTTCGAAATGTGCTTGTTTCGCACGATCTCAGTAAAAATTTGCTTGATTAGATAACATTTCATTCGGTACATTTCCATAATCATAATTCGATTATGATGTATTATTTTAATTTTTAGTTAACGTTTCCAATCTTTACTTTATAAAAAAAATAATTTGGTATTTTATCGAAAATCCTCTTCACAGAAGATGCAAATTTTTCAATAACTTTCCCCCAATGATAGATTTGTAGAGGAGGCCCTCAGCATTGGCCTCCGAGGTCACAGGACCTCAATCCCGTCGATTTTTTCTTTTGGGAATAACCTAAAATAACTGGTTTATGCTAGCCCCATTGAAAACGATGAAGTGTTGAGGGATCGCATTATAGCTTGCTGCGAAGCGATAGGAAACACTCCCGGTAAGGGAGTTAAGAAGAGTAGCAGAAGCTTGTAATGCTGTTGGGGGTAGTCACTTTGAACAGTTGTTGAAATAGTTTTTTCGTAAAATTTACATAAGTTTAATTGCCTAGTAAATAACATAGTACTTGTCTGATGTGGTAAAATGCGTTTGATGACACCTACCCGGTGAAATCTTACGTGTCCAAAGGATGTACAATGGCAAATTTACTTTTAAAAGACTTTAATAATGAAATTCAAACATAACAATACTTTTTATTCTGAAAAGTTTTTCTCAAGTGACAATACATTCAAATTTTTATCGCTACAGAGTCTTCCAAAATGATTTATACAAAACACCAATACATAAAAGATTCCAAATTGGAGGATTTCCAATACACTCCCACCTTTTGAGTCGAAAATATGACTCAAAACTTCAGGTTGAAAATTCAAGTCTATCTGGTGGTTTGACTCTTCTCCCATATCTTGTTCTCTTCACGTTTTCTTCAGAAGGCTTAGGCAATCTATCTCTCTGAACTTTTTCTTGCTCTTTTATTCCTTCGTCAGTTACTCTCCTATGTTTTTCAATTTTCGTCTTCAACTCTTCGTCTTCTTGAATATTCATCTCTAGTGGAAACAATCGCTGAATTGGCCTCATCAACTGCCGATTCGAAGTTCGTAGTTCTACCAGCATAACTCTTCCATCCTTTCCCGGAAACACCATTTCAATAATACCCAAAGGCCATTCGAGTCTTTTACATCTCTCATTTTCGACTAGAACCAAATCTCCTACTTTAATGTCATCTGTGATTTTCCTGCAGTTGAATAAAATCAGCTGACTGAGATATTCATCCCTGAAACGTTTTCTCAATACTTCTCTCAATTTCTGGATGTACTTCAAATGTCTTCTACTGGTATTTGCATCAATGTTGTTCAAATCGAATGTTCCAATTTCTTTCATATCCTGCGTGAACATTGAAGGGGTCAAATGTATCAAATCGTTGGTGTCTTCTGACAAATACGTCAAAGGTCTTGAGTTTATAACAGCTTCACAATCGCATATTACTGAATATAACTCCTCATAGGTTAGGCACGCATTTCCTAATTGTTTCTTCAATAATTCTTTCAGGATACGTGTTAACATTCTATGAATTTGAATGAGGTAAGGTGGCTTCCTTAGTCTGTCAAAAAAGAATAATGGTTTGGTGCTTACCTGGAGTCGATCCAATTTTCTTCCTTCTCCAATTTTGACTGGGGTTGCAACCTCCTATTCACTATGGGGGTGGACTGTAGCTATGATTGTTCAGTAAAATGATAGGATTTCGAAACGTTTTCACCTAAAAGCGTTGCGATTGCGAGTTAGGCACTTTGAGAAAATATCGACACAGGTACACGTCGTTGAGGTCAGCGAAATACTACCGTCTTCCCGTTCAATGCGACTCTTCACGGTAAAAACACCGAATTCAGCCTAGTCTGACAGACATGAAATATATTCATATATACCGGGTGTACCGCGAGGATGTGAATGCTAGAATTTATTGTAGGTATGAATCTGATTGAGAAATATTACCTAATATAAGAATGTAGACTTACTTATTACCTAACTTAACTTAATATTAAATAATAACAAAAAAAATGGAAACTTAACATTTCCGCCCACCAAAATACATAGTATTTTAACTGGGATGTGGTAGAGGGCAGAGTTTGACCAGAGGTCTCTGAAATATACCCTGTTGTGTCTTTACCGTCGCGACTCTCACAATTCCATCCGCCCCTGGATGAGTTTTAATTACTCTACCTAATCTCCACTGCAGAGGTGGTAGAGTTTCGTTTTTGAGAACTACCAAATCTCCGATTTTCAAAGATTTTCCTTCAGTAAACCATTTTTGCCGTTGTTGAAGAGTATGAAGGTACTCTGCACTCCATCGCTTCGATATATGTTGTTGGAAATTTTGTAACATTTGCCACCGATCGAGGGTATTCAATTTCAAATGGGTGAGATCTGGGTTTGGAAGAGATGTAAGTGGTTCAAGGGTTAAGAAATGTCCCGGTGTCAATGCAGTTAAATCATTAGCATCAGAACTCAGAGCAGACAGAGGTCTTGAATTCAATAAAGCCTCAATCTGGACTAAAAGAGTATAAAACTCTTCATACGTTAAAATTTGTGATCCTACCACTCGCAATAGGTTAGTTTTTATAGATTTAATGCCAGCCTCACTGAGGCCATTAAAATGGGGTGAGCCTGGAGCGCTAAAAGAGAAATGAATTTTTTTTGTCTCAGCAGTTTCTTTCATAAGCTCAGAGAGCACCCTCTGCGCACCAAGGAAGTTGGTTCCTCGGTCGCAAAAGATACGAGAGCACCGACCTCGTCGACTGATAAATCGTCGAAGCGCAGCAATGAAGGCGTCAGATGATAAATCTGACACTAATTCAATGTGTATTGCTTTGGTGGCAAAACATATAAAAAGGCATATATAAGCCTTTTGCGATTTAATACCCCTACCTTTTCCCATCGTTATGTGAAAAGGGCCACCATAATCCACACCCACACATAAAAAAGGCTTAACCATATTAATTCGTGGTGCAGGTAAATTACCCATGAAGGGTTGTAAAGGAAGGGGTTTCACTCGAAAACACCTATAACATTTCGACAGAATACATCTAATTGCTCTTTTGGGAGAGAGTATCCAAAAATGTTGAGCTATGAGAAAGTGCAAAGTTTGTAATCCAGGATGGAAATTTTCTTGATGAATAGATTCTATTATGAGGTCGGTTAGACGATTTTTACGAGGAAGTAAGGCGGGGTGTTTCTGTTCGTAAGATAAACCCGAAAGCTGTAAACGACCTCCAACCCTGAGGATACCGTCAGTAGATAACTAATGAGAGAGACCTGGGAGGAGCGCCACGGCAAATAATAACAATTATGACCAGTAAGCAAAAACCCATGAGAGAGCAATGGGAGTAAAGTTCAATGACCTTTTTTAAAATAAATGCACGTGTTGGATATCAGATTACCTGGAATTTGCTGATCTTACGTTACAGACAAGTCTCAACAAGTAAGAATAATTCAATATGGCTTCAAGGACCTATTTCAGGGTCAATAAATGCACGTGTTGGGTATCAGATTAGCAAGAATTTACTGACGTCACGTTTCATACAAGTCTCGACAAGTAGGAGAAATCCGAGATGGGTTCAATGACCTCTTTCAATAAGTGCACATGTCAGGTATCAAATTACTTGGAATTCGCTGACGCCATAGTTCCGGTAGGCAAAATTTGATACGAGTTCAATGACCTATTTCAATAAGTGCACGTGTCAGATATCAAATTACCTGGAATTCTCTGACGCAACGTTACAGACAAGTCTCGACAGGTACGAGAAACCTGAGATGGGTTTAAGACCTATTTCAATAAGTGCACGTGTTGGGTATCAGATTACCTGGAATTTGATGACGTCATAGCTCCGGTTAACAAAATTTAATACGGGTTCAATGACCTATTTCAATAAGTGCACGTGTTAGGTATCAAATTACCTGGAATTTCCTGACGCCACGTTACAGACAAGTCTCGACAAGTAAGAGATATCTGAGATGGGTTCAATGACTTATTTCAATAAGTGCACGTGTCAGATATCAGATTACCTGGAATTTGTTGACGTCACATTACAGACAAGTCCCAACAAGTAGAGAAACTTTAAACGGGTTCATTGACCTCTTTCAAGGTCATGAAGTGCAAGTTCATGATGTGCACGGGTCAGATTTCAAACTACTTGGGATTTGCTGACGCAACAGTTCTGGTTACAGTGCACGTGTCAGGTATCAGATTACCTGAAATTTTCTGACGCCACGTTTCCGGTTATAGTCAAGTTTCGACAAGTAGGAGAAATCTTAAATGGGTCCAATGACCTGTTTCCATATCATGAAGTGCACGTGTCAGTCATCAGAGTACCTGGGATTCGCTGACACCATGGTTCCGGTTACAGAGAGGTCAGCAAAATTCAATACGGGTTGAGTGACCTATTTCAAGGTTGATGAATAGTCGTGTCAGATATCAAATTACCTGGAATTTGCTGACGTCACGTTACAGACAAGTCTCGACAAGTACGAGGAACTTGAAACGGGTTCAATTCGTGAGTTCACGTGTTCGAGTGTCAGTGGGTTCGTGTATTTGTTTGTGATCATGTGTTCTTCTGTTCAAACCTCAGATACACATAGAGCGCCACAGACAGCTGTTTGATCGCGTGTTCTTATGTTTGTTTGTGTGGCTGTTTGTTCGTTTGTTCGCTTGTTCTTGTGTTCTTGTTTCTACGTGTGTTCAACTGTCTGTGTGTTCGTGCTTGTTCGCGTGTTCGCGTCTTCAGGTGTTCGAGTGTTCGTATTTGTTTGTTCGTATGTTCGCGTGTTCAGGTGTTCGTGTGTTCTACTGTCCGTGTGTCCGTGTTTGTTCGTGTGTTTTCCTGTTCGCATGTTGGTGTGTGCGTGTGTATGTGTTTGTTCGCGAGTTAGCATGTTCATAAGTTTTGTGTGTGTAGGTGTTTGATCGTATGTTGATGTGTTCTTGTGTTCGACTGTCTGTATGTTCGTGTGTTCGCATTTTTTCGTGAGTTCGCGTGTTCGAGTGTATGTGAGTTCGTGTATTTGTTAGTGACCATGTGTTTATGTGTTCAAACCTCAGATACACATACAGCTGTTTGTTCGCGTGTTCGTATGTTTGTGTGTATTTGTTTGTTCGTTTGTTCGCGTGTTCTTGTGTCCTTGTTTCTTCGTGTGTTCAACTGTCTGTGTGTTCGTGCTTGTTCTTGTTTTCGCGTGATCGAGTGTTAGTGTGTTCGAGTGTCTGTGACTTCGTGTATTTGTTGGTGTTCATGTGTTTCTGTGTTCTAGTCGCAGATGGTCATAGAGCGCCACAGGCAGCCTCAAATAACCACGGATAACCTCAGATCCCCACAGCTAGCCACTGCTACAACAGAAAGCCACAGTTAGCGATGAATAGCCACAACTCAGTTCTGCTGGCCACTGCTACCCACAGAAAGCCACAGCTAACCAATGTAACCTCAGATCTTCACAGCTAGCCACTACTAACCACTGAAAGCCACAGATAGTCACGGAAAGCCACATATGACGATGAATAGCCACAACTCATTTCTTCACAGATAACAACCCTTATTGACTTTTTCTGACCTTTCTGCTACCAGAACTATGGCGTCAACGAATTTCAGGTAATATGATATACGACACGTGCATTCATCAACCTTCAAATAGAACATTGAACCCATCTAGGATTTCCCCGTCTAGATGAATTTGTAACCGGAAATGTGTGAAATATAATATCGTCCTACTACTCCAGTAAGTATTCTTTTAAGTCAAATAGACATTGTCTTCAGCCTTTTGGAGTAATTCATCTCGTTGGTGAAGTATTTCCCACAAACTTGCTTACTCAAGCATAGTACGAGCCTTGTTTAATTGAAGCCGATGAATCTCCCACTCATGAAATCTCGCTTCGGGCTCATTTCCACTCATAAGCAATGACATTCAGTTCACTTGAAAATATTCCAAGTCAACTTGATAATATACTTCAGCTTTTTGAAGTTATTCGTCTGGTAAAATCTCACTCAAAAACTTTCCTTCTAACACATTGCACGGACCTTATTATGGCAATTAAATTGAAAAATGCTAAAGTCTTCGTCTAAGTTGTCGTTCCTCGAGGCACAAAAACTGAAATCAATTATTATAATGGAAAATGCACAAACTCCTGGTCATAGAGGCTTACCTAAAATGATTTAAGATATAAACAAAAATGGCCAGAGAATTGGTCCTTGAAGCACACCACATTGTAATAAAAAAATGCCCAGAGAACTGGTCCTTGAGGCTAACCTTATTGAAATTATTCATTATATATAAAAAAATTACCCCAAGAACTGGTCCTTGAGGTGTACCACAACGAAATTTGAAAAATGGTGAAGGCACGAAAACTTAAATGATTTGTACAATAAAAATGCCTATAAAACTGGTCCTTGATTGAGGCTTACTATATTAAAATAATTTATTATATATATATATATATATATATATATATATATATATATATATATATATATATATATATATATATATATACAGGGTGTTAATTAAGTACGTTGACAAACTTCGGGAAGTGATTCTTTGAAGGTTTTCAGGACGAAAAGTTCATATAAACATATGTCCCAAACGGCTTGGTTTTCGAGATACAGGGCGATAAAAATACATTTTTTTCAAGATTTTTCAGAGTTAACTTCGACATTTTCGACAATAATCAGTTCAAATTAGGCAAGTACAATCCATTCAATAGGGCGCACGATACAAAATAATGCATTTCTTAAATAATTCACAGGGTCCTCCTTTTTTCAGAGTCAAGCTTTGTTCAACCTTTCAGAATTTTTTTTTCCGCCGCCACTGACATATTATGAGAAAGGAATAATCAATGTTATTTCATTTAACATCTTTTTGATATCTTGCATTTTTTCATTTACTTGTACGGTTCAGGGGCTATAATGAAAATATTAATTTAAACATTTTCCAGTGTGGCATAACATTAAGTTAAGTTAAGTTAAGAGTATCAAAATCTTTCTGTACAAGATCACCTAGATCAACCAATGAAATGAATTATTTTTTCCTTTTCAGTGTATTGTATAAAAACTTTAAAATGTTTTCTTTTTATAATTTTCATTTTTAACATTTTAGTTTATTTTTTATGTGAAACTGAAAATCTCCAACCCAAAAACCATCACATACCAATTTTGAACAGAATCGCATCATAATCACAAAACTCGTCCGCCACATTGGAGCCGCCATTTTGTTTTTTAACAAACATTTTTTTAATGCATTGTCACTGGAATTACGGAAACCGGCCAAATTTCAAATTAATCGGAGTATTATAAGTGGGTCAAATTCAACTTTTATTAATTGCGTCACTGCGGTACGCTGGATTTTAAACTAGATCTGACAGATATTGGGAAAACATTAACTTTCAACCTGAAGATTCTGATGGTAAAAATGTGCATTTTCATTGAGATATTTGATTAAAAATGTTTTTACCCATCAGTCTTGATAGAGAACTCATACAAATTTTTTGTTTTTTTTTAAAAAGATATTTTTTTAGTTTTCAATTGAACGTTTCCTTTTCAACATAAAAAACTTCCGAAAGGTAATCCTGTAATGGAAGATAGTTAATAGGGTTTATCTAATAGTCGCAGATCATTACACATTTGATTTTCATTTATGAATCTCTGGTCATAACTCCGAAAAACTAAATCAAACAAATTTTTGTTTCCGTACGGAGTACATTATTTTATCAGAAATTTCGGTTTGTTTTTTCTTCTGCAGTAACGCAGAAATTTTGTAATCAATTTGAATTCATAAAAATAGCAAAGTGGGCTTTGATATTAATTCATTTATTTAAATATCAACAACTTGACAGTTATCGAAAGTTGAGAAACTGTCTCATTGTTAATTCTTCATTAGTGCAAGCTATAAAGCAGATTCATTCAATATTCCTTTGGATAAAATGGTTGAATATACAAATTCAGAAATGGCAGACATGCACTTAATGTATGGAATGGCTGATGATAACGCTCGTGCCGCCAGGCGAATGTATCTAGAAAGATTTCCACAACGTCATATTCCCAGCACACAAATGTTCATCAATATTCACTCCCGTCTTCGTGAAACGGGTACTTTCAAGAGGTCTGCTGTTCTCATAGGAAGACCCAGGAGAGTTAGAACAGTTCAGATAGAAGAAGCTGTACTTAACGAAATTGAGCAGCATCCAGACACCAGTACAAGACAAATTGCGGCACAGTTTAACGTAACCCATGTATTGGTATGGCAAATTTTAAAAGAGCAACAACTTTATCCCTATCACATACAGCGTGTTCAAACTCTTCTGCCAAGGGATTTTCCAAAGAGATTAACTTTTTGCACTTGGATTCGAAATAAATTGTTGGAAAATCCATGGTTTTTATCTCAAGTGTTATTCACCGATGAGGCATGCTTTTCCCGTAAAGCCATTATTAATTTTCACAACAATCATATGTGGGCTGATGAAAACCCACACGCCGTGATTGAAAACCATTTTCAAGAGACGTTTTCTGTGAATGTTTGGGTTGGAATTGTAGGGAATTTCCCTATCGGGCCACATTTTCTGCCTCACAGACTCAATGGTGACCATTATCGACATTTTCTTGAATTCATCTTACCTGGACTCCTAGAAGAGATCCCACTGAGGGAAAGAATTGGAATTTGGTTTATGCATGATGGTGCTCCAGTACACTTCAGATTGGTTGCACGCCAATATTTAGTAGAGAATTATTCTGATCGCTGGATTGGGCGTGGTGGGCCACAACTTTGGCCACCAAGGTCACCCGATATGAACCCACTTGATTTTTTCCTCTGGGGGCACCTTAAATCATTAGTGTACCGAACTCCAGTTCAAAGTGAAGAAGACCTGAGGAATCGCATACAGGAGTCATGCGGAATTATAAGAAACACTCCTGGTATTTTTGAGCGTGTCCGCCAGTCTATGGTTAGGCGCATAAACGCATGCATTGAAGTTGGCGGTGGCCATTTCCAGCAGCTGCTCTGACATATCAATTTCAATAATGGTCCTCTTCTGAACTTAATTTTATTCCTAGGGAATTTATGTTACTTTGCTCTAGTATTTGATAATAAAGTTATTCACTATTGAAAATGTCCAAAATTATTTTACCATAATTAACTTTGTGCAATACATATTCAATCTGAGTTATGGTAAAAAATGTATGGGAGCTCCATAACATTACATTTTCTCTACACGAGCAGAAAATAGCTATTCGTGTAATGAGAACAAAATGACGTATTGCGTCACGCGCTAATCTTTGGAGAGTGGCAATGACACTTCGAGAAATGAATTATTTTATATCATGCGCACTATTGAATGGATTGTACTTGTCCAATTTGAACTAATTTGGATCGATTATTGTCGAAAATTTCGAAGTAAACTCCAAAAACTCCTAAAAAATGTATTTTGATCACCCTGTACTTCGAAAACCAAGCCGCTTGGGACATGTTTATATGAACTTTTCATCTTGAAACCTTTCAAAGAATCACCCTTCAAGTTTGTTAGACTATTTGCTTCTCAAATTTCTTTAAGTTATGCGTTACTGGAAAATGTTTGCGTTAATATTTTCATTGTAACTCCTGAACCGTACAAGTAAATGAAAAACATCAAGAGAGCAAAAAGATGTTAAATGAAACAACATTAATTATTCCTTTCTCATAATATGTCAGTGGCGGCGGAAAAAAAAATTCAGGAAGGTTGAACAAAGCTTGACGCTGAAAAAAGGAGGACCCTGTGAATTATTTGAGAAATGCATTATTTTGTATCGTGCGTACTATTGAATGGATTGTACTTGCCTAATTTGAACTGATTATTGTAGAAAATGTCGAAGTTAACTGTAAAAAATCTTGAAAAAAATGTATTTTTATCACCCTGTATCTCGAAAACCAAGCCGTTTGGGACATATGTTTATATGAACATTTCGTCCTGAAAACCTTCAAAGAATCACCACCCGAAGTTTGTCAACGTACTTAATTAACACCCTGTATATATATATATATATATATATATATATATATATATTGTGAAATATTCCACTCTCAGTAGTTTCATTTACATCTAGCTGATTAGTCATTCCAACCTTTCGCATATCTGTGTCAAGCTCAATAGCTGCGAAACAAGGATTTTATCATTTTAATGTGGTAAGCCTCAAGTACCAATTTTCTAGGCATTTTTCTTTAACAAATTATTTCAGTTTCTGTGCCTCAAAGAACAATCACATAGACACCATTTTTCAACTTTCATTATGGTACACCTCAAGGACCAGTTCTTGGGGCATTTTTTTCACTGGGCATTTTGCTATCACAAGTTATTCCAATGTAGCGTGCTTCAAGGGCCAGTTCTCTGAACATTTTTCTATTTCAAGTTATTTTAGTTTTTGTGCCTCAGGGAACAATCACATAGACAGAGACTTACACATTGTTCAAATTTCAATGTGCTTTACCTCAAGGACCAGTTCGTAGGGCACTTTATATATACAATAAAGTATTTTAATGTGGTAAGCCTCAAGGGCCAGTTTTCTAGGCATTTTTCTTCAACAAATTATTTCAGTTTTTGTGCCTCAGAGAGCAATAACATAGACAACGCTTTCACCAATTCTCATATTTCATTGTGGTACACCCCAGGGACCAGTTCTTGGGACATTTTTATATATAATAAATTATTTCGATGAGGTAAGCCTCAAGGACCAGTTCTCTGGGCATTTTTATATTACAAGTTATTCCAATGTAGTGTACTTTAAGGACCCGTTCTCTGGGCATTTTTCTATTACAAGTTATTTCAGTTTTTGTGCCTCAGGGAACAATCACATAGACAGAGACTTTAATATTTTCCAAATGACAAAGTGCTATTCGTCAAGGACCAGTTTGTTGGACATTTCATATATTTAATGAATAATTTTAATTTGGTAAGCCACAAGGATCAGTTTTCTAGGCATTTTTCTTTTACAAATTATTTCAGTTTTCGTGCTTCAAAGAAAAATCACATAGATAATTCTTCCACCATTTTTCAAATTTCGTTGTGGTACACCTCAAGGACCAGTTCTTGGAGCATTTTTTATATATAATAAGTTATTTCGATGAGGTAATCCTCAAGGGCCAGTTCTCTGGGCATTTTTCTATTACAAGCTACTCTAATGTAATGTACTTCAAGGTCCAGTTCTCTGGATATTTTTCTATTACAAGTTATTTCAGTTTTTGTGCCTCAAGGAACAATCACATAGACAGAGACTTTAACATTTTCCAAATTACAATGTGCTATTCCTCAAGGACCTGTTCGTTGGGCATTTTATAGATTGTTGTTTTTGTTATTGTTATATATATATATATATATTTATAATAAATTATCTTAATGTGGTAAGCCTCAAGGTCCAGTTTCTTAGGCATTTTCCTTTTACAAATTATTTCAATTTTCGTGCCTCAAAGAACAATCACATAGACCACCATTTTTCAAACTTTGTTGTGGTATACCTCAAGGACCAGTTCTTGGAGCGTTTTTATATATAATAAATTATTTCGATGAGGTAAGTCTCAAGGACCAGTTCTCTGGGCATTTTTCTATTATTTCAGTTTTTGTGCCTCAAGGAACAATCACATAGACAGAGTCTTCAACATTTTCCAAATTACCATGTGCTATACCTCAAGGATCAGTTCGTTGGGCATTTTATATATATAATAAATTATTTTAATATAGTAAGCCTCAAGGACCAGTTTTATAGGCATTTTTATTGTACAAATCATTTAAGTTTTCGTGCCTCCACCATTTTTCAAATTTCGTTGTGGTACACCTCAAGGACCAGTTCTTGGGGTATTTTTTAATATATATTGAATAATTTCAATGAGGTTAGCCTCAAGGACCAGTTCTCTGGGCATTTTTTTTATTACAATGTGGTGTGCTTCAAGGACCAATTCTCTGGCCATTTTTGTTTATATCTTAAATCATTTCAATGTGGTAAGCCTCTATGACCAGGAGTTTGTGCATTTTCCATTATAATAAGTGATTTCAGTTTTTGTGCCTCGAGGAACGACAACTTAGACGAAGACTTTAGCATTTTTCAATTTAATTGCCATAATAAGGTCCGTGCAATGTGTTAGACGGAAAGTTTATGAGTGAGATTTTACCAGATGAATAACTTCAAAAAGCTGAAGTATATTATCAAGTTGATTTGGAATATTTTCAAGTGAACTGAATGTCATTGCTTATGAGTGGAAATGAGCCCGAAGCGAGATTTCATGAGTGGGAGATTCATCGGCTTCAATTAAACAAGGCTCGTACTATGCTTGAGTAAGCAAGTTTGTGGGAAACACTTCACCAACGAGATGAATTACTCCAAAAGGCTGAAGACAATGTCGATTTGACTTAAAAGAATACTTACTGGAGTAGTAGGACGATATTATATTTCACACATTTCCGGTTACAAATTCATCTAGACGGGGAAATCCTAGATGGGTTCAAAGTTCTATTTGAAGGTTGATGAATGCACGTGTCGCATATCATATTACCTGAAATTCGTTGACGCCATAGTTCTGGTAGCAGAAAGGTCAGAAAAAGTCAATAAGGGTTGTTATCTGTGAAGAAATGAGTTGTGGCTATTCATCGTCATATGTGGCTTTCCGTGACTATCTGTGGCTTTCTGTGGTTAGTAGTGGCTAGCTGTGAAGATCTGAGGTTACATTGGTTATCTGTGGCTCGAACACGCGAACAAGCACGAACACACAGACAGTTGAACACACGTAGAAACAAGAACACAAGAACAAGCGAACAAACGAACAAACAGCCACACAAACAAACATAAGAACACGCGATCAAACAGCTGTCTGTGGCGCTCTATGTGTATCTGAGGTTTGAACAGAAGAACACATGATCACAAACAAATACACGAACCCACTGACACTCGAACACGTGAACTCACGAATTGAACCCGTTTCAAGTTCCTCGTACTTGTCGAGACTTGTCTGTAACGTGACGTCAGCAAATTCCAGGTAATTTGATATCTGACACGACTATTCATCAACCTTGAAATAGGTCACTCAACCCGTATTGAATTTTGCTGACCTCTCTGTAACCGGAACCATGGTGTCAGCGAATCCCAGGTACTCTGATGACTGACACGTGCACTTCATGATATGGAAACAGGTCATTGGACCCATTTAAGATTTCTCCTACTTGTCGAAACTTGACTATAACCGGAAACGTGGCGTCAGAAAATTTCAGGTAATCTGATACCTGACACGTGCCCTGTAACCAGAACTGTTGCGTCAGCAAATCCCAAGTAGTTTGAAATCTGACCCGTGCACATCATGAACTTGCACTTCATGACCTTGAAAGAGGTCAATGAACCCGTTTAAAGTTTCTCTACTTGTTGGGACTTGTCTGTAATGTGACGTCAACAAATTCCAGGTAATCTGATATCTGACACGTGCACTTATTGAAATAAGTCATTGAACCCATCTCAGATATCTCTTACTTGTCGAGACTTGTCTGTAACGTGGCGTCAGGAAATTCCAGGTAATTTGATACCTAACACGTGCACTTATTGAAATAGGTCATTGAACCCGTATTAAATTTTGTTAACCGGAGCTATGACGTCATCAAATTCCAGGTAATCTGATACCCAACACGTGCACTTATTGAAATAGGTCTTAAACCCATCTCAGGTTTCTCGTACCTGTCGAGACTTGTCTGTAACGTTGCGTCAGAGAATTCCAGGTAATTTGATATCTGACACGTGCACTTATTGAAATAGGTCATTGAACTCGTATCAAATTTTGCCTACCGGAACTATGGCGTCAGCGAATTCCAAGTAATTTGATACCTGACATGTGCACTTATTGAAAGAGGTCATTGAACCCATCTCGGATTTCTCCTACTTGTCGAGACTTGTATGAAACGTGACGTCAGTAAATTCTTGCTAATCTGATACCCAACACGTGCATTTATTGACCCTGAAATAGGTCCTTGAAGCCATATTGAATTATTCTTACTTGTTGAGACTTGTCTGTAACGTAAGATCAGCAAATTCCAGGTAATCTGATATCCAACACGTGCATTTATTTTAAAAAAGGTCATTGAACTTTACTCCCATTGCTCTCTCATGGGTTTTTGCTTACTGGTCATAATTGTTATTATTTGCCGTGGCGCTCCTCCCAGGTCTCTCACATTAGTTATCTACTACCGTCTTCCCCAATGAAAGGACTTAATTTGCGGAAACACTTTGGCAAAGAAGTTCGATTTTCCAAACTTTCAATCTCCTGGGAGAATGCTACGTGCTGAACACGCTTTACCAAAACCAAAAGTGCTTCCATGAAGTTCTTCCTCTACAAAAGAAGCATTCAGCTTCCGTGTCGAAAATCTCTTGCGTCTAACGAAGCGAATACAATACGTCAAAATGCGTTGTATTTTGCGAAGGGAGGAAAATTTTTCCAACAAATTATCCAAATTATCGAGGGATACGAAGGAACTTAAACAAATATTTCTTTCTTCTTCACACATTTCAGAATATTCTAAGTTAGGTCTGTAGGACGGCCAATTAGTTTTATGCTTTTGTAACCATCGAGGTCCATTGAACCATAAGGGATGGTTAAGAAGATCAGAGGGCAATAGTCCACGAGACGCACAATCTGCGGGGTTCTCATGAGATTGGACATAATGCCACTGCGAAGGGGAAATTCTTTCTTGTATATAACTCACCCTGTTACTAACAAAAGTCTTCCAACGATGAGCAGAAGACTTGATCCAAGCAAGGGTCACCATTGAGTCACTCTAAACACAAACTTGTGAAACTTGAACGAACCCATCAAATGTTTTCAGAATATAATCTAACAATGATGATAAGAGAACTGCTGCGCACAACTCCAAGCGAGGTATAGATAATTTTTTGAGGGGAGCAACCTAGACTTTCCACAAATCAACTTGGTTTCGAAAATCTCATTGGAAACTTTGAAACGCAGGTATACAACTGCGGCATAACCCTTTTCCGAGCTATCAGAAAATCCATGTAGCGCACATGAAGTATAATCATCTACCAAAATATAGAGAGAAATTTTCAAATTGGAAAGAGAAGAGAGTTCATTTCTATATTGATCCCATTTTTGAGTTACCTCGGGAGGGGGTATTTCATCTCAATCACAACCCAAATTCCAAAGAAACTGGATTAAATGTTTCGCGAAAAATGATAAGGGAGCTAAGAAACCCAGAGGATCAAATATCCTCGCGATTTCTGATAGGATAGTCCTTTTTGTACAGGGTTTGTCGAGAATTTTAATGTTATAAGAAAAATGATCAAAAGTAGGATGCCACTTGAGACCTAATACTTTAAGAAGCTGGTCATCTGAGTGAAAATTGATTTCTGAAGGAAAGCCTCTCAGGAGCCCAGGGTTATTGCTAGACCATTTTCTCAAATGGAAACAACCTCGTTTTAGTAAAGTAATTAATCCATTTTGTAAAGATTTCGTTTTCTCCAAAGACTGACCTCCTGAACATATATCATCTACATATATGTCTCTTATCAATATTTGAGATGCTTCAGGGAAATCATATTCTAAATCATAGTTTCAAATTGTATTTTGCATTATAATTTTGAAATTGTAATATTGAACAAAAAATAATTTTAACAAACTTGGCTGGTAGTTGCATGTTTGGAGAACATGGAATGGTATTGGAAGCACCTAACTTGATTCGGAAACTCCATTTTCCTGCCTTTATGCTGCTTTTGAATGAAATATTTTATTGTTGCTGAGAATTTGGTTCAGTATAAAGTTAAAATAAAGCATTTAGCTGTTTTTTTTCTTCTGGGATGTGATAATAATAACAATAGCAATTTATTTAATACTTGTTTTCATAACAATATATATATATATATATATATATATATATATATATATATATATATATATATATATATATATATATATATATATATCATTTGTCAATACGGCACCATTTAACATATGTTTTGTATTAAGAGGCACCCATATAAACCTTGTAGCACCCGACTTTGGGTGCCACTTTGTTCCGCATGGAAAACATTTTATTATGATAGAAAACTGCATTTTACGTCATTTTATGAAGAAAAAGGGGGGGTGCCTCATGACCAATTTTTAGCCAGCGACATATTGATTAGTTCAGCCTTTTCATTGTAGAGGGCGCTTTGCTTTATACGAATGTATAAAGAAAATGAAATTATACAATTTGACACCCGAAGAATACGATGTATTGAGGCACCCATAAAAGTGGCAACACTGGTCTATGCAGCAATTCCAACCATGGATTTTGTCAATATTCAAGACGGCGGCTCCAGTATGGCGGACGAGATTTGTAATTAGGGTCAGATTTGATTCAAAATTGGTATGTGGGATTTTTTAGTCGTATACTCCGTTTTTTTTGCCAAAATTCATGAATTCAAAATGGCGGCTCCAGTATGGCGGACGAGATTTGTGATCAGAGTCAGATTTGATTCAAAATTGATATATAAGGGTTTTTTAGGTCGCAGATTTTTAATTTCTTGTCAAAATTCATGAATTCAAGATGGCGGCTCCAGTAGAGCAGACGAGATTTGTAAATATGGTCAGATTCGAGTCAAAATTGGTATGTGGGAGTTTATTAGGTCGTAGATTTCGAAATTTTTGTCGAAATCCATAAATTGAAAATGGCGGCTCCAATAAGGCGGACGATATTTGTCATTATGGTCTGATTGGATTCCAAAGTGTGTGAGGGTTTTCGGGTCAGAGATTATGAAATTTTTGTCAGAATTCATGAATTCAAAATGGTGGCTCCGAAATGGCGGACGATATTTGTCATTATGATCTGATTCGTTTCCAAAGTGTGCGAGGGTTTTCGGGTCAGAGATTATGGAATGTTTGTCAAATCAGGAATTGGTAGACGAGTTTTGTGATCATGATCTGATTCGATTCAAAATTGGTATGTAAGGGTTTATGGGGTAGGAAATTATGATTTTTCAGTCATAAAAAATAATAGTTTCAAAAACTAAAGAACATGGCTCACTTCTAACTAGGAAGTTGAAAATAATTGACAGTGATATTACTCAAATGTAAAATAGCGTGGGGTGCTTGACAAAGTTATCTTGAGCTCTTGAACGCTCAGTATTGTTAAATCAAAATAGAGGATATGAGAATATACAAAAGCAATCACGTTTTTTTCACATTTGAGAATTTCATTGTCAATTATTTTTTAAATTTTTTAGTCCATGTTAGAAGTAAAATAGGTTTTTTAGTTTTTTCAACTATTATTTTCTCAGTCAATAAAAAAAATTATCGTCAACCAGTTACATCTCACGAGCAACCCTCAGAACTCTTCAAAAAACTTGTGCGAGCTAGAGAAGACGTAGCCCTCACCTTTCAGCGTGTGATGCTAGGCACGGGACCGAGCTGAGATTAGAACCCATACCAATGACTGGATTGAGAAGTGACCACCTGGCCACTCGCCACCTTGGCCCATTCATGATAATTTGAACGTCATTCCGAAAACGTTGAGTTGCAGTTGGTGAGAGTGTATGTTACTTTGCAGCAATAATAGATAGACAATACAATGACGCCAGAAAGCATTCAAGGAATAGCTATTTGTGAATTTAGAGCGCAAATTGATGGATTGTCGCTCGACATAGAGAGTTACCGCGCGACGCGAAGCGAAGCGTGGTAATCTTTTGAGAGCATCAATTGCATTTTGTATTCGAATTACACACAGTATTTTTTCGACAAATGCAGATTTCAGACAAAGAAAGAACTCGATACTTCATTGAACATACATTATTACCTAAGAATAATGGATATCGTCGGCTTAGCAATACCAATAATTAGAATTACCTGTAAAACATTAAAAGTATAAATAACTTTTGCCAAAGTCGGTATCGAAATTGCTCGCAGTCCAATCATTATCTCAAATAAAAAATGCGAGTCTAAAGAATCGAACTCCTGCCGTCGGCGTGACAGGAAGAGTTTCTAACCACTAGTCTAATTTGTTCACAATAATTAAGAACATATTTCTCAATATGACGCCGGCAAATCGGAAGCTTCGTAATAATATTAAATGAATAATAATAAAACTGATTCACAAACTACTCCGAAGAGTATAAAGTATAATTGAAATGTACCTTTTTGATGAGATAGTCTTTATCTGCGGCTTCTTGTAAAAATCCTTGTACATTTTCAGAGGTAAATATTATTTTGGATTATATTGCTCTACATTCAACAGATTGTTTCTTGAGAACGCGACAAGCTTGGAATATTTGTTGATGTCTTTATTGTTTTTGACATTCAAGCATGTCCGTAGCATCGAATACATAGACCAAAGAGTTAATGGTTTCAGCGTCTCAGATCTTTCTCCAAAATGAGCCAGTAGGTAATAATTTTCCTGAATACTAATAAACCTTTTTCGATTGGCACCAAGTTATGATTGTTCGTATTGTTATTCATATTTATGTCTCAATTTTTCTGGAAGAAGATGTATAAGGTGGATTCATGCAACATCACTAAAACTAAAATGAATTAAAGATTTAGATGAATTTTAAAATAGAAAAATTACGGTGTTCATGTAGCATCAATTTAACGAAATTAAAAGTGCATTTAGTCAACATCATTATGAAAGTGTGCCTAAATATATGTTAAAACCGAAAGTCGAATCTATTATATCAAATGGCATCGTTTATACAACAATATTAAGTTTATGCTAAAAACCTTTGATGTTACCGTTATGTTCATGATAATGCTTGTGCTAAAGTTGACTAAATCCACCCTAAGAAAGTACTAGACATGCGCATATCATTCCAAATGTTGATCTTTGAAACGTCTTGGTATTCTTTGTTCAGAAAACAGAAGGTGATTAAGGTGAACCATAACCTGAGATTATCGTGGTTAGTTGATTTGATGTATTCTGTTCTGGTGTTTATGGCATGAAAACTATCACCAAGATAAAGAATTGTGGTTTTGTACTCAGTGCTTCTGGGAGCCTCTGGAGTTGTGAGGAATCAGAGAAATAGAAAATAAGGCGTCATACCAATGCGGAAATTGCGAAGCAAATTTGTCAATTTGGCTCTTTCAGTATATTAAATCGGATGCCGAAAAATAGAGCTTTGCATAAACTCGGATGACGCCCAAAATATTTTCTCTCTTATCTCTTGTCATATATGAACGAAAACTGTTTGACGAGTTCAATTAGCTGACCATTAGTATCAATAAAAAAATAAAACACGAAGATATAGATCTTCACAAGAAATTACTAAAGGATAAAACATAACATCTTTCTTCTTTGTAAGCAATCAGCTGTGAGCAGAGATTTTCGTATGTGACCTTTGTGAATCTTCCCCAGGGCAAGACCACACAGTCATGCACTTTTTCTAATTTATGGAAGAAATTAAGTTATTAGTTGAAAGTTGGCCATCTTTCCTAGTTTTAATGTTGATTTCAATTGCCCAGTTTCTTGCATGAACACGTCCATTTCATTACATTGTCTTTCATTCGTAGTTTTAGTTTTAAATTTGTGCTTGCGATGTGCGAAAAATGCGACTTTAGGTGGATTCATACCTAAATTCGTATTATTCGCACATTCTGCCACATGAGGAGGTGTGTACACTATTTTCCATGGATACCTACTTGTTTATTCCCAACAGTATGTACCATACAAATGCGAGCGTTTTTTTATTTTTCCGCTTGACAGCGGAAATGTTGTCATTTAATGACATTAATCGAAAAACATCAACTTTGCGTTGAGATTTGAATGAGCCAAAGGCTACTTTGTTATGCGGTGGTCTAAAAACTCTATTTTGATAGTGATTGAAATTATTCCGAGATTTAACCCATTCAGTGCTCATGACGCACCAGTGCGTCAAACCGTTTTAACAGACATGCGCATGACGCACGGGTGCGTCGGTTACCTTCTTGAATATAACAGGCAGTTGTATCTTAGCACTTGAGGTATATGCATCGTGGTTGTAACAGCACGTGCGGAACGGTTCGTTATTCGTTAAATCGACGTAGTTCGAGGTTTGAATGTTTGTGAATGGTATTTCAAGATGGATGACGCACGGTCATGCGAGGCAAGCACTTCGACAGGTATAAAGCGTAAAGTAGTAGTACGAAACCATAGAAATATAAATGATGAAGAACTTTCACGTTTCCTTGAAGATTCAGATTTAGAAGAGGAGTTCAATATCAACAGTGATTCTGATTCTGATTACGTTCCCACTGATTCTGATGGAGATGATGGTGAGAATATGTATTTTTTTTATATAAACGTGAAATATTCTGTGAAAAAAATGTTCATTTAGTGTTACGGAGCTTGGACTGGGGTAATTACCAGGGCCGGACTGGGGAAATTTTGAAAATCTGTAGGTTTTGTTAGATCACGAAATTTTGTTATTCAGTATGGATGCGACTCAGTTTATAAAGAACTTCTATAACTAAAACCCAATTTATTGTTGTTGCAGGTATGTCTGCTGATCAAACTGCTATATCGGTTGATATTGATGACATAGTGTTGGCAGATACCAGTGCTTGTGATGATGTAGATATCAGTGCTAGTGATGCAGATACATTTTGGAGTGATAACTGTACAGGCCTGAAAGATATCAATTTCCAGAAATCACCAGGTTTGCTTGTTGATATGGATGAAAATGCCGGTCCTTACGATTATTTTCGATTGCTGTTAGGAGACGACCTGTTGGAACTGATTGTTGATGAAACAAATAAATATGCTGAGCATGTGTTTATTTCCCAGGGTGCTTTGGTACATTCAAGAATATCTCGTTGGAAAACTCTAACAAAGGAAGAGCTTATTCATTTCATTGGACTTTTGTTTCATACAGGAACAATAAAATGCCACAATTTGAAAGATTATTGGAAAACACATTGGCTTTTTGGCATGACCTGTTTTTCAAAGTACATGAGCCGCGATCGCTTCTTTCTCATTTTGAGATGTTTACATTTTGCCGAAAATCCTGGCGAAGGAAATATTATACAGGAAGAACGCTTATATAAAATTCGTCCATTGCTGAATTATTTTCGAAACAAAATGGCAGAAGTATATTACCCTGACAAACACCTGTCATTGGATGAGTCAATGATGCTCTGGAGGGGAAGACTCATTTTCAGGCAGTACATGAAAAATAAAAGGCATAAGTATGGTATAAAGCTATACATGCTTACTGAGTCGGATGGTCTTATTATGAATTTATTGGTATATACAGGCCAATCTGATGAATATGGCGGTATTGGACATGCGGAAAAAGTTGTCATGTATTTAATGAAAGATTATCTGAATGCAGGGCATGCTATCTTTATGGACAACTTTTACAATAGCTTTTATTTAGCAAAAAAGCTACTTACAGCAGATACTTACTGCACAGGTACACTTAGAGCGAAAAGAAAGGAAAATCCCAAAGATGTGGAGACTGCCAAACTAAAAAAGGGTGAAACAAAAGCTGCTTACAGGGAACGTGTGATGATCGGCAAGTGGCGGGATAAGAGGGACGTGTTGTATATATCTACAGAGTTTCAGAACGATATAGTTGATGTGGAAAACAGAAGAGGAGTATTGAAGAAAAAGCCATTACCTATCGCAGAGTATAATAGGTACATGGGTGGTATAGATCATGTGGATCAAATGGTATCATATTATCCGAGTGTTCGAAAATCACTCAGATGGTACAAGAAACTGGGTATACACATTCTCCAGTTGATCCTATATAATTCTTTCGTTTTATATAATAAGAACTCCAAAAAACGACTGACGTTTTACGATTATCGTCTGGCGATTCTCGAAAAAATGCTACCTGAAAAGAGTACTACTAAACCCAAAACCACAGGACAAAATATACAACACTTACCTGAGAAAATTGAAACGAGAAATGAAATCGGAAGGGTTATGCGAAAAAGATGCAAAGTTTGCTGG
Organism: Chrysolina oricalcia; assembly: GCA_944452925.2. NCBI lineage: Eukaryota > Metazoa > Arthropoda > Insecta > Coleoptera > Chrysomelidae > Chrysolina > Chrysolina oricalcia. Next base: position 37,432,883 of record OX101825.2, read on the forward strand.
AGGAATAAAATTCGGAAAGACTCTCCATACCATTGCATCCAGTGTCCCGATCAGCCTGGGTTATGTGTTGGGAAATGCTTCGAGCAATACCACAAAAATTGATTGAGTTTTTCTGATATATTTTCAGTTTTAGAATACTTTTCTGTTTGTTCAAAGTTTATGCAGTGGAATCAAACCAAAATAATGTTTTTTATACTGATGTATATCTCTAATAAAGTTTGCGTTCCATTTCAAGTGTTCACCTTTTTTATATTATAATCATTATTCGATATTTCCAGTGCTTGTTATATTACATATTAGTAATATCAGAATATTATCATTTATGACGCACCAGTGCGTCGTGCGCACATCAAACTCAAGTTAGTTCTCCAGTGCTCATGACGCACCGGTGCGTTATACAAAAATTACCCCGAATGGTTGTTTCATTTTCACATTTTACATTTATATAAGACATATAAAGCTAGTCGAAAAGCTACTTTTTAGAAATTCGTATCAGGCCATACGAATGTCTACAAGAAAACCGAGCACTGAATGGGTTAACAAAGAAATATTACAGTTTCGTTTATTTGCCTTCGTTACTCATTACGAATATGAGCTTTTATTTAGCCTCACCAGTCCCGGTGCCTGCCTGTAATGAAATCTTGCCTATTGAATTTGAGCGACTTCTTGTTATCCGATTAACTTCCAGTGAAAATGCAATATAGAATATTGTTGGAGAAAAAACAAAATGGCGGATGCAAGATGGCGAACAAGATTTGTAATAGTTATGTTATAATTGGTATGTGATAAAATTGGTATGTGGGGGTTTTTGAGTTCGGAGAATTTGAACTCAGAATTCAAGATGGCGGCTCCAAGGCGGCAGACGAGTTTCGTGATTATTATCCGATTTGATTGAATATTGGTATTTGGAAGTTTTCTGTGTAAGAGATTATGAAACTTTTGAAAAAAAAAATCCAATTTAAATTGGACGCTTCAAGATGGCGGAAAATTTTGTGATCATGGTCTGATTCGATTGAAAATTTGTAAATGTAGAATTCTGGTGTCGGAGATTATGAATGATTTATCGTAATTCATAAATCCAAAATGGCGGACTCCAAGAAATTTCGTGGTTTCTTTACATTCTATAGTATTATTGTCTAGTAATAGTACAGGTAGCTTGCAACGAAGGCTAGTATTTTCGTGATAGATACATTTAATGATAGTAAATTTAAATCAAACCATCCTTTAATGCGGTCAATATCTCTAGAAATGGTTTGAAATAGATTAGCCTCAGTCTCATCGTGCCATTGTATGGTAGTATCCTTGGCAAATGAAGTGAAACTATCTGATATATTCAAATTGGTCATGTCATTAACATATAATAGGAAAAGTACAGGACCGAGTACCGTACCTTGGGGTACACCACAGCAAATAGAATGGAGTGGTGAGTGATGATTTCTTTTGACATACTGATGACGATTTGATAGGTAGGACCCAAACCACTTCAAAGATTTAGGTTATTGTGTGAGATATATTCGAAAGCTTGCTGCTTTCGTATTCGAAATGAAAACTTTAGACGGAAAGCTCTTGAATCATCTTGAAATAACTTCGAGTTTATTACTGTCTGACATACTTGAGTACTGTAATGTCTGTCTGTTACGTAAATTCCACATGCGCACTTCGTGCTAATGTGATGTGTGAACTATCATGTAAGTTTCTGCTGGATAACCACACATAGCTTGCTTGTATCACCCGAACTCAGAGGTACCCGACATCCAGATCGGCGTCAACGTGAATCCGAGCTGAAGCAGTTTACTTTCAATTCATTTTCAATCAGTCTGAACCAACTCTCAAAGGAAAAAGTCTTCTTTATCATATAAATCCATTATTTTCGATTTGAAACGAATCTTTTCAAAAAGTAAATAGTCAAACATCTATATTCAACTAGCGCATCGAAGCCTACCACGACCGGTCACTCAAAGAACGAAAGCAATGAAGGGACTGCAGCTAGTCATCACAACTTCTCTGTGAATATTTCATGCCGGACTCTTCTGTTCCTAATCTTAGTGAACCCAGTGCAGAGTTAGGATTCAGTATTATTTTCGAAAATTTGAGTCTTATTACAACTGAAACAATTACTGATCTACAGTATGCGCGTTCAGTAAATTCAAATCTGACAGCTTGATTCAATCTGTAGGCTTGGTTTTTCCATACCTGTAGTGGAAAACGGAGCAGACAGATTGAATGGAGCTGTCAGATCTGCATTTACCTAACACTCCCAGTGTTACCCATTCGAAATGGCAGCACCCTTATAAAACAGGGTATTATTCGAGAACCTCGTGTATTAGTGGAATAACTTGGGATTTTTGGGAATTGATGTAATACAATTTCCTCAGCGGTTTCCCCCTCGGTATGCATCTTGTACGCATCAAAAGACACTTTTAGGCTGTTGTCAAAACGGATTTCAAATACTAACATTGATAAAGAAAGTAACAGGCAAGCACCAAGTGGAAATACATGTTGGGGTTCCAACTTTGAGGAAAAAATATTCAAACACGAAAACACTGAAAACGGTGATATAGGGATGAAATTTAGGGGTCGAAAACTTGCGCAAAACGTGGCCTCCTTCATTGGAAAAATCGAAAACTTTTGAATTCAACACTTTTTGTCATAATCCCAAATTAACCGAAAAATAGCAATTGATTTTTTCTCGCTCATAAAGGTTTCCCAAACCAACGCGGGAACGTGGGACGGGAGCGGGAACGGGATGAACACGAGATTAAATTCGATAGTAGGATATATAAAAATGTATACCAGTGCGATTATTCGTATTCTAAAATGCAGGCAAACAGCGAAATATGTTTGGTTTGCTCCATGCACTGTTTTTCTAGCAATTTGCACAGTTCCCATTTTCCGTTCCCGCTCCCGCGTCCCGCTTCGGTTTGGGGAAACCTTATATTATTATTCAATGCACATGAGAATTTATCTCCTGAATTGCGGAAAAATCATGCTCGTCATTTTGACGGTTATCAGGTCATGAGGTCAAATGTCAATATGGCACCCATTCAACACCTATTTTGTTATCGAGACACTCATATAAACCTTGTAGCACCCGTCTTCGGGTGCCACTTTTATTCGTGTGTATAACTTTTAACTTTGATAGAAAACTGCATTTTATGAACAAAAAAGGAGGGTGCTTCATGACCAATATATAACTAGCGATATACCTACTGATTACTTTTTGGGACCTTCGAAATACAAAACTATATAACTGAGACGACAATTGTTCGTGAAAGATAAGGGTATTTTTTTCGAAAAATGTACACAACCCAAAAGCTAGTTGACTTCTGAATTGCGAAAAAATCATGCTTAACCATAAGGAAAAATCCTATGTTAGGTTACATAGTATAAACTGTTTGCTGCAGGTCAAGCATATGTAGCCTTGATCCAAGTTATATCATAGCAGGTCTTCAAATCGAAATATTAAACTGCTCCAAGTTAACGGCGGAAAGTCTTTGTAATGTTGATGATCTGAACGAAATGGATCGAATGAGAAACTCATACAAGTAATTAACTAATTAGCATACCTATTGTATTATTGAAGCTTAATTCAAAATCACAAAAGGAATTGTAGTTCAATTATATTATAGTATTAAAAACAAAAGTATGAAATATTGTAACAATTAATAAATTATTCATTTTATAATACTAAAAAGTTTAAAATTAACTAAAACAAAAATTGAAACAAGCTGTCATTTAAAAAATGCACTGAAAAGAAGAAAATAAACTTTTGAGTAAATCAAACCCATAATTTTGATATAGTATACAATTTTCAATAATTTAAAAGCTTTTTGCGAGAATAGATCTTGACACAAGTAACTCTTAATAATTACGTAAATTGGATGTATTCAAGAAAATTTTGCGACCAGCCTTTAGATCATTCAAAATTGTATAAAAAAAATATGGGATCAATTCACTTCAGAGTTTATTTTCTCGTTTTTAAATAAAAGCTTGATTTAAAAAAATAATTTCAAGTTCTTTTATCACAATATATCATGTCGTGACGTACTACATCCCGAAACTTCCTTTCTTCATATATCCTATTCGTGAAATGCCGTGATAAAAGCTAGTATCATCTGAACTGAAGAATTGAAGAGAACTTGTGTCCAGCTATGTTTCCACAAAACGTAATTCACAGTTTCAAAAGTTTGCGTAGCCGGAAATACTCGTACGTTGATCGATTCAACAAAATTGACGTTCAGTGCGGAATTCATTTAGCAATCCCATTCAAATGTAATTTTAATAACCGGCCGGATTTACGACATATAAGTAAACTCTTTTGAGTGTCACGACTTCCTTACCAAATCAACAGATACGGATCTTGTTCTTGATTTAACTCCAAGTGGTCTTAAGAATTTTTTACCAATCACGAACTGTTTCTAGAACACAATGGCGCAACTGCAACTGTCAAACTTTGGAACGGACACCAATTGAAACATCAAATTACGATATATTATCTCTGCTCAAACCTATTTCATTGAACGCATAGGTACTGTGCCGCATAACATATCCTTGTGATCCTAACAAATGTTCATATTTTACTGATAAGAAATGACGTGTGTTGAATACCATATCGCTAATCTACTGAAGAAATGAAAGTGAATTAGGATTTGCTTATATCTAAAATACTGTGTTTTTGTGATAGAAGATTATTCAAATTCGGTATTTTAGGGAAGGGTGCTTCATATATGTTTTTTAGCTTTTCATTGATCCAATTTTATTCTTTATGTTGTTTTTATATTTTTGATATCTTATTCAATTATCGTCGAGTGGAAGTGCAAAGAGTGTGGACACAAAGTCGGATTCTGACAAGGAATAAAATTCTAGTCATCGACTTAACGGTGAAAAAGCCGTGATGATGAATGTTCCGAATATACTTGCGATGCTTGATTATTTTTCAGTTAGGCACCCTTCAATCTGGCAACACTGGTGGGTGTCAGTTTGAACAATACTGACAGAACTATATACACATGGGGTGCTTTTTGTCCTGCATTTCCAGTGGTGTCTCTTTCGACAACGTTTTGAATATACATTTATACACTGGGTGTGATATTGACACCGCTTGAATGGGTGCCACTTAATACAAAAAATACGTATATATTTTGAAATTCGACGTTTCGGCTCCGATTTTGGAGCCATTTTCAAGAATAAAAAGGATAGGTATAGTGAGGAAACGTGATTCTACACTGAGGTCTCAGTCTGCCTACTCCTCAGGTATTATCGCGTTAGGATTTTGTGACTTGACGTCGGAGTCTCAATCTACCTACTCCCCAAGTCTCGTCACTGGCTCTCTCTAAGGTCTCTAAGGTCTCAATCTGCCTATATATATATATATATATATATATATATATATATATATATATATATGTATATATGCAAAATGTCTTATACACCACCAAAATATATACGCTCTGGAACAACACGCCTCAAAAATCGGAGGCCAATACGAACCCATGTGTATATCATGTTCATTCTTCATAAAACTTCATAATACGTCATTGGACAAATTTTTCTAAGGAGGCATTTTCGTCAGGTACATATGTACAGTTACACGATGTAGTGTACTGTTCTCTCCCTACGGGGCGCCACCGTTTAATATGCATATACACTAAAAATAATGGCCTTGCAGACGAAGCATCCGCATAGTCTCCACTCCAATAGGCCTCTGAAATATGGCAACGCTGTGTAGAGGTGAATTAGAGCGATGGAGTTATAAATGTATTTATAATTTGAAATTCACGTATTCCGCAGCTTCGCAAAGGTTGTTATTCGGACTCCAAATATGTAAGTGAATATAATCGGTAATGGTCGTCGAGCCATATCGCGATTGCAGTCCAATAGTTTGCGAATCGTACATTTTTGTACATTTCGAAAGAGGTATTAGAAATAATCGGAATTATCAATGTTGGTGAGAAAATTACTGTGGTACTTTTCAGGGATATCGTAAAAACCAACGAAAGGTAGGTAGAAATTGGTGTTCTTCTTGAATTTCGAGAAGTTGTATGTCTTGAAAAACCCTTCCTACTCGAATAATTTGAAAGCTTTGCCGTTGAATAAATAAAAGAGTCCTGTTTGGACAACTATCTATCACAATAAGAACTGCTTGGCAGTCATGCAGGAACGGGATACTGGATACTGACGAAAATATAGGTATCCCAATAGTCTTTTTGAATAAGCAGATCCATATTATTTCTGACTGTCAGGCTGCACTGGAGGCTTTGATGTGCCAAAAAATTACCAGACAAGTTTGAAACCCCTTGAAAATCAGAAGAATATATCAGAACAGCCCGGTAGCAGATCGTAAACTCCAGCGAAGAAGAAGCCTGACGAACTTGCTAAGTGGGAATTGGCCACTCATTTCTGGACCAAAATCTGAAGTGTGGACGTTATTGAACAAATGGCTCCAGATGAACTAACAGAAACTCTGGAAAATGTACCAGGAAAAGAGCACGGTAAGGTTTCATTGCTGAACAGTGCGAAAAATCAACTCAACAGTTGTTCACTCTAAGTGAGATTCATTTGAAGATCATTGTAGTGTATCAGAATATGCACACTCTCTTGAGAGACACAACTGTTAAATATGGGATTGACTGGAGACAACTCGCACTGCAGACCCTATTGAAAGATATTAGAGGCAGGATACTATACAATGTACGAATGAAAGGCTCAGGATCATAGCAGATAGTGAGACTTCTTGAAGTTGCAACATTGGACGGGCCCTCTGAAAAAATAGTATCTGAAGTGATGACAAACAAGTGTGATTGTGACGGCTGAACTCTCTCGATAACTATCTTGGAACTATTGGATACACTGAGAAGAATATGGTACATTATGTCAATGAATACCATTTATTACCTCTCGTCACATCAACTTCTGCTGGTTCATCGTCTAGTTCACGTAACAGTAGATCAACAAGCTGCGATGAAGTTAATGAAATAACGTTAGGAATCAAACTGCAAAAAGGGGAGTTGCTGGTAGAATTTTATAAAAAAAATTAAAAAATTCAAAAGGAACACAGGACATTGTTACTGAAAACTGCATCACAATATTTTGAAGATGAAGGTTTTCAGATGTCTTTGTCAATTGAAGTTACATTTTTGTAATATCTAACCGGAAACAACTACTTCCCCAGCTAAAGCCACGCTGAACATTGAACTACATCTTATAGATATTGTGAAAAGACCCTATAGTTTTAATAGAAATAATAATAGGAATGGTATTCAATATACTTTTTTTTACTGTCTAGTACTTTCTAGTTTAGATATAAATTAATGTTTTCATGAATTTGTTTCAATATTCACTACATTGTGTCGAAACGTTGAATATGATGTTTTCGGAAGTAAATCTGGGCTGTTATCAACTAAAGTATTTGATGCATTGAACAATTTTTTATTAGAGCAAACATGTATCTACCAGAGAAAAATTTGGTGATCATCATCAATTATTCTCCAAGAGAATGAAAATATTGCAAAAGTCAAATACATCTCGAAGGGTTCATGGTACTTTGTCAGTCCCGAAAAAATATCATTGAGAATCTTAGATCAAATTTATCAGAAAATTCGAGAAAGTGATTCATTTCGGGCGTAGCTCATACTATAATTTTAAAAAAATGGACTACTTTACTAAATAACACTATTATTCTCGAAACTGGGTTCACTTTATCCTCATAAAAATTAACCATAGAGTCCAATATTACGTCATCTGGTGTAATTCAGAACATCTTCTCAATGCATTTCATGTTTTAGATGATGCACCTTCAATCAGGAATGCGATGTTTTATTTAAATTCGACTGTAAATTTCCTACATTTTGGAGTTTTCTTTATCATCAATATCAATAGCCTTCATTGCATTGATTAATATGCAGTGGTTGAATGAAAACCGCTCATTCAAATAATAAACCCAATTCAATAATTCAGTGTACAACAATGATTGAATCAATTATTAATTTTTTTCTCCCCTAAAAATCAATATTTTTTAACGAAATGAAGTGGAACTATTAACTTATTATGTTTTAAGTGAGCTGTTCTTTTTTCGTAGCGGAATACAGATTTTTCCTTTTTTTTTCAACAAATTCCGAAAAAACGAGTTCATTGTCAACTGAAAAGTTTCACCGATAAAGTTCGTCTTTTGAAACTCGCCAGCCGCCAGTTTTTTCGTTGAAGCATCTTCTTTTAGATTATGTAATGAAAGAGTAGCACTACTGTGGAATTTTTTTCCACATAACACGCAAAAATTAAAAAACATTTTCAAAAACCCGCCTGTTGAAATGTTAATTTCATGCTACCTTAATACAAAGAATAAACAAGGACATAATAAGGATTTGATTATGATAGAAGGACGAAAGGAGGTGAACTTTTGGTGGTAAAAATTATTTCTCACGATTTGCAGCAAAATTTAAACTCGTCCAAAAAAAAGGTAGGAGAAAAGTTGTTGGTAATAAAAAGATCCACAACTTTAGTATTTTTCCACATAACCTCAAATTTTCAAAAATCGGTTTTTATCTATTTTGATGGTCAATTTGAGGTTAGGAATGTTGAAAAGTGTCGAATGCAAAAATTCTCGATTTTTTCATTAGTCACAACTTTCTACTGAACATTTTCCGCTAAGAAGTCACGTTTCGCCGCAAATCGCAAAAAAGCGTTTTCAACCCCTGAACTGCATCCCAATTTCACCACTTTAAGTGTTCGTGTTTAAATATTTTTTTGTCAAAGTCGGAACCTCTGCAAAGAGGATCGAGAAAAATAAATATGTCGCTGCAAAAAAAACATCCAATTCATACCATCAAAAGGTATATTTCCACTAGATTTTGCGACAAACATACAATTTTCATGCAAAAAAATTAAAACCAAATCAAAACGGTTTTTCTGATTTTTCTGAAAAATTTGAAGTTATGTGAAAAAATCTTGGAAACAATAGTCTTAGATCTTTTTTGCCCACAACTTTTTCCTTTACTTTTTTTTGTATTAGGTTAATTTTTCCTGCAAATTTATACCCCCAAAAGTTCTCCTACTTTCGCTCTTTTATCATAGTCAAATCCTTATTTATGTCTTTGTTTATTCCTTGTGTATATTTTAGATATAGGTTTCAACAAAAATTTTAAAAATTGATTTTTAAAAATCTGTTTCATTTTTTCGCGTTTTCTGGAAAAAAATCCCACAGCAGTGCTACTCTTTCATTACATAATGTGAAAGTAAACGCTTCAACGAAAAAACCGGCGGCAGGCGAGCTTGAAAATATGAACTAAATCGGACAAACTTTTCAGTTGAAAATGTGGTCGTTTTTTCGGAATTTGCCGAAAAAATAAGGAAAAATCTGTATTGGTTACAAAAAATCACAGCATACTTGAAATATGTAAATATTTCCACCAAATTTCGTGAAAAAAAAACGATTTTTGAGTGAGAAAACAAAAACAAAAAAATTGGTTATTGCGATTTTCTTGGAAAATTTTAAGTAATGTGGAAAAATATTGATACAAATGTAGATCTTTTTAATGTCAACAACTGTGCTCCTCAACTTTGTTTGATGAAAGGTCAACTTTCGTTGCAATTCTCGAAAAACCGTGAAATATCGCTCTCAACCTCTAAATATTCGCCCCCTTCCACCCTTCTCCATTTTTTCGACTCCAATTTATTTTTCCCGTCATTCAAACAATATCCTGATACTCTTCCAGTAGGTCTCATGATATTAATAATTTTTCCCGCTTTCATATTTTTTGTCGTCCATCAGCACTGGTCTAATTCATGAGTTCAATGATCACTATTCATTGAATTAATCTAAAATATTCATCGTACTAATGAACGAGTGCATTATATCAATGATACAGCATTTATTCCAAGACAGAACAATAATAATCAATACGATGCAGAGGAATCATCAATCCAATGTTTTTTTTCATTCGTTTGATGAATGAGATTCGTTAAAATAACGCACCCATCTAATGTACTTGATCATATAATTAACGAAATCATTCATTGATATTATGGACGTCCGTATTCATAGTATCGATAACCAGTGATGAATTGACAAAATAAATGCGTTCATTGGACCACTATAGATGAAACTGTTAATGAGTCACTACTTTAGCATTTTATTTAGATACCGATTTTTTTCTGTGTATTTTAAAGACAGTAGAAAATCAGACTTGTGAGATTTATCCTTTTTTTTCTGGATATAATTTTACGGCTTCATAATAGTAGGTGCTGCACTTCATATATGGAAACAGTACTCGAGACCTGTCCCTAAGATATACGTATTATGACACAAACTTTTTTGAAAAAAGTCGAATTTTGACAAAATTATGAAAAAGGTCGATTTTATTTTTAATTTTCGAATTTATGACGAATTTTCAAACAATTGCTGATGTCCAATTGAGCTGAAATTCTACACACCTTAGAAACGATGACAATGTAATAATAAAGAATTTCTCCCTGAAAAAAGCATGTCTGTTGGGGTGCTCAGACCCCCTACTTCTCGAAAGAAGTTGCGAAAACTCGCGAAAATAAAATCCGTCCAATGGTGAAATGCATCGCACCGTCATATAATTTGATTTCAAATTCCACCCCCACCACTTGAAAGCTAGTTAGATAATTCGCAGGATTTTGTGAACATTTACGACGAATTGGAACGTCGAAAGTAACGGAGAAAAACGTTGTCAACGAATTTTGCGAACACTCACTGTAATAAAATTAGAAAAACCCGTAAATACAATGATAAAGTTCGGGCCGTCGAATAATTTTCATAACTTGATCTGTTTGTATTCATATATACAAACAAAACGTCTTATACACCTCCAAACTTTATACGTTCTGGAACAACACGCCACAACAATCGAAGGCGAATTCGAAAAATCGGAGGCCAATATGAACGCATGAGTATATCGTGTTCATTCTTCTAGTCATTTTATCAGAAGTCATAACAAAAATTTTTCTGAGGAAGCTTTTTGTTAGGTATATATGTACTGTTACACGATGCCAGTAAGGTGGCTTACGTGCCGAAAAGCTGTTTGGCCAGGGGTAGCAAAAAATTATATGTAGTGTATGAAAAACAAAGGACTTTTAGAAAGGACCCCGCACTTTTTATAGGTAAAATGGTTCTCGGTAAAATTGTTTGAATTTTTAGTATATTGTAGTATTCGATGTACTGATTGAACGTGCAGGATCGCAAAGTTCGTTGATGGATAGATTTTAAAATTAGTAATTTTTATTTAATTATTTTCTCGGGATTTGAAAGTGCCAACTGCATATTTTCTCATTCCTATCATCAACGTACCTTCATATTACTAAATATCATTCGGATGGTGCATATTGTATCATTATGTACAGAGTGAAAAAGAAAAACATTCTCGAAAATCCTGATATTTTGTTGATATTTTGTCATTTTTATCATCGAAAATTTTCATGATCACCCTATATATCCCAACGGAATCATGTTTATACGGTATCAGCTATCTTCGGAAGATGATAAATCACTTGAATATACAGGATATGTACGAAAGAACCGGCCACATATTTCACCAATTTTTCAAATCACCCTGTACAAAATGTATGAATCGTGAGTAATGATGGAATAAGAATACTATATTGCATGCCAAAATAATTTCATAAACATTTCATTATTACATCAAATTTTCAGACATTATTAAAATGTTTTAATTTTTCACTCTGTAAATTATGATATAATCTGCAATCTGAATGGTATTTAGTAATATGAAGGTACGTTGATAATAAGAACGAAAAAAAAATGCAGTTGGCACTTTCAAATCCCAAGAAAATAATTCAATAAAAATTACTGATTTTTAACTTGAACCAATCAGTACATCGAATACTATAATATACAGAATATTCAAACAATTTCACCTAGAACCATTTTACCTATAAAAGTGCGGGGTCCTTTCTATAATTTTTTTAATGCTTTCAGCGTGATATGTCATAACAATTGAGCTTCCAAGAAAATATAAAATTAAACAATAACATCAAACATTAATAATTCAATTAAAGTTCTTCGTATAACTAAATATTATTTTTTACTTTTTAGCTCGATACTTTATAAACAAAATCTTGTTATCTAAGAGATTTCCTATATTTATTTAATTTTTCAAATAGGAATAGGGAATAGGGAAGATCTTTCAATTCCTTATTCAGTGATGAAAACTTATGAATGGTTAATATCGACAGTATGACCAAAAAAATTGATTACACATTACGTCAATACCGATGACTAACCCATATCGAATGTAAAAGTTGACTTTCTTCAGAATTTTCATCCTCTTAATTTGACAATAATTATTGAAAACACGAATTTGGCATATAATTCAAGAATTTTATTCTCCCTGTAAAAAAAATCATAGGAAAGTACATTTTAGAATGATTTCATTGATTACGTCATCCAGCTTTTTGACAAGAATTTTGAAACATAAGCTAAACTAGAAAGAAAATTTAGCAGCATACTGAAAATAGAGATTTGCACATTTTGAATATGAGAATATAAGAAAAATAAAGAAATGAAATTCATCTGCTCCCACTCCCTACCTGGCACACGCATAGATCCAGTTCTGACGAGATGAAAATGGGGGGACGTGAACACTACCATTGAAAGTGATTGCTTTACCTACCGTTATTCACTACATGGATCCTCTCTCTTTCCAATTATTCTTATTGCAGATAGGGAGGTGAGATTTTTCAAAACTTTATTATTCGATGGTTAGATATTTTTCACCATTTTTACGGATTTTTCCGATTTTGTTTAAGCAAGTTTTCGCAAGAAGGGAGTGAGCAAGCACACCAGCAGACATATTTTTCGTTGTAATGTCCATGTGTGAAACAGTTGAAAAATTTTCCGAATTTCTACACGTTCTGTATCTAGCTTTCGAGGAGAGAAGAGGAGTAAATTTTTTTGATACCGTATTATTCAATGGTCAGATAATTTTCACTATTTTCACGGACTTTTTCGATTTCTATTTCGCGAGTTTTCACAGCATTTTTTTGAGACAGGAAAGGGGGGCGAGACTCCTGATCGATTTTTTTCCTAAATATTTCCTATGTCTATGTCCTTTGCGTTCTCTATCTAGCTTTTGAGGGGGGACAGGAGATGTGAAATTTTTTTAAACTATAATTTTCGACGGTCAGATATTTTTCACTATTTTACCGATTTTTCCGAATTCAATTTAGCGAGTTTTCTTACTTATTTTCGAGGAAAGAGGGGGGCATGCCCTCCTACCTAGTTTTAATTTTTGCTTTAATTTTTGACGTCCAAATCCGTCAAGAAAACATTCAAAATCCTACCCGCACAGGGGGGCAATTTCTTCCACATTATTGTATTGTTATCGGAACTGAACAAACAAGTGAAATTTCAATTCCATAGGATAAGAGAAAGGGGTTCTAAATCAGTTTAAGAGATTTGTACCCATTTAACAAACTCACACACAGAGCAATTTACATAAAAGCTATTCAAAATAAAAATCGACCTTTTGGAATTTTTCTCAAAGTCGCCTATTCGCGAAAAAATGATTTTTTTCCATAATTTTGCCCCTCACTGTATGTGCAACAATGAAGATCATCTTCAGAAACGAGTAATTATTTTCATGCTGAATGAAGAATTGTTTGGCAATTATTTTAACAAACTTTGATAACATATTTCATCTACTTCATTGTTCAAATAATACCTACACCATACGATCATCAAAATCACGAACCTTCCAAGAGATAAGGAATTGGTTCGGAGCCAAATATGAAAATAGCGCTCCCCCCACCAGCATAAAAATCCTGTTTGAAGGTCAAATAAGTTTGGCAACACTATCGGAGGCGTTTTGGTAAAAATTCGTGTAGAAATATATACAGAAGAGGCCATTTCGCCACCTTCTATTCGGAGGAGAGCTGCATTGAAACTTATGTCAAAAATCTGTATATTTTGTGAAGCATTTTTCTCTTCCCCTCTCTTGGTGCTCGCATAGACGACATAAATTATGTACTGTTTGTATACAACAAACACCTATGATGGTATTCCTTAGATAGGAGGCGTGGGTGCCTGTCCGGCGTATGGATGCACCCAAGATAGCCGTGCATGTATATATATATATATATATATATATATATATATATATATATATATATATATATATATATATATATATACCATAAACTTGATTGAACCTTGGGTTGGTCAGAACAACGAAGTGTTGGCTGCCTGTCAATTTGTAGACAAACCTCTACTTTGGATTCCTTGGTTCGTGCCAAATTAAGTTTCAACTAGTGACTGTAGATGTCATAAGTAACTTTCTATATATATATATATACAAAACAGGAAATTTTTGGGTATAGCAGCAAGCAAAACGTGTACTTTTTTAACACTATATTTCCGATATTTCAACAGTGAACACTGTCATCTTCAGGGAAGCTACAAGTAACAAGCAAAATTGTACGATTAATGTAAAGAAAACTTTAATCGTACAATTTTGCTTTTTTTAACGAAAGACATCCAAATTGTAATGTAAGTCACCGGTATGTGCTTGATTTGGTGAATAAGTTTTACGAAACTGGTTCAGTGACAAATAAAAAAAGAAATAACCCCAGAGTACTAAATGAAGCAGCTCAAATTGAAGTTTTGGGAACATTTGCTGCAGAGCCCACGAGCTCCTTACGATCAGTATCAGAACAGACGGGAATGTCACGCGAGACTATAAGAAAAGCATTGAAAATGCATAAATTTCATCCATATAAAATGCAGATTCTTCAAGAGCTCCACGAGGATGATTATGATAGAAGAATAGAGTTTTGTGAAATCATGTCTCATCGAGTCAATACCATCCCTAATCTTCTGTTTAACATCTGTTTCAGCGATGAGTGTTCATTTTTTCTGAATGGCAATGTTAAAACCCACATATTTTTCGGGAAGGGCATACACAACACCCACAAAAAGTTATTGTTTGGGCTGGTACTCTTGGAAATGCCATTCTTGGTCCATTATTTCTGGAAGAAAACTTGACTGGCAATCTGTACCTTGATATGCTTGAAGAGACTATCGATCCTCTTATAACTCACGAGCTAGAAACTCAAATTGATGCAGAAGGTAATGAACTTTTGCAGGAGGATCTGTTACATTACCAGCAGGACGGTGCTCCACCTCATTATTTTCTTCCCGTCCGACAGTGGTTAAACGAGAGATTTCCGGGTAGATGGATTGGCAGAAGGGGAGCAGTTGAATGGCCTCCGAGATCACCGGATTTAACACCCTTAGATTTCTTTCTTTGGGGGCATCTTAAATCCGTTGTTTATAAAACACAACCTTCTGATATTGACGAACTTAAAAGACGAATTACAGCAGCATGCCAGTCAATTCCTAGTGAAGTTTTCCGTAATGTTAGAGGGGAGTTCGAAAACAGACTGTATTACTGTTTAGAGCAAAATGGACAACATTTCGAACAGCTAATAAGATAAGCGTAAGTAGATTTTATGTTGGAAATGTCTTTCTCGCAAATTAAATTTTATTGTGTAGAAGGAAAATAACCACCAAATAAAAAATCCCATGCGTAATAAATTTATTCCTGTCATTCAAGGGTTGGAGCGGTGCCACCTACTCTTCTAACCATTTTTATTAAAGGGAGTCAATACAATAATGCATCTCAGTATAGGCGTTCTAATAATTACTTCTGTTAGTTTAGAACGCAATTTTTCGGAAAATGCTCATCACAAAATAATAAGTCAGGGTACCATTGGAACAAGAATTGAACGCCCATCAAAATGATGTGCCACTTGACCCCCCCTTCCCATTTAAAATTCTAAGGGTAACATCTACCCCTCCTAGGGGGTTGAACCACGAGGGCTACAAATAGTCCGTGAAAGTGTCCCCCTTGACAATAAAATTGACCTGTTTTTTCGATTACTCATATTGTTTACTGGAAGGAAGATATTAAGGGTGGGAAGTTTTCAAATTGACACCCTGTATCTGTATATATATATATATATATATATATATATATATATATATATATATTCAATACAATGCATGTAAATAATAATTATATAAACAACCTAACTCATTATAACAGGCTGAAGGACCTCGGTCGATGTCCTATTGGATGTTACAATAAAGTACCTTAATTATTATTATTAAATATAATTGTATCTTACGATGATGCACGATAAACTTAAGTTGAACGTCAAACAATTGAAAAAAAGACCTTGCGTTAATGATTACAGTCAAATCGCTTTCTGTTTGTCATAGAAGATTTTAAGTAATAATGCTGATGTATGCTGTATGTATGTATGCTGATGTAATAAAAAATTAAAATCCAAAGAGAGCCATAGTTACGCAGCAGGCGCGTATACAAGAGAGGGGGTAATGGGGGTAATTACCCCCCCCCCATGATCGAAGAAAATTAGTGTTACAATCAAAATTCAAAATTAACATTAAGATTCACAAAATTAATCTAACTTCATTCACCGCGTAATTATCTAAGTCAGATCATCTAATTTATTTCTTCCTACAAAATTAAAAATGCCAATACTGCAGCGTGGTAGCAAACGTATCTGGTAGGGTAGGGTTAGGCTCGCTTCTCGCGTTCGCCCTCGATTCATTAGTCATTTCCATTGTCCAGGGTTTCATGTTATAACTTGAATTCTTGAATTCCGCAATCTCAGTACGTTTTGTTTCATGTGAGAAAGTTAATGGTTGAATTGAAGAAAGTAGAAGAAGAAGCAGGATAGAATATAGGTAGGTAATTAGAATTAGTTGATACAAGTAGTCCATTGATTTTGATAATCACAATTCACATTCATTCCGTAGTTTTTTCTACTTTTTTTCGCTAGATTTATGGAATAACGTTTTAAATGGTAAAAAATATCCAAAAATTGCTAGTTTCTTTTTCTTGTTAATGTCCAAGTAATACTGGTACACAAACGACGCAACTTGATTTTTTTATGAATTTCTAGTTGCTGATTGCTTTAAAACTATAACTACGAAGACGAACTACCACTACGAAAACCAAAAACATAGAAATCATGAGTAAAAGAATTTCAACATCGACAACATCAACGCTCGATGATTTTTTTAATATTTCGAGAAAAATTAAAATTGATGAAGAAGAACTAAAAACTGTTCATGTTGAATCTTGCAGCAGTACCAATAACGGCAATAACGATCAAGAGCAGCCCCAAATTTATTTTTCTCAGAATCAAAATGTTCTCGAAAGCATGGTTGGGACTGAAATTAGTGAAATTAACGAAGAACCAAGAAGTCCGGGTCATGTTGGAGATGCGAAAAATAATGTTGAATGTCGTGCTTCGGCTTCGGTCAGCAAGACGCAGGATATTGATATAGGACACTACTTAAATAAAAATAAAAACGTCATCAATGATCTGGAAAAATACAATATTTTGAAACATGCAATGGTTCCAGAAAAAATATTCAAATCACCATATTCAATTCATTCAAAAAATCAAAAAGATATAAAATGTTATTTATCTAAAAAACATTTCGATTGTTTTCCATGGTTGACTTATTCAACTGAACATACGACTGAAACTGTCATAAATATGTTAGACTCAGATAGAGCAAAACAAGCTTCAGAAAACAGAAAGAGCCTGGTCCCTATCATTCAGTCAATTATATTTCTAGGAAAACAGAATATTCCTCTAAGAGGGCACCGAGACACTGGTATGTTGGATGTCGAAAAAAAGTCATCCATAAATGAAGGAAATTTTAGAGAGCTCATTCGCTTCCGCATATCATGTGGAGATGAAAATTTAAGAATGCATATTGAAAATTCTTCTTCAAAAGCTACATATATTAGTAGCGTAACTCAAAACGAGTTGATCGAATGCTGTGGAAATGAAATATTAGAATGTGTAATTGAAAAAATAAAAGCAAGTAAATATTACAGTATAATATTTGATGAAACAACTGATATCAGGCATACTTCTCAAATGTCTATGATACTTCGTTATGTGATGAATGGCGAAATATGTGAAAGTTTCGTAGGATTCATTAATTGTCATAAATATAATTATAACGAAGAAACAGTAGAACCTGTGTTGACGGGCAAAATGTTAGCTGATGTACAGCGAAGTGGTCGAGGTGTTAGAGCGTTTGGCTTCCACCCAGACGGTCCGGGTTCGATCCCCGGTCGTGTGTCACTGAGCTGAAGTGGTTCGGATTCCACTTTTATTTAAACTGTAGGTCCCGGATCTCTCTTGCTCGCACAAGCTCTGCTTTTGAGGGGTTTTCTCCGAAAACCTGGGAGTTTCGTAAAAAAAAAAAGAAATACTGTTCTAAGATTTTTGAAAACTTGCTCTTTGAATCCGAAACATTGTGTTGGCATAGGTACAGACACGTGTAATGTCATGTTGGGCGATGTCGTATCAAAACTAGGTATTTGTAACAAGAACAGTAGTTTAATAATTTTATTATAGAATGGATGATGTAACATGTCAAGAAAATCCAACTTCTGTCTGCTTGACAACTCCTACCCGTTACTTGCACTGGGCGATAAATGGATATAGAATGTGCAGAATACCACAGGCGAAATGAAGGGAGCTGTGGCAGATCTACAAAAAGTTCTTGTCAACGCAATTAAATGTCCATGTGTCAGCCACTCATTAAATTTGTCGATTTCGAAAAGTAGTAATGTACAGGGTGTCAGAAATGCAACTGGAATAATAAAAGAAGTTATTGCATTTTTCAATGCATCTGCCAAAAGAAACTTCATATTGAAGAATCAGAATGATACAGTTTTGAATTCGTTATGTGAAACTCGTTGGGTAGATAGACATGAAGCGGTGCTTCGATTCAAAAGTAGTCTGGTAAATATTATTAAATCTCTGAATATTATATCTGAATGAAAAGAGGAAGAATCTTCTTCCAGAGCAGATTGTTTGAGAAATGCGTTGTAGACCGTCAGATAGTGACAGATTTAGGTGCCCCATTTGCACATACTAGCCTCGAATAGGGTTGAGAAGTACATCGATGTTGAGTAAAATGGAGGGAAATTTAAGAGTGGCTCCTGGGGATAAAATATGGAAAATTCGATTTTCCATGGAAAATCGAATTTTCCATATTTTAACGCGAGCCGTGTTCACCTAATCATTAATTAATAGAACCTGGCTTCAGAAGATCAAAGGCTTGAGTGTTGAAGGTGGCTAAAGGGTTAAAATGAGGCTGTAATCTTGTAAAGAAAAATCGAGATTTTAACAGGTTTTCCCACGCAAGCCCATCGAAACTATGAAAACCTACATCGTCACTACACCGAAAAACATAATGGCTTGAGTGGCTTGAGTGGCGTGAATGGAAAAGTAGATTTTGTCGTCGGAAAATTTAATGGAAATTCTTTTTGATTTTTCCATACGAGCTGTTAATTATGGTTGTTTAGTCTAACAATGAAACCATAATTAAGATATTAACACTTTATTAATTGAGTTGGAATCATCATCGTACATGACAACATGCCTGTCATTTTTGTGTGCTGTTGCTCACCTTTTTCCAACCAATGACATTTGACATTCGGAGTGGCTAACCATCCATTGGGAGTGGCTAACCTTCCTACATCCCCCTTTCTAAAGTTTAATACTTAAACCTATTCATTCAGTCTTGGAGGTGGTTTTGAGATTCGTCCAGATGACGTTACAAATGTTTTATTTACAAACTTTTCCTCCAAGTCTGAATCTGAATCAAAACAGTTGCTACCATCCTTAGTTATAGATTCTGTATCGTCACTACTCCTACCACTATACATTTGATTTTCCCTATCCGTATTTAACATAGGATATATCTGATCCTCTTGTAAAAACATGTCTTTATTGCTATCCCTGTCCAATTCACTTTCGACACTCTGGTCGCTTTCAATGTCACTGTTCACATTATCCACTTGTTCTAACTCTAAATAATACCTAATTTCTTCTTTATTCTTACATGTTTCCTCCTCTTTTGCCAATGAATAACGGTTTTCTAAACCAGTGTTCCTGCTTTCTTTATTATTTTCATAAGGCCTGATAAATCTACGATTTCTAGTAATGACTGAACCATTATTCATTTGCAATTTATATGACCTATCTCTAAATTTACTTACTACAGTACCCGGATACCAATAACCTTTAGGTTTTACTTGAACATATACATTCTGATTTATATTAAGCCTGGGTAAGTATCGAGCTGAATTTTTATCATATGAATGTTTTTGAAGTGCCTGTCTTTCTTTAATCACATTACTATTATAATTTTCAGCAATTTTTGGCTTTGACTGATGTTTTGTACCCATTAAATTTGTTCTCAGTTTCCTAGACATAAGAATTTCAGCCGGTGATATACTTTCAAAAACCGGAGTTGACCTATAGTGGAGAAGAGCCATGAATATGTCTTTTTTATCATCCGCAATTTTTTTAAACATTTTTTTCATGGTTTGTATATGTCTTTCAGCCATACCATTGGATTGAGCATATGTAGGCGAAGACACAATATGCTGAAATTCCCACTCACGACTAAACTTAATGAACTCTTGAGAAGTGAATTGTGGACCTCCATCACTGACCAATGTTAATGGAATCCCATGACGCGCAAATATCGATTTGAGACTTTCTATTATAGCATGACTTGTTAAGTTATTCTTTAAGTCTGCTATTTCAATGTATTTAGAAAAATAATCAATTACCAAAAGATACTTATGACCTTTTATTTCAAAAATGTCGCAACCTAGTTTATTCCAAGGTAACGTTGGAATTAAATGTGACTGTAAAGGCTCTTTATTTTGTGAGTTAGCGTGTGTAAGACATTGATGACAATTTGCAATTTTTTGTTTAATTTGATGTGTCATGCCCGGCCAAAATAAAGATTCTTGTGCCAATTTTACACATTTATTTACTCCTAAATGGCTGTAATGAATTCGATCTAACATTTCTTTTTGAAAGCATTTTGGTACTACCAACGATTTATTTTTTAAAATTAGTCCGTCTACAACCGTTAACTCTGACTTAAAAGGACAAAATATTTTAAGATGATTTTTAAGTTTTTTATTGCAATTAGGCCAACCGTTTAAAATAACTTCTTTCAGGTCTTTCAAAATTTGATCTTTATCAGTTTCTATTTTCAATTGATTAATTTTTTCGGGCGTAGCATTTAATTCTAATTCCACCATACAAATTTGACTTTCCAGATCATCATCCAAGTCATCACTTTGAGCGTCTGTTATAAATGCGCGCGACAGAGCATCTGCCAAAAGCAATTCTCTACCTGGTCTATAACGTAGGTCTATATCAAACTTTTGAAGTTGTAATAACATCCTTTGCAACCTTGCTGGGCATTTATTTAATGGTTTCTTAAAAATCGAGATTAATGGTTGATGATCTGTCTCAACAATTACCTTACGCCCAAATACATACTGATAAAATTTATTTAAGCCAAAGCATATAGCATATAATTCTTTTTCAATCTGTGCGTATCGTGTTTGTGTTTCAGTTAATGCTTTCGAGGCATAAGCACACGGAAGACTTTCCTGTAAAAGACAAGCCCCTACCCCTGATTTTGACGAATCTACCGAGATAGTAGTTGATTTTGTTATATCAAAATATTGCAACACAGGTTTAGTAGTCAGAACTTCTTTTAAATTTGCAAATGCCTCCTCTTTTTTTTCATCCCAAATAAATTCCACATCTTTTTTTAAAAGATTTCTTAAAGGCTCAGTTCTATCAGAAAAGTTTTTTATAAACCTACTTACATAAGTAAGCATTCCTAACAATCGTTGTATATCCTGTTTATTTTCCGGTCTAGGTAACTGAGAAATAGCTTTAATTTTGGAAGGATCTGGACATATTCCTTTATTGTTAATAACATGTCCCATATATTTAATTTCCTGTTGTCCAAACCTACACTTATCTAAATTAAACCTAACATTATTCTCTCTAGCTGTCTCTAAAACTTTCTTTAGCCTTTCATCATGTTCTGTTTTATTTTTCCCCCATATAATGATATCATCAATATAGATATCGACACCCTCGATTATTCCAAAAATATTCCTAAACCGATCCTGAAATATTTCAGGTGCACATTTGATACCATAAGGGAGCCTCAAAAATCTAAACCTACCAAAAGGCGTCCCGAAGGTGCAAAGTTTTGAGCTCTCCTCATCCAAAGGTATTTGATAAAATCCGTTTGTAGCATCCAGTGTACTGAAAATTGTTGCACCAGCTAAATTACTGGAAATTTCTTCAAAAGTAGGAATTTTACAGTGTTCACGTTTGATTACATTATTAAGATCCTTGGGGTCCAAACAAATTCTTAATTTACCATTTGGTTTCCTTACCAACACCAAAGCATTTACCCAATCAGAAGGGCCTTCTACCTTTTCTATTATGTTTTCCTTTATCAATTCATTTAAACAATTCTTTAATGGTTCCATTAAAGGAAAAGCTACTCTTCTGATTGGATGAACAACTGCTTGACTGTTTGTTTCTAGTTTGATCGAACATTTTTGATATATACACCCTATTCCTGCAAATACGTCACCAAATGCATTTATTATCCTTGAGTATTCTCCACCTTGTACATTCACATTCTCAATTCTCTTAATCAAATTTAGAGACACACATGCAGCCAACCACAAAATTGCTGGAGTATTGCCTTTTACCACAAAAAACTCTAAGTCATAAAAATTATTATTTTTGAAACAGGTTAATTTACATTTCCCTAGCACATTCAATTCATTACCAGTGTATGATTTCAATTTTATTTCTGTTTTACCTATCTTTTTATAAGACAAACCCAAACTTTTGTACAAATCAAAAGGTATTATGTTTGCCATGGCACCTGTGTCAATTTTAAGTTTTGCATTTTTGTTATTTATCTCTAAATTTGTTATCCATTCATTATTTATTGAGTTAATGTAATTTATAGAACCTATAAACAAAGACTGCTCTAAATTATCTGAATAATCAGGAAATCGCTGAATTTCATTTACTTCCTCAACTATTTCTCTTACTTTAATATTATTTTTCTTTTTACTACATTTTGACTCGAAATGATTTTTAATCTGACAATAATTACATTGCTTACCAAAAGCCGGACATTTATTTATTGGGTGAGACATACCACATCTAGAACAATTGTTAATTTTCCTATTACCCTCTTGAATTTTGTCTTGATTTTCACTTCTTTTCTTATGTTGGTCCCTTATTACAGCATCTACTGACATACCATTGAAGCCACCAGCCATAGCCATCGATTCACTTCTCTCTTTGGATATTTCTAAGATTGTACATTTTTCAATTACTTTGTCAAGGCTTACTGTGTCATCCTCTTTTAAAAGTTTTTCTCTTATGGACCCATTGTTTACTCCACATATCAATACAGTTTTCGTTAGCTCATCCTGTAGGTTTCCTAATTTACATTTTATTGCCATCTTTTTAACTTCAGTTACATATTGATCTAATGCTTGTCCAGGGAGTTGTTTATATGAAAAGAACTTATATCTCTCATACGTCAGATTCTCTTTCGGCAGAAAATGTGCTTCAAACTTATTTAATAAAACTTGCAGCTTATTTCTTTCGTCGTCTGCAAATTGAAAAGTTGTGTATACTTGAAATCCCTCTTCACCTATGAAATGAAGAGCCTGTGCACACTGGATGGCCTCCTCCTTTTTGCTAATTTCACTTGCTATTAGATAGTTTTCAAACCGAGACCTCCACATTTTCCAATTTTCTGCTACATTTCCCGCCATCAGCATGGGGGCCACACCTCTGCTATCTCCCATGTCTGCTTTATTTCCGTTAATTCTTGATTTCAACTCTCAAAACTCTATTTCACTAGACTCGCGACTGCGCCATGTTAATTATGGTTGTTTAGTCTAACAATGAAACCATAATTAAGATATTAACACTTTATTAATTGAGTTGGAATCATCATCGTACATGACAACATGCCTGTCATTTTTGTGTGCTGTTGCTCACCTTTTTCCAACCAATGACATTTGACATTCGGAGTGGCTAACCATCCATTGGAAGTGGCTAACCTTCCTACACGAGCCACTCGTAAATTTCCCTTAATTTTACTCAACATCGACTTACTTTTCAACCCTATTCGAGGCTTGTATGTGAAAATGGGGCACCTAAATCTGTCACTATCTGACGGTCTATTATGTACCAGTTGTTTCATAGCAAGTTTATGTTCTCTGTCAGACTTACTGAGTTTGACAGTCAATTTGAGCAAAATTCTCCAGACTAAGACAATCGATAAAGAGTACGCAAAAATTTTTATCACAGATATTATTAAAACTTTACAAAAAAAACGTTCGGAAGCTACAGACAGTTTTAGACAATTTTATAGAACTATTGAAAATATTCATGATGCACTGGACTTGGAAATTTCTATGCCACGTTTGGCGGGAAGACAAAAAAACAGAAGTAATCCGTCAGTACAAAATATTGAAGAATATTTCAGGGTGACATTATATATTCCTCTGCTGGATAATGTGATTGAAGATCTTACGTTCAGATTCAATTAAGATGTTCTAAATGTATTTAATTTCAATGCTTTGACACCATCGATTTTCAGTACTAAATCCAAGGAAGAAATGCAAACATATGTGGGAGAATTATTTCATATTTAGAAAAACATGATGATGTTTCCAGTGATTATTTGCTTTCTACATTATCATCTGAAACAGATATGTGGCAGATGAAATAGAAAAATGATAATAAGCCCTATTCGGCTCTTTCAGCGTATCAACAATGTGATGGAAATATTTATCCCACTATAATACAAATTTTACATATTTTGCTAACTTTACCAATCAGCGTTGCATCCGCTGAAAGAAGTTTTTCAGCCTTGAGACGTTTGAAAACATGGTTGCGATCAACAATGTCACAAGACCGACTGGTTGGTTTGGCTCTCCTACATATCCATAGAGACATTGACTTAGATATCGACAAAATTATAAATAGATGCAAAACATCCCAAATTAGATTTTATTCTTTAATTATTTTTCCTAATTCTAATCTTTATTAATTAGACTTGCCACTAGGGTACCTGATTGATTTGTGTTATTTGATTTGTAAACCCTGATTTTTTTTGCTTCAAGTTACCTATGTAAATGTAGTTAGTTTCAAATTTTGATATGCCTTCGCTACAAGTTACCTTTATATGTAAAAGTAAAATAAAATGTATTAAGTTTCAGAATGCATCTGTTAATTTCGTTAAATTATTTTGTCTTTTTTCATATTAAATAAAACTTTTTTTTTGACATCGTTTTTTTTTCACTTTTATGATACCCCTCTGATAAACCTAACTATCAATTCAAAGGCATTTGACCTTGAACAAAAAAAAATCGCCTGCGGCGCTTTTATATTTTCTGTCCACGAATTACCCCCCCCCCCCCATGGAACAAAGCTGTATACGCGCCTGTTCCGCTGAATTCTCCAGCACTAATCATTAAACCCAGAATTCAACAAACTTTCAAAAAAACCAAAGAAATTCAATCCAAAATTAATCCAGTGAGATTTTACTGAGAAAGAAATAGGAAACGATTACATCATTACAACGTCAAAATTCAGATTTCCAAGGCTCGTGTTTATAGGAACAAAGAACTTCAGAAGTATAGAAGAATTCAAAGAAGAGCTTCAAATTTTCAGATACGTAGACGATGATAATATACTTCAGATAAAATATTCTAGACAGTCAAAATATTATATGTGAAAACAAGTGGTAAAACATATTGCATTGGTAAACAAAGAAATAATCCTTGGATGGCATAGATTCAAAACCAGAGAAGATTTCAATATCATATCTTGTTCAAATTGTAATGGGTATTGTTGGAAGCATGATCCAACAAAATGTGATCTGTGTTAGATTTAAAAAAGTGCGCGAAACTCGTGGTGACATTTAGACGTATGTGCCCTATATCTGGACAGCGCATGCGAGAGGGTGGAAAACCGCCATTGTTTTAGTTAGTTACGCAATGAACTCGAATCAATTAACATGTCTCTGAAGGCATAAAAAAAATTATTTTATTGTTTCCAAAAGTAGAAACTGAAACCAAAATTATTGTATGCTCTGCCTTATTGGCATCTTACTTGTGTATATATTGTGTATAAAAAGTGTAAATAATTTGTATTCATGTGTAATTAGAATAAACAAACAAACAACTACAGTCCACGTATTTCCCTCATTATGTAGATTTCCTACAGGTATGGCCATTTTTTCAGAGACTGCAGAAATTCCAATTCTTGCTTATTTTGTGCAGGAAATCACAATATTAATCGATGTAATAACCAAATTAATCCTTGCTGTATAAATTGTAAAGTAGTTAGTGAAAAGTTCAATTGGAAAGGTAACTATAACCATACTTCTCATGATAATGATTGTCCAATTTTACAAAGAAAAATCACTTTAGTTAGGGAGAGAACAAGTTATGAATAGTCTGATTACTGGTAATTTTGCGAAACCTGATCATTTTAATATTTACCTAAATATAGGTACGAAGAAAGCTAAATAAAATCAATGAATTAGAAATTATATTGAACAAATATAAACAAACTCACATACTAATTTTGACGGATCAAATCGATTGAAACTGATTATTTTAATTTACCTAACTTTACAAGCATTCACCATTGCCGTGGTGATACACAAGGAGGAGGGGTGGCAATTTATTCGAAAACTGGATTAAAATTTATCAATATTCACAAAAATATAAATAAAGAATACAATAGAATAGAAATAGAAATTTCGCAGTTTCGATAAAAATTTAATATAATAGCCCTTTATAGACCTCCTGGTTCAAAAATTATTGATTTCTTTGAATAGGGGACGAGGGGGGAATAATGGAAGGGGGTAATAGTGGAAGAGCCTGCTGAAAAATTCAAATTTACCGCGCCGTGCACCTGTCATGTTGGCGACAGTACTTCAGTCTGTGGTGAATCTCGTTCCGCAAGTGATAAAACCGTAAGTACTGATAATTTACAAAATAATGTTATTTTGCATTATGTCTACATCTGAACTTGGAGTTCAAAATGCCCTACTTTCATGCAAATATTTTTCGTAAACCTCAGTCATACTATTTACCTCAAAACTTATTATGAAAACTTGTAAACACATAGTGAGGTTATATTTCTAGCGAGTAATCAAATTCAATTCGCAAGCCTGTTTTACATAGGGCTAATTCCACTATTACCCTCTGAAAATTTATTCTTGTTGGGAATAGTGGACATCCTTTCGTAAATTATGTGTGCAATAGTGGACAATGCTGATTATAACTGAAAACATATTTTCTGTTTCAGAAAAATGCCTCGACTATACAGAAAAAAAAAACAAGCGTGTGAGATATGAACTTGAGACAATGAGAAACGCCATAGCAGCAGTTCAGCGTGGAAATACTTTGAGAGAAGTGTCGCAACGATTCGGTATTCCCAAGTCAACGTTAGGAAAATATAGAAACATTGGAAATATATTCGATATACATGTAGGTGCCGGAAGGAAAACATTTTTAAAGCAAGAAGACGAAAAGGCACTAGCCACATACTTATTTGAATCTGGAAAATATGGATATGGATTAACAAAGTGGGAAATTTTAAAATTTGTTAAAGAGTTCTGTGAACACACAGGCAATATTTGGAATGAAGCCGGACCTGGCAGAGAATGGTTTGAGGGATTCATGAGAAGGCATCCAGAGATATCTCTCCGTAAAGGAGAAAGCATGAGCTCCCAACGTTTAAGGGAAGCAGATCCGTTCGTGATAAAGCAGTGGTATAAAACATTGGACCATATTTATCAAACGGAAAATATCCTTGCAACAGATGGTCACCTTGTATACAATTGCGACGAAACAGGATTTGGTCACGACCCCAAAGATGTCCTACTTGTTGCACCCAAACGACAGAAAAGAGTTTCTAAAAACATTGCTGGTTCCGGAAAAAAGAATACCACTGTACTAGCTTGCGGAAATGCAAAAGGGGAAAAGCTACCTCCTTATATAATTTTTAGAGGCAAATATGTATGGCAAAGCTGGATACCCGAAGAAGATTACCCAGGCACAATGTATACAGCTCAACATAAAGGGTGGATGGAAGGTGAATTGTTCTTCAAGTGGTTCAAAGAATCTTTCCTGCCATTTATAAAGTCAACTGACGAAAGGAGAGGTAAAAAGGTCGTCCTTATTTTTGATGGAGCAAGTGTACATACAAGTTATCTATTATCAAAATGTGCAATAGACAATGGGGTGATCTTATTGAAATTACCTGCGAATGTTTCTCATTATATGCAACCGTTGGATAAATGCGTATTCAAACCAATCAAAACCATGCGGAACAAAGAAATGATCGATTTCAACAGAACTTTTCCTGGCAGAATCTTACCTAATGAAGATTTTTCTAAAAGGATAAAGACTGTTTGGGAAGGCGCTTTCAAATCTGAATACCTAATTTCAGGTTTCAAGTCAACTGGGTTGTTCCCAGTAAGCTTTAATAAGTTTCCTGATGATGGATATGATCCCATCAAACTTAAGAGGTTTAAATCTTCCACTGCTACCGAAAATGAACCTAATCGACAAGAACAAGTGGAAAATCAAAATCCTGAACCTCAGGCATTTGAAGACTTCATTCGAACAAAATTGACAGAAAACCTCGCTAAAAAGGC
The DNA here is from genome assembly GCA_944452925.2 of Chrysolina oricalcia. Classification (NCBI taxonomy): domain Eukaryota; kingdom Metazoa; phylum Arthropoda; class Insecta; order Coleoptera; family Chrysomelidae; genus Chrysolina; species Chrysolina oricalcia. The sequence continues at coordinate 37,461,528 of OX101825.2, forward strand.
ACCAGAAAAAAAACAGAGGAAGAGAGTTTCTGACAAAGTAGGGGATGTACTCACTTCTGCAAATGCATTGAAGATACTGAAAGAGAAGTATGAGCAGGAAATTAACAAAAATACAGCTGATGTTCCATCAAGCTCTGGTGAACAAGCACGTAAAAAAAAGTCAAAAAAGATTTCACGAAAACAATCAAAACGTAAGAGCAGAGTCCTGTCAACTTCATCCGAATCTGAAGTTGATCAATCAGAAATGATTTTGGAGAGTGAATTTGAAGTAGAGTCTGAGGTTGATGTTTCGGAAAATAGAGCTTCAACTGATGAAGAGGAAACCTTAGAATTCCTGAATGAATCTCGAGATGAAATTAACATTGAAATTGGAGATTTCGTTGAAGTTAATTTCACCTACAACCCCAACACAAAAAAAGAAATGGTAAAGACCTTTGTTGCCAAAGTCCTAGAGTCAAACTGTCAAAACCAATTCAAAGTGAGTTGTTTGAGGAATCACACAGTGAACAAGAATTCTTTCGTGTTCCCTCAAAATGAGGACATATGTCTAGTTGATTTTGATCAGGTCAAATCTGTTTTGTCAACACCTGTTATTGTAAGAGGAATCCATAACTTTACAAAAATGGACTAAGGTGATGATTAAACCATTCAAGAAAGATTGTTTTTTTTGATTTTCTTTAATGTTTTTGAATCAATGTTCTTTATGTTTCACTTCATTTTTTAGCAAATATAGTTTGAAAAGCTCCTAATGCATTTTGTTCATCCAATTTCTTCAAATTCTGTGTTATATTGTCATTTAAAAAAGAATCATACAGGTGTTGTGTTGAATTGAAATTAGAATTCACACTTATAATTAATAATTTCAAACATAACTTTTTCAGTTGAAAAGATATCAAAATGAATCAAACGGCGTTCAATTGTGGAGTATTTGTTTATGTCCACAATTGCCTACTAGAAATGCATGAATAATTATAAAGGAACTATTCGGTATGTCTACATTTACCCTCATGAGGGTAATAGTGAACAAAAAAATGTTTCAAGAAATAAATTCAATAAGGAATTTCCCTATTGGAATCAGATATTTTTTGGTTGTGCTTTTTAAATACATATATCAACTACAATAAATATAACTAATACCAATTTTTCTGATCTAATGTTGTTCGAGATATGCCAGTCCCTTGTCCACTATTAGGGGGTTAGTCCATTATTCCCCTCGCCTCCCCTATATTGATAAAATCATGAATCTGAACAAAAAATTATTTTAATAGGAGATATTGATATAGATTTATTAACAGATAGCAATCATGTAACCAATTATAAAAATTTAATAGAAAGTAATGGTTTTCAAATTATAAACAAAATAAATCCAAACTGTATTACCAGAAAACGAAATAATTCATCAAGCATTCTTGATCATAACCTAACTAACTGCCACCAGTTGGATTTTAGAATGAAATTAGAAGACACTTCAATAACGGATCAGCGCATAATATATACATCTATTCAAAATGCCAATGATGCACTGAAAAAATTTTAAAAACGTGAAATTATAAAAGTTGATTACACTAAATTCAGGAAACTTATTGCTGATGATTTAAAGAAAAATCGATGTGAAAATTTTGAAGATTTGTTAAAATAACGATTGAATCACCGGCTCTATTATTCATGAAATTGAAATCAGGATTAAAAAAATCGAAATTATGAAACAAAATATTAATGATCAGGAAGTTTTCGTAGAATACAAAATTCAAAGAAATAAGGTAAATACAATGATTAGAAGAGCAAAATCTCAATATGTCAATACACAGTTTGAAGAATCACAAGGCAATCCAAAGAAAATGTGGGATGTATTGAATGATTGTATGAGAAAAAAATCAAAATAGGACAATATCATCACTAATAACCTGGAAATGGCAGATTTAATGAATTTATACTTTTCCCGCATTGGTGAAAACATAGCAAATGACTTAAAAATGCTCTATAACAACATGATGCCCACTGAAATTTTTTCCACTTCATAACAATTCCTCAATGCTTCTATTTCCAACCGACGAAACTGAAATATCAGAAACAATTAGAACTCTCAAAAGAACATGCCCTGATCCTGATAATTTTATTACTAAGAATATTTTTGAATTGATAGACATTTTGGTAGGACCTTTCACTAAATTAATAATTATTTCACAAAAGGTGGTTTTCCAGACAAACTGACACATGCATCAGTTAGACCTATTTATAAAAGTGGGAATGTCCAAGATCCTGAAAATTACAGACCCATAGCCTTATTGAGTATTTTCTCAAAAATTTTCGAAAAAATTTTGAAAAATAGAATTGTTGATTTCAACAATGAAACATATCAATTTGATCTGAATCAATTTGGTTTTCAAGAAAAGAGTGGATCGAAATCAGCTGTTTTAGAAGTTATTCATTCAATTCAAGAGAATCTCGATAAAGGAGGTAGCTGTTTTCATGGACCTCAAAAAAGCCTTCGATACAGTTGACCACTCAATACTTCTAAAGAACTTGGAGTCGATTGGTATCAGAGGAATTGTAAATGATCTTTTAAAATCTTATTTCGAAAAGGACCTACACTAATAATGTGGAGACTGACTGATTGAATATTAACAAAGACGTTCCCCAAGGGTCGGTTTTAGGTCCAATTTTATACTTATTATATACAAAATTATCCCAAATCAATTTATCATATAATTACACCATATACGCGGACGATACAGTGCTTTTATATATAAATGAAAACCCTTCAATTCTAGAAAAAACGATAAATGAGGACTTACAAAAATTTGAAAAATGGCCTTATTCCAATCTTCTCTCTGTTAATTCTAGAAAAACTGAATATATAATTTTTCAACAAAGGAATAAACAAAATATCAAGTTAAATATAAGTAAAAATAAAAAATGAACAATTGAAACAAACTTCTCTGATGAAGTATCTTGGCATTTGGATTGATGATAAGTTAAGGTGGTAAAAACATACTTCTATAACATGCTACCAGACGAAATGAAAGATATGACAAATATAATCAAATTCAAATCCATTCTGAAATCATTTCTGATCGACAATTGTTTTTATTCCCTGGATGAATTTATAAACCAATGCTTGTAATCTTGTGGATGAATTTATAAACCAATGTTTGTAATCTTGTGCATTTGTGTATTTTATACGTCATTATGTCGTACTACATTGTATTTTTTTATCTTTTATTAATTTTAAACCACTTCTGTATGACTTATCTCATGTAATGTATATGATTCGAAGAGATCAATAAATATCTATCTATCTATCTATTGATAATCTGATTTAAAAAACATCTTCCATTATTGGAGCCCTGAGAAGATGTCCCAAATTGAATCCCAAAATAGCTAATATATTTTTATATTCACATATTCTCAGTAGAATCAAATATTTAATTAATATATGGGGAACTTGTTCTAAAAATAATTTCAATAAAATCCTTGCTTTTTATAGAAAAGCGTTGAAAGTACTGTATCGTCTACTATTTGACACTCCAACAAATCACTTTATTCAATGACGAACACATTTTCTTTGATGGAGCATTATGCAATAAACAATCTCGAAGTATCTTACCTTATTGTCAATAAAATTATTGAATCTAATTTTATTTTAACAAGAAATTCAGGAATTCACAATTACCATACACGACAACATAACTTGTTCCATCTAGATTCTACAAACTCTGTAATTGGCCAGAAAAGATTCACCCATGAAGGTCTTTCAAAATTCAATGAAATACCCGAAGACATAAAAAATTGTAGAAATATCACTGAATTCAAAATCAAAATAAAAAAATATTTTCTCCAAAAAAGAAATTGACTTTATTAGGATTCCCTCTTTGGTTTGAATTTTTGTTTTTTTTTTTGTTTTTTTTTGTTTTTTTTTTCTGTAATTCTAAATATTTCATTTAAAAAATATGTAAATACAAAAAGGTTCATGATTAATCTCATACCAGTTTGATACTGTTTGACATGCTATTCTATCTTAGATATAATGATAATTGACAAACATTCAATTTCAAAATTTTACAGTTGTTTTTTGAAAATAACCATTGAACACTTTAATAACAATATTTATTATGAAATGGGTATACCTTTACTTTTATACATGTAGCATTGAATTATGAATAAACGTTATTAATATTAAAATGCGTATTAAATAAAAAAGAAATATATTAACTTCACAGGAAAAAAATTAAATTTGATCAGTACCTATGTCGTGAAAACAGTCTTCGTGTAGCAGCCAACATATTCAATGAAAGGCATCCCGTCCAAAATGTACAACAATCTTCTGTGAATTATGGCGAATTTTAAATCTACCGGATCGGTGGAAAGTTCATTCAATAAACCTAAAAATCCTATAAAACATAGTGAACACGTCCAATTAAATGTGTATCTAGATATTGGGGACCAAGGGCTCTAGTTTTAGAGATGTTTCTTGTAGAACTAGCGTTAAAAAATAATATTTTGATACCTGATAAACCTGATAAACCTAAATTTATAATAACTCTTTAAGGAACGAGCACAAGAGGTTTGAAATAAATTTGAGAATATCTTTTTGGTACCTGGGGGAAAAGAAGAAAATGTGGCGTTTCCCTTTCACATTTTATGGGACAACGAGGCCACTTTCACTTCATGTTAGCTCTGAAAATTGTAGAAAATTGTAAGAAATTGTAGAAAATCCTAATTTTATAATAGAATGCAGGGACCAGTATTCCTTTAAAACAAATGTATGTTGCCGTGTTCTAAACGATCAAGTTAAAGGTAATTTAATTCTGAAGAATACCTACACTTCCTTAACACCGAAATCCTAGAAGTTTTATATGCCTATTGAAATAGTGTGATACCAATGTGGCGGTACTCGCATCCATGCCACAAGACAGGTTCAAGACCGCCTCTTGAAAATATTTAGGAACAAAGCAATTGCGCGTAATAAGGAGCAATACTGGCCGGCTACGTCTCCGGATTCAACTCCACTTGGTTTTTTCTCGTGGGGTTACCTGAAACAAAAAATTTCGCACTGTAGTCTGGTAAACAAATTCAAATCTGTGTTAATTAGTGCTTCATAGCTGATTCGAATCGGACCATAATTACAAATTTCGTCCGCCATCTTGGAGCCACTATCTTGTTTTTTGCATTGACGAACAAATCATAATTTCCGACCTTGAAAACCACCACATATCAATTTTGAATCGAATCGGACCATAATTGCAAATCATGTCCGCCATTTTTTTTGTTCTCTTAGAAAAATTTCACAATGCATTGTCACCGAATTTATGTCAAAATAGCTTGCAAGAGGGCGCCAAAATAAAAAGTTAGGTGGCAAAAACTGACATGGCTGAATTCCTTATGAAATTGCCTTTTCAATGAAGTGTCACACTTACTACTTTCCCTATTCAAATTGTTTGGGTGATAGTGCCCAAGGGGTGGGGGGAGAGGTATGACAGTTGAGGTCATGATAGGAAGATGTTCCCCTTGGATTATAAATCGACCTGTATTTGCATTTTATTCACAACACATGCGTTTTGAAGATATTCGTTCTGTTTCGTTTTCGGTGCCCCACCCTGTATATATTTTGTAGAATATCACTCTGAAGTAATTTCAAAAGTGTCAGACGCTTTCCATAGACCAGAACTTTTGTCAAACGCTTTAATGCTCCACAAATTACTTCAGAGTGATATTCAACAAATTATACATAAAAATCAGCCACACAAATTTAAGTTAAGTAACTCTTATTTTTAATTACCTTTCTCACCTGGTACCTGCCCAAGTGTCACAGAGCGAATTCCACAAGCACGCGGGTATTAGAAGTACATGAGATACCACTCAGAACCTAAGTCTTCATCTTTTCAAAACTAATTTATGTCTGAAGGCCCTGGGATTTTACTCATAAGGAAATATTAACAAAATCTTTTATTTACCAAAATTCTGTTTTCTTTTAAATTTCTTTTTGAACAAAAATCCTCCCAGAGTCGAAGCCGTTTCCAACCGATATGACTAACCCTAGTATGATGCGTCTGCTGGGTTAAAAAAAAAAGAAAAAAAAATGTTGCAGATGAGATTTGAACACAATACGATAACTGACTTAATTCAACTGAAAATTTATAATAAAATACAACTACATTTATAACAAATCACAGATATTTTGAGAGTTTTTTCTTAAAAGCTACAAGTGTATCACAAGCTTTAATTTCATTTGGAATGGAATTATACTCAACTAGACCTCGTACGAATAATGAGTTCATACCTTTACTGGTATTAGATGTCAATATGGAAATTGTTTGCACTTCTAGTACAGTGTTCGTGGACCTCATGATTGAACTTGATGAACTGTTTGAAATAAGTTGGCATCAAACCTTTGACAATTTTAAAAATGAAGATCATTGCCGAGAAAGTCAACCTTTTGGTCACTGATTGCCACTGTAAAGTCTCTAGCATATGTGTTATAGGGGTATATCTATTACATTTTAGGATTAATCTCATCCCACGATTCTGAAGTTTTTGAAGAGAAGCTTTACTGTTATTGTCTAATAGAAACAGTATTGTAGAACAATAATCGAAATGCGGTTGAATGATACTATTAAAAACTGTCGATCTTGCTTTCATTGATATCTGAGCAGCTATTCTTGAGAAGAAAAAGAGTTTTTTAGAATTTTTTTTCTGGGTTGTTATAAAGTGTTCCTTGTATGTTAAATTTTCATCCAATACAACCCCAAGGTACTTGAATTGTTTTACAATTTCTATTTTTTTATTTTCCATAATTAAAGTTATGTTATCTTTATCTATATTTTTTGTCCTACTGTGATTTGAAATGATCATAGCTTTTGTTTTTTGTACATTTAGTTTCAACTTATTTCTCTTCAAGTATTTTTCAGGATTAATTAATTCGTCATTCATTTTTTGAACAGAGGTCTCCACACAATCACCACTAACTGCCAACAGAGTATCATCTGCATAAAGATTAATAAATTCACAGTTAACAAAGCAGTTTATGTCATTCAAGTATAGTATGAATAGTAGTGGTCCAATGACACTACCTTGTGGGACACCTATATTAATCTGTCTTCTAGTAAAGAAATGGTTATTTATTTTCACAACCTGTTTTCTATCACTCAGGTAGCTTTCCAACCATTTCAAAGCAGTTGATTTAATTCCATATGATTTTAATTTCTGCAATAGAATACCTCTGTCTATTGTTTCAAATGCTCGTTTCAGATCAATGAACACTGACACAATATACTTTCCTTTATCCATCAATTGGTTCCAACTAGTAACTGTCAGTTGTAGGGCTGTTTCACATGAATGTTTACTACAAAAACCTGACTGGTTTCCTAAGAAGATATTATTAATATTTATGTGTTCAATGAGTTGGTTATATGCTGCTCTTTCAATCACTTTCTCAATATCTAGTAACGTGTTGATTGGTCTGAAATTCATTGCATCATTTGAATTTTTTACTTTTGGTATGGGTATTATAATGGATGTTTTTAGCACATATTTCTTCGAAATCATTAATAAATTTTCCATGGTTACCATTTGGAGAATGATATACAACGCCTAAGTTAATTTTGTTATTACCTAACTGTACATTTGTAAAAATACACCAATAGTTATACTCCTCAATAGTTATTTTAGTGTTCGTTACAACAATACCCTGTCTTACATACATGAGCACTCCACCTGTATGACGGCTATTTGAATCACATCTTATTAAGTTGTAATTTTTTATATTCAGTTCAACTTCCTCAAAATCTTCCGTTGTCCGGGTTTCACTTAGTAGTAGTATTTTTGGATTATAACAGATAAGTTCCTCAATAATTTGATCCTTATGGGCAATAAAACTCTGTGCATTAATGTATATAATGTCTGAATGGTACTGAATATTAGGATACGCTACTGAAAATTTCTGGTTTGTTCGACAATTGTTGGTATGTTGTTTATGTACCTTATTGTTTTGTTGGTGTACTGCTTGTTTCAGTTCCTATAATTTACCTTTTATCTGGATAAAATATTCCCTTTGTTTTTTAGTTTGATCTGCATATATGCGGATGCTTAGTATTTTTTGTATAATTTTTTGCTTTTCCTTCAGAAATTTAATACCAACCACTTTATTTTCAAAGAGAATTTTAACTGGGCGAGTTTTTTGTTGACTAAATTTTCCTAACCTCTGGAATTTGAATTCCTCATCACCAAAATTTTCCACATTGCTTATTATTTCTTTTAGGGCCTTTTTGTCACTTTCAATCCTAGCTCTGCTGTTGGCTTCATTCACTTCATTTACATTAAAAAGAATGACATTTGAGGCTCTATTCTGTCGTTATAACATTTCATTTATTATTGTTTCAGGGTCCATTTCACTCTCCAGCATTTCCACACGTATTCTGAGTTATCGGTTTTCTTCACTTAGTGTTTTTAGATTATTAATTATTTCTTCACTTATCTTGTTTTGTCGTTCGAGTCCACTCTTTATTACTGGAGGTTACAAGAGCCTATTCTACCCGAAGTTACTATGGACATATATAATGTCCCGGCGAGGGGGAAACATCTCCTTCAAATCTCGTGCAACTAGAAATTTTTAGTCATTTAAGTCCATTTTCAGTCTTTAAATCTTCGCTTCAGTCATCGGTTTGAGTCTTGTTAAATATTTTAAGTCTCATACACATTTTCGCGAGATGTTTCCCCCTCGTGTCCCGATTCCTGCTCCGATCTAAGGTTGGTATGAGTCTAGCTGTCTGAATTCTGAATGTACATTCCTATAACATTACTGTTCATAGTAGGATACCTTCGTCTGAATTCACCATCGCAAAGAATGATCCGAGTATCTGAGGCTAGATTATTTGAGAGATCCTTAGATGAATAGGTATTATTTATCTATGATTCACGGTAAATATTTTGTTGCAAAACGGTATATTTATTTTTCTACGTTCATGCAAAAAACAAAACTTTATTGAACTGTATTTAGTGGCAAAACTGGTTCTTTATTGCACTCATCTGCCATTCAGCTACAGCGTTCTGTCATCATGACAAACATAAAAGTCAAATCGACGCCATATTTACCCCATTTTCTATGAGATTATATTACGTTTTAAACAGTTGCATATTTTGTATTATTGTCAATCATATTTATTACCATTGTTTATATAGAAGATAGTCAACCTTATGGGATTATAATTGGATCAAAATGGATGCGACATGTAGATGACGATAGTGAGCTCGAATCCAAGTCATGTCGTAACTTCAGTGATCTGGCCTCCAAGTCGTAACTTGATTGAAACAATGGGACAGCATTAAAATCAGGGTTTTTTGAAGGAACCTGCATTAAAATGACGTCAAATATTCATGTTTGTAACTAATCACGCTAGATGACACTCTCGTTTGCGTCCAACACCAATTACACAGGCATTGACTAACTATCTTACATCTATATAAACAATGTTATTACATACTGGGATTACAAAATTACCAGAAAATGCAATTTAATAAAAATAAAATGTGTTTCTTCGAATATTATTATATTACTTTTAGCAACCAGATTTGAACAAAGAATGTCCTTCTTACACTTTAGTACCACTTGAATGAAACAGTTTTAGGATTTTGCACAAACGTAGAAAAAATATGGTATGCAACTCGTGCAAAAGTTGTTTATTGCACTCGACGTGTTCTCCAACTCGGCCTGACTGCCTCAATTTCACAATTTCACGTCGACTTCAATAAACAGTTACTTTTTGCACTTGTTGCATAAATAACTATTATTGCTCACTTACGAACAATTAAACATCATTGGAATTTTTTCAATATTATTTCATAATACTGTCTCAAATAATTCAAGGGTTTATGGACTCCATGCCATCAAAAATTTAGTGACGCTCAAAGCATTCAATATACCTATCAAAGTTTTCAATTTTTAATGATTTGAACTTCAACCCAATGCCACCAGACAAGAGTTCCTTTTCGCTGTTTGGTAAAATAAAAATAATTGCAACATATTTTTAAGGCAGTGCTCCATTTTCAATTCTGTCGCTATTCCATTATTAAACTTGATAGCTGAATGTGTTCTTTTCTGCCAACCTTAGAATATAATAACGATAATAATTTTTATTTGCCAATGTGGTATAATATATACATATGGTATGTCCATGATTTATAATATATATAAAATATAATTACAAAGTAATACGAATAAAATAGGAATATAAAAGTCATGCTTATTAATAAGTATGAACGAAAGTCGTGCATGTAAATTGCCTAGTAAAAATATAGACAAACGCTCGTCGTAGATAATAATAAATAAAACTTAGAATAAATAAAATGAAATTAGTGCTCAGCGTAAAACATCATCCAGGAATTAATCACAACTGTAGTAACATTTATTTAGCAGCAATTGCTTTACTGTGCCGTTAACCACTTTATCAGGGGTAATTTGCTTCATCTGTTGTGGTAATTTTTTTATACAGATTTGTCAGAGGGCTAATTATTACTTCAATAACTTTTTTTATTGTTTCTATCGACAACTCATCCAATTCAGTAAACATTTTATTTTTCAATATTTTTTAGTCTGCTTAGCACTTTCAGATCATTTTGGAAAGAATGGATTTTAATGTGATTCCTTGAGACCATACAAGCAAGTGAAATGTTTTACACAAAATTATTTTGAGTTGCGAATCTGGTAGTACCTACCTATTTAAAGATCTGTAGGCAAACAATTCTGCTCAATCTGTGGGATACTTTATTTATTTCACCGTTCTTGTACCATAACCATGCTGTGATTGAAACATCTCGAATTTTTCCAGTTTTTGAACATACATATTAGACACTCATATACAGGTTGTCCCAAAACCCAATGTCATCCTTTAGAGTGCTGATAGTCCAGCTCATGACTGACCAGAATATCACAATATGACATTAGTAAAATATTGATAGTTTTGGAGATGTTGGCACTTTTATGAATTTTGTGAAAATCGAAACTTTTGATCAGTATTCCGAGTGTCACAGGTACAAAACTTCGTAGTTTAAGATTCTAATTTTTGTTATGCAATCCTGAATAATCCTCCCATTGATTAAAATCCAATATACAAATATTGGTGCAATACCTTTGGAGGAAAAAAAACATATTTGCACGATCCACGAGTTAATTTATTTTATTAGCTTACTTAGACTCTTCATACTGTAAACAAAATCACCACACGAACCTTGCAAGTTACTTCAAAAAGTTGCTCATTCGGTTTAGTTTTTGACATGTTACAACATTCACTATCTTCCACTTGAGTAAAACAGATTTTCCTGGTTTACTGCAATAGGAGTTCATAGTGAAATTATTTCAATAATTAGGAATTCGAATGAAAACACTTGGTAAATTGAAGTGACAGGTATTTATTGACAACTAAACAAAAGACAAAGAAAAATTAAAGAATGTGTACAAACTCCCTGCAACCAAGTCGAATGCAAGCTTGCCATCTTTAAAAAAAAAATTGTATTCGTCGTGTACTTCCTTCGGCACTTATTTGGAAAGCTGCTTCATTAATACGACGTTTCAATTCATGTTCATCATTTACTGGGTGTGCATCTAGCGGGTTTAGGAGGCCACAAAATGAAACCAAGACGGCCGCTCCATCTCTGTGGATAAGTTTGATTGAAATAATTTCTCACTGGTTGTGCGTAATGAGCTGGACAACCATCATTTGGGAACCACATTGCCCTGCATATGGCCATTGTTTATATAGAAGATAGTCAACCTTATGGGATTATAATTGGATCAAAATGGATGCGACATGTAGATGGCGATAGTGAGCTCGCATCCAAGTCATGTCGTAACTTCAGTGATCTGGCCTCCAAGTCATGTCGTAACTTGATTAAAACAATGGAAAAGCATTAAAATCAGGGTTTTTTGAAGGAACCTGCATTAAAATGACGTCAAATATTCATGTTTGTAACTAATCACGCTAGATGACACTCGCGTTTGGGTCCAATACCTTTTCCACAGGCATTGACTAACTATGTTCTTTTTAAACAATGATATGGCCAAAGGTACATCTTCCGAAAGACTATGCACTTCGTTTTCTAAAAAATCGCGATAAATTTCTCTGTTAGAATGTTAGGTAATTCAAAGGGGACAATTATTGTACCGTTCCAGCTGCCGGTCCATAAATAAATGAAAAGATCGTTTTTAAAAAGATGACACGCTTGCATTCGACTTGGTGGCGGCAGTTTTTTACATGATACAACATTCACTATCTTACACTTGAGGAAAGAAGATTTTCCTAGTTTACTGCAATAGGAGTTCATTGTGAAATTATTTCAATAATCAGGAATTCGAATGAAAACACTTGGTAAATTGAAGTGACAGGTATTTATTGACAACTAAAGAAAAGACAAAGACAAGAATGTGTACAAACATGTATGTCTTGTGGGATGTTTTTCTTTGCGTTTATTGTTGTGAAACACATATAGATTGTTTATTTATTTATTTATTTATTTATTGAGTACATCATTTTACAGCAGAGCCTTTCACAGAATGAGGCAAAAAAATGTTGAGGGCCTCTCGCCATGTTATACAATGAAAGAAAAGTAGAAAATCATATAGCAAGAAATATAACACATGCAGAAATTCCGTGTGTGAACTGACAAAAACTCAGTGAGTCAAAAGTTCACACATGGCACTACAGCAGTGATTGAAAGAATTTAATATACAGAGTTAGTCAAATGTATGGAACCACCCATTTTTCTCAGTTAATATGAGGGTTATCGAAAAAAGATGCAGATAAAAGTTAAAGGGTATTTCACTCTGTACCTTTCTATGAATTCAAATATTTTTTAGATGTGCCATTGGTGGTGGAGTAGTGACGTCATCAGCATTTTTTTTTCAAATGGAACCATATATCATGTTTACTATCGTTAGAAAGCTTGTTTTTTTCTCATTTCAGAAGTACTAATATTATTTCAACTCTCTCGATAGGTACATTGTGTTTCGTTTTTTGTGTCCACCTCTGTAATTCACTTACCTATTGCTTCATTTGTTCAAAATTTTTCTTAATCATGGAATGTAGCCAGGTAGATATTTTGAGCGATATGGCAATTTGATGCTAACAGTGGCGTACGTAAGTTTTTATAAAATAATATTTTTAATGTGCTACATTGACAGTTGTTTCATTAAAAAAATTCCACTTGCAATGTTCACAATTAACATTCGCCTCATAAAATGAGTAATGGTTATAGGATATTTTCAAAATTCACCTCAATGGCTCAGTCATTCGAGACATTACATATTTTATCTCAGATCACGGGTTCAAATAAAAAATTAGTTTCCAGGACTAATGAATAAGTAAATGAAATAGCCGCTCTACATAAATTGTCCTTTTCATTAAAAAAATAGTAATATTTTGAACTATTTCTGTTTTTTTCTCTTACCTTCTAATTTCTATATAGGAAAAATTCAGGATTAGGGCACTTCAATTATTCTGGAACAAAATTTTCTATCGACATTTTCCTATAGAAAAATAACTAGAAATGTAAAAATAAGCATATAAGAAACTCATACATACGTATGCCACTGTCTGGATCAAATTGCCATGTCACTTAGAATATCTAACTGGCTACATTCCCTGATTGAGAAAAATAGTGAACAAAGTAAGCAATGGGTAAGTGAATTACGGAGGTGGACACCAAAATACGAAACACAGCTTGCCTATTGGGATAATTAGAATAATAATGGTACCACTGAAATGAGAACAAAAACAAGCTATCTAGCGATACCAAGCATGAATAAAAAATATTTGAATTTATGAAAAGGTGCAGAGTGAAACACCTTCCAATTTTCCAAAATTCAGGGCTGTAATTAGTGATTTGAACGTATCCATAGCACTCTAAATTCAAAATTGAAAAAAAAAAAGTTACTAAAAGTGACAAATGATCCATTGTTGTATTCAGAATATCATGTGGAGACAAAGAGGTGAAAATATACTGGGGGGTCCCATTTAAAAATCGAAAGTTTAAGTGACTTCCGGTAAACAGGAAGTTACATGAACTTGAGTTATTCGTTAAAAACCGCGGTCTTATGCAGATCCTCCAAATTTCATTCCATTATCTTCAAAAACAAAAAAGTAATAGGGGCGAGCCACCTTCCTCGGACACCCGGTATATTTGGCGTTGGGCAATTAGATATTTTTTTACTTTTTGATCCTACAAATTTGATGGAGAAACACTGGCATCATTATTTGCATGCAATTATTGGCCTAATGTTCAGTCACATTCAAATTTGAGGTGAAAAAACCTCCTACCAATCCTGATCAGCTAATATTTCGATAAAGGCTTCTTTATTATGCATTTTAAATAATTTTTTTGCAATTTTACACATTTGTGTTTACTTATTTTATAGCTAATCGTGATTTTTTATGGTGATATTATTGTTGGTGTCCCACAGGGCCCAGTGTTGGGCCCAGTGCTTTTTCTGTTGTTTGAATGCACCTAAACAAAGGCCAATTTTACAGTATATGCCGATGATACAGCACTAGTTAGTTGTATCAGATAAAAAAGATTGAAATCTACAAAGCAAAGGAAACCAAATCCTACAAAATTTGAACACCTGGTTAAAGGAAAATTCCCTATATCTGAATAATCAGAAAACACACCTAACAAGATTTCACGCCAGACAAAAAGAAGTGCTAGTTTCAATTTGAAAATGAGAAAAGTCATTGTGGAACAATTGTGCCAAAACTGAACTCTATGAATTATCTTGTCGGAAACCTTTGTTATATTCTAGACCACAAACAACTAACTAAGCTGTATCATGCCCAAGTCGAATCCCAGGTTCTCAACCATAAGTCATTCATTACAAGACAAGTGTAAGTATTTTTTTAAAATGTTAATATATATTTTTATTTATTTCGAGTTTTTTATCAGTCAGTACTGTGATTTTTATATCTACATTGTCTGTTGGTTTTAAGTGTGAATGTATGCTGAACTGATTAGTATGATAAGTTTTTTTAAGTTCAAAGGACCCCGCACCATTATTATGGGTTTCTGGGTCCCAGTGGAATTGGCTGAAACTGTAGTATGTTATTTTCTTCATTATCCTGAAAAAAAGTTCTCATGGGCCCAACTCGATCCTATGACTAGTTTTCCGGATACAGCCTCTCAAAGATATGATTTTATACGTCATGAGTGTAAGTACGACAACATTACTTTGTGTATCTGTGCCTTAGAATTAATTTTCCAGTATAAATTGTAACTGTTGTACCTTCACAATCATTTCTTTAGATAAATACTTCAATTACTTGAATACGAACCACAGGGTGTTGACTAAATTCTGGACAATAACTTATTGTGAATTTTTCAATTCAATTCAATTTATTGCCATTCTAGTTACAAATTTTACAATTTATACAAAAATTCATGTTACAAAATTTACAATATACATGATATTTCGATTTCTGGTATTATAGCAGCATCTGGTTCAGGGTCGGAAATTGCCTAGGCAAATATGCCTGTATTGCTTTTCCAACCCTTTACATATGCTTTCGAATTTGCATTGCGTGTGTAGTAAGGGCGAGCGTATGATACTAAAAATAAATAAAATGAAGGTTCATTGTAGCAATGAGGAAGAACCGACGGAACCACAGTGGTTTGGTAATCAGTTTATGCGTCTTAGATACATCATGGAGTCAATAGATTAACTGTTTCTTTCTCTGGTTTTGAATCTAACAAAATTTTTCATGGTTTTCTATTATGAATTTTTTTACTAACTTTTTGAAGATCTTGTGGTTTTTTATATGTCTAAGGTCAGCTGGGATAAGATTGAAGAATTTTGGACCAAAATACATAAATGATCTTTGGGTTACAGATTTTTTGAATGAATGAACTTGAATGTTGTTGTTTAGAGTCGATCTGGTCATCCTGTTTTTTTTCACCGTATATTTATTTTGCGTACTGTGCATTCGTTGTAATGATTGGTAAATAAATAGTGTTTTTATATTAAGCAGGTCAGTATCTTTATAGAGTAGGTGGGTAGAAAATAGTCTGTCTTTTTTTAGTATAATCTTAATTAATATATTTTGTGCTGTCTGTAATAACTGTAGTGTGGTAATGAAAGCGCCTCCCCATGCGACTATGCAGTATCTGACAATTGATTCAGCAAGACTATTGTACAAGATAATCAAATTTTTTCTCGAAAGGATGTCTCGTAGAATATAAAATTTATGAGATAGTGCTCTTATTCTTCTTGTCACATGAGATATGTGTTCAGACCAGCGTATATGTTGGTCTATTATTACACCTAAATATTTAATTGAAGATGTTTTTTCTAAGCTCGGGCAGCGACATGTCTCAACATCACAGGTTGGCGAGTGTATTTTAAGAATAAATCGGGTGGGTTGATCAATTATTGTTGGGGAGAAGGTTATATACTTAGTTTTTTTGATATTCAAGCTTAGTGAGTTGTGGTTCAACCATAGTAATATTTTTTTCAGTCCCGACTCAGCTTTGTAATTAACATCTTCCCAATCCCTACCTGTGAAGACTAGAGCTGTGTCATCTGCATAACATATCAGATGTCCCATAAATTCACTTATATGAGAGATACTATTTATGTATACAAGGAACAGTATCGGACCTAACACTGTTCCTTGTGGTACTCCTATTTCAACCTTCGACTCTGAGCTAATTTCCTTTCCAATTTTCACTACTTGGTATCTCTCAGATAAGTAATTCTTTAAGAGATTAAGGGCTGTGCCACGTATGCCATATTTTATAAGTTTATCAAGCAGTTTGTTGTGAGAAACCGTATCGAAAGCCTTAGCGAGATCAAGGAAAATCGCAAGGCATTTCGTTGAGTCATCCATGGCTTTCACTGTATGTTCCAGGAAATCAATAACTGCGTTTTCTGTGTTCGATTTTTTTATGAAACCATACTGTCTCTCATTTATGATATTGTGGATATAAAAAAATCCAAGCATTCTATTTTTCAGAGCCTGTTCGAATAATTTAGCAAAGTTATTTATAACTGATATCGGTCTATAATTCGTTAACTGACAGGAATCGCCAGCTTTGAAAATTGGAGTGACAATAGATTGTTTCCACTGATTTGGGATTTCCCCAAATGCAAAACATAAGTTGATAATATGAACTAGAGGTTGAATTATGTGTACATGAATATTTTTTATTGTCACTGAACTAATTTTGTCAGGTCCAGGAGAGCAGTGGTTTTTTAGATTAGATATGAGGATTGTAATCTCGTTAGATGTGGTTGGATTTAAAAAGATTGATGAATTGTTTGGAGTTTCATTCAAAAAATGTTCAGGTATGTTAGTTTCCTCTATATTTTCTGCCATTTTCAATCCTAAATTAATAAAGAATTCATTGAAAGTATCTGCTTTTTTCTTATTGTCAATTATTGGCTCAGTTTTTTCATTTCTAATTATGATGTCTTCTATGTTTTTAGTAGATTTTTTTCCTGATATGTCGTTAATTATTTTCCAGATTTTTTTATAATTTCCCCTTGCATCCTTTATTTTATTTTGATAATAGTCGATTTTTGTTTTTTTAATTAGACGATTTAGTTTATTTCTGTACTCTCTATACTGATTTTCTAGTTGAATATTGTGATTTTTTAGCAGCTTCTTTTTGAGTTTATCTCTTTCATTAATAGAGGTAATCAGACCCGATGTAATCCACGGTTTTATTTTATTATATTTTTTTGGTTGAAAAATGTTTGTGGTAGTCGCGTTACTTATGTAGTTATTCAGTTTATCTATAAAGAGATTGTATGATTCTTGCACTTGTTCACTTGATAATACCTCCCTCCAATTTTCTTTACTCAAAAATTCATTCAATTTTTTATAATTAATTTTTTTCATTATTTGGTCTCTTTCAGCTTTGGATGAATGACTTTCATGGTCGGAAAGTGAGATTGAAATGATTGGCGTGAAATGATCTGTTATGTCAGTATTAATGATGTAAGGGTCGATTTGGATTTTATTTTCTAAACATTTTTCTTTTCTTATAAAGATATGATCAATAGCAGATTCAGAATTCTGTGTGACTCTAGTTGGTTTGTTAATATATGATATGAAACCCTTCAAGTTCAAAACATTAAAATATCTGTTTGTATCAGGTTGTTCCGTTTGAAGTAAGTTTATATTTATATCTCCCGCGTATATTTCTAAATTTTGCTTTTTCAAGTTTTCCAAATATATTTCTAGATCAGTTATGTAACTTTGAACATTTGTTGCCGGTGACCTGTAAAAAGCTGTTATACCTATTGTATTGTGTGAATGTAAGAGTTTATTTGTGAAAGTTATCCTGAGAAATTTGGTTTCGTTTATTGGTGAAATTTCGACAATAGCAGAAAGGCTACTTTTTGTATATACAACTACTCCATCACATTTATTGACTGTTGATTCATTATAATGTATATTACAGTTTGGAATAGAAAAATCACTTACGTTTTCAATCTTTCTTGTTTCCGATAGAATGATTACGTCTAGGAGATCTTCTGCCATTTGGATATGTATTAGTAATTCATTGTGATGTTTCTGTAAACTTCGTATATTGAAGTGGGCGATACCGATACCTCTTTTGCTTCCGCCGGTTCTACCTTGTACATATTGTTGAAAATTATCTAGTATTTTTGTGTCAATTTGTATGTTTTCATCTAGTACATCCAAAAGATCTAACATTTAAGTATAACTGATTGGGGCACTGAGATACCCCTTAACGATTAAGTTATTTTTATGATACGGTGTAATATAAAAATTTTTGAAACGAATTTTGAAAAGAAATGAAATCGAATGAGTGTAATTAATAATAAAGACAGTAATAGTAATGATAATAGTTTATAATGAAATTCAAATTTAAGTTTGAGATTAGAGAAAAAAAAAGAAATTAAATAAATAATTTATATAATTTAGGTGTCTTCTTTGCCAATAATGCGTATATAGTCTGTTTTATTTTTTATAATGGACACTTGATTATTTGCTTGAAGATAAATTTTTCCATTTCCAGTCCATACGTTTTTTAATCCAAATTTTTCGATACATTTATTCAGCATTTGAACCCTCATAGTAGTGAGATCTTCTCTTATTACAACACCTGTTCCCTTGAGTAATTTTTTTCTTGAATAAATTCCTTCTTTTGCGTCGAGATTTTTCAGTTTGAGGAAGATTCCTCTATTTTTTGTATCACTTCGTTTACCAACCCGGTAGCACAGTTCGATTTCTTCGTTTCTTAAATTCAAGGACATCTTGGAGTTGAGAAAATTTATTATTTCCTCTCTTGTATTTTCTTGGTATTTTTCTTTAAAACTAAATATTCTAAGATTGGCCTTTCTGTTTTCTTGGTCAATTTTCTCCATAGTTTCTTCGATCTTCTCCTTTTCCACGTTTGTTTCATTTATTTTATATTCAAGAGTTTTCACTTTGTTTTCACTTTGTTTTCACAATCCGATTTCAGTTCAGTAAATTTATTCAGAAGCTCCGCCACTGTCACTTCCAACTGTGATAATTTCTTCTCCAGAGTTTTTGCGACGGCTTCGGTCACGTTGTTCACTATAGTTTTAAGGAAAGAGTCGCTTTTTATACACTTGTTAATGGCATGGCCAACTGCTGTTTCTATTTCATCTCTTATTTCGCGTGTCAAAACCATATTTGCTTATTTTTTCACTGCTTGAGACAAGGCTATTGATTTTTTCACTCACTGACAATTTAGAAATTGTTTTATTGATTGAAACACCGTTATTTATACTAATTTTGGGGAGCTCAGTTAACACGCAGCTATTCGGTTCTCGCCATTTTAATTCAGTCAACAACCTGTTGTTCGTGTTCAAATAATTTGAGTATTCATCAAACGAAATGAATCTGAAAGTACAATTTATACTGAAAACTCATTACGAGGCACAGAAATACAAACATATGTTTTGTCGTACTTACACTCATATGTACAAAATCATATCTTTCAGGGGCTGTATTCCTGAAAACTAGTCATAGGATCGAGATGGGCCCATGGGAACTTTTGATCAGGATAATGAAGAATAACACTACAGTTTCAGCTAATTCCACCGGGACCCAGAAACCCTTAAGAATGGTGCGGGGTCCTTTATAAGGCTTAAATGATGAATAAATTATGTATTTAACTTTTACTTTCTGGGAAGCAACTTCTTCATGCAGAGATGTTTTCGTTGCTCAGAAAAAAATTATTAGATTTACAGCAGGAGACTCAAGGAGTACAAGAAGTAAACGACTTTTTAAAAATTTTAAAATACTGATGGTGGATTTAGTCAACATTACTTCAAAATAGTGCTTAAATATTTATGTTAAAATCGAAAGTTGAACCTCTTATATCAAATGGCACGTTTATACAACAATGTTAAGTTTATGCTAAAAACCTTTGATGTTACCGTTATGTTTGTGATAATGGTAAAGTTGACTAAACCTAAACCCACCCTAATTTTGTATCTATCCTATCAATCTGTTGGTTGGATATGTTTGATTATGTTGACAAGTTGTTTAAATCAAGCTTGAAGCCACACAATAATGAATTGAAAATACACTCACCTGTTTGATAAAAATATCCGGTTAACACCAAACAATTTCCAAATTTCAGTGTCAATAGCTGTCCTTTCATCAAGAGCTCTTTTATAATGTTTGAATGGCAGCCAGAACACTTTCAGTTGCGACACTTGCTTGCAGTGTTGTTCTTATGGGGTTTTGAATTGTACTGTTGAATTTTGTTGGATTGTACAGTTTTGAATTGTGTTTTTATATATGCAAACCGTCATTGTTTCATAAGTAATTAATGTGTCCATTTTATTAATACTATGTGTAAGACAGACTTTAACTGCCGTTTTGTAAGAATTCACTGACATAATTCTCCCAATGTAACATGGATGAGACTATTCAATTTGCTCCCCCTTGAACTGAAAAACTCTAGTACTTCCAACAGCTTTGAAATTGCGCTCAAGTCCTTCCTTCTGGAAAATAATTATTACTACAATCAGGAAATTATTGAATAATTACATTATCATTTCGTTCCTGTTTATACAAGTTTAATGAATGATACTCTTGTAAACTGTCTACTTACCATAAGTTTTTTTTAAGGTTCTCCACAACTAATCCTACGAAATGTACATTTTAATTGTCTTACAGGATAATAAAATTATCATTATAAAACAATCCCATTGCATTTATTCTATTTAATTTTGACATCTGCACACTCAAATACTGCTTCTTCTGATATGCTGAGTGAATCACTTTGTTCTTTCTAATTGGTTCTGGTTTTAATAAAGGTTGCTGTTCCACCATGGGCCCCGCAGTTCTGCAGTAAGTAAAAGGATGTTAAGATATTGTGTTATGTTGTAATTATTGAGTTGACTTTGTGATTTCCAATGTTCATTTACACATAGAGCAATACAGTCTTCATGCTCATCAAGTGCCTCTTGACTTGTATTGTATTGAATAGACGGTAAAGGTAACGTTATCAGGCTCATTCTCGAAACAAAAAGAAAAGTGGTGTTACTTACGTAGTTTTATCTCCTGAACACGAATCCGAAAGAATTTCGTGGGGATCTCTTATACTTTTCGAGTTATGACCTTTTGAATCTTGACCATTTTCAAACACGATTTTTTCGGTCAAAATGGTAGAAAATGCCTCCTTCTTTTAGACGACACTTTTTTCATTCCCTAATCAACTCTTATTTCACAATTACATGCACCAAAACCAAACGTTTTAAAGAAAAAATTAACCTTCTTATATTACACTATTCTTAACCTCATTCTCCAGTGGCGTTCGTTCTAGAGATGTGGGAAAAGTTATGTATACTTTATAAGAAGGTTGATTTTTTGTATAAAACGTTTGGTTTTAGTGCTTGTAATTGTGAAATATGAGTTAATTAGGGTCTCAAAAAAGTAATCAACAAAAAGAAGGAGGCATTTTTTCTATTTTTGATCGAAAAAATCGTGTTTTAAAATGGTCGATTTTCAAGATTCAAAAGGTTATAACTCGAAAAGCATAAGAGACCCCCACGAAATTCTTTCGGATTCGTGTTCAGGAGAAAACTACGTAACACCATTTTTTTTTTGTTTCGAGAATGAGCCCGATAAGCTTACCTTTACCGAATAAACAATAGATTGCTAAATCTGAAAGTCGATCTCAAATTATTTTTCCATGTAGATTAACAAACAGATATATTTTTGAAATATTTTCCGTGCAACGAAACTGCACCCCCACCTGGTTATGGATTTCAGTCGTTTTAAGCTTGCCATAAACATGCAGACATTTTCAAGCTACCAGATCTGGATTCTGGATATAAAAAAAATTATAACTTTCTTAGATTTTTGCAGTATCAATGAGGAACACACATTTTCGGTTGTCGTCTTGATATCGAAGTTTTCCTGGCAATCCATACTTTCTCATCATGTACATTTCTTGATTATAATTTTTCAAAGTTGACATCAAAAAACAAAAAATTGTGTGACCATATTGACATATGACTTCTACTTCTTCTTCTTCATTTCCTATAGGCTAAAAAATCGAAGTGTACGCCATCTAACTATCACTAGGGCAACTGCTGTGGGGGTGAACCAAGAAGACTAAAAACAAGGAGTGTTTGATTCCCATAAGACATTTGGGACACACCCTCCTTGTTTTTAGTCTTCTTGGGGGTGAACAACAAACAGTAGTCCATTGTTTTCCTTGTAAAATGACTCGTTTTCATTTCTTAATTTTCAAGTTTTTATGATCAGATTTCACCTAAAAGTGCTTAGAATAGGCCATTTGTAAACTGTAGTGTTTGGCTGTTTGGTATTGGTGAATACAATCATGCAAAATATTCATTAAACCGTATCGACCAAATTGCGGAAATTTTGTTCTGTTCTTGATAAGTGTTCCTCTTATGCACTTCAGATATCAGGGTGGATTTAGTCAACTTTAGCATAAGCATTATTATAAACATAACGGTAACATCAAAGGTTTTTAGCGTAAACTTAACATTGTTGTATAAACGGTCCCATATGATATAACAAATTCAACTTTTGCTTTTAACATATATTTAAGCACAATTTTAAAATGATGTTGACTAAATGCACCTTCAGTTTTCATAAATTTTCTCTCAGTGATAGAAAGCTGTGTATCAAATGAAGACAGTGCTCAAGATTGGAAAATCTATTATAAAAAATATGCATATGTTTGCAGTCTCCACTTCCAACAACAGGACTATTGTTTACTTACATGGTATCTTAATACCTACATCGTTTTATTTTCAATATCTTAATTCAATAACGATGACTTGTTACAGCTATATACACACCTCTAACAGTTAGGAGAAAACTTTAAAAAGGAGTTATTCCAAGTCAAAAGGTTTCATTATCGGAATATCGAAAAACCCAGTCAAAGGTTAACAGAAGTCAAAGAAAATGTAGTCAAATAATAGAGTGTAAAAATAGGTTTAAGCGCCACCCATCACCGGAAAGTCGAATTTCTTCCTCGTCCCTTCCAGCTCAGGTTAGTTGGCATACTTATCAAGAGTGGGGGTGGAGATAATGAACTCGATGAACATTGGCAACACAGCACCTGTCCGTTCTCGATTACAGCGCCAATCAGGTATAAATTTCTCGATCGTAGAATCCGTTTCTTGCAAAAACCATTGATTTCAAGAAAGAGATAAATTTTGTATGGGCTCAGTGGTCCCATAAGAATTCCAGAAGCTCTCAATTTTTTCAATTCATCATTTCATTTAATTTTTTTTCTTAAAAATTATCATAACCAAAAATCACTGAGGTTCCGTAATTTACACAAAAACATTGAGTAGTGAAAAAAAATTAAAAAATTTTCAAACAAAAACTGTGGGCTTTACCAAGGTAGTGTTTGCTCTTTTATTCCAATAATATATTTGGTACGACGGCGTATTGGCGCCATCCAACCAGTGTAGTTTTTATTAAAGTTTAAAATTTTGAGATATTTTTTTCAAAATTTTGACTTTTTTCTCAAAATTTCGACTTTTTTTCTCAAAATTCTGAGAAAAAAGTCAGACTTTTTATCTCAAAATTCTGCTTTTTTTTCTGAAAATTTCGTTTTTCTCAAAATTTTGACTTTTTTCTATAAATTTTGACTTTTTTCCCAAAATTTTGACTTTTTTCTCAAAATTTTGACTTTATTTCTCAAAATTTCGGCTTTTTTATCAAAACTTCGACTTTTTATCTAGGAAGGATGGCGCCAATACGACGTCGCAATTTTGGAACCTATTTAAAGTTTCACGTAGGTACGATACAAAAACCTTACTCATTTTCAATAGAGCTGATTATGCGAATAAGTGTTTGTTCGCCTTGTTCTTTGAAAAAATTAGGTGTATGAAATTTTATGTTGAAAAAAGAACACCCAATGGAAAAGAATCGGGAAACATGCCGAAGTGAAGGACAAATTGAGATTGAAAATTATGAAGAGGGCAAGGTCCACTTGTACTATTGGCATTTTCACCAAAAAAATAATGAAGTCATTTCATAAACAAATAGAATCTCGTAATTCTATACCTCAAACAACTTAATAATCCAGGGATTATCTTTAAAATACTAATAACTGCAATTAACAATATTCTCAATTCTACAAAATCTGTCAAATTTTAAAATTTCGCCACAAAGCTCTTATAAAAACACAGTTTTGTTACATTTCTCTGTGCTATAAAGTTTGTTGTTCACCCTCATCGGTAGACATCTTAGTTTATTTAGCGACATCTAGCGGTTGCCTTTTTTCGCCTATATCCGGCTATATGTTCGATAACTGTGATCATTACCCAGGGGTGCAATTACGAACACTCGATCCGTAGTAAGTTTGACATATGTCAGATTTTATCAATTATAAAAACGAATACAATTCAAAATATATTGCAACTTGAGTCGGTATCAATGGTCTATATGGTAGATATAATTCCATGCTATCTCTATTTAAAGACATTTCATAATTTCGACTTCGTTTCGTCGAATCGGGAACAACCATCGTTCTAGCCTACGTATCGTGACAGCTCTCTTATCGAGTGTTCATAATCCCACCCCAGTTCCGAGGAAATGTGAGAATTCCGTCGTTCTGTTATGATGGGTGCATTAGGTATGTTTTTATAACTCGGAA
Organism: Chrysolina oricalcia; assembly: GCA_944452925.2. Classification (NCBI taxonomy): domain Eukaryota; kingdom Metazoa; phylum Arthropoda; class Insecta; order Coleoptera; family Chrysomelidae; genus Chrysolina; species Chrysolina oricalcia. The sequence continues at coordinate 37,486,662 of OX101825.2, forward strand.
GCTTCCGTATACTGCAATGCAGTAATAAAAGACGACGTTATTTTAAATATTGCATGACCGTATTTGTTTTGTAAAATAAGTGTTATCGGTTATCATCTGGTTTTTCCCTTATTTATTACTTACCTTATTTCTAACCTTTCTTGGGAGTTGAAAACAAGTCTATGTTGTATGGCAAATTGGTAATGATGGAGACTCTACTGGAAGCAGATTTTTTCTGGGTTTAAATTAAAATGGTGCAGGACAACTTCTCTCAATAAAACCACATCATCATCATACGTAAACCGAAAACGGTTAATTCTTTCTTTTAGAATAGACATTTTATTTACTTTACTTTATATCAAAACCTTTGCTTGGCCTTTCTTATCTCCAATTTATTAATACATTCAAGTAATTAAAGAACAAATATACAATAAAAACAAATGGGGTAATCAGTAATAGCAGGTATCAGATTATATTTTAATGACAGAATATATACAATCTGTGATGAGTGGTCACGTTTAGAAGGAATAATTAAAATAAGGGAAAAATAAGACCAACTTAAAGCAGGCATAAATAAAGTCAGGCACTATATCCTTAATAAGGGAAATATAAGGTAAGGAACATGAGCGCATGCGCAGATGTCAAAATAAGGGTGACTTTAATACTGCTCTTCCTAAAGTGCGTGTCCGATAACTCTCTATATCTCCTGACCTGATACGTTCTTTACTTATGCAAAATATGCCATGTGATAGCATAGTCCGGCAGCCAAAAGCTGACATGGAAATTTCGATTTGAGGCAAAATGTGACTCAACACGTTCTTTTCCTGAGGTCTTCATTTTGAAAGAACTTCATCTTGATCCAATACCATAACCATTATCGGGAAGTCACCATAGTACAACCCACTGAGGCATTTCTTATGACGCCATGGATAATGGCAAATCAAAAGTGTTTCAGAACTTTGGCTGATAGGTTCGGTTTTAGTTGGAAACATGCTCATATAATTGTTATGAAAACTGTTTTAAAAAATTGTTTAAAAATATTTACATCAACAGTCCGTAATTTTAGTGCCCTGCGAGGGAACAACTCCTACCCCATTGTTGATGGTTATGTTGATAGAACCCATATTCCCATTTCAGGACCAAACGGAAATGACCTCCTTTTATAACAGAAAAGGCTTTCACTTTTTTCTCCTTCAAGAATGTTTCTATTTCTTCATCCATTAATTGCATACTCATAATTTCCCCTCTCACTTCCGAATTAACGTCTAATAATCAACTGCAGTCGTCAAAATAAGTCATGTTTTCATAAAAAAATTCAGGGGTAAAGTAGAAATTTAAATACATTTATAAATTGTTATTTGTCGCACTTTATTCTGTTTCTCTACTTCATCTTCTCCTCTGTGTTCATTGTACTATTATAGTTAACTATAATTTCATTGCATATGAAGGGTCCTGTGGAAAAACGATGAGGTTCCATTTTTTTGCGAAATCGACATTTCAGCGGCATCTGTTAGCTTGTAGCATGGAGTATCAACATACCAATCCTTACAGGAGACGAACAATGAGATTCCATAAAAAAACTGCGGTCGAAAGTTGGCAACACAATGTAAAAACGATGAGACTCCGACATTAGATTGATATTTTCCACTGGACCCTTCATATCAATAATCACAAAAATACTCAACAAAATTTACATGAACAGTGGCCAAAATCATGGCAATTTCAATGAAAAAAAAATTCAACAAAATGTACATACAAGTGTTTCGACATTTCGCCACTTTGGCGCTCGCATTTAATTTTGAATTTACAACTCTCTCTCTCTCTATATTTCTTGGTCGTTACTCCTCATTGGTGCATTTGACCAGCTCGACTCCAGAGGCTGCAAGTTTGGCTGATTACATAATCATCTCACAGCCCAGATTCTTACTAGCAATGGGATCCTTTCGTGCTTATATGGTGTGGTTGCGTCAGTATTCTGTTTGTTGCTGTCCGTGTCGTGTGCTGGAAAAGTATTAGTAGGTCGGACATACATCACAAACAAAGGTTAGGATGGTGTGGAGATTTAAAAGCAAGGATGATAGTGTATTTATAGTTTGATCTGGTTATAGTCTAAAAATTGTATTATTAATTTGATAAGAGAAGTGTTTAGGTTTCTAAGTACTTCTGTAAAGTTAATAGGTGTACGAAGACCTTGTTTTGCAAATAAAAAATAGATGTCATCATTGGGATTTACAACACTCATGAAGCCCGTCCCTCACTGTCAAATAGAGGAGTTCAGATAAGGATGCAGTCATGCCACCACAAAACTTTTGGCTTTAAAACTACTTACACGTTTTTCGGCAGGGTTCCTGGCAGCCTCAGGAACCCCGTAATATGATTGAAATTGTTCATAACGACGGGAATGTTGAGATTTTACACAAAATACAAAACCATAGGGACTTTAATTTTGTTTAGGGATTTTTCTTACAAAATGGCGCTAATTTCAAAATATATCATTTTCCTGAATTTAAAAAAATTGCGTATTTCACTTTTCCTAGTAGCCAAATAATTAATCGATCTAGAAAATATTCTGAAGTTGGTAAATTTCATGGATAAATAGTACCTTTTTGATTAAAATGCTCTAGGCCTTTCATTCAATAACTTAGTTTTGTGGTTACTGTACTCGTGTACTCAGTGTACCCAGATAGCACAGGACGTCCTATGGACGTCCATTACATATCCATCCGTGGTCTGAATGTCCAGGACCAATTCTGGACGTATTAAGTATGTCCATTTTAAAATATCCTTGGGACGTCCAGAAACAGATGTCCGTAGAACGTCCATTCTCTGTACTTTTCAGTTTTCATTAGATTCACATTCATAAAATTATTTGATGATATAAGTACACATCTAGGCACTCTGAGCTAGAAATTATGAAAAATCGGAGTATTTGAGATGGTTATATAAAGATGGTATGCGTAGTCGTCTGTGTCATTCTCAAGATGGTAGTAATAAGGTTGTGAGGTCAGTCACTTTTGAGGTCCTCTGCTATGATTTCAACTCAATTCCATCAATATTTCCACATTTTCAACTATAAATATAAAAAAAATATTTCTCTCATTGCATGACTCTAACGTCATTTTGTCCGTTAGTTGCAGAATTGGCGCAAGAGTCACTAACAGCGCCAAACAAATTTAAAGAAACGATCATTCCAAACGTAGAAATAGTCCTACGTTTATTAAAAATTAAACATAATTTTAATGTTTCATCGCTTTTTGACTTTGCAATTGAATGTTGACATTTGGTAGTAATCAGTGACAAAAAATATGCTGTACCAGAGAACTAGTTCTGTGTAGATGGTTCTGTTATTCTGTACTTGCGGTTCTATGTTTTATGTTGTGGCATGACGGGCGTGTCGTGACGTAAAGACTGTCAAGTGTCAGTGTCTTTACTGTCTTTCGCTTTTCCCTCCCTTGTCTGAACTGAACGAAACCAAACAGAGAAATTAAAAAACCGAAAATATTTTATTTTATACCACATAACAGTGAATACTAATGAGCTAAAAGGTTAGTGAATTCATGTCTAGCAGGTCAGTATTGAACAAGCATTATATGCGTGCTAAAAGGCAATCCCAATATTGTGTTCCCTATTTACTCCCGCCATCCACAGCCGGCACAACCTCATCAGGTGAACAAATAGACAAATCTGAGGCCACAACAAGTTTTCATTATAATGAAATCGGGGATAATGCAGCTCCATTTATATCTGAAGAGATTTGCATTGGTTCTTCCTCCAGTGATTCTGATTCTGAAAATATGGCAGAGAGTACTGTTCCTTGTTCTAATCCCCAAATAAACATCATTCCTTTTTGTACAAACGGCAATCCAACAAAGAATATTAATCCGGAGGTAATATCTAATGTTTTCCTAATAGAAAACAGATCAAGTGTTCAATCAAATTTGGCTGCATGGGCACTACGTCATAATGTAGCACACACGGCTATCAATGACTTGTTGAATATAATGAAGCCACTTATTCCTGAGTTACCTACTGATGCTAGAACCCTGTTGGGAACATGCCGAAATATCGAATTAAAATCTGTTGATTCTGGCAAATATTATCATTTTGGATTGAAAACTTGCATTGAAAATCTTGTGAAACAGTCTTCCTACTTAAAACATACAAAGGCACTAGAACTCATTCTCAATATTGATGGATTGCCTTTATCGAAGAGCTCTAGCAGTCAAGTATACCCAATATTATGTAGGTTATCTAAAAATAAAATTGTTGATATGGTTGGCATATACCATGGTTATGAAAAACCAAAAGAAGCCAACGTTTTCTTGCAGGAATTTGTAAACGAGGCAATTGAGGTAATTACCAATGGTATATATATAAATAGTCAATTTTGTACAGTTAAAATAAAGTCCATCATTTGTGATGCGCCAGCCAAATCATTTGTTAAATATACTAAAGGACATACTGGATATTTTTCATGTACAAAATGCCATGTTGAAGGTGATTATGACGATGGCAGAGTATATTTTTCAGAAACCAAAAACCTTCAGTTGAGAAATGATGAAGGGTTTCGAACTAAGATTCAAGAAGAGCATCATACTGGCACTTCACTTATTGAAAACATCCCACATTTCAGTATGGTTGATGATTTTCCATTGGACTATATGCACCTAATCTGCCTTGGTGTTGTAAAAAAATTACTCCTGTCCCTATGGTGCTGCGGAAAACCATCTACCAAAATTTCTTCTAATGATGTTACTAATATATCTCACTCATTAACCAGTTTTACTAAGTATATTCCCTTAGAGTTCAACAGAAAACCAAGAGGTTTGGCAGAGGTAAAAAGATGGAAGGCTACAGAATTCCGTCAATTTTTATTTTACACTGGTCCAGTTGCATTAAAAAATGTACTCAACAGAGATAAGTATCTGAATTTTATTACATTGCATGTTGCCATGACAATTTTATCAAATTCAAATTATGTTAATTCCATTGATTATGCTGAATCGCTTCTTCAGTATTTTGCAGAAACCTTCAAAATTTTATATGGCCAACAGAATATGTCACATAACATACATAATTTACTGCATCTTGCAAATGATGTAAAAAATCACGGAATTGTTGATGATTTTAGTGCATTTCCATTTGAAAACTTCCTACAATCAATCTTAAAGTCCCTCAGAAAAAGTGATAAACCACTGTCACAAATAATAAAGAGAAAGAGCGAGAAGCATTATTTATTCAACAAAAGTGAAAATATTTCAAACAATAATCCTATTTTCTCAGTTAATCATTCAGATGGACCGACATTAAATAAGAATCTTCAAAATCAGTTTAGAAGAGTCAGTTTTGAAAATTTTGTTCTCCATAATGCTGTGCCAGACAACTGTTGTTCTCTTAAAAATGGAAATATTATTGTTATTAAAAATATTGTAATGTATCAAAATGAATATAAAATAATAGGAAATCAATTTTTATCACTCAGGGATTTTTATGAACAAGCCTTGTAACTCATCAGAACTAGGGATTTTCTTAACTAATTCAGATATTGGTCCACTCAAAATGTTTAATGTCAGTGATATTAATCGGAAGTGTATCAAAATAGAAATTCAAAATGACATTATAATCTTTCCCTTGCTTCATACTATAAATTAAACTTTATGTTAATGTAAATAATATCTTTATTTAGTCATCATGTAAGTGATAATTATTACACATATAGTTGTTTGTTAAAAATCATATTATTTTGGAAAGTGGTAACTTTCAGATTCACTTGACCTCTTTATTGCCCCTTTTGAATCACTGAAAAAATCTTTTGCCATTATTACTGTTACTTTGAAACTAATTTTTATATGTATGTTTTATAGTGCATTTTTTATTTATGTCATCAATATGGCTGAGAAAACTTGGACTGTGGTTCAGTTTGAGGACAGTTCAGTCGAAGCAGTCCCAACAACATGGATCCAAGGGGACGTTTGTCACTGGCCATCAATGTCTCATCCCAAATTAATAATGGCTATCCGAAAAAGTGAGCCCTTGAACACATGCTGGCCCACACATAAAATTAAGGTTTTCAGAAATGCCACTTTTGGTAAGTATACAGCATTTTATATATTTCCTGAATATTTCATTCTTACTAAGATTCACATCAAAATGTTTCAGCGTTGACTTCATGATTTGGTTCAAGGCTATGAAAATATGAGAAATTTCAGAACTACTATGAATTTTGATTTGATATTTATTATATGTTCAATAATCAAATAAATGTTGAATACAAAGAAATATAAGTAATTGAAACTTTTTTCAACAGACTATAGCTGAAATAATGCAACTGCATTTTACTAAAATTTTATTACCACTTATAAACTCAATTAGTATAGGAATTTTAACGCCAGTAATTCTTTCGCACATTATTAGGAAATATTCTTTACAACGATATTTCCATTGCAGATGAATATATGAAAGCTAGACTGAAAGCCAGAACTGCGGAAGAAACTAGTGATTTAGCTTCGGAGTTTGAATCTGATAATAAAAGAAAGAGGATACAAAAAGTTCTTTCTTCTAGTGAAGAGTCTATAGAAGAAAGTCTTCTGCCTTCTCCTCCAAAAAAGAAAATAGGTATAGTATTTTGAAACTATATATACACAATGTTCACTAAAATAGTGTTTATTGCAGTAAATGAAAAAATTGAGGCGTCTGACACAAAAAGTAGAAATGGTGAGCTTGGTTTTTGTTATGCACCCTGAAAAACAACTGTTATAGTACCTACCTATTCCAAAGTACACGTATCATTTATATACATAAAAGAATATTTTTTCATAGTTTAGTTTCTTTGTAGGTAAAGATCAACAAGAAAATAAATCGTTTGAAGTAATAAATAGTCTGATAGACTCATCATCAGTCCTTCCTGAAATTTCCAGCCATCCTATGGAATCAGATGGAACTCGCAAGGAAGATTATTGCTGCAAAGGATGCCAACAGAACGGTAAATATATTTTATGACCAAAATGTATAGTGACTATTACCTACTGAGATTGACCACTTATTTACTGGCTGCATAATTGCTCAAAATATTGTCACAGAAAAGTAAAGCACATATGCATTTGAATTTTGCATTATTTCTAGCAAACAAATTGAAAACTGTCATCGAACAAAACCATCTCATAAGAAGTTTGGCTACTGATATTCTATTGGAAATTCGACAAACAAGAGAACTAGAATTGAATAAAAATGGGACACACTGTGATGAGTCATTATTTATGAAATATAATTTAGATTTTCCGTTGAATTCAGAAGAAGAATTCCTTAAATTTGATGAGATTTTAAATATTGATTCAAATTTCAATGGAGCTGTAAGTACATTTATTTTTACAATTATTTTTTAATTGTAATCTACAGGAATAATTATCTAAAATTACATTCTGAATTTTTTTCTGAAGTTAACTCAAGAAATTTATCAAAATATACATGAGGAGCCTGTAGATGGGTTATACTCATTTCTGTGTTTTTTCCCATTTGCTTTTAATGATCAGGATCTAGGTAGTGTTTTTTTTACTAAAGAAACCCACTTTTTAGGTGAATGAGTTAGCTAGAATAGGAGGTACAAACAACTACAATTTGGTGAAGCGTATTTTGACTTCATTGTTAACTAATGAAGAAGCAATGAAATATAGTTGGTTAGGGCGGAAAGGAAAAAAGCCCTTCAATAACATGAAAATTACCCAACTTATTATAAGTGAGTATATTATTAGACACTGCTTACATTAGACAACATAATGAATACTGTGTTTTTATACCGCTTTTATTGTGGTCCTTGAAAATCAAAAAAATAAACGTTATTTTATAAAAGATGGCCTTCTTTGTAAAACTCATGGAGTAGACTTTTATCAACTTTTCACAAATTCTACTTTTAAAATGGACTTTGACCATTGATTTTGTTATAAATTGTTGTTGTTATTAATATTAAATAATTATATTTTCTTGAGTGCTAGTTTTCTCCTGAAACAAATTTCAGAGCCATCTTTTTGAGATCATCTACAAACTGAAAAATTGAAATGCAGATTTGGTTTTCATTCTGGTCTACCATTCATTTGGAATAAGCAAGTTGATTCTTTTTCAGGTTCAGCTGAGAAGGCGAACATGGCAAAAAGTAGAAAGGAAACTGAATTATCCATCCAGGCATGGTTGAAAAGGGCAAAGGAGAGGAAAGACGTGAACTCCACAAAAAAGTTTTAACTAATTATTTTAATAGTTTGTATTGGAAACACATGTTCCTTCAAAATTAAAGATTTGGAAATGTTCAATATTTTATCTAATTGTCTCACCTAGACCTTCTAAATCGGTGAAACACTGATTGTTTATTTTTGAAACTGAATAAAAATAATTTGCCTGTACAAAGGCAGGATGGAAAGATGAATAACATCATGTGAATGTACATTTAAGCTCTTGTGAGGCCTACGAAATGTTCTAAAATGGACATTCTGAAGACATAAAATGGACGTTCTAAAGACATCCTGTAAATGTCCATTTGAGCACCTGAGATGGTCCATGAAATGTTCAATAGTGGACGTCCTAAAGACATCCTGATTATTAACAATGGACATTCCAAAGACGTCCATAAAACGTCCACGTCCGTAAAATGGACGTTTTAAGGATGTCCTGAATGTCCAGGCGAGACGTTTTCAAAACGTCCATAAGACGTATTTGTGCTATCTGGGTAGTACTCACAAATTCATCAGTTCTAAATGTTCTTCGATATTAGTTGACGAAACCACTGATGTTTCACGACAGGAACAAATGACCATATGTGTGAGCAGATATATTGAGCCCAGAGATAACACTTATAATATATCTACTACGTGAAGATTTTCTAAGATTTGTCTCAGTACAGAGTACTTCATGAAATCATTTGGCTGATACAATTCTCTCCACACTGAATCGTTTGGGGGTTGATTGTGAATACCTTATCGGACAAGCAGGGTCCCAGTCAACACACGGACATTTGATGGATGTCCACTGGACATTCATTTTGGACATTGGGGATATCCAGAGGACATCCAGGTGATATCCGGTGGATATTTTATGGACGTCCGGTGGATGTTCCGAGTGGAACAAGCTGGACTTCCATGAGATATCCTTCTGGGATATCCATAAGATATCGTTCAGGAATATCCATGAAATATTTTTCACGGATATTCTTAATATGTTGTTCGGGGACATCTACAAGATATCCACATGGATATCCATAAGATACTGTTCACAGATATCTTTTAGGGATTTTAGGGAAAATAGGGAAAATAGGAAAATTACTTTGGTATGACAAAACAATGATAATTTCAATCAAATAAAAACGAGAGGATAAAAAAATGTATTGTAGTATATTTATACAAATTCACTCTAATATAATTTATTTTACGAAATACAATGCTTCAATAACACAATACTCTGATTTATATCACAATCACAATTTATGTTCGACTTCTGCTTCACTGACTGTCCCCACTCTGCTGCGTGGTTCTTTTTATATACACCGTTAATTTTCCTAGAATGCTCCTGATATTTCTCGAAAAGACTTAGGAACGTTCTCCGATTAAATCAGATTCTTCTCGAAGAAAAGCGCCGCGGAAGTAATTCGAGGTCACGACCTGACTACGTGAGCGTTCAGGTCCGGCATCGCCCGCAGAAAGCGCTATTATACGAATGATGGCGCTTTCCTTCGATGAAAGGCTGTTTTATGGTGTCAGCAGGTATCCGCCAAACTTATCCAGAAGCATTATACGTTCATTGCAGTCGCATTCGTTGAGTTTAGAGGCTTCGAGTCACTCTTGTCAAATTCAGCCAATCCGAAATACAATCGGTAATATAAAATCAGTGGGTAATTTCTTCAGAGCATCGGCAGAAGGAACAAAAATATAAAGAAAACCCATCCCGAAGTGAGATCTCAAAATCTCACAGCAATGTGTAAAACTTGCGTTGAGAATCATGATGATGGTTTGATTAGATTCAAGGAAATTTTCAAGGCTATCTTCAACACTCTTGAAGAAACTAAGTGAAAAAAGGAAATTTGAAATTTCATCAAGAGCGACTTCCTTTTTAAGGTCTATGATTACTAGTGAATTTGTAGTGAGTCTGAGTTGCTTGAACATGAATCCCCCTGAATCCAATGATTATAGAGATATTTGCTTTTAAGGTTTGCTAGCTAAGGTAGAAACCCCGAGAAATCTAGTGTGAGAGACAACTTGGTTCAGGTCGCTCAAAAAAAAACCAGAAAAAGTTTCTTTGAATGATGCAGCTACAATAAAGTACCTGATATATTTATATAAAGATAATGAGAAATCCTTCAATGATAAAACAACAAGAAACTATTGAAGTTTATATATATATAGTATATAGTAGGTATATAGTATATAGCTACCAGCGTGACAATCTTACCCAGGAGAAAATAAATCAGAATGGATTTATCGAGGGGCAATATATAATAATTTAAAAAGAAAAGTTATTGGGTATAGCCCTCAAATTGTAGTGCAACCGTAGAAACGTGTTTCAAGCTTAAGCTCTCATCAGTACGGTAAAATCAAGTGCAAAGATGTATAACACTTGGATGTAAAAACTGAAACAAAGGAAGTCAACAACAGGAAGCCACAAATGGTTGTCAATCTATAAGTTTTTTGTATTTCAACGAACATTTTCAAATCATCTATAACCCACACAGCACATGTACGTACAATGGATGTACAATGGACGTCGAATATGGATGTTCAGGACGTCCAATGGATGTCCAGAATTAGTCCAATATACCTTCAATGGACGTCCAATGGACGTCCAGGACACTACTATGGACGTACAATTGAAGTCCAGAAAACGACCAATGGATGTACATTGGACGTCCATTGAATGTACATAGGACTAATTCTGGACATCCAATGGATGTACAATGTGCGTATTATGGACGTCCAATGGATATATTTTGAGCGTGTTTTGGACGTCCAGTGGACGTCCAATGGATATACTTAGTGTTTATTTTGGGTGTCCATTGGATGTACAAGTAAAGTCCAGAATGCGTCCAATGGATATACATTGTACGTATTTTGAGCGTCCATATTTGGCACTATGGATGTTCACAATATATCCAAATAACAACCACTGTAGATATTTCCTGGACGTCCAATATACATCCATTGTATATCCGAAATGAATCCAGATGATATATTTATACTAGTGTCCTGCAAATAATGAGCAATACTTTAGAAACACATTGTAAAGGTAAAAATAACACAAGTTCCCATACATATATTGCTCGAAGTTATTAGTCTTTGAATAGATAATTACAAAGACTTATTGATGAAGTTATCATAAAAATCTTGGTGATACAATATTAGAAAGGGAACAGTGTAGTTTTTACCTATACCATATATTAGCAAAAGTATTTCCCAATATTTGAAGAAGACCCTGCATAAATTACATTTCATCTCAGAAAGTTGACATTTGATTGTAAATAAAATCCAACATTCTGGGCCTCAAATGAAATGTTTACGAGCATATTATATAATGTTAAATGTTTAATTTAGTATATTTTTTTTAAATAAATATTTTCTTTTCGATCTTGCATATATCGAAATAGACAAGACCTTCAAAAACACATTATCCACCAATGAGGGAATTCATTAAAAAACCACATCAAAGTAGATTCAATATACCTATTATGATATAGAAAAGTGTATTGCAACAAAAGAATAACAATACTGAAAAATATATACTCTAAAAACATACAACAAAATAATAACAAAACTGAAAAATATGTACCTACTCTAAAAAAATTCAACAAAAAAAATATAGGGTGTTTTTGAATTCAATACAAATATTTTAATGACATATTCCTGAGGTCAGAATAAGAATTTTTTTTCATAAACTTGTGTCCTCAACCACTCTAATTCTGAGATACAGGGTGTTGAAATTTCTCATTTTTCATCATTCCCATCTTCATCTGATTTGGATTCACCATCTTGCATTAGTCGCACTCTCTTATAATACTTATTCAAAGGTTTTCTAGAATCCATATTATCAGTTATAAAAAGTCTACTGATCTTACCCTCTATGAACGAACGAAACGAGTACTATAAACACTAAAGCAGATTAAGTAGAAACGAAATAAAGTACACAAAACACCTAATGTTAAAAAGAAGAGACGCGGGACGCGGCAAACTCACCGGCAAAACATATAACCACACACCATAAAACATATAACTGCACAACACACTATTTTCCCACTAAGCAAAGTAACATTCATTCAATAATTCAGTAACCTTTCATGGTAATGTGTAATGTTACATCAGAGTTTTCTGCTACCTTACTGCAAAGGTTCAGCAACTACTGAAACGGATGTTCAGCAGTATTACAAATGGTATATGCCATTATCAATTATTCCAGCAAGGTTTCTGCAACATTGCATATAATATACAGGACAATTGCAAATGTGATATTGAAAATGACGTCTCATGTCGCAACTATTGCAGCAACTACTGAATTGGATTGATGGATGTAATCCTTCATAATTAGTAATTGCAGCAAGGTTACCGCAACATAGAATATAAATTAGTGGAAAATAACATATTCAATATTTTTATATAGCAGCAACTCACCACCAATCTTTTCTATTCCTTTCCATAACATAACAGTAAGATTTCATAAATTACGTTCCAGTAGGTCTGTTCGCTACTGAACAATTTTTGGATTTTCACTACTTGCTACTAATATTGATAGAAAATGAATACAATCTTCATGGGAGACAGATCATTCAGTATTGATGTGTCCTCTATGGAAATCAGATTCATCATTTTCTAGTTTTTAGAAACAAGCAGTGACAACCCAAAAAATCTTCTGAAATGATACCTATTAATTTGAAAGTCCATTTAATTACAATTCGCAAAAACACGTTACCTGTAGGGTTAGGTAGTAGATCGAGATGTCGATATTTAAGCTAAACATTCAATTCAATGATTATTTTGTTTCAGGTACCTATAATGCCAAACAGATTTTTATTTTAAATATGACATTTCAATATGAGTACTTATTTGTTTTTTTGTGATATTTTAATTAAAGGTTTCAATAACAAATTTTTGTCTTTTTGATCTCCAAGATTTAAATGGACATTCAAATTAATAGGTATAATTTCAGAAGAGTTTTTGGGTTGTCACTGCTTGTTTCTAAAAACTAGAAAATGATGAATCTGATTTCCATAGAGGACACATCAATACTGAATGACCTGTCTCCCATGAAGATTGTATTCATTTTCTATCAATATTAGTAGCAAGTAGTGAAAATCCAAAAATTCTTCAGTAGCGAACAAACCTACTGGAACGTAATTTATGAAATCTTGCTGTTATGTTATGGAAAAGAATAGACAAGATTGGTGGTAAGTTGCTGCTATATAAAAATATTGAATATGTTATTTTCCACTAATTTATATTCTATGTTGCGGTAACCTTGCTGCAATTACTAATTATGAAAGATTACATCCATCAATCCATTTCAGTAGTTGCTGCAACATTGTCATAAGACGTCATTTTCAATATCTCATTTGCAATTTTCCTGTATATTATATGCAATGTTGCAGAAACCTAGCTGGAATAATTGATAATGGCATATACCATTTGTAATATTGCTGAACGTCCGTTTCAGTAGTTGCTGAACCTTTGCAGTAAGGTAGCAGAAAACTCTGATGTAACATTACACATTACCATGAAAGGTTACTGAAATATTGAATGAATGTTACTTTGCTTAGTGGGATATCAAATACCTAAGTATTTTTTGTACATTATATGTACGTACAGTGGATGTTTACTATTGGACTTCCAATGGATGTTTACTATTGGACGTCCAGTGGATGTTTACTATTGGAAGTCCTATGGATGTTTACTATATTGAACGTCCAATGGATGTACAATGGACGTACAAAATTGGATATCCATCGAACGTCCGAGTCCTGGACATACAATGGACGTACATTCAACGTCCATGGACGTTTTGGACTTTAGCTGGACGTAAAACGGACGTCCATTGGATGTCGTGTGCTGTGTGGGAATGAACAATGATTGTTTTCATCCAGAATTCTCTAAAACCACATAAAAAACCTACTAAATAAGCAGAGCGGGGTCTCAAGACGACTAGGAGCCAATTTGAGCTGATATAATAATGATAATAATGTTTATCTATCATAAATGTACAATAAGATTTTCCTCAAGTATAATTTTGATTAAACACTGCTCAAGTGAGTAGTACTTAAGAGCTGAATAGAATAGACAATTGCATCACTGAAGGAGCAATCGTAGAAAATTACTCCTTGTGCGTGATATAGAATCTAAAAAATCTATTAAAATACGTAACATTAAAAAATAAAATAAAGTATAAGTATAACTTGTAGTTTTCCCATGTATCACAGAAATTGAAATATCACAATTATACAATTAGTAAAAGAGTCACATCCAGCGATGAATTAGGTTTCACATAAAGCGTGTGTGGGTTGAAAGTCTCATATATACACATATATCATTTAATCATATGATTTGTATCCCATATGTGAGTGTTTCATAAGGTAAAATATCACAATAGGTAAAAGGGTCACATACAGGTAGGTTTCACATAAGGTGAGGGTCATAATAAAGGGTAATACCACGAGTGCCGCAATACTATCGATAGTAATTCTGTCAGAAACCAACGAGTTCAAATAGACGAGGAAAGTGTGTCGTCCCAAATGTTATACTTGTCAAAAACTGATTCCAAACAAAGAATTTTAGGTGAGTTCTCTGTTGATATAATTTGCTGCTTTGCTTATTAGTTTGTATTTGGTTGTTTGGAATTTGTTTTCTCATGCAAAAGAAGTTGAAAACCCTTAACAGAAACAATATCGGAGTTATCGGACAAGCTGACTTAAATTCGACGGAGGCTTGTTTGGAATCAGTTTTTGACAAGAATGACATTTGTGACGTCATCACTTTCCTCGTCTATTGCTTGGTAACACCACGAGTCCTTTAGGACGAGTGGTGTTACCTCAAAGCAATTTGATCGAGTTTAAGATTTCTGACAGAATTATCGATAGTGTTATTCTAAGCACGAGTAGTTTTTATTGAGATAATTTCATGAACCAACGTAGTTTAAAAGTTCCATTGTTGTGAATTTTTCAATAGTTATAGATAGTGCCTGATAGACATGAAGTCTGTCAGACTGACATTCATATTAGTAGCAAGACGATATTATAGTTCTCCGTTGATGTTTGAATAGGTGGTTGCCATGACAAAGTGGTATTACCGGCTCGAAAGCTAGGAACTGCGTATTATCAAGGCATAAATCTCTTATTGGTCCTAATATTGCAGGAAAGGAGGGTTTCGCATATGATGAGTGAAATTATCGGGGTTTAGAGTCACACATATAGGTACACATATATCACAGTCACTTGATTTTGATGAACAATTTGTGCTAAATAAAAGTTTGAATTATCTTTTGGAATAACTGTCTGTCAGAGCTTTGATGCCAATTTATATTTATTTTTAAAAATATTTCGTAGCTTCGGCTGGTTTTTACTGTTTCGGGTAATAATTCCCAAATTTTGAACCTAGAAAGCTGCAGTACCTCTGAGCCACTATTTCAATACATTTTGGAACCACACGACGCTGTGGTTTCGTCTTGAAGTATCATGGGTGATCTGAGTGCTTCATTTCAATTTTAGTTTTATAAATATCCCGTATTTTGACAATCGTGTTGTCTGATATCAAAAATGCCACATACGTTATACAGACTGTCAGTAGAGAACGTCTTTCCTTTGCCAAGGATTATTTCAAGAATTTTCTTCTGCACAATTTTCAGACTATTTAAAATATATATCATTCACGCCTCCCCATCTTGTGATACCGTATATGAGTTGGGATTGAATTAGGCTATAATATATAGTTTTAAAGTGAGTTTTTTTTAAACTCTTAATGACTTTATTCTCATTATAATGACTTTTTTTCCATTTCAATAATTTTTTCCCATTAGGTATATTGACTCTTTTCTCATGATGACTCTTATAATATTATGTCTATTATGTTTTTCCCCCACACTTTTTTTTTCGTGTTTCATATCGATCTTGAATGTGTATGGGCATCTACTCCCATGTATACTGATTAAATGAATAAAACTCCAGAAACTAAATTTGTTCCTGGTGTATTATACCAACTATGAACGTCCATGCGGCGATTCTCTGGCGATTTGCGAATCGCTGCGAAAATTCGCGAGGGTATGAATGATCCTTTACATCAGCAAGGACTGGGAGTGGAGGGACCACAGAACTCATACTTATATGTCATAAGATATAAGTACGAGTTCTGTGGGAGGGACTGCTGGCAACCACCGACCACTGATCGGTACTGGCAACGGACAAGGAGACAATAACATTATTTAACAGGAGAGTCTAATCCAAGGAGACTAAACATTATTTAACAAGGAGAGTTTAATCCCAATAAGACAATGGGGACACTGATAGAAAGAGATGAAAGAACATTTGTGATGAAATGTGACGTTGTTGGACGTGTCATGGCCGCCGTTCTCTATAGACAGTGACGGACTAGCTCTTGGTATATGAGAGTTACTGCTGACAGTTTTGTTGCTTGGTTCGAGTTCGCCTCTGTACTCATATCCAATTACGTCACTATGACGCGTTGATGCTACAACATTCTGATTGACTAGAGCTTATTAAACCCTCCTGTTGGTTTGGTCTCTGAGCCTAATCCCCATAAGACAATTGGGAGACTATAGAAAGAGATAAAAGAACATTTGTGACGAAATGTGACGTAGTTGGACCATATATCTATTAACTACAAATATTGATAACACGCGGGTGAGTTCGGCATAGAAATTCAAAAGCTGTCCGATTCGAAATCAGATACTATGGATTTCCTCCAGCAACTGATCCTAATAACGAACGGGTTTTTGGGTTGGCACATAAGTCTATGGTTGGCACGTTTTAAATATAACCTTCAAACTAATTATTTCTTTTGATTGAAAAAAAATAATGAACCAAACTGTGCAAACTGCATATTATTTATCTGTGGGGCAAACTTACAACTTAATATTCGATTCTGACGATGACGAAGAGTTTCGGATTGAAAAAAGATATTTAAGAAAAGTTGAAAATTATTATGAGAATGTCATTCCAAATTATGCCGATTGTCAATTTAGATCCCACTTCAGAATGACCAGAACAGTGTTCGCTACTCTTTTGGAAAGGGTTCAAGAAATATCGAATTTTAAAGTCCATAGGGGCAACCAGGAAATGCCAATTGAAAAGCAATTATTAATTACTTGTTGGGACTGTTGTCCGCGTTTGCTGGTTCTGATGGTTATTGTCGGTTGTAGAATAAGTTTGTGGACTGTAAAGGTTTTTTATTGTGGTTTTTCATACAAAATCTAAGCAAAGATTCTTGGCTTGATGAATGCTTGTTTATTAGCGTTGTTATCTCGTTGCTAAGCAACCGCAATTACAAAATGATAACATTTTCCTACCTATAGGGTGTTACAGATTATACATCCCGCCCGCCTTGAAATGCATATATAGCTTTCAACAATATTAAATTAACAAAATGCAATAAAATTAAATGTAGCATTCAAGTGTCAATTGGTAAAATACTCAATTTTCGAACACTTCTTTTCACAACACCATTTTTAGTTTTTACAGCAACAACTCGAATAATATCGTCTTCTGCTGAAAAAATGTCCGCTACTCTGCCAACTTTCCAATGAAGAGGGGGTAAGTTGTCTTCTCTCAGGATGACCAGGTCTCCAACTTTAATTTCGTTTGGTGATCTGCAGCTCCACTTTTGACGGGCTTGTAATGTTGTAACATACTCAGACGACCATCGTTGCCAGAAATGTTGGAGAATTTGTTGTAAATGGTGAGAATGGTCCAGACGATTTGAAGGGAAATTAGAGACGTTTCTTTGAGGTACAGCCAGTAATGAGTCACTCAGTAGGAAATGAGCAGGAGTTAGGAAGGTTAAATCGGAGGGATCACTGGATAGAGGTGTAAGAGGGCGAGAATTAAGCACAGCCTCAATCTGACACAACACAGTATAGAGACCTTCAAAAGTTAGATGCGCATTGCCAACTACTCGGATCAAATGTCTCTTTGCTGATTTGACAGCAGCTTCCCACAATCCTCCTTGATGTGGTGCCAATGGAGCATTAAAATGCCATGAGATTTTATTATTCAATAGAAAATTACGAAATTCTCCCGAATGAGTAGAATTATCAATATCCTGTAAAATCGATTTGAGTTCATTATTAGCACCAATGAAGTTACTACCGTTATCCGAATATATTTTGGAACAAAGACCTCTTCTTGATACAAATCTTTTGAGACAGTCTAAAAATGTAGGGGTTGATAAATCACCAGCCAACTCGATATGAACGGCTTTCGTGGTGAAACAAATAAATATACAAATGTATGATTTCAAGAGTTTTCTGCTTCTCAAACGACCATCTTTCACAAGGACTGGTCCGGCATAATCTACTCCTATAACAGAAAATGGTCGAATAGGAGTCAATCGTGCTTTGGGTAAATCTCCCATTAAGGGAACTATACTTGCCGGGTTCAACTTATAACAAAGAATACACTTCCTAATTATACCTCTTACCACATTTCTACCATTTATTATCCAATATTTCTTTCTCAGGCTGGCCAAAACAGCTTGTGGACCAGCATGAAGCTTAGTTTTATGTTCGTATTCTATCATCATAATTGTAAATTTATGGGAAGGAGGTAACAATATAGGGTGTTTGACATCATAGAATAAAGGAGCATTTTTTAGTCGACCTCCAACTCTCAACAACTGATTCGAATCCAGAAATGGATTGAGAGTAAGGAGTTTACTTGTTCTCGAAATAGTCTTGTTGTTTCTCAAACAATGAATTTCATTAAAAAAATTAACTGATTGAACCATTTTGACAAGAATAATGAGAGAACTTTCCAATTCACTGGGTCTGATATCATCCTTTATTCTGTTAGTCTTGTTTTTCGTGTTTAAATTATGAATAAATCTCAAGATAAAAGTAAATACTCTGTGAGTTTTCGTAAAAGATGAGTATCTTTCAAAAATGGATTGGTCGGTGTAACAAACAAAAAGTAGTTCAGGTTTACTACGTCTTTCAGGGATGTTTTCTGACTGATTATCAATATTTACGGGCCATGAAGTTTCATTTGTAATCAAAAACTCCGGACCTGACCACCAAAGGTCCTTTTGTAATAATTCTTCAGGACTACATCCTCTCGATATGATATCCGCAGGATTATGATGTGAGGGTACATGTCGCCAATAATGCGTCCCAGTCAATTCATGAATTTGAGTTACGCGATTTGAAACAAAAGTTTTCCAAGTGCAAGGATCTGCTGCAATCCATGAAATGACAATAGAAGAATCGCTCCAATAGAATGTTTGAATATTAGTCAGATTTAATAATTGTTTAACCTTTTTCATCAATCTTGCAAGTAATAAGGCCCCGCAAAGTTCTAAACAAGGAAGTGTAATACATTTTTTGGAGGGGGCAATTCTTGATTTAGCGCACATTAATGTAGAATGACGAAAACCGTTATGATCAGTAGACAAAAGATATATACATGCTCCATACGCTTTTTGGCTGGAATCCGAGAACCCATGAATTTGTTGAATGAAGGAATGAGGAATTGTAACCTGCCTTGGAATTTTTATAAGATTGAGTTTCATTAGTTCTCTTCTATATTTTAACCAAGCTTTATACAAATCATTGGGAACTCTTTCGTCCCAACAGATTTGTTCTTGCCAAAGTTTTTGTAATATAAATTTTGCTTGTACTACTACTGGTCCAATAAGACCTAGAGGATCGAATATTTTTGCTATATTGCTTAGTACTATCCGTTTTGTAACTAAATTTGATTCCTCGAGATTAGATTTGAAAATGAAATAATCATCGTTTGGGTTCCAAACCAAGCCCAAGGTTTTGATAGTTTCATTTCCGGGAGTAATATATTCGAGTAGATTTTCAAAGTTATTTGCATTGATGTTTTCTAGTAGTTCACGTCTATTGGAAGCCCATTTGCGTAAGTAGAACTTGCCAGTTTCAAGAATTTCGTTTATTTGATTTTTCAGAATCGTTGCTTCCTCAATTGTGTCTGCGCCGCTGATCAGATCATCAACATAAAAACAATTTTTGATAATGTTACTTACCTTAGGATATTTTTCTTCGAAATCAATAGCAGTTTGATTTAATGCCCGACAAGCTAAAAATACAGAACTTGCTTCCCCATAGACAACTGTGCATAGATGAAAATGCTTCAAGGGTTCTGAAGGATTTTCGCGCCAAAGTATCCTCTGCAAGTCTCTATATAATGGGTCTATTCTCACTTGCCTGAACATTTTCTCAACATCTGCTGTGAATACAACATTATGCATACGAAAATTCAACACTATTGAGAATAAGTCTTGTTGAATTGTTGGCCCCACTTTCAAAACATCATTTAATGACCACCCCGACGTTGTTTTGCACGAAGCATCAAATACTACACGCAATTTTGTAGTGTAACTGTCCTGTTTGAGGACTCCGTGATGTGGTATGTAGTATTTCAATGAGTTGGGTTCATCATCATCTAAATTGATTTGATTCATGTGCCCAAGCCTTTCATATTCTGACATGAACTGTACATATTCAGATTTGAGTTCAGGATATTTAGAGAATCTTTTTTCGAGTAATTGAAACCGTTTTGCAGCGATTTCAAGAGACGAACCAAGTTTTTCAAATTCTGATTTGAGAGGCAGACCTAATATAAACCTACCATCTGCGTCACGTTTAAAAGTGTTTAGAAAATGTTCTTCGCACTCTTTCTCTTCGCTAGAATATATTTGTAACCTACCAGCTACCTCTTCTATATTCCAGAAGTTTTCAAGTTGATTATTCAGCTCCGTGTTGGTAATAGACATATTACAAATTGCGTTAGCGTTATGAGCTGTATTGAGAGGCCCTGATAACACCCAACCCAGCTTAGTTTGCTGTAGAATCGGATGATTTCTTCCAGTTGTAATTTTGTTTGCACAAAGTATATCGAAAAATACACTTGCACCCAATAAAACATCAATCTTGCTAGAATAGTTACAAAAATCATCTGCTAATATGATATTACTAGGAATACTCAAATTTGATATGTCGAAAGAAACTTGAGGCAAATTTTCAGTGATTCTTTCAATTATTAAAAATGTTTCACAGGAAGTGTAATTTCCATCAGTTGAAATAATTGTAGCATTGGCTTTGTGTGATATACTGTTCATACAATTATTGAGACCCGCCACTGGAACGTTAATACTTACGGTTTTCAAATCAAGTTTTTTAGCTAGGTCCTTAGTTAAGAAATTTGATTGGGACCCGCTATCCAACATTGCACGACA
Organism: Chrysolina oricalcia; assembly: GCA_944452925.2. NCBI lineage: Eukaryota > Metazoa > Arthropoda > Insecta > Coleoptera > Chrysomelidae > Chrysolina > Chrysolina oricalcia. The sequence goes on from OX101825.2 coordinate 37,508,081, forward strand.
TCGTATTTTTTTATTGTTTCCCGAGCATAAGTATATCAAGGCAGTAGCTAAGACCACTTGACTTGAATTAGTTTTTATCGAAGCAGATAGCTGTGGAGGAATATTCGGAAATGTCTGAGTTAACGCCAGGGGAGAATCGCTGTAGCTAGTAGATTGGGACTGTGAATGTGAAGAATCACGTATTTGGCTATTTACTGTATCATTTGAGTTTTGAATCTGTTCCTTTGCATCTTCAGAATTATGAAGCATTGTAAAATGTTTTTTGTGACATAATTTGCAACCTCTAGACCTACAATCCCTCTGAAAATGATTTGGCCGCAAACAGTTGCTGCATAATTTGTGTTTTTTCACTTCTGCAATGAGATTTTCAACTGACATTTGCTTCAATTTCTCACAAAATTGATTATAATGGTCTCCATTGCAAAAAGAACAGATTAGTTTATTTGTTGACAAATGAGAAAATGTTTTGTCTTCGCGTGAAAAGCTCGATTTGTGTAATGGTTTTGCTTTGCTTTCAACTGTTTCTAGCCATTGGCATCTTTTCGAAAGGAATGTAGTCAATTCGACAATAGTTGGATTATCATTATCTTTCATTTGTTGTTCCCACTCTCGTTTGGAAGGGGAATCGATTTTTGATGTTAAGATGTATATCAGAAGTGTATCCCAAGTATCAGTTTGTTGACCCAATGCCGACAATGCTCTAAGATTTTTATTAAAATTATCCAAAAGTTTTCTAAGAGAAGTGAATGATTCAGTTTTCAAAACAGGAAGATCAAATATCGATTTCACATGAGTGTGAATAATTAGTTTTTTGTTTTCATATCTTTCTTGGAGCATTGTCCATGCGACATTATAATTGTTATTGGAAATATCCAAGGATTGTATTACTTGAGCAGCTTCACCCTTCAAACACGACTGAAGATAATAAAACTTTTGAATGTTAGAAAGATTACGATTTTCATGTATAAGACTTGTGAAAGTATCATTGAAAGTCATCCACTGGTGATAATGACCGTAAAAATCGGGTAAGCTGATGTTCGGTAATTTTACCTGCCCCTGTATACCAATTTCCTGAGTATCTGTGATGTTTGGTAATTTTACCTGCCCCTGTATACCAATTGCCTGTGTATCTGTGTCACTTTTGTTCGAAATAGTTTTAGCGTTACCATGGTTACCTGTGTTATGTGAACTTGTCACTGAAGAGCCATGATGATGTTCCAAGCTAAGGATTTTTTGTTTAGCGAGACCCGTTGCTGTGAAAAACGAATCTTCGAATACCTGTCTTTCTAAATCATCAACCGTTTCATTCGGAAAAGACTCTATTTCCGACTGTATCTCTTCAAATTGATTTAAAGCATCACTGATTTTGTCTAAACGTACTTGTAGTTCATGAATATTTGAGGTTTGTGAATCAAATGAGTTTACTGCGTTAGAAAATCGAGTAAGTTGGCCCTTGATTGTGGCGCGTTTTGCTTTAAGCTTTTGAAGGTCTGCCATAGCGTATCGTATAAAACAGAGTACTTACTTCTCAAGGAAATTAGGAAAGGTTTAAAGGATATGATTCTATGGAAGGAATGAAGTGACTCACAGTTTTTTGCGTTCTTCCTTCCCAACTGCGTGTTCGGATTGTGTTTGACGTTTCTTGGCAAATCTTTTCGACTAAAATCCGCTCGAATTGACCAAAATGTTGGGACTGTTGTCCGCGTTTGCTGGTTCTGATGGTTGTTGTCGGTTGTAGAATAAGTTTGTGGACTGTAAAGGTTTTTTATTGTGGTTTTTCATACAAAATCTATGCAAAGATTCTTGGCTTGATGAATGCTTGTTTATTAGCGTTGTTATCTCGTTGCTAAGCAACCGCAATTACAAAATGATAACATTTTCCTACCTATAGGGTGTTACAGATTATACATTACTCTATGGTATTTATCCAACTTGGAGAGCTTCAGGTAGATGCATAATAATGTCCTTCCAAACTTGTTTTTCCTCAACCCAGCTGGACAGTTTCATTGATCTATTTCAGGTCGGTTGCTGACCGGTTTGGAATAACCAAATCAACATGTTGGGATGTGCTATACAGAGTTTGTAGGAAGCTTTGGAGAGTTAACAGCACATATAAAATAATATCATGGCCTTCTGTTGAAAGGGCTGTTAAAATTGCAGAGCAATTTAAAAGAAAAACATGTTTCATTGGTAAGAAAAAGAATAAAAATGAATTATTCTTTACTTAAAATTTTGTAGGAGCTATTGGATCAATAGATGGTACACATATACCTATTAAGGCACCTGAGATAAATGCTAATTCATATATAAACAGAAAAGGTTTTCACTCAGTCATATTGCAGGCTGTTTGTGATAGCAGATATCTATTTATAGATTGCTATTGTGGGGAAGTTGGCTCAGTCCATGATGCAGAAGTGTTCCGAAGATCAGATTTATCACAGAGACTCAGTGACTTACCCTTTCCAAATGATACTCATACTGTTGGAGATCTTGCATATCAATTAACAGATAAGCTATTAGTAGGCTTTAAAAACTATGGAAACTTGACATTACAGCAAAAAAATTTCAACTACATTTTGAGTAGAGCAAGAGTGTTGATAGAACAAAGTTTTGCAATGTTGAATGGGAAATTCCGAAGACTGAAGCTTTTAGAAACAGTTACCCCCGAGTTTATTCCCCTTCTCATAATGAGTGCATGTATTCTGCACAATTTTTGTATATTAAATGGTGATTTTCCAGATGATGTCAATATAGAAGAAGAACTTCAAGAGAGAATCATGGCTGAAAATGGAATGGTTAACAATGAAATTCCTGTTAATAATGCCATTATAAAAAGAAATACATTGATGTACAGGTTACCTGTTCTATTAAAATAATAATTGAAATAAGCTATTATAGTGTTTTTATTTTCAACTCAAAAACATGTCAATGAACATAACAATTATTTGGTATTAATACCTACCTACTTATAAATGCATTTAACTAGAAAAAATCTATTTTTGGCAAATACTGTATACTCTAAATATTCTGTTATTCAGCATCATTTTTATCTTGTCCAGTGACGTGGGTTACCAGTAATTCGAAAAGTTGAAGGAATCTATCCTGTCTCGCTATTTTTTCAGTATGTCTTCTTTCCACATCTGTTTGTTGTCTTCTTCGCTTCAATCCCCGTGATGTATTTTTTTGACCAATATCACTTTGTGAACTATCCTCATCTTGTGACTGTGTGATAGATGAGTCATTCGGCTGTATTTTCATTCCAAAGGTCGAAGAACATGTGGCCAATGGAACTATCTCAGGTTTATTGAATAATATTTTATCCATCAGTTCATAATAGGGCCATCATTTTCGATTGTTCCCTGATTTTGCATTATGTCCTTTCACAGATTTGTAGTTTTTTTTTTTAATTTTTCCACTTTGTATCACACTGTGATGAACTAAAAGCTACACCAGCATTTATGGCACACTCCAAAAAAAACTATTACATAATTTTGTACACATTTATTACAAATTTGCGTCTCAATCAAAAAATTTTTTACAGCCCCCGTTTTCCAGGAAATGGGCGTGGGCTAACTTTTAAGTAAAACTGCACCACGCATTCTGTATTTTTGAAATTTTGATGTTCAAAATGTTGCTAAAATTTCTTACACATTTATTACAAACCATTGACGTATTGAAAATTCCAAAATTTTCACCCCCTAGGGGTTAAATACCCCTTATTTATAGAAAATTCCCAAATAAATTGAATTCCACGTGGTCAGTACCAGAATTGATCACAAGATTGTTTATAATTTTTGTTCAAACAATTGAAATATTCAAAATTACAGAATGGACGGCCCCCAAGGGGTGAAACACCCCCAAAAGGGGTGAAACACCCCCAAAAGGGATGAAACACCACCAAACTTCTCAAAATTCCTATAACGTTATCCACAAAACTTTAAAAAAACTCATTAGAATGTAACGACGTGTTGAAAATTTCAGAATGATGATTTCCATGGGGTTGAACACCCCACACAACGCACAAACTTATTTCACTGCTTTGCAAAGTGAACGATTTCGGATTTTCGTATTATAACGTTGATGAAATGAATAACCTCTATTGACAGAGCATCAATAGACACCACATTTTTTTGAAAAATTGATCGTTGTTGCAAAAAATAATATACTGCTAGATACGTCAGAACATTAGTATACGTCCATAGCTAGCTTTCTCCACATGGTCGGAAAACTGGAGAACACAAAGAAAATGTTTGAGGGAAAACGCTCCCTGTTTGGTTTTTAATATACTGGACTCGGATGACGCACAGGTAGCTAGAGCTGCCTCCGTGGTAACGTTAATTGTTGCCGTTAAAGACATGCTTCTACTACATGTCTTTCATTGCGCATAGACTATATCAACTGAGGAAATTGACATGTTCAAGAGTGGCATGTATTAATGAATAGATTTGTAACAATATTATAGGAAATCCAACGTGAACTATTTTTAATTGAGGATCATAATTCTTTACAGTATCTGACTTGCACTGTATGTCATGGAGTATTAAAATTAATTACAGTATCTCACACGCTTCTACTGCGTGTGTTTTGGTTCGCATGGATAATATCAACCATGGAAATTGACATTTTGAAGAGTGGGCTGTGTTAATAAATTTTTATGTTGCAAAATGATAGAAAATCTGACTTGCACTGTATGTCATGGAGTATTAAAATTATTTACAGTATCTCACACGCTTCTACTTGATCCGCATGGATAATATCAACCACGGAAATTGACATTTTGAAGAGTGGGCTGTGTTAATAAAATTTATGTTGCAAAATGATAGAAAATCTGACTTGCACTGTATGTCATGGAGTATTAAAATTAATTACAGTATCTCACACGCTTCTACTGCGTGTGTTTTGGTTCGCATGGATAATATCAACCATGGAAATTGACATTTTGAAGAGTGGGCTGAGTTAATAAATTTTTATGTTGCAAAATGATAGAAAATCTGACTTGCACTGTATGACGTGGAGTATTAAAATTAATTACAGTATCTCACACGCTTCTACTGCGTGTGTTTTGGTTCGCATGGATAATATCAACCATGGAAATGGACATTTTGAAGAGTGGGCTGTGTTAATAAATTTTTATGTTGCAAAATGATAGAAAATCTGACTTGCACTGTATGACATGGAGTATTAAAATTAATTACAGTATCTCACACGCTTCTACTGCGTGTGTTTTGGTTCGCATGGACAATATCAACCATGGAAATTGACATTTTGAAGAGTGGGCTGTGTTAATAAATTTTTATGTTGCAAAATGATAGAAAATCTGACTTGCACTGTATGACATGGAGTATTAAAATTAATTATAGTATCTCACACGCTTCTACTGCGTGTGTTTTGGTTCGCATGGATAATATCAACCATGGAAATGGACATTTTGAAGAGTGGGCTGTTAATAAATTTTTGTGTTTCAATATGATAGAAAATCCGACTTGATCTGTATTTTATTGAGTATTAGAATTCTTTACATCAGCTCACACCCTTCCATGGCGTGTCTTTTGGTGCACACGGACTATATCAATCATGGCAATTGACAGTTTTGAAAAGTGGGCTGTGTTAATAAATTTTTATGTTGCAAAATGATAGAAAATCTGACTTGCACTGTATGTCATGGAGTATTAAAATTAATTACAGTATCTCACACGCTTCTGCTGCGTGTGTTTTGGTTCGCATTGATAATATCAACCATGGAAACTTAGTTTATGATTGGATGACGAACACACTTTGTCAGATCTCGTATAAGATCCTGAGACAGCTACATCTCAACCCAAAAATTTTATCAATTAAAAACAAGAAACTTGAATTGTGCTGATACTGATTTTTTTATTAAATTTTTGTGGTTCAAAAATTCGAAATGAAATGATTCTTGGTGGTTTAAATCAGAAAACCTGAGCAAACATCATCTTCTTACCAATAGGCGAACCACTTTATCTGCATAGATATTGAATTATATATTGCAAAGTTGCCATTCAAAGAGGCATCAGTATCGATAGGCGACTACATGCCTTGTAAAACAAGTGTAAAATCAGTTTGCCTTGAGGCCAATTCCAATTAAAAAAACCCATTTGTTGCATACCTTTTGAAACACACTGTATACAGGGTGTCCCGTAAATAATGGATAATATTTCAACTGCAAATAGGAGACAGTATGACCGTTCAGAAAATATATTTAAGTGTTATAGAAAGTCCTTCGATTTTCAAAACCATTCATCAACACATCCCACTCTTGAACATGTCAATTTCCTCAGTTGATATAGTCTATGCGCAATAAAAGACATGTAGTAGAAGCATGTGGGATACTGTAAAGAATTCTAATACTGAAAGAAATATAGTTCTAGTCGGATTTTCCATCATTTTACAGCATAAAAATTTATTAACACAGCCCACTCTTCAAAACATCAATTAGTATGGTTGATATAGTCCGAGTGCACCCAAAGACACGCCGTGAAAGGGTGTGAGCAAATGTAAAGAATTCTAATACTCAATAAAATACAGTTCAAGTCGGATTTTCCATCATATTACAACACAAAAATTTATGAACACAGCCCACTCTCGAAAATGTCAATTTCCATGGTTGATATTATCCATGCGAACCAAAACACACGCAGTAGAAACGTGTGAGATACTGTAATTAATTTTAATACTCCATGACATACAGTGCAAGTCAGATTTTCTATCATTTTGCAACACAAAAATTTATTAACACAGCCCACTCTTCAAAATGTCAATTTCCATGGTTGATATTATCCATGCGAACCAAAACACACGCAGTAGAAACGTGTGAGATACTGTAATTAATTTTAATACTCCATGACATACAGTGCAAGTCAGATTTTCTATCATTTTGCAACACAAAAATTTATTAACACAGCCCACTCTTCAAAATGTCAATATCCATGGTTGATATTATCCATGCGGACCAAAACACACGCAGTAGAAGCGTGTGAGATACTGTAATTAATTTTAATACTCCATGACATACAGTGCAAGTCAGATTTTCTATCATTTTGCAACATAAAAATTTATTAACACAGCCCACTCTTCAAAATGTCAATTTCCATGGTTGATATTATCCATGCGAACCAAAACACACGCAGTAGAAGCGTGTGAGATACTGTAATTAATTTTAAAACTCCATGTCATACAGTGCAAGTCAGATTTTCTATCATTTTGCAACATAAAAATTTATTAACACAGCCCACTCTTCAAAATGTCAATTTCCATGGTTGATATTGTCCATGCGAACCAAAACACACGCAGTAGAAGCGTGTGAGATACTGTAATTAATTTTAATACTCCATGTCATACAGTGCAAGTCAGATTTTCTATCATTTTGCAACATAAAAATTTATTAACACAGCCCACTCTTCAAAATGTCCATTTCCATGGTTGATATTATCCATGCGAACCAAAACACACGCAGTAGAAGCGTGTGAGATACTGTAATTAATTTTAATACTCCACGTCATACAGTGCAAGTCAGATTTTCTATCATTTTGCAACATAAAAATTTATTAACACAGCCCACTCTTCAAAATGTCAATTTCCATGGTTGATATTATCCATGCGAACCAAAACACACGCAGTAGAAGCGTGTGAGATACTGTAATTAATTTTAATACTCCATGACATACAGTGCAAGTCAGATTTTCTATCATTTTGCAACATAAAAATTTAATAACACAGCCCACTCTTCAAAACTGTCAATTGCCATGATTGATATAGTCCGTGTGCACCAAAAGACACGCTATGGAAGGGTGTGAGCTGATGTAAAGAATTCTAATACTCAATAAAATACAGATCAAGTCGGATTTTCTATCATATTGAAACACAGAAATTTATTAACAGCCCACTCTTCAAAATGTCAATTTCCATGGTTGATATTATCCATGCGAACCAGAACACTCGTAGTTGAAGCAAGTGAGATACTGTAAATAATTTTAATACTTCATGACATACAGTGCAAGTCAGATTTTCTATCATTTTGCAACATAAAAATTTATTAACACAGCCCACTCTTCAAAATGTCAATTTCCATGGTTGATATTATCCATGCGGACCAAAAGACACGCAGTAGAAGCGTGTGAGATACTGTAATTAATTTTAATACTCCACGTCATACAGTGCAAGTCAGATTTTCTATCATTTTGCAACATAAAAATTTATTAACACAGCCCACTCTTCAAAATGTCAATTTCCATGGTTGATATTATCCATGCGAACCAAAACACACGCAGTAGAAGCGTGTGAGATACTGTAATTAATTTTAATACTCCATGACATACAGTGCAAGTCAGATTTTCTATCATTTTGCAACATAAAAATTTATTAACACAGCCCACTCTTCAAAATGTCAATTTCCATGGTTGATATTATCCATGCGGACCAAAAGACACGCAGTAGAAGCGTGTGAGATACTGTAATTAATTTTAATACTCAATGACATACAGTGCAAGTCAGATTTTCTATCATTTTGCAACATAAAAATTTATTAACACAGCCCACTCTTCAAAATGTCAATTTCCATGGTTGATATTATCAATGCGAACCAAAACACACGCAGCAGAAGCGTGTGAGATACTGTAATTAATTTTAATACTCCATGACATACAGTGCAAGTCAGATTTTCTATCATTTTGCAACATAAAAATTTATTAACACAGCCCACTTTTCAAAACTGTCAATTGCCATGATTGATATAGTCCGTGTGCACCAAAAGACACGCCATGGAAGGGTGTGAGCTGATGTAAAGAATTCTAATACTCAATAAAATACAGATCAAGTCGGATTTTCTATCATATTGAAACACAAAAATTTATTAACAGCCCACTCTTCAAAATGTCAATTTCCATGGTTGATATTATCCATGCGAACCAGAACACTCGTAGTTGAAGCAAGTGAGATACTGTAAATAATTTTAATACTTCATGACATACAGTGCAAGTCAGATTTTCTATCATTTTGCAACATAAAAATTTATTAACACAGCCCACTCTTCAAAATGTCAATTTCCATGGTTGATATTATCCATGCGGACCAAAAGACACGCAGTAGAAGCGTGTGAGATACTGTAATTAATTTTAATACTCCACGTCATACAGTGCAAGTCAGATTTTCTATCATTTTGCAACATAAAAATTTATTAACACAGCCCCCTCTTCAAAATGTCAATTTCCATGGTTGATATTATCCATGCGAACCAAAACACACGCAGTAGAAGCGTGTGAGATACTGTAATTAATTTTAATACTCCATGACATACAGTGCAAGTCAGATTTTCTATCATTTTGCAACATAAAAATTTATTAACACAGCCCACTCTTCAAAATGTCAATTTCCATGGTTGATATTATCCATGCGGACCAAAAGACACGCAGTAGAAGCGTGTGAGATACTGTAATTAATTTTAATACTCAATGACATACAGTGCAAGTCAGATTTTCTATCATTTTGCAACATAAAAATTTATTAACACAGCCCCCTCTTCAAAATGTCAATTTCCATGGTTGATATTATCCATGCGAACCAAAACACACGCAGTAGAAGCGTGTGAGATACTGTAATTAATTTTAATACTCCATGACATACAGTGCAAGTCAGATTTTCTATCATTTTGCAACATAAAAATTTATTAACACAGCCCACTCTTCAAAATGTCAATTTCCATGGTTGATATTATCAATGCGAACCAAAACACACGCAGCAGAAGCGTGTGAGATACTGTAATTAATTTTAATACTCCATGACACAGTGAAAGTCAGATTTTCTATCATTTTGCAACATAAAAATTTATTAACACAGCCCACTTTTCAAAACTGTCAATTGCCATGATTGATATAGTCCGTGTGCACCAAAAGACACGCCATGGAAGGGTGTGAGCTGATGTAAAGAATTCTAATACTCAATAAAATACAGATCAAGTCGGATTTTCTATCATATTGAAACACAAAAATTTATTAACAGCCCACTCTTCAAAATGTCAATTTCCATGGTTGATATTATCCATGCGAACCAGAACACTCGTAGTTGAAGCAAGTGAGATACTGTAAATAATTTTAATACTTCATGACATACAGTGCAAGTCAGATTTTCTATGATTTTGCAACATAAAAATTTATAAACACAGCCCACTCTTCAAAACATCAATAAGCATGGTTGATATAGTCCGAGTGCACCAAGAGACACGCCGTGAAAGGGTGTGAGCTAATGTAAAGAATTCTAATACTCAATAAAATACAGTTCAATTCGTATTTTCTATCATATTACAACACAAAAATTTATTAACACAGCCCACTCTTCAAACTGTCAATTTCCATGGTTGATATAGTCCATGTGCACCAAAAGACACGCCATGGAAGGGTGTGACCTGATGTAAAGAATTCTAATAATCAACAAAATTCATATCAAGTCGGATTTTCTATCATATTGCAACACAAAAATTTATTAACACAGCCCACTCTTCAAACTGTCAATTTCCATGGTTGATATTGTCCATGTGCACCAAAAGACACGCCATGGAAGGGTGTGACCTGATGTAAAGAAATGTAATAATCAACAAAATACATATCAAGTCGGATTTTCTATCATATTGCATCACAAAAATTTATTAACACAGCCCACTCTTGAAAATGTCAATTTCCATGGTTGATATTATCCATGCGCACCAAAAAATACGCAGTAGAAGCATGTGGGATACTGTAAAGAATTATGATCCTCAATTAAAAATAGTTCACGTTGGATTTCCTATAATATTGTTACAAAACTATTCATTAATACATGCCACTCTTGAACATGTCAATTTCCTCAGTTGATATAGTCTATGCGCAATGAAAGACATGTAGTAGAAGCATGTCTTTAACGGCAACAATTAACGTTACCACGGAGGCAGCTCTAGCTACCTGTGCGTCATCCGAGTCCAGTATATTAAAAACCAAACAGGGAGCGTTTTCCCTCAAACATTTTCTTTGTGTTCTCCAGTTTTCCGACCATGTGGAAAAAGCTAGCTATGGACGTATACTAATGTTCTGACGTATCTAGCAGTATATTATTTTTTGCAACAACGATCAATTTTTCAAAAAAATGTGGTGTCTATTGATGCTCTGTCAATATAGGTTATTCATTTCATCAACGGTATAATACGAAAATCCGAAATCGTTCACTTTGCAAAGCAGTGAAATAAGTTTATGGGTTGTGTGGGGTGTTCAACCCCATGGAAATCATCATTCTGAAATTTTCAACACGTCTTTACATTCTAATGAGTTTATTTAAAGTTTTGTGGATAACGTTATAGGAATTTTAAGAAGTTTGGTGGTGTTTCACCCCTTTTGGGGGTGTTTCACCCCTTGGGGGCCGTCCATTCTGTAATTTTGAATATTTCGATTGTTTGAACAAAAATTATAAACAATCTTGTGATCAATTCTGGTACTGACCACGTGGAATCCAATTTATTTGGGAATTTTCTATAAATAAGGGGTATTTAACCCCTAGGGGGTGAAAATTTTGGAATTTTCAATCTGTCAATGGTTTGTAATAAATGTGTAAGAAATTTTAGCAACATTTTGAACATCAAAATTTCAAAAATACAGAATGCGTGGTGCAGTTTTACTTAAAAGTTAGCCCACGCCCATTTCCTGGAAAACGGGGGCTGTAAAAAATTTTTTGATTGGGACGCAAATTTGTAATAAATGTGTACAAAATTATGTAATAGTTTTTTTTGGAGTGTGCCATAAATGCTGGTGTAGCTTTTAGTTCATCACACTGTGCATGTGTCACAGTTCTGTTTATCAGTTTGCTAAGTTCCGTTCCAATATGTTTCCAGACGTTTTTTTTCAGTTGGTTTTCAAATTTTGTATAATTTGTTTCCACAAGTCGTATGAACAGCACTGTATTTTTTTCAGACCATAACTTATCATCCGTAGCATCACCTGTGTCTATGCCAGAAATATTTTCTTCATACTCTGTCTCATATAAATTATCTGGGTTTTCCTGTAGTTCTGAATGTATGTCAACTTCATCATGTATGTGTGAATCTGTAACAAAACAATATCCAACTTTAGCTGAAAAATATATTACCAATTATGTACAAATAGAACCCTAAGGTCAGGTCCCAGTTATGGATTCATGCAACATCAGTTCGAACTTGAGATTGAAATGACGATTTCTGAATTAGATAAAATCTTTACTAAGAATTTGGAAGAATATAAGATGTACCAAAACAATTTAGAATCAATATAGGTAAAATTGTACAGGAGGTATCTGAAAATTAGCTGTAGGCTGTACCTTCATTGTCGTCGTCCTCAAAATGAGTTTTGAAGTGTTCATTTACAACTGACTCGTAATTAATTAGGCCACAAACACCACATCTCGCCAAATTTTCCACACTTTTGTTCATTTTGAAATTTTTGAATATATTTAACTGTTTGTTTTGAATACAACCATCACCTAACCTCACTTCATAATAATAGGATCCTTCAGAGTCGGTCTATTTACTCAGATAGTACAGATCAGGATTTTTTGTATCCAAATTGTCTATGACGAACTTACAAGATCCTTGCATAATCGCAATAACGAACGCAGTATAACAAATTAACAAATGGCTGAAATAGATCGCTATACCGAACTCACCCCTCATAAGACGCAATGTAATCAAATTGATGCCAAAAATATATATCCGTCCTTTTCTCAAACGGCCGCTGGAAAACTAATGCGCATGACGAATTCTGAATCTGAAATAAGTGAAACATGACAAATGTTATAAATTTTTGAGGTTGTGCTACTTTTGACATTTTCAACCATCAACCGTCCCAAATTGGAAATGGGCTATTTTTCAATAATGTGGATGAAATAAAGGATAAATAAAATGAGAATTATGCAAGACGGTCAATTAAACTTCGCGTCATTTAAAAAACGATTCATTGATTCAATTGAAACTCAAATAATATGCCTGTTTGTTACCTGCTACCAGATCAATCAATCAATTTTCTGCCAAAAGCTGATAAAAACTCATTTAACTTGAGGAAATGTGGATTGGCTATGTAACGGACAGTTGTTTGAAAAGGTAAATCTTGTTCCATATCGGTCTCATAACCGCCGAGAAAAATAGTTTGCTAGTAGTGATGTATTTTTTTGTCTGAACAAGAACCCGAAATAACGCGGTGATCGGCATGAGTCTGAAGATGGGTAATTTTCTCAGCAATACAGCCCTTATAGTGTCGCTCTCTTATCTACACTTACTCTCTGGAGAGAAATCCGTCTTCCATTAGAAAGAATATCTTGTGTCCTCAGGAAGGCCAATTTTCCTTTGAAAAAAAAAGTTATATACAAGTATCTGATTAAGTAGCTATTATTATGATGAAATCACAATTCAAAAATTAATTATTTATAAGTATTTAAGGGAGCCACATTTTGATTTTGTATTCAAGAGAAAAAAATTACCTATCAGAGTTTCTCTGAAGTTGTGAGCCCAATGGAAGACATTTACCAAATTAAGAACAGACAAGAGCACCATTACACGTCCCGCAATAATTATGGCAACGCATGCAATATCCCCAATTGTGGCATAATTCTAATATCGATGTATACATACAGTGATATACATAGGAGGTATATAGCTATAAAAATCTTGCACTAACACACACTATTACCGGAGTTATGGCCAGAAGAGAGTTTCTGGCATCCGAGGCCATAAATATTTCTGCACAAAAAATAAGTGTGAGTTGCCATAAATATTACCTCACCGAGAGTGTGTGGCCTGCGGTGTTGCCAGATCTCACCCTATCTTGCACAGTGTGACTAGGAGCTATATTAGTGGCATCTCATTTCTAGTGAAGAAATCATTTCATATAATTTGAATGAAAATTGTCATATTTTCAAAAAACATGAATTCTGCATTCATTTGAATCATTTTAATATTCTTCATGAATTTCAGTGAGGATTCAGGAAGGAGAATCAGGGTAAAACATTTAAATTCAAAACATAGAAAAAGCGAGATGTTTCACCAAGGCCATGTATAGCACATGAGATTATGTCATACGACGAGTTATTCACAGATCCGACCTGTCCTGGAATACTGTTCACATGTATGGAGTGCAGCACATATAATGAAGTGTCATACAAAGCCAGGACCTAAATTTTATATGTTACTTCATTGTAAAATCCTGAAATGACTGTCATAACCTGTAAGATTATGGAACACGATGGGCAGACACTACGAACGATTTTCAAAAAATGAGTTTGTATGCTTGGTGCAAATGACCCCGAAATTGTGCGATAAAATGGTTATGGTCAAGAACGATGTCATTGGTGAAAAAAGATTTTTCACCAGTATAATAAATAGTAACCCTGCATGAATTTGGTTCCTCAATCGGTACGATTGTATTAATTAATGATTAAATTAAACGATCACAGCTAACCTCGACATATCATCACTATACGCCACATGGTTTTGGTACTTTCAATGACACTATTCCTTTAACATTTTCCAATTGACATCCAAAGTTCGCATAAGTGATGAATGGAGTCGTTTATTTTTGAGTGAGATTTGTGTATTCTGTATGGTCACATTTGAGTAATGAAAGTTTGCATTGTATCAGTTGGGAGCAACGTTACTCATGATCCTACAATGTCTGTTCACAATTGAGATAATTGACAGATCAATCACAAAAAAGTAACCCTATGGTTATTTACTTGTGTTGGAAATAATCGAATCGAGACAATGAATATATCTGATATCACACTCATAATCATAAACATGAGATTCAGAATAATTTAATTTTGGAAAATATTTATTAACATGACGTTTCTGTTTATTATTAGTTTATGGTGCTTTCATCACTACAGAAAATAACTTTTTTCTACGTCAGTGCGTGAACTAAGCTTTCACGCACTGCGGACGGAGCGTAAAGTAATACTTTTTCGCACAAGTGCGTAAAAAATCACCTGTGCGTAAAATCATCAACTGTGCGTAAAGTAATTTTTTACACACTGTTCATACATTTATGCATTATTTGATAATACGATGACAATTCATATCATTAAACATTCAAATTAATGATATAATTGCTTCAATTTGGCAATATAACTGTCGAAGAAAAAACATTGTATGAAACACTTTCGTAAAGGGCTTTTTTGTACTCGCGTAATTGTTGAACTTGGCTGCGCCTCATTCAACAAACTCCACGCTCATACGAAAACGTCCTACTTTACGAACTTGTATCATAAATAGCTATTATTCGAATACTTCCAATTCCAATGCGTAAACGTACACAGAAATATTACTCGCTTTTTTCAAATTTTTCAAAGGACCTTGCACATGTTCTATGTAAAATGTTTTTCGTCCAATTTCTCTGAAATTTTTATATGTTGTAAATCTTTTCATTCTTATTGAATAGTTATGAATCGATCTTATGCATATAAGATCAGTTTTAGAGTGTCAAAAATTCGATTTTTGCTCTTTAGGTTATTATGCATCGATTTGATGTTTGTGCTCCACTTCGGGAATAATTTTTTACTTACCAATTTGTAGTGAATGAACTCCATTTGAATAAAATAGTTTTATAGGTATCAAGTGAGTAAAGTGATACTTTTTTACTAGTATGAATACCTTTTTGTTTGCGCCATGTCAATAAAAACTCATATTCGTATTATTCACTGTTTTCTCTCTTCACTATTCATCACTTTTCATTTCTACCCATATCAAATTCCTAGTTATCAAGAATTCGTTATCTTGAGATATGCAAAATTTCATTAATTATTGATATAAACTAGTTTCTGATGACAAAACAGCCCCAGCTGCCTTGGATTACCTAGTGTGAATTAGGTCCAATAATTCCTGCACGTTCATCTTATTAGTATGAAAAATATTCCGCTATTTTTGAAAACACTTCGTAATCAAAACGCTATGAATATAATATAATAATGATGAATTTATCCAGTAAGTAAGTAATTATTACATAATACAACACCCTATTGTTCATTCATTATACACGAACTTATTGAAACAGACCATATTCAGTGTCATAATCCAACCAGTGACGATTGCATCATGACCCTGTTCTTCCACATGCCAAATTTTTTAAGGACACTACATTATTGTTTTTTTTTTAATTCATGAGCAATAACACAGGCATTGTTTTTTTTTTTACATTCCTGAGAAAGACCAATTTCTATTTAGAGCACACGAGTCAGATCAAATACCCTAAACAGCTGGAATTGCATTTTTGACACCTGGTAGTTCGAAAGCTGGTCATATAGGATCCATCTATAAATTGAATTATACAGTGTGGTCCTAAAGTAACGGATTAATTCGTTTTCTACGTTATTATCCATTTTCAAGAAAAACCCTAAAACACATGAATTTTACATTTTTGAAAAGACATTCTATATAAAAGAATTGCCCCTTTTCCATCCCCCAAAAAGTGACAGACACCCCCCCAATTTTTTTAAATGAGAATGTGGGTCAAGTGATTCCTCATTTCGAAGGGTATTCAATTGTCTCTACAGCTATGTCTATTTTTTTAAATTTCGTTGAAGCGTCATAAAATGAATAATTTTCAAAATGTTGAGAATTAAGTATCACGTATACTTTTAAATTCGCTGTATATTCACTGCACCTCAATTTTTTTTTTTTTTGTTATTTCACCAACTTTTGTGTTCATCATACGTTCCAGTAAACTGAAAAAATTTATGTAAAAAAAATTACGGTTCATTGAATATACAGCGAATTTGATAGTATACTTGATACTTATTTATAACTCATATCTTATATTTATTTGTTTATTATGTCGCGCACAGGTTAAAATTTTAGTGACTTTTTTCTCCGTTCATTTACTTTTTCTAGGTATCAATACGCATGTATGTGACTCATATTTGGTAAATTATTATACTTTTCAACATTTTGAAAATATTTTTTTGAACGCATGAACGAAATTAAAAAAAATAGACTTGGCTGTATAGACAATTGGCCACTCCAAATGAAGTATTACCAGAATCAAAATTTAATTTAAAAATATTTAAGGGTTGGCTGCCACTTTGAGGGGAGTTAAGGAGGGGTGATTTTTCTTAATGTCACAGAGTGTCTTTTCAAAAACTTAAATCGACGTGTTTCAGGGTTTTCCTTGAAAATTGATAA
Organism: Chrysolina oricalcia; assembly: GCA_944452925.2. NCBI lineage: Eukaryota > Metazoa > Arthropoda > Insecta > Coleoptera > Chrysomelidae > Chrysolina > Chrysolina oricalcia. The sequence goes on from OX101825.2 coordinate 37,525,260, forward strand.
TAAAGTAGAAAATGAATTTATCCGTTACTTTAGAACCTCACTGTATAATAATGTCATATCTAAAACATATCGAAATTTCAGAAAATTTTGCCAAAAGACATTTCACATGGAAAATAGGTGTTCCAAATCCTTGGTTCATCTGTTGGTAGGACAGTGGTAAATTGGGATATTCATGTGATTTTGAAGGATTGAGAGCGCACCACGCTCCAATTGAGACACACTGAGTCAGTCTTCTTACATTAATGATCTGTTTTTTTTCAGTTTTCTCTGGTAATCTAATGAAAGACAAACCCCATCTTAGATTTGTAATGTTTATCTTCATTGAGATAACCTCATGCAAAGCTTTCCCCGAGTCATGTTCTTGAAAATAACCTAACTATTTGAAAATCTGATCAAGCACATTATCGTAAAACGAACTTTGTAAATCTGATGATAAATCTATAACAAGTTTTTAAGTATTCAAGTAATTCAAATCCAAAATTTCGCCGTCGTCTGATTTTTCAACCAATACTTTACAAAATTTTACATTCATTTCAATTATTACTAGAAAGGACCCCGCACATTTCTTATGAGAAATGGATTTCCGAGAATATGGCTGAATTTTTGTCCTCGGCGTGCTGATGAAAAGTGTCCACGACAGATGCTCAAAAATGGACAGTTTTCGAGATATGGAACTTTGAAAGTAGATTTTTCCGTGCGATATTTTCTCATCAATCGAGGAGCCCCCATTTCTGGTTGGGAAGGAATTTGGATGTTCGGCGTTCTTTTCTACACTGGCCATGGAATGAATTTCTTATTCAAAGATTTCTTATACATCTATTCATGCTATGGAACAACTACAATAATTTCAATTTTCGAAAAACGTCTCATTTTAAGTATATTTTGAAGAGAGATCGAAATAGCTGATTCTGAATATACCAGATTTCCAATAATGTTAACAATGAGGCTCAGCGCTGTAAAGGAAGGTAACGAGAAAATCATATATTCTTTGATATAGCAATTATTATTATTATCACTATTTACGTATATGTGACTTTTGTTTTCACATATATCAATAATCTGACAATGGGTGCGAAAATATTCTCCTCAAATGACTCGTTTTGGATGATAGCATCTCATAGCCAAACGAATCCGTGAAAATGTCTGTATCGTTGATAGCTGATACTACTTTCTCACCAAAATGGTGTGGTTCGGGTGTTGGAAGCAAACCATTAATGGCACTTTCGATAATTACCCTCGAATTCCAAAAAAATGCAGAAGTTGATGAAGTTGTCTCAAATAATAATATTGGGTGAATTGTTTCGGAGACTCATTGCATAAATTGGAGAGAAACCAATTCTCTACAGTCACGACGAATCGATTGTTCGTATCTTCAATCTTTTTCGACTGAGCGAAAAATTGAAGATAGACAACAACTTCTTCCCCTTACGAAAATTGAATCATATTTCAATCTTGTTTTGTGGTTTTTTCCCTTAAAGCTCCCTGACTCTCATGAAAATATTGGAACACATTCGATATTATGTGATCAATAGTGATCATAATTGTTATATCTGAAAATATATGATTACGATTTTTCCGTTCCCTTCCTTCCTTCCATTTTGGAGAACATATTCGATATTATTGGAAATCTGGTAAACTCGGACTTAGTTATTTCAGCCTCTCTCAGAAATATACTCTGAATCTGTCGTTTATCGAGAATGAATATTATTGTAAGGTTATTTCGAAGCATATGGTTCTGGACACAAAACATTTGAATCATTGTATCCCATCCAGAAATGAGAGGTCCATTGATGAGCAGATACCGCATCAAATTCGAAAATCCATTTCCAAAGCTCCATATCTCGAACGCTGTTTATTTTAAAGGTTTGTGGCTATGGACGATGTATATTTCGAATTAATTTTCAAGAATGTTTAAAATTCATTTATTTCTCGAATATGGCCAATGTTCGTTGAAAGCTTCGTCATTTCTGCGGATTTCATTACTACATAATTTTTTATATTATTTCAAATTATTTAACCAATCTACTATAACTAATTATAACAAGTACTCTCCGCATAGATTTGATTAATTATCTTCAAGAATTCCAGTGAGGACTCAGGATGGAAAATCAGAATAAAACACCGAAATTTAAAACATAATACAAGCTAGGCTATGATGGTACATAATCTCTATTGCAACCAAATCTCTAACATTTTGGCAACAAGTCATCATCATGCAGGAGAGATATGTTTGACATGTACAGGAGAACGAACGCAAAAAAGGACATCTCAATTAAAATAACACCTTCAAAGGTGGTGAGTGAATGGTATCTGATATTATGATATTTCGAATAAAATATTTTTTGAAGATGGCTTGATGCCTAAAACGTCGTAGATTTGCTTGCAGGGAAGATTTCATTCTATAGCTTTGCTCACAAAATTCTATAATACAGTGAGTTTCAAATAGTTCGCACCATATGGGAAACTTTTTTTATGGATTTGTCAGAATTTTTTTATCATTTCAATTGGTGGATGCAAAAAACTAATATTTGATTCATTAAAATTTCAAATTTTCAAACAGTATACAGGGGAGCACAAAATATAGGAATTCTGATCTAGAGTAAACTACCCTAATTTTTTATATTATCAAAAAAATCTATTAGGAAAATTTGTTTAAAATTGAAAACAATATTAAAATTTGGAATTACAGCCACCTACACAATAAAATAATGTTTTCCATTTTTATGATTAAAGTGATCGTAATTTCGCAGATATGCATTAATTAATTATTGAGCATCAACTAATTGATTTATTCGATAATTTTCTCCTAAACAATCATACTGATAATTATTATGGACAAACATAGGGGGAGAAATGTAAAATTTGCACCAAAAAAAAAACATTTTCAACAAACAAATAACTAATTGGTTCAAATTTTGTATTATCTTATTATTATAGAAATATGAGGGAGCCGCTCAAGGTGTATAATGAAAAACTAGTACTATTTATGAGGCTATTACAATAAAAAGAAAAAAATATTTTGTTACTTAGGTGGCAATTCCCCGAAAACAATTCACTGACGGGCAATTCCCCGACGGGGAATATTCCCCGACGAGGAATATTCCCCGACAACAATTCACCGACGGGCAGGTATTCATCATTCCAGTGAATTGAATCAGCTTTCAAATAATGAACAATTAGTCCCAACTTTTTGAGGGTTACTGCTTCTGATACATTTCAAATTTCTCTAGTTTCTTCGGAAACAGGGCTTTCAAATGGAAAACATTCAATTCACCATGTATATAAGGTCTTGCATGATTGGAATAGGTACCGCACAAATCTGCTCCGAACAAGAAGAATTTCCCGAAAATAGCCCAGTTTGGTCTCCGATGGAGTATATGGGGTATCAATAAAATCCACACAGTATATAGCCGACAAACGAGTACGGAGACCTATGCTGATATTGATGACAATATCTTATAATCTCCTCAAACCGTACATTATATCAAAAATAATTGAAAATTAACCAATTCATTTTCGAAATACAGGGTATTCATTAAAAAAAAACAGCATTTTTCTAAGAAACTTGGACCATTTTTGTTACTCACCCTGAATACATGAAATGAGTATAAGACCTTCTCAACATTGAAGAATGTTTGCTATATATAACTATGACACGCTCCCCTCTTTTCAAACTAAAAAACGGGGGGTTGACGTACCCCTATTTTCCAACCATCCTGTATACAAAAAATTATGTCAGTTAACTTCGACAGAGATTGAGGTAGTTCATTCAGGTTAAATTGAATCTCTGATCCTCATCACTGGTCGGTTTAAAATTAATCGAATTGGATTTTTCTTTGTTCACCCCAGAACGAAAAAGTGTACTGGAAACGAGATCAAGGTGACATTGTACCATCATTGAGGCACGGTTTTCCCAGAATGAATAAGCGTTTGGTCAATTCTCGAAATTGTTAAAAATTCTGAGCAGAAAGCTTCACTTTTCATATTTGACACCCTGTATTTTGAAAACTAGTAGGCAGATTTTTTAGTGCCCATGGACACTTTTGCTGAGGAAGTCAAAATTTAACCGAAAGCCATTTTCCTTTGAATACTTTTTCCAATTCTGAACAATATTTTTCGATATACTTTTTTAATAATATAAAAAGTGAGGGTAGTTCACTCTTGATCAAAATTGCTATTGTTTGTACTCCCCTGTGCACTGTATGAAAATTTTGAATTTTCATAACTCAACTACAAGTTTTTTGCCATGCACCAGTTTTTACGAAGGTTAAAATTTTCTGATAAATGGATAATAAAAAAGTTTCTCATATGGTGCATACTTTTTGAAACTCACTGTGAATTGAAAATGTAGCTTTCAAATGAAAAAAATTAAAATACTCATCAATCATTATTTTTCCTTTCAGAAATTACATGAAAGAAAGAGTTTCCTTCTGGAAGATCTATCGTCAGTAGACTTACTTTCCTTGTCATGCACAGATTTACCTTCAACATTTCGAACATTGTATGGCGCCTATTTATCTTGCACACACGACTGATTATTGTGGCATCCTAATACCAATTGTTTAAAATTCTTATTTACGTTAAAATTATATATTATATGCAACGTAGCAATTTCTTTTGCAGAGGGCGCCACATTACTGCCACGCCCACGATGCCATAAAAGGGGTAGTGTTAACGATATACTTCATCCTGAATTGTGCCAATTCACCCACTTTTTTGAGAAAGTATAATTTTCATCATCATTTTCATGAATGGTCGAAAACAAGTGAAGATACTGGATACTCCATCAAGACTTACATTCTTTTGACCCTAAAAAGTGATGAAAAAGAATAATATGGCCCGTCAATTGAGAAAAGAAATTGTGGCAACGCGTGTATGTTGCCACAATTCTGGAAGGTACCATACTACAGGCTAAAGTTCACACAAGTTGCCATAATTATACCGAAACATACACATTTAAACCTACCAGTATCATTCCTGTAATTTGAGTGAAAATTGCACTATTTTTTGACTGGGCAGGCAGACTTCATTCAACTTTGGCTCTACTCAGAGCTCATACCATTTTTGATCACATCACAAGATCAATATTTTTCAGTTCTAATGAACAATTCCAATGTTATCTTTCTACAAAATTCAAAATGGACACTATTTTATCATTTTTTGAAAATTTTGGATAGGTACATGCACTGTAGTTTGCTGTGTGTATATAGTGCTATTATTCTGAGAAAAAAGTAGCGTTGAACTTTTGATCTGCTCTACTCAAAGAGATCATAAAAAGTCGGTATAGTGAAATATACAGTAAGGAGAGGCTATGCTAAGGATAATGCCCCTCAGTCCTCATTCGAAAGTGGAGTGAAATTATATTCTGAGCTCAGTTTTCTTGTCTGAGAAAGTCTGTTTCAATAGTACATATGTATCTAGTCTCTAGTATCTAGACCATAGTTAATTACCGAACAAATCCAACAAGGGACTTCTAATGCCATGTCATCAACGAGAATCTATTTGTAACTTCGAAAGCATATTAGATGACTGGCCCATAAAATGGGTCTCCTCTTCCAAAAACCCAGGAATTTAATTTGATATTTGCTTTACATTCGGCGCTCAAGTGGAAGTCAGTATCATCTGAAACTCCACTTAAATAAAATTATCAAACTAAAATTGGTGAAAGCTCTGATATTATCGCACATTGATGACTGCTGCATGGTTTATTACTTCTTTCTAACCTTTTTAACAATGTAATTAGACTAGACGAACCGAAAATCGATAGTTGGGAAACATTAAGTTTAATCCGTTTTGCACAAATTTTCTTCTGAAAAATAACTACTTACCTCCATTCGTAGACCATTTATAGAGTTGATGATTTCACAATTGTTCAGCATTCCACAAAAAATATCGAGGATAGCTTCCCATATAATGCACCTAAGTTATTATTAAAAAAAAAAAAAAAATTGTTTTTGCCGATAACCAGCTGTCGTCCCATTAGGAACGGCTGCCCTCAGAAGTCGAAACTTGTGCGAGCCAAGGACTAACGAGGTCTTACCTTTTTACGTGCGATCCCTAGCACTTTTTCGGGCCACAAGGAAAATGTCTGCAGTAGCTAGGGATTGAATTTTCGACGGCAGCCAGTGATTGAAAACAGCGGCTCTTTCATACTGGCCCCTATTGAATCTTCACATCATCAAAGTTATCATTTTTTACATTCAGAAGAGAACTGAATGAAATTATTCTAACCTGACAAAGTTGAATCACTGTTTTTTAATATACTGTATTTTATTTGCAGAAAATTAAATTTTTCAGTAATATTTCCGAATATAAGTCACAACATCCTTCAATGGTTTACCAAAATGATTTGACAAACAACAGGACCTTTGCTAAATCTTCATAAAATATAAGCATAACGAATTTGTCAGAATACGGGCTTTTGAAATGATTTTTGAATTAGGAAAAGCTTAAAAAATTGTTCTTCAACGAGTGGATTCTCTGACTAGATATTTAAATGAAAAAAACTAAACAGTACAACTTTGACAAATGCAAATGTCTATCATTGTGACAATTTTTTTTTATCGATATACTTTTCATATTCGTTATTTCAACTTGTTTTACCTGAAGTTCACACCATTATTATTAATTTTGATTTTGAAGGTAAAGTAGAGTTTTTCTTGATGAACAAGCTTTTCTGAATCCCTGCTAATTTCTTCAGAGAATATATGTATATAACTTAGTCATATAATTTCTGATACACCCTGAATTAGTACCTATTTTATTAAATGAATAATTTATATAGAATATTCTCCTAAAGTTCATTTGATGGCATTGAGAAATATATTTATTTTGGTATTAGTCGGAATAGGGTACTAACAGTCAGACACTATTTATTGCCAACGTTTCGAAATGTTTTATTTCTTCCTCTACTCTGAAATGTACATATTAAAGGTTAACCTAGCCTATAATTTGTAGGTACATGTCAGCCTTGAGAAAAAAAATAATTACATTTCGAAACGTTTGCAGTAAATAAGACAAAGAAAAGCCAGTTAAAGGGGCGCAAAATACAGATGATTGAGAACTACAGCTCCACCTGCGGAAGATAATAGTGTAGTGATACAAGAATTGTGGCTCAATCGAATGCAATTTCATGTTTTGTAAAATTGCAAGATCATGATGCATTGTAGTTTCTATATCTCTCGGTGAAATTAAAGTTACAATACCTAGGCATCGATTTCACCAGGTGTGCTTAAAATGAAACAAATCAGAACAAAATAATCTTTCTTTTCGATATATTTTAGTTTGAATGATAAATCTGGAGAAACTAATTTTCATGACGTTCTAGATGTGTATTCATGGGATGAATACCGTTAATAATATAACATTTATATTAACCATTATAAATAATAAAACAAGAAATATAATTAAACATTTATTTTTTTTCCAGTCACAACAATGTATTAAACAGAAAAAAGATATAATGGAATAAATATAAATACAAAGTAAATACTTTTCAAATAAGGTATTGCGTTCGGGTATTTGTTACGGAGCAGGAGTTAGGAGTGAATGTAACAGACTGCTGAATCACACACAGTTCATTCCAATTGTAATAAATGAACGGTAAAGGAGTGTTTGGAGTGGAATATCCGAATGCAACAAGGGTTGGACAAATTATGACTAATTTTTTCGTATGGTGATTAATCCCTGAATCTTTTTATAAATTCCTATGATTTATTGAGAATATTCACTGCAGAAGAAATTCCAAACAGATCGGATGTACGAACTATAAAAACACCCTATATAGTTATATAAAAAGTGTAACGTATCTGCAGGTCATTTATTATTTCAATTAATTTGTGGAATATAGTGTACTACTTTTCAAATGAATAATTTTTTGAAAAAAATTATTACTACTTACTAGGTACTACCAATGTTTTCTCTAATTATGGTCAAATTCTTGTCCAACCCCAAAATGAAAAAGGTTGTTTTTAAAAGAAAATGAATCATTTTCAGATTTGACGTAAATTATGAATCACAATCAAACAAATAGCAATCTGAAACCTTGCAAATAATGATTCTTCTTCTTAAATTCTGAGGAATTTGAATTGAAAATTTGACTAGGGTGAGTCCTGCACGATTCACTGTTGCGTTCAATTAACAGTGCTGCTCCCAAAGTGGCGTATGGAGTTAGTAACAAGGCCTATAAAGAACACATGGCTAATGACCATAGCAGTCGATGCCAAAACACCAAAAGAAAAAAAAAAACATGCACTGGAACTAAATGAACAGAGGTATACATAAGTAACATAAAGCCGAAATGATTTTTTCTTAATTCACAACTAACCTCAGTACAAAATTAAAAGAATTAACTATGATAAAATGACCCAAAGTCTTATTCTTCGGCTGAATGTTCTCAAATTGGGAGTAATAGGATAGGGGTAGTCAGGTAGTTGAGCTATAAATAGGATGGTGCAATGATAGTAAACTGTATGCAGGTTAGGAAATGACTGAAATAAAGCATTTCAATTAATATACATACCTTATTCTTCTGTTTATGACTATTCATGATTGCACGGCAAATTGAATTGTAGCCTCAGCCAAAATCAGTTGTTAGGAAAAAAAAATGGGATTGGGCTTTCAGGGAATTATAAAAAATAGGAAAATTTTTGGGGTTTTTCAGAAATTTAGGATTAGAATGGATCGTGAGGATTTGGCGTCCTCGATGTTTAACCTGAAAAATATATTGAAATATAAGTTAATTCCTTCAATTATACTTTCTCCATTTATTTTACACCCCATGAGTATTTTTTTAAATATTATATTAACTTCTATTAGTTGGAGTTCAAAATATTAATAAGGCCTACCAGAACACATGGCTAATGACCATAGCAGTCGATGCTTATACACCAAGAAAAAAAAAATAACATTTAAAAACACACAATGAAAAAGCAACCTTGTTATTTTGATCTAATGATGGTGGTTGTAATGGAATACATATAACTATTAATTTTTTTTTTTCATGTTTCAAAACATTTTCTGAAATGTGTCCATTAGTCACCCCATGAAGTTACCTCAAATAGTTCTACCCCGTTAAGTGGCATAAGATGGTCCAATGTTTCATTTTAAAAAATATACCATAATGACGATTTGTTCATTTCATTAAAAGGCGAAATTGAACCATACATGAAAACATATTCAGTGTTCAACCTTGCTACTTATTTGTTGAAGATACTCTGTAGCTTTTGAATCTGTGTAGAAAAAATCTATAATTTGACAACAAAAAGGAGTTAAAAGGAAAATATTCTCAATTAAAAAATGTGACGTTTCCGGAGAAAATCTACGATAAAATTAAGCTATTGTTAACAGAAAACAACTTCTTCCTCCGCAAAAGCCACGCTGGACGTTTAACTATATCTGATAAATATTGTGAAAATGCCCTAACTTGAAAGAAAAATTCTGAATTTGTATTGTTATTCAGATAGTCGATTTTTCAATTTTATAAAATCCAGTTTTCATTGGGAAAAATTAGATAACACAGAATATTATTAGAAGTATCAGATAATTCCACATCTGATAGTATGAACATCCTGTTCATATTTTGGAAAAGTCAAAAACGAGTTGTTTGAGCTTCAAGAAACTCGAAAAATGGCACATGTAATTTTTCTTCAATTTTTTTTTTTTTTTGTTTATGCATGTTTCAGTTATGAATTTTTCACGAATATCAAATGCTTCTAATCTATTTTTCTCAACTGTCTCTCTGGAAGGGTGCAAGTCATACCAACACTAACTTGTATATTCCAGTATATTGATAAGCGAGACACATTGGGCAGTTTGATTAAAGAGTATTTGCTTGTTCTTCAAGTTAATGCTCCATGTTGTAGTTTTCACTTCAAAAAATTAAAGCTTTTACTCCACATAATTCTTAAAGTAACAAGTAAGTACTAGGACCAATTACTTTATACTTTGATATATAGAAGTTAATACTGCAGAAATTTCTAATGTTGTCTAGTATTTCCTCCATTTTCCATAAACTTCTAACCTGAGTCAACACTTCCCATCAAAGAATTTGCTACATGTAAATTATTATTCTCTACAAAATACTAGGAAATAAAAGGTCTTATTCTTTTTATTGTCATTGTCCTTTCAGTTGTTATTTCAGAACCTAATTTCTGAGAAGAATAAAAAAACCAATGGATACGTCCACCAATCAACTTTCAATAAAAAAAAACTGTCAAAAAGCATGTTGCATCTTCAAGAAAAACCATTTTGTTTCAGTTGTATCAGCCTTCAAACTGATAACTTCTCAATGTTAATATGATACTACTGAGTTTTAAAGAGAATCAATTTTGTCAACTTCTGTCTAATGTATTCGTCTTTCTCTAGAGTTTTCAATTTCGCATCGTAATGAAATCTGACATCTATGAAACATTCTACTATTAATTTCATCAATTGGACCCTATGGTTGTTCAAGATATCTTGAGTTTTGATATGATTGGTCATTTCAACCGTATCAAATATTTCCATTGCATTGTTCATAACATTTATTATTATTAAACATTTGATATTTTTTTTGGTGAATAGTAAATCTTTGTGTAGCCTAATTGTTTTTTCAGTCATTTCACAAAGTTTTATTACATCTCTAGAGGGAATTAGTAACTTTCCCCTATTTTTTATACTAATCAATAGAGGACATGTTTTGCCCAACAAATGTTCCCTGCATATTTTGCACATATCTGGTTTTATAACTTTACTGACAACATAGCCTGACATATACTCTATTACTCCTTCCACATATAAATTTAGTGACCAAATTGAACTGATGAATAAATCATCGTCTGAATCAATATCTATAATTTTTTCCTCGCTAGTAATTTGATCATTACAGATTTTCCTTGAGGAAACACTCAATATATCTAAGTAATCATTGATACAATTACTATTTCCATCAAAGAACTTAATTTTATTTTTTATCAGTAGCCGTCTAAAAGCACTCTTAAACTGGATTACATTAGGATTATTATTGAATCCCCCTCTATTTCTTACTGCACTAAAAAACATTTCAATGGGATCTTGAGTTATTTTGAAGGTTAATAAATATGATAGACCACGGGAATGAAAAGTTCTGAATAATTGAAACACATTTCTAAGGCAAATTATTATTCCCAAAAACCCCGTGAATCTTTTTGTTTCTAAAATTGGAGTTCCATATTCATCTTTGATATTAATAATATATTTCTCAAACTCAATAGCATTCTTCTCAAGATAATCTATCGAAGATATGTCAATGGGAACATTGAATTTGTTTTTTTTCGAAAATCGGTTCCTACAATTCAATAGGTAAAACATTTCATATAGCTCCCAACTTTGAAGATTCAATTGTTTTTCGGTATGACTTTTCCATTTGATTATTACGCTTATGATTGAGGCCCTTTAGATTCTACTGCAATTTAATAAATACAAAATAAATGTATATTTGATAAAATATAAGTTAGTTGAATGTAAGAGAGCTTTGTTGATTGGAAAAGTATACGTTACCGTAAGATGATCGTATGCACCACTTGATATTAAATTTCTGGACTTCAGTTGCCCCAGAAGTTGTTTGAGGTTGGCAATCTTCTTTTTTTGTCGTCAGTTCTTTTGCTGGAGGATTCTAATTAGTTTCCTCTGGTTCTCTACTCTCTTTTGCAGAATTTGTCTGTTTGGTGAAATATCTGGAAAAAAAATTATATGCTATAATCGAAGTCATCAAATAAAATTATGGTATCTCAGAAAACAAGGTTCGTATGGCAGGGGGAAGTTAAGCATTGGGCAGCAGGTATATCATATAGGGTAAGGGTAGTCCAGAATGGAAAATCGAAAAGGGGGCATCAATACCTACTCATTTTGGAGATATTTACGATTTTGTCTTCTTGAAGAATTCTTCAGCATCAATTCTTCAATAATTTTTTTGAGTGTTAGTCTCTATTTGTTGTTTACACTTCAGTTATAATAATTGATCAGTAAACAGAAGTGAGAAAAAAATACATCCTCAACTTGCATTGTAAAAAAATCAGACTACTAGCATGAAATACCAAAAAAAAATCGCTCCTTCATGAACAAAAAAAAAAAATACATTAAAAAATTTAACGTGTCCAAGAGAGTTCTCAAATGTTTACTTTCATCTACTACATGTTATTCAGGAATAAAACGAAAATTGTTATATTGACTTGACATCATTATCAACTTCAAAACTTTTGATTAAATCTTGCTACACCTTCTGGCCTGATTACTCAACAAATTATCAATTTACCTCTTTCATAAACTTGTATATTTCTCCAGTAATTCTAAAACCACAGAAAATTCTGACTAGTTTTCTGGAAGCAAGGAAAGGTTGTTTTGCTGAAGAATCAAGAGATATTCTTTAATAAAAGAAATTAAAATAATTTTTTTCACGTTTTCAAGAAGACATGAGCTATGTTCATTGACAGCCCCACAATAGACAATAGGTAGATAGATGTCCTCTATTCAAACATTATGCTACATGTATTCCATTCATTTTTGTTACTTACTGGTGTTCTCCCTTATAATTACTGTCTGATTGCTATTTCCTTGTTCTTCTGTGCCATAATCTGGTGTGGAATATAATGAATTTGTTTCACCTGAAAAATCAATCACTTCAAATTATACCATAATTTGCAAAAAGTTTAGAAAAGTTATGTTTTCTGAATAAATATAAGTACTCAACAGCCATGTGAGTTTAGAACACATACAAACTGGGCGCATTTTTTTTGCAATTCTTGGTAATATTATTATTTCCACCAAATTGTGTTTTCAACTAATGTGAAAATGAGAAAATTCACTTTACATACTTAATTTGATTGTTGCTGTGCTGAAAAGTTTTGTGTTGTACAGTACAACTAATTTTCATTGAAACTGGACCATTCACTGGATAATGTGTAATAATAACAAATATTTAGTTTGCCAATATTTCTCAATAAAATTATCAATACCGTTATCTATATTACTCACAAAGAACATCTTCCACATCCATTTTTTTCTTCTTTGTTTGTAGATCACCACTACTAACACATGTTTCTTTTCTTTTTGGAGGATTCTTCAAAACCTGGCAGTTATCTATGAGAGACATAAACGGAAAAATTAGTAATTATTCAAATATTTTTCGTCGATTCACAAACATAGCTCCTGGTTCATTTTTAGATCAATTTCGATTATTGCATTGATTTATATTTATCTGTTGAAAAAGAAATGTAACTGAAAATTTTCAAGACTGGATAATAGAGAAGTGATAATCTCTGATAAAAATCATCCAATGAATAAAAGTTATAAGTTTCAAAAAGCAAAGAGAGATCCAGTCAAAAATTATTTTTGTTATGGTTTCTGCTCCATTTAAAATAAGTAATATTATACACTTGTTTTTCTCAGGAACGAGAAAACAAAAAATCTCCCATACAAATATAGGTCCTACAGTCTTCAGTTGAATGCATTCATGTGGAAAAATGAAAAAAAAAATGTTGCTGATGATTCCTCCTGGAGATATATTTCGAAAATATTTGGGTTTCATAGGTATATGGTGAACAAATTTATTCCTCCTTAACCTTTTGCGGTCCTTTGTCGGGGCAGCCCCGACAGTACAAGAATATAAATGGACCGCAAAAGGTTAAGTTCATTGAAAATGACAAATTATGAAAAGTACCATTCAAGAAACAATTTTACTCACAGAGTTATCAAATATGCAAAAGAATAAGATTTTAGTGATTCCTACATATTTTTACTCCTGAACACAAACCCATAGTTGAAATGCCGCTCTCTTGAAAAAGAGGTCGTTTTTATACGAATTTTTGACAAACTCATCCTTCTAAAGAGTAACTCAATATACATTTTCCCCGAATTAAATACTTCTCTCCTAGTCTCTGAAAAAAAAACATTTGAAACTACAGTTCTTCACATCTCAATAAGTGAATATACAAAGTGTATAATGTGCTTATTAAAAAGTCTTTTGATTATTATGGTCTTTTTCTACCTTTAAGAGTAGTTGAAAGCGCTGCATTTCAGATTCATGTTTAGGAGATAGAAATATATAAATTCCACTGAACCCAATCAAAACTAGTATTAGTACAAGAACCGAAGAGAGGTTGATCTTCACCCATCTGTTAATTGGATGAAACATATTTTTTATGAAATTTCATAAATAGACGAATATGCATAAAATGCCTTGCCTGTCAAAATGTGGTTCAGGCTATGTTCGATTAAAATAGGTAGTTTTTTTTCTGTGCCGCACCCATTTGTGAAACAAACGTATTTCGTTTTTACTGATAGTTTATAATATAAAGAATATGCCTAGGTAGTAGGTATTCAATCAATCAATCAATCAAACATTTATTGAATAAGTGTTTTTTCACAATAAATATCAGAAAAAAAAAATTATATCATTGCAAAATACTAGCTAATTCAACAGGTCAAACATCGGAATATGAATATCTATATATCTGATAAAAAGGTGAATTATACATTGTATTCTCACATTAAAAAGCAATTGCAAAAAATAAAATGGAATATTATATGCAATAACACTGAACGAACAAACGACATGGATACTTAAAAAAATTAAAATAACTCAATATCACATTAGGGTTTTAGGAGAAACTCATCAACAGAGTAATAGGCTTCCTGCAGTAAAAAAACCTTAAGTTGCCTTTTGAACACATTGATATTTGAGGACAATTTCATGTTATCACTAAGTTTGTTATACAGCTTAACCCCATACCACATGGGATGATTCCGCAATACTGCCAATCTACTACAAGGCTGATGTAGTTGGGAATAATTTCTGGTAAAATGTTCATGAATTTGTTCATTTTTGGGTATACTTGAAATATTATTCCTGATATATATTAAAGTCTGGTAAATATACAAACTAGGCATTGTCAACATATTGAAATGTATGACTAATTGCCTGCAATGATCTCTAGAGGATGCACCTGCCATAATTCTGATTGCTTTTTTTTGTACAACAAATACTTCATGGGCTATATATTCAAAAGATAGATAATGCGATTGCCTGCAATAAACCGTTCATCATTATTATTTTAATAAAAAATAGCCTGGTCCACATTTTGATAGGCAAGCCATTTTAGGCGTATTTGTCAATTTATAAAACTCCAAAAGAAAATATGTTTCATCCAGCTAAGAGATTGGTGAGGCTCGACCTCTCTCCGGATCTTAGACTACCTATTATGTTTTTGGGAATGTGCATATAAAATTTCAAACGTACCTATACTATAATCATTCCGTTGTCTATATCGAGGCCAAAGAGTGGGCGAGTCAATATGCAATGAGGGAAACACATCTTTTTTCAAAATGGTCATTGAACCAGAGATTTTGAAATCCTCCGGGCGAAAATGATTTCCACATATTCTTGCATTGGACACTTCATCATTTTGATCCAAAACGCAAATGTTCTTCCATACCAATAGCCGTTGTGGATCTTTTGGGAATCTGAAATGAAATTCACTGACAGGGATGAATATTTCAAAAGAAATTATCTTACCTATGATAGGAGCTGGAATTTCTGTTATCACAAAGTAAACAAACTGTTTTTTCAATGTGGCCATCGTACACTATAATGAACTACGAACTATAACCGAAACACAAGGAACAAATAAACGAAAACGAACTTCAATAAACGAACTACAATACTAACTTCAATAACACACGAAAACAAACCCAAAAATAACGAAAACACTTCAAACATCAACAGGAAAAAATAAAACTATGATAATATAAGAAAAAAAGAACACTCGCAATGAAATTTAAACCACTGTGCACTGAAACATAAAATACCAAAAACCAAATTAGAAATTATGAGGTTATATATTTGAAATTTGCCGAAGGTGCGTTTCAATATTACGTCCGACGTTTCTCTCTCTCTCTCGGTTTTCTTGGGTGTAGTTCCCTTCCGGTACTATTACCCAGCTCCCCCCTTATTGTTAGGTAATAAGGGCTTCGTCCGTAGAATACAGAAGTCTTGCTCTTGGCAATACTGTATTCAGGTTTATTTTTTCTTATCTGTCCGTGCTACACAGTCTTTTATCTTGGTAAACTGGGTGTGTGACTTGATCGTGAAATGTTGGTTGTCCGATTCCATTGGTTTGTGCTAAAAGGGTGTTAGTATGTTGGACATATGGCACAGACATAGACGTTTAACTTTTCTTATGAAGCGTTTCGATATTAGAACGTCTTGTCCGAAAACTTCATTCCATCGTTTCAAAATTCTTGAGTGGAACGTCCGAACGTCAACTTCAACTATTTACACCACGATTTAGGAGAGCGTTTCAAAATTCTATCTGACAGATATCGCCCTACGAAACAACTATGACGTCATACATCGTCCGTTACCGGACGACAGACGTTAAATTGAAACGCACCTCAGGGAGATATGCTTCTCATACCTTCGATATTTATTGCTGCCGAACCTTGCACGCTAGAAAGAGATGAAAAAACAAAATCATGTGTTTGAATAGGAATCTTCTGGCGCAAGCGCAATAATTCAACAGCGTCCAATTCGAAGTCGATGCTCATTTGTCTTTATTATCCATATTCGTAGTTAATAGATATATGACTTGGACATGTCATGGCCGCTGTTCTCTATAGACAGTGATGGACTAGCTCTTGGTATATGAGAGTTAATGCTGACAGTTTTGTTGCTTGGTTCGAGTCGAGTTCGACTCTGTACTCATGTCCAAGTACGTCACTATGACGCGTTTATTCTACAAGATTCTGACTGGCTAGAGCTTATTAAACCCTCCTGTTAGTTTAGTCTCTTTGGGCAACGGGCACCAGTGAACAGGCACAGGGAGAGGGGCAACTGGCAACCCTGTTAATGAATCCGAAGATTGCCAAAAATGCCAAGCAAGATCGTCAAATAGCCAAATCTGCCAAATACCAAGACAAGCCAATCTGCTATAAAATAGAAAGAATGAAAATGAAATTCATTTCAAAATTGCATTCGTTTCAATCCATTCACAATTGAGGATCATCGAAATAACCCTCAAGAAAATGTCCCCAAAAAAATGTAAACGCAACGACACGTTTTTATGATGTGGTGAAGATTATGGACGACTGTTTTTCTAGAACTGATACTGTAGCATATTTCCCAATGCTGTAAAATTTTGCTGGCCAGTAAAATCAACCACCAAGTGAAAATAAAATAGGTAGATATTCTCAACATGTAAGGACTGCTCATAATGCCATCCATGTTCGCCCTTATATCATGACATGCCTAGGGATGTGATATAGGCCATTACAAAAAAACATGTAAGCATTACTTTGAAATTACCTATAAGGTTTTGACTATCTACTCATTAGAAGACAAAAAGAGCTGAGTAACTTAATTTAATGTAATGCTGATAGTGAACAAACAGAAGTAGGTACAAATATTGGTTGTTGATGCAATATTCACATATAGCTGTAATGTGTGTATGTATTTCTTCATTGAAAGTTCTCACTAGTTTTTTTCAAACAAACCTAGTGCTGTGATCTTTCCTTGGTTTATTATATTTCAGTAGATATCTTCCTCTATTGAAAAATAAATATTAATAATACCATCATTATTGATAGCTTATCAAAAGTAAATTTTTTAAAAGTATCTCACAAACTAGATTTGTTTATTTTTCAATTCTAATTTTCTTTATTTTTCAATTCAATGTGAATTTCCACATAATAACTAAACATTAATTGCACGAACCTAAATAAACGTTATGACCCATTGTAGTCATTGTTTGCATTGTTTGTGTGATTGATTGACTGTCCTGATTTTACAAAAATGTGCTCTAGTTATTTATGCAAAGTGAGATATCAGGATTTACGTCAACCTCTCTGCCTTAAACAAAAAATTCTAACAGTTATTGAAATTTTTATATTTGAAACTGTTTGTTTAATACACAAATTTGAAAGAAAGTTCACAATTGGCAGTTCTTCTGATTATGATACCGAGGGGGAAACATCTCGCTAAAATGTGTACGAGACTTAAAATATTTAAAAGACTGAAAGACTCGACTCAAACCGATGACTGAAGGACTAAAGCCTATGACTGAAAGACTCAAACTGATGACTGAAGCGACGATTTAATGACTGAAAAGTGACTCAAATGACTCAAAATTTCTAGGTGTACGAGATTTAAAGGAGATGTTTCCCCCTCGCATGATACAGAATATTGATTCCAAATCAAATATACTTTATTGCAGAAGATTAAAGTCTTATAGACAAAGCATTGTGGAATAAAAATATACAAATAATGTATACATTTGAAAATTACTGGTGAATTAGGTGAGAGATAGTACAGTCATATAACAAAATAAATTTCTAAAACATTTGTAAAAATGCAATTCACAAGTTAATAAATAAACACTACAGAATTAACAAGTTTTTCAGATAAAATTAAATCAGTTAAAAATACTCTACTCTACTCTATATTTCTGCTCACTCTATTTGATCATCATAATATTCCTGCAAGTTATAGTAGGCCCTATCAAGCAGTATGCCTTTAACTTGATTCCGGAAGAGATGTAGGAATTTTATCGTATTTTACAAATTGGCAAATGATTAAAGATTTTTTACTCTCATAAATAAGTTAATACCTACTTTGTTAAAGATGACTTGGTGATTGGAAGTGGGATGTTTCTATTTTGTCTGGTACTATAACCAGTGTGTTTAAATTCACTTTGTGTACGAGACAAACCATCTCCAATACTAATGTGCTAGCCAATGTCAGTACCTTGTGCTGAATAAAGAGGGGTTTGCAAGGTTCCCTTGGCTTTGAGTTGAACATGTTCCTCAGTGCTCTTTTTTGGAGAAAAAAAAAAGAGTTCAAAAGGTGCTGGCTAGAAAATTCTCAAAAAGCTATTCCATACCTGAGATGAGATTCTATCAAAGCAAAATAAGCCGTCCTTGCCACCTCAAAATTGAAGTTTCTAGCTACGGTTCTTACCACATAGCACCCTGAAGCAAGTTTTTTTGATCCACATGCTCTTGAAACCTCAATTTATTATAGAAATACAGACCAAGGAACTTGTAGAAAGTTTTATTTTCAATGTGCTGTGTTTCGAAATACAAATAAAGATGGTCAAATTAATAAAGGTGACAAGGTTTGTTTTTGCAATATTGAAGCACAGGGAATTTGAATCACACTCTTCCTTCACTATAATAATAATAATAATAAAATATGAATTTTCAATGTTTCAGTGTTTTTCCACGCCAAAGGCGTGTAGTATCGTCAGCAAAGAGTGTGAATGTTCCTCTAATGTTGAAAATAATAATGAATGAACTTTACTGTACCAATTACATTGATCCAATAGGCCATTGATCTAGGTTCTTCTTCTATTTGTCAGATCATTAGCAGGAATAGTAATGGTCCTACAATAGTCTAATAGTTCCTTGTGGAACCTCATTTTCGATTTCTAGTATGTTAGATGTCTGATCATTCACTTTAACCACTTGATGTCTGTAGGACAGGTATGACTCGAACCATTCAAGTGAGACTCCTTCAAACCCATATACATTTCATTTTTACAGCAGTGTTCTACGGTTTACACAATCAAAAGCCTTTGAGAAGTCACAGAACACTGTTGAAACAACCTTATCAGTAAACTTGTTCTAAAAAAGAAAAGACATCATCATTGGTGCTTTTTGTTTTCTGAAATCCTAACTGGTATTTCGATATTATAAGTTTTCAACTCAGGAGCCTTAGAAGCATCCTAGATATTAATGATTGGGGCAGCTTGTACTTTGCTCAAGTGGACTTACGTATCCACTATGGAATATGTTTCTGGGGGTCAGCTGTCACAGCTAAGGACATTTTTTTGGCTCAAAAGAAGGTAATATGAAGTATGCCGGCATCCCAAAAAGGGACTTTTTTCATAAGGCTCAAGAGATTAACGCTACCCTGCCTACTCATCTTTGTATTATGTGTCTATGTTTTTATCAACAAACAAATGCACCTTATAGCAGATCTAATATATTGTCTAATACACCAAATATCTTAGGTGCTAGAGTCTTTAATAACTTACCCCATGATATTAAACATGTAAAAATTGTTTTCATCTTCAAAAAAAAGCCTAAAATCATTACTGATAGAAAAATGTTTCTACTCGCCTAATGAATACTTTGATACCAGGCTGTTATCCAACTACCTGTTCAGTGAAAATTATCTCTTGTATGAAATTTATCTAATGTTTTTTATTGTCCTTTTACTTTTTAACTACAGTGATTGTCTAATCTACTTGATGTTTGTTATTTATCTATTTTGTGGATTTATATGTATATGTATAGTATACTATGACCCCCCCCCCCCCCTTGTTGACTATTCCTAGACTTTTGTAAATTCTAAAGGAGAATAAAGATATTTCATTTTATTAAGCTATGCTGATTCACAAATTTAGGAATTCGAGTTTTCATAAGCTTTTCTATAATCTTTGCTTTGATTGCTTTGATTTGAATCTTCAAATTCCCAGAAGAACACTTATCAAAAATTCGATAATTTATATTGGATGTAAAATGTTTATTTAATAACTTTCCAATAGTAATGAAAAGTATCACATCACTTTTTAGTTTCCGTTTCAGTAAAGACGTGAATCGTTTATCAGAAAAGTTAGATTATAGTTTTCAACAGTTTTATGATAATAGTTTTTGAAAATCAAAATTTTAGAACATGAGTCGACCATAGTTAGAGTTGTAAAAATTTTCATCTACACTTTTAATAACAAAATAATCATAAACGTTATTTATTGGTTGGTAATTACCAAAAGGCCATCCACCGAGATCCTTCAGTCAGTGAACAATAAACTTACACAATATGTGTTAACATGGAAAAATGTGCGTTCAAAAAAAGATGATTAAAAAAAATTACCCACAGTATTATTTGAAAATTATAAAAAATTATTCTTTCGTTGATATTATTTCTCAAATTGTCTTTTCTGAGTATTTGTATTTCGACTGGTGTTCTCCTGGTTGTTCCTTGATAATGTTACAATTGATTTCTTTCTTTGAGAATCTCCTTGTGAGGTCAGCAAGTCTATCATAGTTTGGTTTCACTCCGGTTTGTTTGTATATGCCTTATTGTCTAAAGATGATCATCTTGTTGACAAAGCTTAGTAGAGTGAAATAATTGTATAAAATTAACTATAACATAGGACACAGTAACATACAATTAAATAACATACGTATATCGTAGTTGTATAAAATAAAGTTAGTACATGTACATACAATAAATTCAGATCAGATAGTGGCATAAGAAATCTAGGACCTGTTCACAAGATCAAGCCGCATATTTCATAGTTGTATATAGGCCAGTAAATAGAGGATTTTTTCGTAACAAAAATACTAGTAGGAAACCGACTATGCCATCAACATGAAAGACAGTCCGGAGTTATATTCTGTTATGTTTTCGACTCGCAAATGTCATTTATTAATTTGTTATTAACATTCAAATGTAGGCTTTGTTGGCGGAGGTTTAGGTGGTTTGATAATGCGATTGTTAGTTTGTTGTGTTGTTTAATGAGTGGATTTTTTTTTCACTGAGTTGGAGAAAATCTTTTATACAGAGGAAAGGAGTCTCAGGCTCAAGACTCCAAACCTACTGTGGGACTCCATTGATTCACAGGGCTACTCACTAAAACCTCCACCTCTAGGCCCATCAGGTTGTTGCACCGGTGACACTTAGGCTTAGTGGCTCGTTGTATCATGCCTATTTAGTGCACTGTCACAAAACCCAATCCAGTGAGTGGGTGTACTCTCCAGGTTAATTTTATTAAGTACAAAACTCGAGACAACTGTTGAAGTTTTATATAATAATTGCTGTTCTGGTAGCAGCATAATCTAGCTCATTTGAAATCACCCTCATTGTGTAACAATACTGAGTTTAATTTCTAACACAACCTCAGGACATGTTCATCAAATTTCAGCTGGTTATCTATTTGTAACCCCATAAACTTTGAGGTGGGTGTGTTTTGCACAGTATTGAACCCAAACTGAAGTTCTGGTAGTTTGCATCGATAATATATTATGTTATGTTTGTTTTCTTAATCTCGAAACAGCAGGTTTGAGTCGCTCCAGTCGGTTACTTCATATAAAAGGATGTTTGAAGGATTGTGGATAGAGTTGTGAGGGTGACGAATTTTTTCAATACATTGTAAAGTGGATGTTTAGGCACATCATTTTATTTATTCTTGTTGCCGTTTTAATATGGACTCCTTGATTTTTGTAGGTAATTTTTCGGAAATGTTTGCTCCTTGTCATGCATTTCTTTTCATCGATCTTGGTGCGATTATTGAAGTTGAGTTTTTGATCCACATTTATAACTATGTATTTTGCTGATGGTCTACTTTCCTGTTTAGTAATAGGAAGATTTGCTGATGGATAGTGGTGGAAGGCAATGAATTGTGTTTTTTTTGGACTAGGCTTCAGGCGCCAAAGATTGAACCATTTGTCCACTTTGTTGGTAAATTGTTGACGTGTTTCCACTATGTGTGTGTCAGGGTTTTGTTATGTGAGACTAATGCGGTGTCATCTGCATATTCCTGTCAAATTCTTTCTTATTCAAGAGGTCCATACCTATCGTCCAATTACAAAAATAGGCACAATACAACAATATGGAATCCGAAGACTGGTCATTTATTAATGAAAACGAATCAGTAGACTCAAACTTTGATAAATTCATGAATAAACTAATATCCAATATGAATCAGTGCTACCCTGTTGCAAAAACGGTTACTAGAAATAACAACCATATAAACTGGTTCAATAGTAAACTGCATCATCTCAGAGATAACCTCTTCTTCTGGTTACAAGTACAGGCAAATACTCCTAGCGATACTGTGCAAAAACACATTCAGAATCTCAGATCTGAATATAGAAGGGCCATCGAAAACGCAAAAAAAGAAACCAATTCCAATTTTATCAAAAATTCTGGAAATAAAATCAAAGCTTACTGGCAGGTCATAAATTCAAGTAAAAGAACAAAAACTACACCTGATTCTACTTTAGATTCAGATCAGTTAAATCAACATTTTGTAAATGTTGCAGAGAACATCGGATTGACCTTTCTCGAAAATAAAAACTACAACGATTTGTATTTAACAATTCTTAAAAATAAAGAGTAAACATCTTCTTTTGCCTTCAGAGAAGTAAGCTTTATCGAAGTACGTGATGCATTAGATAGTATAAAAAACAAGCAAAGTAAAGACATATACAATATGAATATAACTCTAAATCATTAAAAAATACCATCATAATTCCATTAACAAAATTATTTAACAATAGTATTAGGCAAGGAATTTTTCCTCAATGCTTCAAACTATTAAAAGTGATCCCTATACACAAAAAGGGAGATATAAACTCCACTGAAAATTTTAGGCCAATTACCTTGATTCCTGCGATTTCAAAAATATATGAGTTTTTACTAAAAGCACAACTGTACTCTTACTTCGAAACTGAAAATATTCTAACAAACTGTCAATATGGCTTCAGAAAGAATAAATCAACAAGTCTGGCTATTCTCGATCTACTAGAGACAATAACAAATGGCTTTGAGAGGAAGCAACTCGTGGGTGCCGCATTTTGTGACCTCTCAAAGGCGTTTGATTGTGTTTCACATGAAATTTTATTGATGAAACTTGCTTACTACGGGTTGGATCAACATAGTATAAAGTTACTTCAGAGTTACTTAAATGAAAGAAAACAAACAACTTACTTCAACAAAGAGACATCAAATTGGGCAGATGTAAAGCATGGAGTTCCGCAGGGTTCTCTTCTGGGGCCTCTACTTTTTATGATATATATCAACGATATTGATTCTGTCGTAAGTGACACAAAATTAATTCTATTTGCCGATGATACCACAAACATAAATACAGGTGATGACTTTACAGAGCTGAGAAAAAATACGACAAATATGACCAAATATAACGAATGGTTTATAGCAAATAAGCTTTCACTAAACGAATCCAAAACAGTAAAAATGACCTTCAGTCTAAGGCAACATGAAAATGTGGATAATCCCTCGGAAGTTAAATTCCTTGGCGTTTACATTGACCCAAATTTGACTTTCAGAAGCCATATCGACTCAGTTGCTAAGAAGCTTTCAAAAAATATATTTCTCCTAAGGAAACTTAAAAGTGTAGTAAACTCGGAGGTATGTTGGCAAGCTTATCATGCATTATTTCAATCAATAGGTTGCTACGCAATTTTGGCGTGGGGGCACTCCTGTCATAGTAAAACAGTTTTTAGCATACAAAGAAGAGCTGTTAGAATAGTAACAGATCTCCCCTACAGAGCAGATGTTAAACAAAAATATATCGAAAGTAATATCCACACCATTCCTGGACGATACATCTATGAATGCATTATGTATGCATATAAAAACCAAAACAAATACATTCTCAACAGTGACATACACGACTACAATACCCGAAACAAAAACACCATTCATAATGAATTCCTCAGACTTAAATGTTCACGGATTGCTCCAAATTATTATGGTCCTGTATTCCTTGCAAAAATTCCAAAAGAAATCTTAACATTACCTCCTTTGAAATTCTCTGCTACGATAAAAAACATGCTCTTAAACAAAGCATTCTATAATTATGAAGAATATATAAACTGTGATAGCCTTTTTTAAATGTAGACTCAAATTTTTATCCTTACTGTAGTATGTATAATATGATGTTCTTATAAATTATACTGACTACAGAACATTGTAAATTGACTTGTATGTACTTGTTTTTATTCTTGTTTTTATTTATACTTACTATGTCTAGATTTGAATGTTAAAAAATAATCTATTTTAAAAAAATATTCCTATTTTTGACATGTGTAGTTTTGACAAGCACCAATAAATTTCTGATTTCTGATCATGGCAAAATTATTGTAAAGCAGTGGTGATTGTGTCGAACCCTGTGGGATGCCTTGTTTTGGTAAAAATTGTTGCGAAAAGATATTCCCAACTTTTACTTTTAACGTTCTGTTGCTGAGAAAATTCTTCATGCTGAAGAGTAGGTATGTGGGCGTGTCAAGTTGTACGGTTTGAATAGGATTCCTTTGTGCCAAAAACTATCAAATGCTTTGTTGATGTCTAGAAGCAGATTGTTGGTTTGTGAGTCTTGCTGTTTTGATGTTTGATGTTATGACCACTAATGGGTGTGTTGTGTTCCTGTTTTCCCTGAATCCAAATTAGTAGTCTGGAATGTGGGTGTCAACATGGGGTTAAGATTATTCACAAAAAGGATAATGTGAAAACAGAGCACATTTCTAGCCTACTTTCTAGTAGAATAGGGGTCCCCCAAGGGTCTGTGCTGGGCCCTATATTATTTATCATTTATATCAATGAATTACCTCTAGTGCTCCAAGATGCGTATACTTGTCTTTATGCGGACGATTCCACGCTTTTATTCACAGACAAATCCTCAGCTCAAATACAAGATAAAATTAACTCCTGTTGCAAGTCACTCTGCAAGTGGTCTTACGAACACTCATTGTTCTTAAATGCTTCCAAAACCAGTCATGTGAACTTCCACACGAGGCAAAATTATAAAATCACAAATTTAGATATAGAAATAAATAACGAAACAATAGATAAACAGAAATGTATTACTTTCTTAGGTGTCAAATTGGACCAGAATTTATCATTCAATACTCACTGTGAAGCACTAGCTAAAACATTGAACACTAAATGTTATCAGTTAAGATCTCTAAAATCCATTTTGGATATTCATGGAATGTTACTCTTCTACTTTGGTGAAATTCAATGTAGAATTACTTATGGAATATTCATTTGGGGAAACTCGTGTAGCGTTCAGAATGTTTTTGTAGCCCAAAAGAGAATTGTGCGATGTTTAGCAAATGTCCCATATGGAACCTCATGTAGGGAATTGTTCAAACGTTATAGAATACTCCCATTTTATGGGTTATATATATATGAACTCTTGATCTACGTTCACAGACAGAGGGAAAAATTAACCACGAATGAATCCATACATAACCATGACACTAGGAAAAAAAATGATTTTCATATCCCAAACGTTCGTCTCACATTATCCCAAAAAACACCAGATATCTTGGGGCTACGAGTTTATAATGTTCTTCCAAAAGAAATAAAAAAGATCGATAGCCTGCTACTTTTCAAAAATAAAATCAAACTACTTCTCCTCAACCTCTGTCCCTATAGCATGAAGGATTACTTCGACAATTTTATACTGTGATAGATAGATTTTTTTATATATTTATGTTCTTGTGAATGTTTGCTGTATTGTCAATTTTCTGTAATTTTATTACAAAATTTTATATGTACAACCTGACTTGTCCTATAGCTATTCAGCTCGATGGACCAAAAATAAATTGAATTGAATTGAATAAGTCATTGTTTTAAGTAGTTTTCATCCACTACTGCTAGAAGAGTGATTAGTCTGTAGATGCAAGTTTGTGAGTGAATTTTCCACAAAAATACGCGTTTTCAATATATGACTGAAATATTGAAAACGCGTATTTTTGTGGAAAATTAGTCAAGACAGTCATGTATTGAAAACGCGTATTTTTGTGGGAAATTAGTCAAGTCAGTCATGTATTGAAAACGCGTATTTTTGTGGGAAATTATTCAAGACAGTTATGTATTGAAAACACATATTTTTGTGGGAAATTAGTCAAGTCAGTCATGTATTGAAAACGCGTATTTTTGTGGGAAATTAGTCAAGACAGTCATGTATTGAAAACGCTTATTTTTCTGGGAAATTAGTCAAGACAGTCATGTATTGAAAACGCGTATTTTTGTGGAAAATTAATCAAGACAGTCATGTATTGGAATCGCGTATTTTTGTGGGAAATAAGTCAAGACAGTCATGTATTGAAAACGCGTATTTTTGTGGAAAATTAGTCAAGACTGTCATGTATTGAAAACGCGTATTTTTGTGGGAAATTAGTTAAGACAGTCATGTATTGAAAACACGTATCTTTGTGGGAAATTAGTCAGTACAGTGATGTATTGAAGACGTGTATTTTTGTGGGAAATTAGTCAAGACAAGTCATGTATTGAAAACGCGTATTTTTGTGGGAAATTAGTCAAGACAGTCATGTATTGAAAACTACTGTTTTTTTTTAATATCTTGTAGCGCCCGGTTAACGGAATTTTACCGCATTTTGCACTATACTCCTTATTACACAATATAAAATTTTCAACAGGGGTTTTTCACTGAATATTCAATTGAAGGTTATTGTTTTTCCTATAAACAAGATATTCTGAAATGTAGGAAGTCAGTGACTTGTTTATCGAAGTAGAGAAACATAAATAACATTTTTGATACTGAAGAGTATAGTTTTTATTGCCCTGAATATAGTGCCAAAAATGGTAATCTCATTATTTTATT
Source organism: Chrysolina oricalcia (assembly GCA_944452925.2). Classification (NCBI taxonomy): domain Eukaryota; kingdom Metazoa; phylum Arthropoda; class Insecta; order Coleoptera; family Chrysomelidae; genus Chrysolina; species Chrysolina oricalcia. The sequence goes on from OX101825.2 coordinate 37,552,649, forward strand.
TTTGTTTTCAGAGTAGACGTTACTCAATGAATGAGGTTATTATTCCAACATTTGGCTTAATGAACTTCAAGAGCAAATGTGTTGCAAGTTTGTCGCTTGCCATTGTGGGACATGGAAACTAGCAGATTTAGGAGATCTGGACACTCACAGGTACAACTGCATTTTCAAAGATATTATTTTGATTTTGAGAGCGCTTTAAAATTACCAGAAGATAATTCTAAATGTAAATTACTCTAAAATCAAATTGCTTTCCTGTCAATTAGTTGACATTTGTAACGATTATTTCCTTATATTGAAAATTAGGGATGAAGTTGTTAGTTACAAGTCACACAGATGGTGGAAAGACTGAAAGAATATTACATAAAAAGTATACAGGATATTTATTTATTCACAGGTGAACCCAAATTCCGTTTAATAATAATAATAATAATTCTTCAGAGTTCTTTGGGAGATTGTTTAGAAACGAACAGTCGTTGCCGACCGACGATGAAAAAATGTTCTGCTTAGGCTCGTCTTAAACCTACTCAGCCCCTTTCAGATATACTGAGTGATTTTCAGTTTCTTAAACATTCAGAATTTTCGAAATTCTCAAAAGTAATATTTTTCGGAAAATAGGTAACATTTGGATGAAATTCATAGATATTCAACAAAACAACACATGATATGAAATCGTAAAAATTAATTAAACAACAAAATTAATCAAATGAATAGTAATAAACAAAATAAAATAAAATCTCAATGTGTCCTCCGTCCCTTTCAACGCACAGGATGGTTCGTCCATACATTTCCCTTGAAACATTCCTCACCATAACTGACGGAACTTGGCAGCACATTCTCTTTGCGCTTTTTCAAGTTGTTCTTGATATCTGAAAGTTTTGTGTTTATAAACCTCAGATTTTAAATATCCTCATAGAAAGAAATCGAATGGGGTTAGATCGGGAGATCTAGGAGGCTATGAATTCACTGAATATCGTCCGATCCATCTACGATCAATCAACTACATGAGGATTCATATGATTGCCTGTCCAATAGTATCTGGTTTTCTATGTACAGGCTGATAATTTAAATGCTTACAAATAAATCTCACGAACAAATTATATAATTGTTACGAATTTCCCCCCCCCCCCCCTTGTTTAACAGCCACCCGCATTCAAATACTTTCAGAATTTTCGGAGATACTTGAATAAACTTTTGAAACATACAAAATGAAGGTTTTTACATTGGTTTTTTACTCCCCCCAATTAACTTTTGAAAGGTTTGTCGTACAAACACGGAACAAAACCAATTTTGAATGGTACTACTTTCTGAAATGAAAAAACATTGTGATTGCTTGATAGAGGGGGCGGGGTACATCAAGAAAAAATCTCAAATGGCACAGGGGGTCCAGTGACACATCGTTGAAAAGAGAATTCAATTCTCATTTCAACCATCTACATTTTTTCACATTTCGTTAATATTTTCTTTACCATATGCACTAGAAATATCAATAAGTGCGAATCTTTACTCGATGAAATTGAACGGTTCGATGTTGAGCAATGGGACAAAAATATTTTGAATAGTATACCGATACTATTTCATCAGTGTTTCATAACAGCTGTTCCCAAAGAAAAGTTTGTTGTGAAAATCCAACTTTATGTATTGAATAAAGCGGTAATGAAGAAGAAAATTTGAGTCCCAATATCTATTCCCTAAAAAAAGGAAACCATTCCATACAAAATGAAGACGATATAGATGTACAGAGGTTATTATTTGAAAACAATATGCTACGGAAAATGTTATATGAAGCAGAAAGTAAACACAAAATCTTAGAACATAACATCATTCTCCTGCAAGAAAATAAAAAGTTGTTGGAAGAAAAACTCGAAACATTAAAAAAACCAGAGGCCCATCAAATACCCACAGTGGACAAAAACACTGGAGATAAGAAAAAGCTCAAAATAAATATGGATCGGCGAAATCCAGGTACTAGTAAACAAACATGTCCTATAATACAGGATGATGCAAAAATTCCAAGTGTAAAAATAAATAATGAGAACTTGTCCAATTTAGAAGATGAACAACGAAAAATAGCAAATGAAATAATACAATTGAATAATGATTTAAATGAAGACGAACACGGAGATTCTGAACAAGACTGGAAAAAAGTAAAAAACAAAAGAAAATCATTCAAGAACCTCAGAGGACAAGGAGAAGACAGCGAAGGTAATTTCAAGAGTGAGAACCCAAGAGTTTGGATGTTTCTACACAGAGTTCAAAAAGATGTAAATGAAAAACATATATTAGAATATTTGAAAAAACAAACTGGGAAACTGGATAAAGATTTTAGTGTGAAAGAATTGAGGACAAATGAGGGAAGTAGGTATAAACAATTTATGGTAGCAGCGGATTTTGAGTGGAAGAGTCTCAGATCAATAAGTAAACATAGATCGGCCCGATGCTACGTAAACATCATATTCACTGAACCGAAGACAACTTTGTTTATTTACGTACACCTCTCATCATTAATGTTTTCAAACATTGACGCCCTGTTGTCAAATTGGTAAAAAAATATGATTTTGGTAGGAACCTACCAATAAATGCATAATCAATCTATCAATCATATTTTATATTCAGATGTATTATTCTAAAAATTCTAGAGAAATGTTTATGTCCAGAAAGGTGTGAAAAAATTACCAAAAAGGAAGATATATGTCGTTTTGAACTGATGAAATTTTAGGCACTTCGAGTGGTTACTAGAATTATTTTACTCTTGGCAACACCGCTTGTGACACCGGCCGTGGCGGCCATTGTACGTTGTCGTTTTGTGTTGATGAAGTGTTGTTAGAAACTTTCATGTGTGTTTTCGTGGTTTTTGTCCTGCTTAAACAACTTAAAGTTACATTTGGAATATTTTTCAAAATAGTACAGTGGTTTAGTGAGTCACAATGTCGAAATACTGCTTTGTTTGCAAAACAAATTATGGTAAACAAACATTCCACAGGTGAGGTTCCAGTGGCGTCGAATGCACGATGCAAATCATGCAATCAAACGTATTCGTCAAATATAATATTGGAGGACAAATAAACTCATTCAAAATTACAGATACGAAAAGCCTATGGCAAAGTGGTGAATTCCTCAACGTTTGTTATAAATATCTGTGAGCAGGGGGAAAAACATTGAGATGAAAGGAAAATTGAATTTATTTTCCAATAATATTGACATTGTTAAAATTCTAACAGTGAGGACAATTAATGATATACCAAAGGACTTACTTTAAATTTTTGGAAATCATTTCTTTGAGGAAGAGCCTTTATCAAACCATAGTTTCGCTTTGGAAAAGGTAATAAGTACTTCAAATTTTTTTCAAAATCTGATTATACCTTGAATTGTCAATAAGCGGAATTGACAAAGTAGAAAGGGTCAGGACTCTTTTGACAAAGACAGTTCTATTTAAAAATCAATAAATACAAAGTGTTGAAATCCTCATGTACTGAGCTTTCTTGAGAATCATTCTTTCACATACACTTTGACACTTTATATTTATACATTTGTAATATTGTATGTTAGGCTTAAAATTAAATAAATAATAGTGATATTTGCCTATTTGTTATAATAACGTGTGGATAAGCATATATTTCATTCAATCTGTTAGAATTTTAACAATATCAATATTATTGGAAAACAAATTCAATTTTCCTGTCATAAGCTTCAATGTTTTTTCCCCCTGCTTACAGATATTTATAACAAACATTGAGGCATTCACCATTTTGCCATTGGCTTTTCTTATCTGTAATTTTGAATGAGTTTCTTTGTCCTCCAATATTATATTTGACGAATACATTTGATTGCATGATTTGTATCGTGCATTTGACGCCACTGGAATCTCGCCTTTGGAATGTTTGTTTACTATCATTTGTTTTGAAAACAAAGCAGTATTTCGACATTGTGTCTCACTGAACCACTGCACTCTTTTGAAAAATATTCCAAATGTAACTTTAAGTTGTTTAAGCAGGACAAAAACCACGAAAACACACAGGAAAATTTAAACAACACTTCATCAACACAAAACACTGGCCTTGCGTTCTCTGATGCTTTGAACAAGTATCTGTTAGATTTAATTCAATCCCCGTCGTGGTCTTAGCGAGGAGAGTAGTTGTTTTCTGACAGGTACTTGCCATATGAATGAACTGGTCCAAAATTTAGGAAGGATAATACAGAATTAACAATTTATTTATAGATGTTGGAGAAGGTTTCTTAACTCATAGGGCCAGTTGCATAAAGAATTTAACAGACAAATAAATATTTGATTTGATGATTACTATGGCAACGCATGTCTAAGCTCACCAGTTATGTTACCTACGTTAAGGGAAGGCTTTATGCAACTGATCCATATTTATTCAAATATTCGTATTGATTCGTTGAAACTTGATCTACACAACATAAACCCCCAGGCACCAAACTTGAAATATAGTCAAGGAACTTGTTAAATCTCTCGAATTAATTACTTTAGACCATAAATAATGCTTTATTTTTGATAGCTGAAAAATCCTAGAATCCAACTAAGGAAAGAATATCATCATAAATCACAAAACTAATCCGCTATCTTGAATCCCCAAATTTTGATGAAAAGTTATTTGCTGCCAACCCCTGGCTTTTCATTGACCCTAGGAATTTTAAGACAAAACCGTTACATAACTTGTTGCAGCTCACAGGTACTGCATTTGCATAAGTAATTTTGACCCCCTTTAAAAAGCACGGCACTGTGCTAGAGGTGTTCGAATGTCAAAAGCCCGAAACAAAACAGTTTCCGCAAGAATTATCTTCGGTTCAGTGAAAATGATGTTTACGTAGCATCGGGCCAATCTATGTTTACTTATTGATCTGAGGGAAGAGTAGATTCTATGAACCAAATTTTTGGCCAAGAGGAATTGGATTTAAAAGATTCAATTTCAAATTATATTATGAAAAATACAATATTCGTGATGTCATGAATGGAGAAGTGGAAGTGGCACGACCAAATTCTTTTCTGGAAACGCCGATGAACACCAGCGAACAACGAACGGTGGTATGAAGCAATCAAGGGGAATAAATCTTTTACATTTCAATATACAGGGGTTAACTAACAAGTTATTAAGTTTAGAAATTTTATTTGAGAGCAATGATCCAGATATAGTTTGTTTGAGTGAACATTGGTTAAAAAGCGATGAAATTGAAAATGTACTTTTTCCTGGTTACAAACTGATAAGTAGCTTTTCTCGTAAAGAATTTGATCGTGGAGGTGTTTGTATTTATACTAAAAATGATATTTCAGTCAAACCTTTAAAATACGAAAATTGTATAGAGAAACATTTCGAAATTAGTATAGCTTTATTAGACGTTCTAGATGGTAAATCTAAACTGTTCATAATAACTGCATATAGAACTCCAAAAAGTAATATTGATATTTTCAGGGATAAAATGTATGATCTGATGAACAACATTTACCAAAAAGAATATTATTATATTGTATGCGGTGACATTAATGTGGATTGTTTAAGACATAATAGTAGGGAAACAATGGAAATAATTAACCTATTTAGTGAGTTTGGTATGACAAATCATATTGACCATCCCACACGTGTAACACATACCACATCTTCTGGGATTGATGTAATTTTTTCAAATACGAAACTGGTATCCATAATTGTAGAAGATACTCATTTATCGGATCACACATTTCAACAATGTTGTTTTGAGCTACATAAAGACAGATGTAGGACTGAATATACAAAGAAGCGACATTTTTCTCTCAATAATCTTAATTCATTCAGAGATATTTTGGGTTCAGAAAATTGGGCTGAAGTGTATGAATCTGAGTCACTGGATCAAAAATTTAATGCTTTTTATGAACTAGTCTTGTATTATTTCAATGTGGCTTTTCCTGTTACTACAGTTAAATGTAGAAAATCTGACAAGCCATGGTTCTCGGTCGAATTGAAGCAAATGCATCAAATGTTAGTTGATATGACAAAAATATACAAGGATACTGGAAATGAGATAATTAAAAATAGGTATAAACAGTTGAAGTATACATATAAACAGAGGGTGAAGCACTCAAAAGCTAACTATAACAATGAAAGAATTTATAATGCGGATAACATCTCGAAAGAGAGTTGGAAAATCATAAACGAGATGAGAAACAGTGGATCAAGTAATGAGATGGGCAAAATTATAATAGACAATCAAACTATTACAAATCAATCCGTGATATGTGATAAATTCCAGAAAGCTTTCATGAATACACAAAGCATAAACCTTAATTTCAATGCGATAAAATTAGAACAGTTATCGAATGTTACTTTTTTCATGACTCCCACATCTCCATTTGAGATAAAAGAAACAATACATAAAGTTTGTTCAAAAGCAGCTGCTGGAATAGACGAAATAAATGGTAAGTGCTTAAAAGCTGTTAGTGATATACTATCTTTGCCTTTGTGTCACATAATCAATGAATCATTCACTGCAGGAAAATATCCGGACAAACTGAAAGTTTCAAAATCAGTACCGATATATAAAAAAAAGGGCTCTAAGGAAGATATTAACAATTACAGAAATGTATGTTTACAAAGTCAATTCGCAAAAGTGTTCGATTATTGCTTTAATTTCCGTCTCAAGAATTTCTTGGAAAACAATAAATTGTTAAATGGATGTCAACATGGATTTCGAAATGGAAGATCTACAGAATCGGCTATGAATGAATTGTGTGAGGAAATTTATTCTAGCTTGAACAATAAGGAATATCCTATCGCTCTATATTTTGATCTCAGGAGAGCATTTGATACTGTAAATCATGAGCTTCTCATTCAAAAATTATATCGCATTGGAGTTCGTGGAGTAGCGAATAGCTGGGTTGCTTCTTATTTACAAAACAGGAGCCAGATTGTCACCATAAATTCATATAAATCAGATCCAACGACTGTTTCTATGGGCGTACCCCAAGGGTCAATTCTTGGTCCACTGTTTTTTATCATATTCGTTAACGACATGAGTTTATCATGTAGTTCGCCACAAAATACCATAATTTATGCTGACGATACAAACCATATAATATCACAAGATAATCTAGGCAAGACCATTCAACTAAGTAACGTTTGTGCTGAGGAATTCTTCGACTGGTGTCTGAATAATGGATTGATTCTGAATAATTCCAAAACATACTTTATGCTTTTTCAACAGAAAAACATCAGTTGTAATGCAAGCCCTCTTGTCAAAATGAATCATGAATCAATTGAACAAGTTTCGAGTATAAAATTTCTAGGTGTAACAGTTGATGAGAAATTGACTTGGAGAAATCATATCGAAATTCTGGTTAGGAAATTAAGTAGCATCAATTTTATCATCAGACAGCTGAAAGGCACTGTATCTTCAGATGTTCTCAGAATGGCATATCATGGTCTGGTGTTGTCAGCACTTGCATACGGCTTGATTTTCTGGGGTAGTTCATCATATATTGATAAAGTATTCATTGCTCAGAAGAAAATTATAAGATGCATGATGGGTGTTCGAAATGATGTTTCATGTAGAGTTTATTTCAAGTCATTGTCAATTCTTACTTTACCGTCTCTTTATATATATATCTTTTGATTATGAAAATCAGAAAACAACAAGATAGTTACGTCAAAAGTATTGAAGTTCATGATCACAATACACGACATAATAATGACATTCGATTACCATTTTCTAGGCTCAGTGTTGGGCAGAACTCTCCAATATATCAAGGAATTATATGTTATAATCATTTCAATAGGGTTTTTGGCGAAATAAAGAATTTCAAGATATTCAAAACAACATTATTCAATTATCTATGTGAAAATACATTTTATTCAATGGAAGAGTATCTCACAGCTAGGTGATGTAGTGGTTCTCTATACATGATTTTAATCTGTTAGTAAGTGTAATCTTTTGGTGTTTTTATTGTAATTTTAACTACATTTTTAATATTTATATTATCTGTATTTCTTTGACTAGTCTGATAAGGTTTCATGTTGTATCCGATACATGTATGAAATTTTCAATGATGAATAAATTCTTTCTTTCTTTCTTTCTATTTTTTGAGAGAAGATACACTGAAAGTACTCGACAGATGGCAGTGGCTTTCGAAAGAGGAAGAGATCGATATTGTGAAAATACTGTTACAAAAATGGCGGGATTGGGCGGAACGGTAAAACAGTAAAACAAAACAACTGTTGCATTCAAGCATCAGCAAACGACTTACTCTTTTATTACCAAGAGAGAAACTTAGTACAGATTACAGAAACACATTTGACAGCCATTGTTGCCATAATAATAAATTTTGTTATTCCGAGATAAATTCAACACCCCCACTATCTCAAATAACTAAGTGATCAAACCCAACTTATCAACAAAATAAGAATGCTTATTGTTAAAATGTCTGCCACCATTTCATTAGTTTGTTGATAATGAATAGTTATTAAATTATTTGAGACACAATCTCTAATAAAATGATACCTTACATCAATGTGCTTTGATTTTTTATGAAATATTGGATTCAAAGCTATTTTTTGTGCACTTTGGTTATCATTATTAATTATAACACTGCTTTTTTTTTTTTTCTAGTGTTCTGGCATCGACTGCTATGGTCATTAGCCACAACACTGCTTTTATAATCAATCAATTCACTCAGAATATTTTTTAAATGAATGGCTTCTCTAGAAGCCTCACTAAGACCTACATATTCAGCCTCAGTACTACTCAAAGCAGTAGTTTTTTGCTTACAACTTTGCCATAAAATTGGACCTCCAGAGAGTTTAAATACATATCCAGTCAGTGTATGACTTTCTGTCATGATTGTTAGCCCAATCGGAGTCCACGAAACCTTCTAAATCGATAGAACCACTACCTTTAGAAAATGACAGCTTATAATGCTTGGTACCTTTCAAATACCTGAGTATTCTTTTTGCACATTGCCAGTGATATTCTGAATAGTTACTGTTATATTGAATCAAGTAATTAACTGCAAATGTAATATCTGGTCTGGTCAACACTGATAGATACATTAAACTCACGATAAGTTTTTGACATGGTAAGTTAGTTGAATTTGATTCTGTTACCTTTTCAACATCAAAGTTAGTTTCCATAGGAGTATTTATAGTTTTGCAATTTTCCATACCAAGATTTATCAAAACTTTATCTATATAGCTTTCTTGATCTAAGAAGATAACATTTTTTTCATAATCTCGTGAAATATTAAAACCTAAACAATTTCTCGCTTCACCAAGATCTTTTATATCAAATTCTGAACTCAATTTTGATTTCAAAGATTCAAAACTTTTAACATCATTGGAAAAACGAAAAAATCATCTACATATAGAGCAATTAAAGTTAATGATGTTTTGTCCCTATTGATAAATAAACAGGACTCATGGTTTGACTTAGTGTAGCCCAACTCAGACAAAACTTCATTCACTCTAGCATTCCAAGCTTTGGACGATTGCTTTAAACCATAGACAGCTTTTTTTAGCCTATATACCAGGTTTTCTTTGTTTTTGACTACAAAACCTTCAGGTTGTTTCCTATAAACAGGTTGATTTAATGGACTATTCAAAAAAGCTGTTTTTACATCAAGATGAAATATTTTTAGATCTAATTTTACTGCTAATGCAATCAGTAACCTTAAATTAGAATGCCTCACTACAGGTGAGAAAACATCATCATAGTCGACACCAGCTTTTTGAACACAACCTTTTGCAACTAAACGCGCACGATATTTCACTTCACCACTTTCATTGACTTTCAGCTTGAAGACCCACTTGCTTGGAACAACTGCTGACGAATCAGGTACGCTGTCTGTCAACTCCCAGGCATTCTTATCTTCAAAGCACTGAATTTCTTCAGACATGGCTTTCCTCCATAACTCAGCATCTGTCCTTGACATGGCTTCGTTTACGGTAACTGGATATTCGTTAGTATTGAAGTCTTGCAAACAAGTATAAGTAACATAATCTTCAAACTGCTTAGGTTTGATTGTTCTTTGCGATTTCCTCACTTCTATGTTTTCTTGTACTTGTTAAAAATTCTTCATCACTGGTGGAATTTTCTGATTCATGTTCTGTGGAAATGTCATGAAATGAATCATCAGACTGATCAACTTCAGCTTCTGCCTCGGCCCCCACTGAATCTTCTGATTCTTGTGGTTCATATGCTGGTTTGGATTTATGTATGGTTCCTTCAATGACTACATCCCTGCTTACCATTATTTTCTTTTTAACAGGATCATATAATCTGTAGCCCTTAATGTTGTCACTGAAACCAACCAAGATTCTGGAACCCATACTTCTTATACATTTGCTTATTTCGTCTCCTTGAATACCTTCCAATACATTCTCAATCTTCTCGCGAAGAATCTCTATTGTCGGGTTCGTAGTATCATAAATTTTATTTTTGAGATATCCCCACAAATAAAAATCCAGCGGATTCAAATCCGGAGATCTTGCAGGCCATGCTACTGGACCTCTTGTTCCGATCCATGAATCGGGAAAAGTTCGATTTAGATAATCTGTGACTATTCTTGAGTTGTATGGACCACATCCATCTTGTTGGAACCATGGACTATTACGCCGATACCGTATAGGAAGATCATCCAACATTTCTTCTATAATTTCTACATATTTTTCTCCGGTTAGGTTGCCATCAATAAAATAGGGTCCCAGTAATTTATTATTCAACAAACAGCACCATATGTTCAAAGAAAAACGATATTGATGTCTAACTTCATGAATTAAGTGAGGATTTTCTGTGGCATAAAAATGTTTGTTCCTTCGATTGAACATGCCAGAATTTGTGAATGTCGTTTCGTCTCCCCAAATAATATGGTGCGCAAAATTGTTGTTATTCCGCACCTTCCGTTGAAACCAATTGCAGAATTGCAACCTTCTCTCAGGATCATTACGATATAGTTTTTGTACTCCTTGGTATTTATAGTTATGGTATCTGTGCCTCTTGACTATTTTATTAACAGCACTTTTTGATAAATTGCATTCACTGGCCATAGTTCTCGATCCTATTCCTGGATTCATTCGAATTTGGGCTAGAACATTGATGTCATTGATAGGCTCGTTTCGTCTTACATAAGGACCTCTAGGTTTGATGAATGAATTATGTTCAAGTAACGTTGTAGATAAACGTCGAAATATTTTAATATTTGGTGTTGTTCTTTCAGGATATTCTTCACCATACCTTTGTTGTGCTTTGAACGAATTCCTATCTAGTTTTATGTACACTTCGTACATATCTCTCTTTTCTTCATTTGTGTATCTTACCATACCGAATAAGTTAAATTGAAATTACACAGAAAAGTATTTAATGACAAGTTCTTGTGACACAATAATGAACGAAGTGACAAATAAGATGACATTTCTTGTTATGTTCTTTTTTATCCACGGCCTACTACTTGAAAATAATACATTCAATAAACCTAGAGTTTTGTGTATGCAAGAAAAAACAAGTCTATTAACGATATCAATATTCTGCCCAAATTCAATTGAATCCATCAATCCAACAAAAATCGAAAGCTGTTAATAAAATAGTCAAGAGACGCGAATACAATGATTTTAAATTTGAATACCAAGCCTTGCAAGAATTATGTCGTAATGATCTTAAAAATAAAGTTCGATTCTGTAATCTGTTTCAACAGAACAAATGAGAAATACAACAATAGTGATTCCTCTCGAGAAGATTGAGAATGTATTGGAAGGTATTCAAGGAGACGAATTTAGCAAATGTATAAGAAGTATGGGTTCCAGAACAGCAAAGTGCATTTTACAAAATGGTGGACATTTCGAACACTTACTTCATTAATTTTCATTTATTTTCGAATAATCATTTAATTTTTCTTTCATATAAATGATAGTTTCGTTTAATTATTCTGCATTAGGTTTTTCTTCTCTTGAAATATGTAAATAATTATTACTTGTTTCTTGCTTTGATTCTGATACGTTCCATTCAGTTTAAGATGGCTGAGTTGTTTTTCTAATCGAAATGTATTGCATGTTGTTAATTAAACTAAAGGTAAATGCAATACAGATCCGACCCAGAGAAATTTGGATAAGGGTCAAAATCACCTGAAAATCAACTTTGAATGACATTGTATGATGTATTATTGAATTCAGCGTTGAAAGTTATTTCGAAATGTGTCATAAAATATGCAGGTCCGTATTGAAAAAAATGAGGTTGAGGGTGGCCCAGAGAGTACGAAACGTTTGATACGAAATCTGATTGGGTCAAATTGAGGATAATTTACTATCGAATAAAAAATTCCTGTATCATTTTTTGATAATATTTGAAATAAAGTGGGAAAAAAAGAAAAATCAAAATGACAGAATTTACTTTTCTTATGATATCTCAATAACCGGTCCTGATAATCTCGATTTGTTTGAACCACTTGACAATGCTTCTATGAATGCAACTTTTTCTCCATTTTACCGACCTTCTAACTCTTATGGTTTAAAAGTTACCAATACAATCCCATTAAAAAAGTGGCCACTCTGTATAAAGAACATTACCAACTGTGATAGAATATTCCTCGTTTCCAAATATTGTCTGAATGTCAATATCACCAGAACATTCTATAGCTAGTTTGTTGTTATTCGCCACTGTAACTTCCTGTACTTTAAAGTCGATTTGGGGATTTTTAAGCCAGTCTTTTCTCGATGTAAGATGAACACTACATCCAGAATCGGTATACCAGTCTGAATTGTCAAATTTGCCAGTAAGGAGCACAGCGTTGAAAGCACTTGATGAACTCTCCTTATTCCTTTTATTTTCAGGACATCGGTTCATAAAATGGCCAATTTTCTTACATCTGAAGCAAGTCACTGCACTTTTGTCCTTGCTAACTTTTCTTGTGCTGCCATCTCTACCACCTTTGTTAGAAACTTTGTTCGCATACGCGCCACATGATTGACTGCGCCACCTATGTGCATATCTAATAACTTAGATTTAATGGAATCTGCAGTCACGTCAATTCCTGAATGTTCGATTGCAATGACCATGGGTTCAAATTTTTCAGTTAAACCGGCAAGCATCAAACTTCCAACTAACTCTTGACTCAATTTGAAACCACTTCTCTCTAATTTCTGAGAAATACCTATCACTTGATTCACGTAAAGTTCCATCGATTCACAATTATCAAGTCTCAATGAGATTAGTTTACGAAGCAAACCGATTGTACGCGCGAAACCAGAGACTTCATAAAGTTTTTTCAACTTGTCCCAAACATCTTTGGCCGAATTATCTTTCACATGGATAAACAACGACGGGTCTAGAGTCAAAATCAGCTTTGCCTTAGCTTTACTCACTATAACCGCATCTACCTCAGAACCATCGATACACTTCGATAATCCTTCCAGGACAAACACATATCACAAATAGAGATTTTGTAAATTAGAGGGTTGATGAGGGTGGGAAGGATCATTCCACCAGTCATTTCAGGTCAGCTTTCATATCATAGTTATGGACAGTTCGTAATAATTATACAGTGCGGCTTTTTTTAGTCCCCCCCCCCCCTGTTAACTTTTGAACGGTTCAACATACAAACATGAAAAAAAAACCGTTTGGAGGATTTCACCGATACTACTTTTTGAAACAAAAAATATGGTGATTGCTCGACAGGGGGCGCGGGGGGGTACATCAACTCTAAATTTTTAAATGGCAAGGGGGGGTCAAGTGTCACATCGTTGAAAAGAGAATTCAATTCTCTTCACAACCATCTGAATATTTTTGAATTTTGTTGAGAAATTTTTTTCCAATTTCGATTTGTATGCCTTTCGAAATTTTCGAATTGATGTGCCCCCAGCGCCACCTGTCGAGTAATTGCAATGTTTCTTCTTTCAAAAAGTAGTATCGGTAATACCCTTCGAAATGTTTTTGGTTTCATTATTCCACAACAAACCGTTCAAATTTATCGAGGTATGAGTAGTTTTCAGATCCGCTTTTATATTTAATATTTCGAATTTTAATTGCAAAAAACATATTAACAAATTTCAAAAATAATTAGATGGTTGTGAAGAGAATTTAATTCTCTTTTCAACAATGTGACACCCTGTCGAGCAATCACCATATTTTTTGTATCAAAAAGTAGTATCGGTGAAACCCTCCAAATGTTTTTTTGTTCAAATCTGTACGTTGAACCGTTCAAAAGTTAACAGGGGGGGGACTAAAAAAAGCTGCACTGTATAATTTTGCTCATTAGATATAATATTTCTAGCATTCAAATTGTCACCCTATACATGGTAAACTATATACTGTTGAACCGGCAATCATATGAATCCTCATATAGTCAAGACCAATACCAAAAATTGGCGAAATCTAGCCGTTTGTTTTTTAGTTTTAACGGATTGAGTGAATATCAAAACGATTATGGTATTGATATTCATCTATTTCTATGATCATTGTCTTGCCATGATGTAATGCAACACCCTTTGTAAGATATTATTCTTTATTCGAATAGAGGGACTCATGAGCAACAACTTAGATGTGATGAGTTTATTTATAAGAAAGTTTAACATCGAATTAGAGTACAAAAATCAAATCGATGCATTATACCCAAAATAGCAAAAATCGAATTTTTGACACCCTATAGCTCGAAAACTTGTCATACGATCCATCTGTAAATTGGACTACGTAATGAAGATGTCAGGATATACAACATATCAAAACTTGGGCAAAATTACTCGAAAGCCATTTGACGTAGTAAATGCGCAGGGTTCTTTGTAATTGATTCATAAAATTGAAAAAATCTATTATTGTAGAATTTCTCGAAAAATTAAAAAAAATTTCACCTTCACAATATCTCCTTGAAAAATTTCATCCAAGTGTTATTTATTTTCCGAAAAATATAACTTTTGAGATTTTGTTAATTTTCAAGAAACTGAAAATCACTTAGTATATCTACTTAATAGAGGCTAAGTAGGTTTGAAGAGGAGCGAACTTTTTGATGTATACATACAGTGTGCAGGTCGAAAACAAAACAGATCGAATATCTTCAAGACACAATATGTATTGTGAAAAAAATGCTAAAACACGTTGATTTTTAATCCACGGGGAACTTAATTCCTCATCATAACCTCAACGGTCACACCTCCCTTCCCACTTCTTGGTCACTGTTACCCATTCAATTTAAATAGGGAAAGTACTAAGTGTTGTGACTGTTCGCTTCATAACTTTTTAATTTGACGCTCTCTTGCGGGAAAAATAACTGTTCCGGATTCCAAATTGTGATACTTCATTCAAAAGCTAATTTGAACAATTCATAAAAAAATAACAACAATTGAAAAATTGAAAATTGTATGAACTTAAAAATTTGAAAACCTTGCATAAATATAACTCCAAACTACATGAAACAAATGAACAGCAGTGTTAACTGCTTCTGCCCAAAAGTTTTTGCCGAGACCAGCATCAAATAGAAGACAACGAGAGTTTGGCTCAGAATATGTGTTTTGTTATTAAATGAGTTTATAATTTTTTTGTTTGTAGAATCCCTAATTGAGTGAGTTTGTTGAAACATATTTAATTTTTATCCAAAATTACCCATTTCATTTGTCTCCATAGTCTACTTGACAAAATTGATGAAAGTTCCATAGCCGGACTAGGGAGAATTAAATTTGAGATTTGTACCGTAAAAAGTCGTAAACTTTGGTTGGAAGTTTCATGATGTTTTGAATTATGACTTTGGTATCATTTTAACACAGAAAAATATCCTCTTATTTGAATGTCTATCCTAAATGCTTGAAGAGTCAACTTTGCGTCAACAGAAATGTTTAGCTGCAATTCTCATTTTATAGAGAAAAACACTTTTTGTTGATGATTCGTAATTGAAAGTTAGTCGACAAATTTTTTAATATACCAGAAATTTCGTAATTATAAAAAAAATGACAAAACGTGAAAGTTGCAATAGAACGTTCAAATTCGAGACACAGGTGTAAAATCAGAATAGAAACAACTTTTTTTTTTAATTTTTCGAAATTCGAATAAAAGTCTATTCTCAGAGGTTATTTTGAAAAAAAAAATTACTTTTGACAGGTAGCGTAAGTCATGTGACATCCGAGCAAGTAATTTTTCATATTTTTCAATGCACAACGCCCAAGTCAAATAACAATAAAAGTTTTTCCCATATGATGCCAACTCTTTGAAGGACACTGTAGAATGGAAGTTTTTTGAAAAAAATCATCTGATTTCAGAAAAACAATTTGGATTTATAAAAAACGTTCCGCCCCTGAATGCTATCTGTCATCTGACTAATAATATATATCAACATCTTGATAATCAAAATTCAGCTACGGCTATTTTTTTTAGTAATGGATTTGCAGCAAAGTTTATGATCTTCTCAAAAATTATTCGGAGAATAGAACATAGTAATTTGAAATTGATAAAGCTAGAATTGAACAAAAGAATCTTTCACTTTGGTGTGCCACAGGGGACAGAGGTGTGAGAGAATATTTCTCAAGTGCAACGGTATCGATATGCAACCGCATTCCTTGTTGTAAAGCAAATGTAATGTGAGTGGCCTAGTTAGCAATCCCGACGTCTAGTGCTTGCTTCAAGTGCACACCAACCACCCAGAGTGGTGTTATTGTTATTATCATTTCGAATTCCCCGACTCATTAGGAGGGGGCGGGTCTGGGATGAGTAGCTGTTGGGTCCGGAAATCGTCTGCATTGAGCAGACGTACTGAACCAGGATGACAGCCTATGATTTCTGACATCTTGCGACATTCCGGTATGATTTTCAGGTTCGAGAGTAGCGAATTCAACACACCGCCAAGGGACCCTATTATAGTTGTTTTTGTTTTTTTTTATTTCCGTCAGCCGATTGCACCCCTACGCACAACCCTCAGAAGTCTTCGAGGGACAACCATTTTTATAGAATGGTCTGGCTATATCCTGCGGAGTCCAAAGAGTAAATCTTGATGTTTCGTTCGTGTTTCCTCATGTTTTCGGACGATATTCGTTTCACCAAGAGTCGAAAACTCTATGACAAAAATCGTCTAACTTTCTCGGTCGAGGAGTACTACGTCAGGTTTATTTGCCAAAGGGGTGGGGAATGAGTAGTTCCAGTAGATCCGGCACTGCTCATTCTTCACAATGGACTCAATATCTCCCGAAGCTTAAGGCAACACCGGTGTCTCGTCTATACCGTACGAGTGTTACGAGGGCGCGCTGGTGTCGTTTTCTCCAATAACCACTCCCTACGTCCGTAGGGTAAGTGACTATTGGGTCCAAGAGTCATGTGCACTGAGCAGACGAAGTGAACTAATGATGACGGCCTTCTGCATTCGTACTTCCGAGATTTCAGCAAAATTACGTCAAGATGGTATTATTCTCAAACGGTTTTTTATTCATGTTTCTACGTCGAACCGTTCAAAAGTTAACATGGGGGGGGACTAAAAAAAGCCGCACTGTATATATATATATATATATATATATATATATATATATATATATATATATAAATATATATATATACACGCACTAGATATTTATCACGCTTTATGCTCAGTAGCGCTTTGTCAATAAGGATACATTTCTTCAGACAATAAAGTATATTTTGATTGATTGATTGATTCTCATCCACCACAACGGACTCAATATCCCCTAGAGCATAAGGCAACACCGGTGTCTCATCTATACCAACACTCGTAGCGCCGCGTTATGCCTGTTAGATATAGGCGAGACCGCATTAGCTGGGTATTATGCTCCCAGGAGCCACACGACACGCCCTATTATTATTATTCGAGGTTTGGTTGACGTTCCAGTCAACTTGACGGAGATGTATATTACATGAATGACATTATGTGATTGCACACTGTTCATTGCATAACTAAATTAACAGGCTCAAGAAAAAGTGTTTTTCATGATCTATCTGCAAATTTTGTTTCAAATTAGGAAAATTGTTTGATGGTATCTCAAGGTTTTGTGTTCGGCATTCTCAGCGTTGATCTCTGAAATTTTCTCTCCTATGTGAAGTACTTGAATACAGATAGATCTACAGTGGGGTTTTTTCCCTTATAATGATGTGTACTCAACTTGATAGGATCTCAGAAATTAGATATTTATCATGCAGTTAGGCGTGATCGAAATAACGAGTAGTCAGTAGATGTTTTTATTTTTCATTGGATATTTTTTATAGTTTCTCGAGCTATATTTTGTATCTTTCTAAAGTGGATTTGTAGAAAATAAATTCAGTGATTCAAAGTGAGTATTTTAAAACTAATGGCTATATCATCATTCCCAATTATTGCAATAGCTTTTCTTATAAATAATATGACAGTTCATACCACTCGAGTCTGTCAATCTGTTTTGTTAACGTACCTTGATAATGGCTAGAATGAATGGATTGAATCCAGTTGATTATCATTCATTGGGGTGGGACAGGACGACTCTCAAGTTGTCCGATCTACCCTAACACTGAAGAGGGCCAAGAACCTCGAAACGTCTTGATGTGGTTAGCTAATGAGGGATAATCTACAGTTCAATTACAATAAGCGATTGTAATTGGATCTTTTTCGAGGAAGGTTGCACACATATCTGTGAGATACAGTTCAATGTCCGTTGTGGTATTAGTCAGGAAAGAAGTTGTATTTTTTTTACAGATGTTTGCCTCATTTTTCAATTGGTGAAAATATTTGGAGAAAAGGGTAATTTGACATTGTCGATTTTATTCTAAGGTGCAGTTCAAAATCTGTCGTGGTATTAGCCAGGGAATGAATTATGTACTTGTCTCTATTACCTTTTCGAACTAAATGCTATTATAATTACTCTTATACACATTCAGTATATTCGATATAGATGATTTTGTTTCAGATTCGCTTTTGTACAGAACTGTGTATTCATTTCTCAACATTATTTTATTACTTATTATTTAAGCAATAAAATTATTTATTACAACTTGGCAAATCTATCTGTGCCTCTAAATATTGGGTGTGCGGTAGAACAACCACTGTTTTTTCTTGTTCTTTTCGTTTAAAGTTGGTAGCGGATATTTACCCTCTCTGTTTATGGTTCGCGTATCTCCGAGGTACAGATAGATTTGCCAAGCTGTACTTCCTTCTAAATGACTGGAACTCTCTAGCACTAAATAATTATAATAATTATTTATTTCTCCTGGTTCTGTAGCATTCTTAAAAATAGAACACCTTCATAAAAAGGATTCCTCAAATACATAGCCTCACATAATCAACGGCATGAATAAAATCGAAATTTAAGGTCATAGAAATGAATTAACTACAGGGAGAACAAATGACGATATTTAACTAATAGAAAATGCTTAATAAAAAAATCTCCAGTTGGAGATTTGATATATAATTAATTTACGAAGTATAATTACCGATTCAGCTAAATTGTGTCAATATAACTGCCGCGATAAACTTTAGATTTGTACAAATGTTATTCCCACAAGAAATATTTCAAAAATTTACCACTGATTATCAAATATCCTAGTATTTTAAGCATTGGCACGTATAACGTTTCAAATCTCATATGATTTCAATGCGATTACAATAATCATTCTTGTCACTACCCAACCCATACCTACTAAGCATCCTTCAAGATTTTCTTTAAAAATACAATTTCCGCTTTTGCTAAAGCTCTGTAATATATTCCTCCCGGTACATTTCAGATTAGCTCAAATGGTAATTCCCTCATTCATCTCTCTGAAAGTCCTAAATTGATTCAAATGTGTATCAAAACCTATCATCATCACATTACAATCTTTTGTGAAAAAAAAAATATTTGCTAGAATATTAAATCTAAATTTATTCCTTCCGTCATGCCAGTGAAAGAGCACCTTCTGTTTGGTGTGAAAAGCTTATAAAAATGGACAAACCTCCCACGATATGACTGACCTGCTTTATCGGTGAAAAAGTTAAAACTGAGTTGGGGGTGTACTGATATTTATGAATATACGGTTAAGGGGTTGGCTTTGAGTTTTTTCTTATTGGAGGTACAAATAAGTCTCCGTTTTGAATGGGGCATATTCTTGCTGTCCCATACCAAGTTGAATTGTTAGAACTTTGATGACTGTATGTGTATTGGAAATATTATACCTGTTGGGGGGGGGGGGGGGGGTGGTGGTGTTATGTATATAAATGGAGAATAATACAGTGAGACCTTACAGTTTTCTTCAAAATAATATCTCCCGGTTGAAGATAATAGTATATTGTGCAACAAGTGGGGAAACTTACACTTTTCTCACGAATGTGGAAGTTTGTGGCACGAGCCAGAAGGGCGAGTGCCGCAAACACATGAGTGAGAAAAAGTACTTTCCCCACATGTTTCACACTATACTTTTCCTACAACTGCAAAAATTAAAAAATGCAAGTAATATACCTCAATATTTATTTTTCCTACAACTGCACAGCTACAATAACATTAAAGTATCCTATCTCTTGACAGATAAATAATTTATTTAAAATTATAGTTAATAGTAAAATTTGTACAATTTTGTATGGTTAAGCACGGAAAATCATTTTTGTAAAGAAAATTTTCTGTTATATTAATTGTACAAGTTGAGGGTTCATCATTCATATACGGTGCATTTTCTGTCTCCATTTCAGGAAAGACCTGGTTGTTCAATAGAGTTGACGATTTTATTAGCAACGTTAATTTTATTTTGAATAGACTCCGATGTATCCTTCTGCCACGGTATCGGATTGCCATCCTCCATGGCGCTTTAAGGTTAATATTGCATTTACCAAAATTGTTGTCGAAGAACGTCTGAAGCAGTGACCTGTATACAGGTGTGGATTTTCCAATTAAAAAAAATTGCAATCGTCTTAGCCATACTACCAAATTTGTTAATGCCGACTACCTGTCTAGTACATTTTCCATGCTGGTAATTTAAAAAGAAACGTTTTTCTGGCAAATTAAGCGGTCGAAGAGCGGCATATTTTTTATATATATTGTTACAACTTTATATGTTGGGGGTACTCAGGGGTAGCAGGACTAAGGGAAAACCAGTATACTTAATTTAGGAGTATATTACGTGAGTTGTACAAGTGTTATCGATGGTCAGATAATTACAACTAACTACAACATTGTCTCGTCAGGAATCAGGTACCGCAGTCCCCTCCGTGCTCCGCTCCCCTCGCGCATGTTGCACTTGCAAGTTGGAGTCCTCAATCACCATAGGTCGCGTACTTGCGACAATATTATAAAATTCTCCCGTTACAGTGATAGTTCTTGGCTTTTTTGTTTTGGTGTTATCTAATTTCACCAGTAAAGCCGAATTTAAATCCTCTAAATCATCGGTTTTTAATTCCCACAACTCTTCCCTACGACATGCCCCTGCTACGCCAATAGCCACTGCAACCTAAAAAAAAATCAGGATGTGAAATTGAAATTTTATTTAAAAAAAATGTCCAGCCCGGTTTCGAACCCAGGTCGCCTAGGTGGGAAGAGGATACGTTTTTCTCTACACCATCGAGTCTTATTGAAAAACTTTTGTTTGAAATCACATATATTCATCTAGCAGGATTAGAAACAGAATTTTTAATAATTATGTAATTCTTTTTTGTCAACTAAAATCCTCATTAATTACAAAAAGCTATGTCAGTTCGAGAAAGAAATTCTGAAAATGGTTCATTTAAAATAAATGAACTAACCTTTATTAGAAGATATTCCTTGTCTGGAGCTTCCTTTAAAAATCTCCGCGATAGACAAGGAAAGTATGTCGTCACAAATGTCATTCTTGTCAAAAACTGATTCCAAACAAAGAATTTTAGGTGACATTCTCTGTTGATGATTTGTTGTTCTGATTATTAGTTTGTGTTTGAATTTTGTTTTCTCAGGCAAAAGAAGTTGAAAAACAACGGAAACAATTTTGGAAAAACTGATTTAAATTCGACGGAGGTTTGTTTGGAATCAGTTTTTGACAAGAATGACATTTGTGACGTCATCACTTTCCTCGTCTATTGGTCTGCTGTCAATATGTTTGATTTTTTGGGCACGTAATTGTCGGATTTTCTTTCAAAAAATGAACGTAATTTTTGATACGTGGATATATCAATGTTATTTTTTATACATAGTACTTCGCAACATTGAATATTGTGACCAAAGTGTAGACGCCTTTAACGTTTTCGACATCTCTTCAAAGTACACCAAAAGTAGACTTTCCGAAAAAGATTTTATTTTTGTATTTCTTCTCCATTCCATAAATTTTTGGTATGCCAATTCAAACTTTTTTTTGAAATTTTCGGCAACAAATCCAACGTTACTTTCGCAGCTTTTTCCAATATCTCTGGCGCGGAGTATTATTATCAAAATCGCGAGGGGTGTCTCACTTCGGAAATCTGGTGTACAACATGTCCAGAAATCCTTGAAATCCATGTTGAATTCCAGAAATCCAACCTGAAATTCCGAAATCTTTGATGAAATTCAGAAATCCAATATGAAATCTTGAAATCCCTATGAAATCCTTATGAAATCCAGAAATCCCAGGTGAAATTGAGAAATCCTTCAAGAAATCTTGAAATCCGAATGAAATCTCAATAGAAATCTTGAAATTCTCAAGAAATCCAGAAATCCTAAGTGAAATCTTCATGAAATATTGAAATTCTTTTGAAATCTTGAAATCCAAGTGTAAATCCTGAAATCCTTGGTGAAATAATCAAATTCCTAATGAAATATGAAAATCTTGAAAGAAACTTCTCAAATACTCGTGGATTCCCGCATAAAGCCCCACCTGATTGTTGAAGAGTGAAGACTGTCGCAGAAACCTGCAGAAACCGGCAGAAATGTGTTATTGCAGTATATGTACCGGTAAAGTTTGCCGCCTAGAAACATTTTCTGTGAAAAAAGTTATTGTATAATTGAATCGAGAATTGAATATGGCTGCTGAGACTACAGAGGTGAGGATATAGTAAAGTTATAAACTACATAATATCAAACTCCAAAAGAAAAATCTCGAGTGGTATCAAATAAAATTAAAAACTTAATCATTTGTTAGGTTAGCTTATAGTATTTATTACCTGTGGAGCGAGCTGCGGAGGGTAACGAAAATTTGTGCTACAATTCAACTAAATATTATGCAACACACAGATGTACTTTTCAGAATAAACATAAATAAATGATTATTTCAAATTCAGTTGATAAGAAAGGGCACATTGCGAGGCAGTTTGCAAATATCTCCATGGATTCTATACGGAAATTTTGAAACAATTCTAGAAAATCTTTCAGATTGTGAATTAATCAACAATTTTTCAACTTGAAATTCACACCTCGATTCACACCAAAGATAAACAACTGTAATGTTCATAGAACGTTGTGTGAACCAAGATAGTATATATACTAGAATTTGTATCTGCTTTGAATTTCTTATTTTTCAGAAAACAATTATCTCGGCAAAGAACTCGGAATTTTGCTTGAAATTTTGGAAAGTTTCTAGAAAATCAAAAGGCAGAATGACTACTAGTAGGGATAACGATGATGAAACTGTCAATTCTCAATTATAATAATTAACCTATCAGAATTCTCGAGGATATTCCAGAAGCTTCAGGAAGTTTCTTCTGGAAGGTTCTTTAAATTCATAACTTAAAAAAGTTGATAAGAGCACTAAGTATAGTTATTTCTTGTATTTACAGACGATCCTATCAGATTTACTGGATAAGATTCCATTTGATATACCAGTTTATCTGAAGAATATTTTGAGGTATTCAGGATATGTAACAGCGGAGGCTCTTCAAGAATTAACAAATGATGATTTCGCGGAAATTGAAAATTTTACTAGAACTCACCTCAAAAATATATTAAAAAATTCTGGAGTAGAAGAAAAAATGTTTAAAGATTATTTTGGATTTTTTCATAATAATACTGAAAATTTCATGATCCTGCCTGGTCACAAGAAACTTCTCTTGGCTGTATCGAATCATTTAAAAAAATACAAAGACAACCGTGAACATCATACATAAAAAATCTTCGGATATGAGGAAGAAGAGAAATGCTACCTTTTTAACTAGAAAAACCAAAGTACAAAAAGTTTCTTGTGGTTATGTTAGTGCCGTCTCGAGTCTTATTCCTAATGAGGTTCTCGATCAGAGCCTCCAAGGATCGCATGATTCGTCGCCTGACGATGGCGGAAACACCTCTGGAAATACAGGGAACGATGAGGGCAGTGATCAAATAATCAAATTAATTAGGCAGTGGATAGTACAGCTTTTGAAAATGAAGAAAGTGGCACAAGATACATATTCAGAAATTACGGAAAAAGAAATAGTTATCAAAGATGCTCGTGAAGATGAAGAAAGAATTTCGAAATTTGTTGTATGTTTCTTTTGCGATGCAGAAATCAAAATTTTCAAAAACAAATCAGCGACACACAGAATCCCTCACTGGATGGTCTCGAATTTTTATAAACATTTTCAGAGGCATTTTTCAGGAAAAAAAAATAATTGAAAAAAATTCCATTGAAAATTATTTAATTCCTACTCAACAAGTAGGGGATGAGGTAGCATCTATTTCTAAAACTTCGGGTTTTGAATTAGGAAAAAATGTTGAAGAGGCCAACATTTTTTCCGAAGAAACAGCCTCAGTCGAAAATGTGAGAATAACACGTCTCATATTGATTCGAGCCTTGAGTACTCTACCGACGAGTTACCAAGTTATAAATGGAAGCAGGTTACGTATATTAGGTTAGAACGCAATCGAAGGTACAGGGAACGTGATAGCGGTACATGTACAAAAATCACAGATTTTTTTCCTTTCATAGATGAATTGAAAGGCAATATAAATATATTATATATATATATATAAATATATTATATATATATATATATATATATATAATATATGGTTCGGCAGACTACATGTATAGGCAGTTGGACAAGGCTCCGCACATGGCTACAATAAATACAGATAAAGCCGACGAAACTGAAAATTTCCTAGAAATTATTGATATCCGTTTCTGATAAAAATAAAAAAACGTGTAAAGCGTGCAATAGGTAAAGGAAATAGATTTAATGCCAAAATCAAACAATTTTTACGTACTTTTTCTTAGTTGGCGGAAGACTGTTGTATGAAACTATATTTGCTAATTCTACGAAAAAAATGCCATCCATCTCTACTATTCACCGTGAAATTTTTACTCGTGAAATAATAAGGGAAGGGGAAGTAAGATTTTTTCAACTTAAAGAATACTTAGCCAAAAGGAAATATCCGAATATAGTTTAGTTGAGTGAGGACCAGACTGGAATTAATGGAAGAATCCGATACGATAGCCGCACGAACAATATCGTAGGATTCACTTTGCCATTAAATAACGGGTTACCCATCATCAACTCATACAGCGCCAGAAACGCATCAAGAATAGAGGAAATTGTCACGACCAGTAAAAAAGTAGCTACTTATACTTGATTGTAGCACAACCTATGTTGCCGCATGCTCCATCATTTTGTTTATGTGAAGATGCTTGACTGATTGCTAGTTCGTGTTCATATATTCTGAAAGTTACTCTTCTGTTAGTTTGGCCAATGTATGTTCTTGGATACTCGGAACACGGAATGAGGATAAGGATAAGAACCGATAAGGCACATGAGTTCTTATTATCGGAACATGTAAATCAAAATGACCATCGAATGAACTATAATGATACAATTATTTTAGACACTGAAAGTAATCAAACAAAAAGAATTTTTCTGGAAATGATACATATCAACGAAAATAAAGAATCAATGAACAAAAAAACAGATTTAAACAATCTCAGTCAAATGCATACCTACCTCTTTAAATTGAAAGAAAATATCAATATTTCACCCAGTAATCAGAATTTTCCTTCTTGATAAGTAATCAAATATAAATTGTCATCATCATTGTCATACATCTAACGTCATGTTTTTCTATCCGTTTGGTTTCAATTTCATTTTAATTCTCAGGTTAGTAATTAACCATCTATTTTTATATGCATATGAAATCCTTAAATCCAATAGAAATCCTGATTTGATGTACAAATCTCGGTACAAATATTACGGAAGTGAAACACCCCTCGTAGAAATCCTGATTTGGTATACAATTTTTAGAGAAGTAAAACGCCCCCGATATCCACTTGATATCTAAAAAAATCGCAAATGATACTGTTAGAAACAAATCACACCTCTCATTTACATTTGGTTGTCAACGAATGAAGAATTGCGCTAAAATTCCCCAAAAGCAATGAAATTTCGATGAACCTGCACCCGTATGCTTGAATATATTACTGCCAACTGTGTGCAGCATTTTTTTGACCTTGGAATCCTGAAGGAAATCTTGAAATCCCTATGAAATCCTGAAATCCCTTATGAAATCCAGAAATCTCCGGTGAAATTCAGAAATCGTACAGGAAATCTTGAAATCCGAATGAAATCTTGAAATCCGAATGAAATCATGAAATCCGTATGAAATCCAGAAATCTTTGGTGAAATCCAGAAAACCTAAAGGAAATCTTGAAATTTCTTATGAAATCCAGAAATCCGTTCAAAAGTTCTGAAATCCAATTGAAATGAAAATTTGGTGTACTTACAAATTTTAGGGAAGTGAGACACCCCTCGCAAAATCGTCACTATTGTCAGTATCCATATTATTTATTATAGAGTAAGTATGTCTTATTGAAATAATATTCAGTAGAAATTGCGATTTTTATGAAAGCACGAATGAAAACTATCTGAAGAATTTAAAAACTTCTATAATCTGACAGTTCTGATAACTATCTAAAAATGAACAGCAGCCAACTAGGTACCTAGCCAACTAGTTTTTGTCGATTTTTGTTGATTGTGGGCAAAGTGCCGTGAGAAAAAATATTTCTCGCAGTATGAGCAATACATCGTTTGAAATGAAATGATTGAAATGTATATCAGTATTTTCCAGACTTTGCTGACGAACCAACACTCGTTGAACAAACTGTGGATTCAATTACTGACCTTCAAAGACGTTCAAGGCCTCAATAGCGATGACCTAATAAGGATGATAAATACCCCCCCAATCACGGGGTGCGAATTGCTGCTTACCAAAGTAGAACTACCAACCAATTGTGTGACCTCCATGAAACTTTGGAAAATAAGAATGTACGCAAAAGGAAGACCACTGATACAATCGTCCGATCTACCAAGTTCAAAGGGAGAGAAAATATTCCACCGCTTACTATTTCGGCGGACAGATCTACAAGAAATTTTACTGTAAGTGTGAAAACTAGCCCACCGAATAACCAACAAAGAGTTGATTCGTTAGTACCATTCGAACCGTTGCGCAAAAGCGTTGATGCAAGAAAAAGAAGTATTAAAAATATCAATATTTCGAAGGAAGTAATAGGTCAATGTGAAAAACAATCTTGCTCTCGATAAAAAAGAAGTCTCTTTACAAGAAATCTACAAGGAAATCGTGCTATTGAAAATTGAAATTACCAAACTGCGGAAAAAGTTTTAGGTGTGCCAACGAGAACTGCGCAGGGATCGTGAGCTGAATGAACGAAAACGACTACAAGTGGAGAAAGAATTGGAAGAGTCCACCAAAATATATGAAGAAACCGATTTTTCCTATACCTCTTGGAGGAAAGAATTGGGAGAACTCTTCCATCCGTGAATGTATATTTTCAATTATCACAACGTTATTTAATTATTTCAATAAAGAGTATTTTTTTTATTCTAGTAGTATACGTTTTACTATATAAGATAAGTTGAGATGGCAACATACCAAAAACTTCTTTACTTTCTGTTGTAGTAGAAAACGCCATTCGTCATACCTAATTTTGAAGAATCAAATTTTGAAATCTGTCAGTTGTCTAGGAGTTATGTCTAATAAAAATATGAATTTGGTTCATGTGCATAGTACTTTTAATTGTGACAATATCGAAAATTGTTGTGATAAAATGTTCAAAATTGAAAATCACGCTTCAAAATGCAATCATATTTATCAACTCTGAAAATTTGAAAAAAAAAAAATCGAGCTTACATTTTACTTGACAATAACTCTTTCAATTTTACCCATTAAAATAATGGCTCTCGCACTGAAGGGTCAGATAATATTTGCGAGCAAAGCAGCAGCCTCGACTAATTTTTATAATAATAATAATAAACTCTTTATTAGCATCATGCTCTTCACAGTGACTAAAAACATACACAGTTTCAATTACCATACTAAAAAAACTATCACACTAGTACAAGTCTTAAGATTAATTTAAAAAAAACAACACAGCTTACATGTAGTCTTCAATCCGGAATATGAGACTTCACATATTTACAACATTCTTTTTTAAATACAAATATTGATGGTATTTTTTTCAATTCCATTGGTAGATTGTTAAACAAGATCAATCCTTTACTAAATATTATTCCTGCATTCAAATTAGGGTTGATATAAAAATCATTTGTATCTTTCATACGTGTATTATAGGTATGGATATTACTTATATATGTCAGCTGATCTGAAAGATAGGTTGGTAACATATTATTTTTTAATTTATATACAAACAATAACATGTTGTAATTTATTCTTTGTCTAATTGTCATCAATGATAGAGTATTCAACATTTTCTTAATTGGTGTTCGCCTATTACAATTTAATATTGCCCTCATGGCCCTATTTTGTAATTTTTGGAATATATTCATTTGATCATTATTTACAAAAAATAGGATAGTGCTACAATAATCAAAATGAGGTGCTATGACACTTTTGTATATTGTAAGTTTTGAAAATTCAGATATTTTGTTATTCAATCTATAGAGGTAGTGTATTTTTTTGGCCACTTTCCTTTTGACATAGTTTACATTTGCGTTCATATTCAATTCTTGGTCCAATATTATGCCTAGATATTTGAATTCCTTGACTTGTTCGACTTCCTCATTTTCAATATTTATATGAAATTTTAAATTTTCATTTAACATCTTAATCTGGCATCTATTACCTACTAGCATAAATTTACTTTTTTTCACATTTAGCTTTAATCCATTATTACATAACCAAGTACTTATGTTTGTAAGATCCTTATTAAGATTGTTCTCTATTTCATCTGTTGTTCCTGAGTAATATAACATTGTGTCATCTGCGAATAGTTTTATTTTACATTTTGTTATCTGTGTAGCTATGTCATTTATAAAAAGAATAAATAATATTGGACCAAGGATTGAACCCTGTGGCACTCCATTTTTTATTTCGAGTAATTCTGAGAATTGATTTTTATATTTTACAACTTGTTTCCTCCCTTTCAAGAAGCTAGTGAACCATTTCAACACATTACCAGTGATGCCATATTTTTCTAATTTTTTTAATAGTAGATCTACTTTGATTGTTTCAAAGGCTCTTTGAAAATCTAAGAATACAACACCTATTAGTTTCTTTTCAGCAATATCTACTTTCCACGAAGAGATCAGTAGTTGTAGCGCAGTTTCACAAGAATGTGACTGTCTGAACCCTGACTGTTGTGAAATTAAAATTTTGTTGTTGTTTATATACATTAACAATTGTTCTTTGACTGCTAGTTCCAGAAGTTTTTCATATACTGGTAGTGTGTTGATTGGTCTAAACTCTGAACATATTACCGTGTTGCTTACTTTTTGAATGGGATTAATGGTAGATACCTTCCAGTCATTAGGAAATGTTCCTTCACTCAGAGATGAATTTATAATTTTTTGTGAACTGGTAAACAATAAAGAAATAAAAATTATACTGATCTGGAATAAACATCAGTTGGTCTCTCAAGTTTTCAACTTTAGGTTGCTACAGTGAACCTGTATTTCCTAATAATCTCGGGATTGAGAGTTGAGACATGGGGTATCGCTCAGTTTGTGATAGATATTTACCTTCTGAAAAGGTGTGTACTGATCATACAGTGACCGCCAAAAAGTATGTACCATATGGGAAAATTTTTTATTATTGGAGTATTGGAAAAAATATTCTGGGGAAAAGTTTGTGCATGTCCGATAACCTAAAAATCGATTTTGACACATGTCACGTGATCGCTAGAATGGCGGCAAAATGAAAAAAATTGCAATGCAAAGGCAAAAAAAGGGGTAAGATGGCAAGATATCAAAAAAAGTTATTTGAAAAAGTCACTTAGAATTCAATTTTATACACAAACGAAGTTTCAAGAGATAATTAAAAAAAATTGAAAATAGCAATTTTTTAAAAATATTTTCCCATCTATTTAAAAATATTATTTTTTTTCTTATGAATAGCTTGACTATACTGAAACATTTGCATTTTAATGATAATGACAAAACTTTCTCATTTTCTCCACACCAGAGGGCACTAAATTAAAAAAATTGGTTTTTGCCAGAACCCTCGCTGTTACATTGGTTCTTATCTAACAGTTATATCAGAATTCCAAGACTATTGTGTTGATATAGCAATCTAGAAACACCATGTTTCCTGATTTTAATCAAGTTTCAATAATAATGCTGTATGAGCGTTTTACTTTGCACATAAACTTTAAGAATCTTTAATTTGACGCACTATTTTCAAGTTTATGTGCGAAGTGAAACGCTCATGCACGATTATCATCGGAACTTGATTATAATCTGGAAATTACCATGTTTTTGGAGTGTCATGTCATCACAATGGACGTGGAATTCGGATATGACTGTTAGATACGAACCGATGTAAGGGTTCTGACAAATTCCCATTTTTTCAATTTAGTGCCCTCTGGTGTGGAGAAAATGAGAAAGTTTTGTCATTATCATTAAAATGCAAATGTTTCAGTATAGTCAAGCTATTCATAAGAAAAAAATAATATTTTTAAATAGATGGGAAAATATTTTTAAAAAATTGCTATTTTCAATTTTTTTAAAATTATCTCTTGAAACTTCGTTTATGTGTATAAAATTGAATTCTAAGTGACTTTTTCAAATAACTTTCTTTGATATCTTGCCATCTTACCCCTTTTTTTGCCTTTGCATTGCAATTTTTTTCATTTTGCCGCCATTCTAGCGATCACGTGACATGTGTCAAAATCGATTTTTAGGTTATCGGACATGCACAAACTTTTCCCCAGAATATTTTTTCCAATACTCCAATAATAAAATTTTTTCCCATATGGTACATACTTTTTGGCGGTCACTCTATGTTGATTTGAATAAGTATGAGCCATACTCTTCGACACGTATCCACTTCAGAGAATCTATGAAATTAATTGTATTCTTATTGACATCTTTCTTCCTGTTATACAGTTTCAAATTCTGTCCAAGAGTTTCGGTTTCCCTGAAATGTTGCCCCAGTCAATTACTTTGTTTTTTCTACTAGTCTTGACAATAATCTCCCTATACTCTTCGGGAGAATAGATATTTCGGTGTTTTCTTATTTTTTTTATACACCCAAAATCTCTATCCGAATCTAGATATGTGTGCCCTACTTCAGGAAATGTTTGATCAATTCTTTTAAATATACCTTTTACAATCAAGTATTGATACAGACATATCAAGAGAAAATTTTTGTTATGGCCAGCACATGAGTCTGACCAGATGCAGTAAACTTGCATTTCAAACGGCATTTTTGTGGACACAAACTTTCTTCAACAGATTTTGCCGCAATACGTTTACCTGTGTAATTAGTGTACGCCTCTCCCTTGCATTAGCAGCTTTTTGTCTACGCCACTCATCAGGATTTCGTTTCCGTTTTCTTGAGTGTTTTTGTTTAGATGCAAAGAATTTTTTTTTAGATGATTCATTAGTAGGTCCAACCAAATCGTTTCCACTCTCAACATTTATAGTAACATCATCGTTATTCGGTAATAGTTCAGGCTTTTCTCTCACCTGTCCGTAGGTGCTATTCCCTTCAGTAGGTTTAGACTTACATGGGTCTCCATACTCTCTATCTTCATCACTTGGGCCCCCAGCTGCACCACTTATTCCAGATACAACACTGCCAAATAGACTTGTATCAGTTTGTGGATAAGGTTGAAGTGGTTGGAGTTCCGTGAAAGTTTCTCGGTCAGAATCACTGAGGTCGTCGGTGTCGGGTTTATAAACATCACTCGAGTTGTCACCAAACAAGCTGATGTTAGAGTCGATCTCAATTGCGGACACTGAAAACCAATAATGAGATTTAGTTGCATGGCAATATCTGTGAAAAAACCATTTGAGTTGTTGGGTATAGAAGCGTATATAGACCTACTGATACATGAAAGCAACCACACGTACACTGTAGTTGTACGTGGACATATATTCTGCCTAAATAACCGTGACGGCTTTGAGATAAAACGATAAACAACAACTAACAAAGGTTGAGGTAAAATGGTGGAGAACCATTAGGTTTATTTAAATATTGATGGTAGGCCCGTATCGATCTTCCGAAACAATCGATCAATCACAGACATCTAGATCTATATATTGTTATTAACTTAACCTAGGTTCCTACATAAAACTTGATGTTACATCGTGATGGACCTAGTTTTTTATTGTTTCACAACATTCAACCTAGAATTAAGAAGAAATTCGAATATCATGAAAACTAATATATTGTGCTAATGTGCAATGAAAGAGTGATGACAACAGTTCGAAGTTATAGGTTAGAATCTTTGAAAGTATATTAATATTTAAATCGCTTACCGTCGTTTTCACATTCATTTTTTTCCTCAATTGAATCTCTTTTCAATCTCTCTTTTTCAGCTCTTAAAGCTAAGTTTACCAATCTTTTTCCTCTTGGTTCCATTAAAAATGGATAATTCAGGTACATAAACGTCCTATTCGGTGCACACGTTCTGAACAGATGTCTGTTGGAAGAAAGTGGTATGTCTCATATTTATTTTCCTCTTGAATGGAAGAAGGTGGTATGTTCATATTTGAGTTTCATACCCCCTTCTTCCATTATAGACATTAAATTTGTATTGTACATACGTCCTTCATCAACTATATTCTTGAAAATGCTTGTTACAGTTATAGGGTAAGCATCAAAAGTTAGTCAGGCACATACCACCTTCATCCATTTTGAAACCAGTTAAAACATGAAATTGTCACATACTTCCTTCTTCCACTTAGCTCTTCATTTATTATTGGGTTTTAGAAGATGGAATATGCAGGACTTTTCATGAAAAATCACTTTATTGTTTTCATCAAACGAAGAATACATTTCAATTTCAAAGTTGTAAATAATGGTGGTCTGTCTTATATAAAAAAATGATCCATCTAACCATATTAAAAGCTATCATCTGAATTTACTTCTGTACCATCGAGGGATATATATTTTAAAGGGTATATGCATTACACATCCCTGTAAATGTCAAACACAAAACACTGAGATTACATCAAACAGTTTTTCTAAGTCGAAACAAAATTTGCAGATATATCATGAAAAACATCTTTTTTGAGATAGTAAATTTAGTTATCCGATGAATCGAGTGGCAATCACACAATGTCATCCAGTCATCAGATATCTCCATAAAGTTGACTGAAATATCACCCAAACTTCGAATATCATAAAAAAAAAAACAGTTTCTTAAAGGACACGCACCAAAATAAAAAACATTGAATATATAAAAGAAATCACAGCGAAAATATAACGAAATCAAAACGAAGTTAAAAAAGTTTCAATTCCCCATTAAAATTGACCAACCCCTTATCGTTGCTGTAATGGAAAAGCCATTTGGGTTACATTGCCAAAAGTGCCTCTCAAAACTTTGGTTTTCTGTTTCGTGCCAAGAGCTTCTTCACTTCTTGTCAGTTGATTACGATTTATAATACATAGATACAACCTGTCCTGGAATATTGTTTTCATATATGGAGTTCAGCTCCTAATCACACATTGAAAAGGAGTACAGATCCTATACACACACTGAAATTTTCAGATTCTGTTCAAAAAAGAACCATTCGCCTCGTCGGTAATGCTGACTCACTTCTCTGGAACACCGCAGAAAGGTTGGCGATATCTCTGTTTTACAGATAAATGAAAAGTACATTTTCCATTGGAATGAAATCTATCTTTGCAGTGCCTGATTGAGATTCAGTCAATATTGGATGTTATACATAGAAGAGAAATATATATTTTTTACTACAGTGCGTAAACTAAGGTTTTACGCACTGTTCACAGTGCGTAAAGTGATACTTTTTAGCACAAGTATGTAAAAAAAATCAATTGTGCGTAAAAAAAAATTGTGCGTAAAAAAATCAATTGTGCGTAAAAAAATCAATTGTGCGTAAAATCATCAACTGTGCGTAAAGTTATGTCATACGCACTATTCATTAATTTTTCAGACAATATTTTGCGTCAGATTGTGCTCGGAAGTTGTCATTTCATAAAAAATATTTTTAAATAGATGGGAAAATATTTTAAAAAATTGCTATTTTCAATTTTTTTGAATTATCTCTTGAAACTTCGTTTATGTGTATAAAATTGAATTCTAAGTGACTTTTTCAAATAACTTTTTTTGATATCTTGCCATCTTACCCCTTTTTTTGCCTTTGCATTGCAATTTTTTTCATTTTGCCGCCATTCTAGCGATCACGTGACATGTGTTAAAATCGATTTTTAGGTTATCGGACATGCACAAACTTATATATATATATATATATATATATATATATATATATATATATATATATATATATATATATATATATATATATATAGTACCGTAATTAAATATTTGCGATTCCGCAACACCAATACTACTTTCTTTTGATAGAGGAGCGGGGGAGGGGCACATCAATTTAAAATTTCCAAATGGCATGGGGATTCCAGTAACATCGTTGAAAAGATAATACAATTTTCGTCTATGCTGGATTTTTATGTCATAGGAGTTGATAATTACCAATTCATATTGACTTGTCTCATCTAATTTTTCCACCTCATGGTATCTGATTTCATATTGGACACACCTCCTCTTCTTGTTTTCCTGCAATCATGTATTGCAGTATAACCATCAAGATTGTATTGATAAGCTTCATTTGTATACAGTCTCGTAAAGTACAAGTAAATATGTTTTCTTTTTCATAATTACTTCCTGTTCCTCACTCAATTTTTTTTTTTTTCACTTTGTATGTTTGTATATGTTTGTCAGTCCTTAGATTTCAAATTCTCGAGATCATTTTTATCCTGGTTATGTTTGGGTTTGATGCCTCTGTTTATCTCCTAAGAATCTTCCTTTGGCTAAACCGTGCAAACTAATAATTGTTTTCTTTTTGGAATTTTCTTGTAGCTTGGACTAGTTCTCCATTTTCGTTGGCCATTTCATGATTCATGAAAATAGGTCCACTAGGTCCTTCAAGTTTCGCAGATATGAAAAAATAATGACCCGGAAAATAAATAATCCACATTTGCCTCTTAGCAGGTAAATGTCCAAAAGGAATTGGATAATTTTTTAAAAATAAATTTTCACCCTCTAGAAAGAATATTGAATGTTAACGTTTCCAGATGCATGTCTTGGATAGATCTTGATCGACTTTCCACATCTTTTTTAAACTAACCACCACTCATTAACGTTTCTCCTTCAATTATCCAGTACCTTTTATTTTCATTTTCAAACCAAAACATACAATTTGGAGTGTAAGTTTATGTTGTCTATTGCCGATTGTGACAAATATTATTCACAGGTATGTGAGCCCTTATAACTCATCAACTTTATTAACAATCCAAACCGAAAAAATGATTAGTAGGATTTCGAAATTTGATAACAATATCAATTGAAAACATTTTATGACAGAGGGGTCCAAAGGGGTCCAAAGGGGTACCAATTGTTACGGTTATCAATTGTAAAATAATTAGTGGGATCCCGCTGCTGCTTAGTTTTGAAGTTGCCAATTGCTAATTGAGCAGCTTTGATAAGGTGACAATTTTTTTAATATACAAGAACATGTCTCATTAGGAAATAGAGTAAACACATGATGTGCTGTTTCACCTGTTATGATGAAAGCTTGACTTTCTGGTACGAGTTCAACTCTTCCTTCCAGTAGCATGGTTTTGGCAATGTTCAAATTAGTATGAACAGTTTCTTCGTCATTTATCAATTCTTTGTCCTTGTTTTGAAAAACAAACGGCAAACGATCCAGAGCAACACTAGACTTTAGCCAGTCGACTTCATCTGCATTGAGAATGAATAATTTTTCTAATACCTCATCCATAATATAATCTGAAGACAACTTACTGTGCCCATTCAGATTTTTTTTAAAATATAATATTCATCAATTTGGTACAAACATAACATCATTATTTGCAATTTTACCTCTCGATGTTCCATAACTCGTTTAATAACGGCATTGCAGCTTTCTGCTGGTTTAATAGTGATACCACTTCTTTCAGAATATATTCCCAATCTTGTCAAAACCCATTTCCCACTTTTCAAAATATATTTGAAACTCTTGTGACCAGTGTTGGGATATAGCCAAGAGCTTGGTATTGAAATATGGTTCTGAGTCTGAATCTAACAAATCCCAAATATGAAAGCAGTAAGTTTGACTGTCATCTTTTTCGAATGTTTTTGTTCTTCACCCAATTCTTAACATCTTGAAGTATATGGTTCCAGCAAAAAACATGTGCTTTGTCTGGATTTTTTTTTTTTTATTGCATATGCAATTGCCTCTTCTCTGTCTGTTACGAATATTTTCCTCACTAAATCAGGAATGAGCTTCAACATTTTTTGGAAAAAATGAACGTGAATTCCTTTTGCCTTGGAATGATGAATGAGGTTTGCCAATGGAATTACTGGTTATGATTTGAAGGATGTATTCTGGCAGGTCAAACGAGAAAGAAAAAATCTTCCAAATTGAAAGTAGTATCATAGTACAGAATACAATCTTTCAAATCACACGCTTTTTATAAATCGTGACCACTTCCTGATTGACCACAATGGCAAAATATCTGGAAGAATTTCAAGTTTTTTTATATATACAGAAAATTCTGTATCAATGAGATATAAACCATATATATCGTCTGAACTCGATAGTTTATTTTGTTGTTCCCTGGTCATGGTGTTAATCACTTGTTTTTCATTTTTTGGTATATGAAGTGCTGGTATATCTTGAAGAGCTAATCTTTTGTGAATAATATAAGGAGCCATATCTAAACATTGTGTTTGAGCGTGAAGTTGATCTTTGGTAGTTGTTACATGCGAAACATCTTGATTTTTTTCTGTTCCCGTGACATGCATGTCTAACATTATCTGTTGTTCGATTATAATGAATTAGAGTGCCATTTGAAATTGGGTGGAGAGTATAATA
The DNA here is from genome assembly GCA_944452925.2 of Chrysolina oricalcia. Lineage (NCBI taxonomy): Eukaryota > Metazoa > Arthropoda > Insecta > Coleoptera > Chrysomelidae > Chrysolina > Chrysolina oricalcia. Next base: position 37,589,784 of record OX101825.2, read on the forward strand.
TGCTCGTTTTTGAAAATCCTGACCCCTTATAACAGTCAAAATATACATACTCCAATTTGGGATCTCCTCTCGGAACTAAGGCCTATAATAATGATCCAATAAGTCTTTTCTTGTTGTATCTTCATTGGTTGTACTTATACGTAGACATTGCCCCCGTCGTTGATGGCCGTTCGGAGATTGTTTACCTCAACCGACTCCGGGACTTCAGGCATGGGTTCATCTTGGACGATATTGGCAGTCTTATGTTTTTCGTAAGCCGAAATCAGTTCATCCACGGTCGCTTGGTACTTTGCCCTTCTCGTCCATTCTGCGTACTGTCGTAGGCTCGACTCTCCGTTGATTTTCATGAGGAGTTCCTTCGCCACATACGATATGTTCTTGTACTTAGTGCTCGACACTGTCCCTACATCCTTCTTGAAACCGAACCATCCATTACGCCCCACCGTTATCACGGCGGTGGTAAAGGCTGTTTCTCCAGCGATATTGATCACATTTCCAGTCTTCCTCATAGTTACCACCATGCACCCCGTAAGGTTGAGGCCCGGAAGGATGAACTCCCCAGCACTCGTTCGTACTCGAAAGCTCACCCCCCCCTATCCACCACCCCCGCTCGTTAAAGCGATCAGCAGAATAAAATCTGACCGTTTGATATGGAGTGCCCAGCCAATTCTCGGCTTGAAGCTCCCTTATATCTCACATGAGTTCACTTTTAAAACAATGACTTTACTTTACTGTGCATGGTGCCCCCCTGAAACTGGCTAAAGGCCTGAAAAAACTCTCGGCTGAGGGCCGAGTGCTGTGTGCTGAGTTAACTGAAATTGAAATTACTACTTGGTCGGTTCTTCTTGGTATCTGAAACAAAGGCATGATTAATCGTGATTTGGTGCCTGTTGAAGTAGACGTTGGCGTCGCCGAAGGTCTCGCCTCCGCCGTACTTCTTCAGGGGTGTCGTTGTCTCCTTGGTTTACTGGACGTCTGTATTTGTCTCTGTCTCTGTCGTCTTGCTCACGTCTGTTCTCGTGAGCAGCGGGTTCGTGTGGGTCTCTACTCTCTAGAGTAGTCCCCACATGTCTGATCAGTCTGTCGATATAGTCCGGGTGGATGTCTAAGTCTCGATATATGAACCTGTTGGGCATATATTGTGGTGCGTCTGTTGCCGTCCTCAGGCAGACCTTGAATAAGGCCTGTATCTTCTGCCTATAACTGTTCGCGCACTGCCCCCAAGCAGTGGATGCGTACAATATGATAGGCAGAAGAATTGTCTTGATGAGGCGTAGTTTCAACTCGAGTGCCATGTTGCTCCTACGTCCGATGAGTGGGTACAGCTTATGCCTTGCGGCTTTCGCTATAGCTAATCTGTGGGAGACGTGCCTCTGAAACGTGAGTTTCTTGTCCAAGGTTACTCCTAGGTAAACAGCTTCGTCTACCCATGGAATTCTCTCGTCGTTCATAGTAACATGGCCCTCGGGTGTCCTACGTCGCCTCGTGAACAGTATGGCCTTGCTTTTGTCTGCATTGATTCCGATCTTCCAACGATTGAACCACGGTTCCAGCTTGTTTATCTGAAGTTGCAGCTTCGATGTTACTCCTCTCTCATGTGATGACTCAGCAAAGATTGCCGTGTCATCTGCATAGAGAGCGAGTTTGGTCATGGGGTTGTCCGACATAGGCATGTCTGCAGTGTAGATCGAAAACAGGTGTGGCGACAGTACTGCTCCCTGTGGTACTCCTACTTCTAGCCTCCTTCGTGAAGAGAGAGCATTTCCGACTTTGCATCGGTAATGTCTACCCCTTAGGAAGGAGTTTATCAGCTTGACCATTGGTATGGAGTATCCGGCATCAACCAGTTTTGCGATCAGCCCATCGTGCCAAACTCTATCGAAGGCATTGGAGACGTCAAGGAAGACTGCTCCTGTAAGATGTCCTCTTCTCGTGCGGTTCCAGCTCTGGATGGTTGCGTCCACTATCCGGGTGACCTGGAGTTCTGTTGAGTGTTCCTGTCTGAAGCCGAATTGCTCATATGGTAGGATGTTCAAATCTTCAGACATTGTCTCAAGTCGAGTCCTGATCACCCTTTCTGCGACCTTACTCATGGCAGGTGTTAGGCTGATGGGGCGGTGGTTTTGCGGGAACGTGTGGTTCTTGTTGGGCTTCGGAATCATGATGACCGTCGCTTCTTTCCAGCTGGATGGAAAGTGTCTAAGTCTGAGTACAGCGTTTATGATGTTTGTCAGGGCTGCTAGTCCTTTCCTAGGTAAGGCTTTTAGTGCCCTGACTGGGATGTCGTCTGGGCCCGGTGCTTTCCTGGTCTTGGCGTGTCTAAGTATGGCCTTGATTTCCTTTGGAGATGTCGGCTCTAGAAGAATAAGTGAGTCGTCAGTTCTTCTGAGCCGTCGGATCGTCTGGTCTACGTGCGTTTCCGTGTCCTCGACCTCGTTCTCACGGCACTGACGTTCGAAGGAGTCCGCAAAAACTTCTGCCTTGTCCGTCTCCGTGAAAACGATGCCCATCTCACCATGAAGTGGGGGGCACGGTTTCCTTCGGCCGTGTCTGAGGACTTTCTGCGTCCTCCATAGGGAGTTGTCTTCGGCTTCGAGTTCGTCCAAACGTTCAGAACATTGTCGCTCTCTGAGTAGCTTCAGCTCTTCTCTCAACTGTCGAGACACGTGGTTGAGCTGTTGCTTGTCATCGGGCGTCAACGTTCTCTGGTAACGTTTTTTCTGACGTCGTCTCAGCCTGATCAACTCCCAGACCTCAGGTGGGATCCCTCCTTAGAAGTCAAAGTTTGTCGTCTGTATGTCTCTGGAGCACCGTTCCATTGCTGTCAGTATTCCTTGTCTGAGTTCGGTCACCGCCGCCTCTAGTTGGCGTGGTGTGTCGATCCTGGGGATGTTAATTTCATTGCGGACTGCCCTTTGGAATCGTGACCAGTCCACTATCCGCTTTGTCGTGTGAACGATTTCCGCTTCTCCCTCCCCTATTGTTAGTAGGATTGGATTGTGGTCTGATGATCCCTCGTCCAGTACAGAGATGTCCACCATGTCCAGAATGTCCGGGTGTTGGTCTTCCCTCCCAGGATAGTGAGTAGGTTCGTGTGTCGTCGTCACTGCAATGTCGTCAAAGTCTGGTAGTAAGTTGTCAGATAGGTCTCTGCCACGTGGGTTGGTGTTGCGGCAGTTCCAATCTCTAGATTTCGCGTTGAAATCTCCTATTGCCACCGTTGGGTGGTGGTCAGGTAAAAGTTTCTCCAAGTCCGTTTTCCTCAGGTTGGGGCCTGGAGGAATGTAGACTGAGGATACTCTTAGGAGATTGATTCCGTCTACTTTCACTCTGATCGCTACCGATTCACCGAGTGAGAGTTCCGGAAGCATGTCCTCGTTATATTCCAGGTCTGATTTTACCAGGAGGAGCGAGCCACCTGCTCGAGCTCGGGGTCTTGGTCTGTCATTCCTGTAGCATGTGTATCCTGGCATGCCAAAGTCCTTGCTTGGGTTCAACCTGGTCTCTTGTAGTGCCACCACGTCTGTCGAGATTCTGGAGATAAGTTCCAAAAGTTCATTTTTGCGCTGGATTGCGCCGTTGATGTTCCAAGAACATATCTGCAAGATCTTCGGAATTCGTGCTGGCATTATTGTCCCGAGGTTGTTGCCATGGCGCTGATAACCGCCAAGAGTTGGGTAAGTACCTGTGGGGGTACTTTTATCAGTGTCTCGAGAATCAGTGCCTGAGTTTTTGCGGCCTCAGTACTTTCATCTCGTCGTGGAGGGCCTCATTTTGGTAGTGCCGTTTGCGGTCCATTTCTGGGTGCTGGTTCCTGCCTTGGAGCTGCTGGTCCCTGCCTTGGAGCTGCTGGTCCCTGTCTCTGTGGAGTTGGTCCTTGCCTTTGGGGTTGTCGCATTGCAACCCTTGGTTTGGGGAACTGTGGGCATCCCCGGTAGCTAGCTGGGTGGCTACTCCCACAGCTGGCGCACTTTGCCGGTTCCTCCCTGGCCTTAGTGCATGTATGCGTGGCGTGGTCGCCTCCGCACTTTACACATCGAGCTTTTGAGTGGCAGCACTTTTGTGCATGCCCGAACCATTGGCAATTGTGGCATTGCGAGACCTTTCCTTTTTGAGGGCGCTGAGCTTCTACTTTGACCTCGAGGTCAAGTACCGTAGAGTGGGGTTAGTTTGCTCAAATTTATTGGTTTTTTTCATGGCATTTCGTTACTTTTGGGTCTGAAAATCTGATATAAACGTATATGATACGAATATATTTTCTCTATCGATTTCACTAGGTGGCACAATGCTATTTCAACTATATCGTGTATTTTTATTTTTTGAATGACTGAGCAAAGTTACCCCACTATTGGGGTAACTTTGCATTCGCTTCTGAAGTTGTTATTTGAGCACATCGTGTAACTAATAGTTTACTTTGCTCACGGTGGCTATAACCAACAAGCCAGTATATATAAAGTTTTTTTTTTTTTAAATATGTATCATTTTATTGGTACATTCTCATACATATATAAGAAACATGAATAATTTAACAACATAAATAAATATAAATGTATTCAACTAAGAAACATAAAAAACATAAAATAGTATCATTGTTTGGTAAACAACTGTATTCAAAAAAATTAAAATGGCAATACTCTTTGGCAAACGACTGTTCATACATCATTATTATTTCTATGAACTCTTAAAAATTATAGGCACTGAGATCATCCTGGAAGTTGTGAATATTACGGAAGATTTTGGGTGGCATCAGTATTTGTTCAATATCATTTTCAGAGATGTCGGAAATATCGTCGATATCGGGAAAAACGAAAAAATTGTCTCGTTTCTTCCTCAAAAATTTAATTTCGTGAACTGCACATAAATCTTCTAAAACTAGGCCTATAAAATGTTTCACAGTCTTATTAGTGGCAAAACGCACCACTACAAAATCACCTAACCTTATTGTCATTCCAGAGGGCGCTGAAACTGGAACTCTATCTTTATCTCGTTCTTCATATCCGTCGTCACTTTCAAGTTTTTCTTCATCGATTTCTGGATCTTCATGACCGATAACTTCATCTTCACTTTCAAGCTCTTTTGTGGAAATATTGTCTTCGTCTGAGTCTAGTGTGGGTATTTTTGACTTATTCTTCCTTTTGTGGCGGGATTGTTTACAATTGCTAGGACCTGCATTGTTCGCATCGAGTAAGTCCTCCTGTGTAATTGATTCTCCAGGAAGAACTTGAAGCATTTTCTTCCTTTTTTTCTGAAGAGGTTCAGAAGAACCACCTCTCTTTTCTTTCAAATAGTCCAACACTGCTTGGTCAATTTTTCGTCCCGTTAATTCCACGTGGCTTTCTACTTTAGCCCCTGGAAGTTTTCTAGTGATTCGGGTCTTATCCAATGGATATATTCCAGCTTCCTTGAAGGCATTCTTCAATATTGTTTGGTTTTTGTGGTCCATTCTTTCCAGTAGTTTTTTGAGTAAAGCTGGAAAGCTCGTCTTATTAACAGCACTCTCTTTTGGATTTTTCATCTTATATTCCGTTAATATGGCTCTCCAATTTCCTTTAAGTGATCGAAAGAAGCCCACATCCAGTGGTTGAGTGATATGGGTAGTATTGGGGGGTAAGAAGATAAATTTTATCCCCAGCCTTTGACAATGTTGCAAAATATTGATATTTATGTGGGTGGATAAATTATCGCCAATTACAACCTTTGGGCCTTCTAATCTTCTTGCCCATGGAATAACCATTTTCTCAAACCAGTCGTGGAACGTTGCGGCATCAAACCAGCCAATACACCACTGGTCATACAGCCTTTCGGCTTTATAAACCACATAAGGAGGGAACATATCTCCTGCAGCTGTTCCGGCAAACATAATCGAAATTGATGATTTGGTGCTGTTCATAATCCTTTCAGGATACTTGGTCCCCCTTTTGAAAATGCATTTGGATCTCCCTGGATCGTCAGTGAGATTCGTCTCATCATAATTCAATATGTTTTCCTTTGGAACATCTTTCAGGTTTCTTGTTAATCGTTCAATATAATCGGAGATACATTCTTCGGAAGTCTGAGCTCGAACAACCTTTATATTTTGACACGTCCTCTGAGACAACAGCCTCTTATGATGATTCAAAAAATTATAACACCAGTCTTTTCCTGGCATATTATCCTCGAACTTGGACACAGTTTTTCCTGATGAATCCAGGAAGTTTTTCACCATAAATCGAAGGTCCAATAGGGTGAGAGGCGTCCCATATTGAGCAGATACTATTAAAAGGTCTACAAAATGTCTTTCTTCCACAAGAGAAAGAGTAGTTGGGGCTCCAACATCACGCTGATGTAATTTTTTTACCTTATTATATAGAGTGCGCTGAGGAATTTTATAAATTGCTGCTGCTGCGTGTGTAGAAAGTCCCCTCAATTTTATAGCTCTAACTGCTGCATTCAGTTGGTCGTCCGTATAATTTCTATATGGACGAGAACCCAAGGATTTTTTGTACCACCGCACCATTTTACCTAAAAACAAATATATCAATACTTTCACGATTTAATTGTCATAAAAATTTCAATTCATTTTTTGAGTAAAGTAACCCCAAGTTGTATGTGAAATCTGCATAGTTCCATTTAAAACTTTATGAAAAATCGAAATATGTTTCTAATCGATTACAAAAAAAATACTTAGAGACAGAAATGATGGTACTTTCAATAAAAAAATATTATGGGGTTATAGGATTAGTCACTTTCATAGATCTTAGTTTTTCGCATTCCAAAATATAACAAATATGCTGACATTACTTACGTTCGTCCTATCGTCTGCACGCGCTCCATCACTGTGACTCTGAAACACGTACGACTTATACTGTGCATTATTGAACTTGTTCACCCAAATTCCCGCTTCTAGTCATTACCAACTTTTCCGGCACCTAAGCAAAGTTACCTATCGGAAGCAAAGTAACCCCATTCTACGGTACGTCTTTTAAATCGAAAATTTCTCGATTTGCTCTGGGAACTTTAACTAGGAACAGTGGGAGCACTGCTCTAGTTCTCCTTGAGGTCATTCTGTGGCATTCAATGACCTCATAGTTCCTTGCCTCTATATCCTCCTTCACGTTTGCCGCCGTGATGGAATCTGGAATACCTCTGATGACCACATGCAGAGGTATTTCTTTCTTCAGTTGGTATGTGAAGAATTCCAGCTTGATTTCGAGAAACAGCTTAGTGGTGTTTCTCCAGTCTGCTTCACTGTTTGTGAACAGATGGATTCCATCCTGCCTCGCTTGAGCTTTATAAAATCCTATCTTCCTGTTTCTTAGGATTGTGGATACCTTCAGCCATTGGGATTTGTCTCTGATGATGACTGCAGGGGGTTTTTTGGGGCCCTTGTTGTCCGTATTGTCCGAGATGGTCTCCATGCCACTTATGGTCCCATCTTCGGGTGTCGTTTAGGGGGTTGCCGGTGTTAGGTGGGTGCTTCCTCTGTATGCCGGATGGCCTTCTTCTTATGATTGACTACTGTGTATCTGGCGTCGTCGTCCTCTTGGTCAGACAGTTCGGAAGAGTATCCGTGTTGTCTCTTCCTGGTTCCAGCTGCGGTGCCTACGGGGTTTGGCGGTTGGGGGATGTTATTCATGACGTCCATGTCATTGGATGTTTGGGGGTAGGGACAACTGCTGGAGTGCTCTCAGTTGCCAGTATTGCGGGAGAAGCAATACTACTTGCTTTGAGAGCGGCTATCTCCTCTTGCATCGCTAAGATGACCTCGGCGAATTTCCTCCTCTAATTCTCGAGCTTCACGGCCTCTCTCTTAAAGTGAGCTGCCTGCGCCTGGGCTTCTAGAAGCTGTTGCCTAAGCAACGACTTCGTATTCTCCTCATTGCTGCTGGACGACGGTTTTAGGAAATTCTCTCTGTCGAGAGACTCCGATTTCCGTCGGGATTTCCCCATCCTTCTTCACTAACTCCTCGTCTATTATAACCGAATTCTTTCAAAACGAAGAAGGCTCTGACAAGAGCCCCTGGCCGAAGCCAGAGTTAAGAAAAAGGTGTTACGCAAATCTCGCTCCGAATAGCTGTGATTTTGCCAAGTGTTCCTATAAAAAAAGGTTAATGATTAGTCATTACACCACTTACCCAACACAGCCCTTCTAGGTATAGCCCTGGCTCGTTCAGGTATGACCCGTCCCTTGCCGTAACTACTTCGCTTCGTCTCGCTTAATGACTTCTCATTCGCAACACACAAACAATTTAATCAGGTAGTCTAGGGAGCTTCTGAATACACGTCTGCTCGCTTCGACTAATGATCGAACTATATACTACATACTTAGTATTCAAGTATATAAATATACTTCCCAGGGTCATTTAAACAATCCGCTTATGATTCGGCACCCGTCTCTTTTCTGATTGGCTGATTTGAATCCCATCGCAGTACGGTGCCAAATTACATAGCGGAATGTTTGAACAGTGCTCAAATCATGAGCGGATTGTTACGTTCATTTTTTATGTATGTGGTGCCGAATCATATAGTAGAATGATTGAGCCGAAATGCTGGGTGAAAGGTTATGGCTAAAGTATTTAAGCACTGAATTGTTTTTGAAAATTTAATATGATATTATACTCGAAATCAAAGTAGATACATAACAACAAGGAAGAAACGCTATGATTAGTAAAAACACTAAACAAACTAATACATGTTTATTGAAAACTGTGCAATGCAACATTTTTCTGAATCTTTGCATTTGGACAGTTTTTTGACACATTTTCCAACAAATTCCGTTTCCTTTTCTTTGCTGAAGGTTTACCCTCAAAAGGTCATCCAAAAGAGAGTCTCTTGCAGCCTCTTAACTAAACAAGATTCAAAATACAGTTTTATATAATTATTACGACTTGATGTTGAATATCTTACATTATATCAATTTCTCAGAGAATTCACTATTGCTAATGGATACATATCTCAAGAGTAGGCAACAAAAGGTGTGCTTAACACTTAGACTGCCGGGCCATTTTTAAACAACTTGCCGTTGTAGCTGTGTCAGTCTAATCTGACTGACACAGCCACTCTTATAGGCGCCGCGTCAGTCATTTGGGCTGAAATGTAGAGGTTTATCTGAGGCCGGGTCAGTCTTCCACGGTTTATTTTATATGTATTTTCAATATAGGGTGTATATTACAGCGCCACAAGGCACGTTTTTATCGGATTTGATTATAAAAATTAGACAAGACTTTACTGATATTCTACTTTAATTATTGAAAATATAGAATAATAAGCCAAAATGAAACATGGGATTCTGTACTGAAACACGTTATTTTATCCATCGCAGAAAGTATTCGGTAAGTCATTTTGCAGAATGTAATGTTGTATGACATTGCTTGCACATAATTGGTTTCCTAGGGCATCCATCGCAGAAAGTTTTTACACGTCTCACTTTCTTTCTAGCCTCACTTCTGGACATTTCACGCAGTTTTTACGTACTCCACCAGACAACAATAAATGAGCATATTTCTTCGTACCAACATTTGGCAAATTCTCTTGTTGATTTCCAAAAATGAGACGTGTACAAAGTTCCTCCCTGAATTTCGTAATTGTAATACGTTTTTCTGCCACCATATTATATAAAATATTTGAATTTACTATTGCAGTGCCTGTCAATAGTTCTAAGGCCACCTTCCTATACCACTTCATTCCTATACGAATGCACGTGGCATAGGACGACATCTGGTCTGATTTATCAACGCCAGCCTTACCCTTGTTATATTCCAAAACTGACGTTGGTTTCGTCTTATTTACTGCTACATTGTTCATATCCGCCTCGCTGACAAATTTTCTTTGTATTTTTCTTGGTATATCTGTTCTGTCCATTCCATGCTTAGTGGACAGCATTAAAACATCTTTGTTTTTTTTTCGGTCGCCATTTCATAACTACTATTCCTTCTTCACTTTCCTCACCGTAGACTTCATCTATTTTCAATTTTCGGTTGATTACTTCTTTTGGCAAATGTTTTCTACAACGTCTTAAGGTACCAACCAAATGTGTTTTTTTTCCAATAGCAATTTTGCCAGTGTAACGCCGGTATAAAAGTTATCAGTATAAAGAGTTCTTCCCTCATTCAAAAAATCCTCACATAAATATAAAACAATCCTTTCTCCTAACCCAACTCTGCCCCAGATCTTCCTGCGTACACTTTTATTTTTGAAGTGTATCCTTGGGGATCTGTAATTTTGAAAATTTTCACTCCATATTTATGTTTTTTACCTGGAATGTACTGCTTGAATAATAATCGTCCTCTCCAGGGTACCATCGTCTCATCAATGACCATTTCTTCTCCAAGAATATAGGTATCTTGGAAATTATTTTCAAGTTTCTGAATGAGTGATTCTATTTTGAATAACCTATTTCCTTCCTGAGCTGAAGCATTATCACTGAAGTGAAACATTCGCAATAATAATTCGAATCTATTACGTGACATTACTTTGGTGACATTATTTTCATACAAAGGATTTCGTGACCAATAATTTGATACTACTGGTCGTTTACATAATCCCATCCAAATGATCAGCCCTAAAAATTTTTCAATTTCTTCACTATTTGTGTCCACCCATTCTTTTAGTCTTGAATGTCTGGTGATATTTTGATGCTCTGCAATTTTACTATTCGCGTATCGGTTTGTTTCCACCACAATGAGCTGCAATACGTCATCATTTAAGAATAATTTATAGATTTCATATGGACTTATTTTTGGCTGTAGGTCAATTTGCAAACCATGTCTTCCTGTAAACTGGAACTGGTGGTGTCGACGTTGATAATCACCCCAAATGAAATCACTATTAGAAGGTCCAGGAAGATTGGATGTAGGTTCCTCTGCATCGGAATATTCCAAATCTTCTTCATCAAAGCTTATCTGATCTTCAGAACTCTTATCTTCATCAGTACCGCTAGGTTCATACTCTGAACCAGAATCTGTTTCAAATGGATCAACAAGTGATTCTTCGTCTTCTTCATAGATTAACTCCTCCAATTCTGCCTCACTGAGACCCCTTTTTGCCCTGAAACCATAAAGTATGAAATGTAAACATATTTTTAGGAACCTAACCTATAAAAATCTGCACAAATAAACCTTCATCACGGCGAACAAATACAATGAAAAACGAAAAAAAAATATTATGGTGGATACTTACATATTTGAAGCATAAATAGAATACACCTGGTGTAGAAATTTATCGCAATTTTTTGTTTTACTCTCTCAACTGATATGACTGACGCGGCCTCAACAAAGCTTAAACATCCATTGGAGCCATGTCAGTCAAAATTGTCGTCCCTTGAACAAATATTCTGTATGAACCGCGACATCTAGGCGATTCATTTGGTACCTATAACGACTCCGAGAGATCGAAATTAGATTACTTCTTTCATCTGGCCTCTGCGTACACATCGTGGAAAATTGATGGCTCCACCGATAAAGCACGTGTCAGTCGTTTATGACTGACATGGCAGTCTAAGTGTTTTAAATAACGTGAGTTCCAATTACCTAACTCTCAAATCAGGTGTACTTCAAGGGTCTATCCTTGGCCCTCTTTTATTTTCAATATATCCGTCCCATATTTTGAAAAATATTCAAACATGCAATGTTCACCTTTACGCAGATGATACTCAACTTTACCTCAGTTTTACCCCAGACGAAGTGGACAATGTTTGCACTGTTATTAATGAAGATCTCAATTCATTTGTGAGAGCTGCTACCGAACATTGCCTACTTATCAACCCTACTAAATCTAAAGTCATGTTGTTCGGTAGTAGAAAAATTACGAATTCAATTAATATCCATATAAATGATGAACAAGTCGCGATGGTAAGTGAAGCAAAAAATCTTGGAGTTATTATGGACCCTGATTTGAGATTTGAAAAACATGTGAATAAAATACTACAACGAGCTTACAGCAGCCTGAAAACAATTTACGGAAACCGCCACTTGCTACCCATCCATACCAAAAAGTTATTGTGTGAAGCACTGATTCTTTCTATATTTAATTACGCTGATCCTCACTATGGCCCAAATTAAACTACTCTTTACAATTTATATAACTTCTTCTAATAATAAATTAATTAGCATCTCAACTCTACCAACTCGTACTGAAATAAGATAGTTTAACGAGCATTGCAATAAAGAAGGAACAGAGTATATCTTGTTCACAACTGAACCTCACCAGAATATAATGATTTTAAGGATTCAGTAATTGACTTGAGAGAATGTGCAATTATATTTAGTCTACTTTTGATATCTTTCAATTCTGTTAACGTTTCCAGATGCATGTCTTGGATAGATCTTGATCGACTTTCCACATCTTTTCTAAACTAACCACCACTCATTAACGTTTCTCCGTCAATTATCCAGTACCTTTTATTTTCATTTTCAAACCAAAACATACAATTTGGAGTGTAAGGTTATGTTGTCTATTGCCGATTGTTAACAATATTATCCACAGGTATGTGAGCCTTTAAAACAATATCAATTGAAAACATTTTATGACAGAGGGGTCCAAAGGGGTCAAAAGGGGTACCAATTGTTACGGTTATCAATTGTAAAATAGTTAGTGGGATCCCGCCGCTGCTTAGTTTTGAGGTTGCCAATCGCTTATTGAGTAGCTTTGATAAGGTGACAATTTTTTTACTTTACAAGAACATGTCTCATCAGGAAATAGAGTGCTGTTTCGCCGGTTATGATGAAAGCTTGACTTTCTGGTACGAGTTCAACTCTTCTTTCCAGTAGCAAGGTTTTGGCAATGTTCAAATTAGTATAAACAGTTTCTTCGTCTTTTATGAATTATTTGTCCCTGTTTTGAAAAACAAACGGCAAACGATCTAGAGCAACACTAGACTTTAGCCAGTCGACTTCATCTGCATTGAGAATGAATAATTTTTCTAATCCTCATCCATAATATAATCTGAAGACAACTTACTGTGCCCATTCAGTTTTTTTTGATATAATATTCATAACTCGTTTAATAACGACATTGCAGCTTTCTGCTGGGTTAATAGTGATACCACTTCTTTCAGCATATATTCCCAATCTTGTCTAAACCCATTTCCCACTTTTCAAAATCGGAGGTTTTAGCGATGACTCGAAATATATTTGAAACTCTTGTGACCAGTGTTGGGACATTGTAGCGTTTATTTTTTTCCTACTGTAATTTTCCTTTTTGATAATGAGATTAACTAGAGTCTGTCCTCGTATGGCATTCTTTCCGTCCCGGACCGAATTGCCCCAGTGATGTAGGCAACCACCTATACTTGTGTGTGCGACTGACCACTTGAACAGGGATAACATTTTGTTGAAGCGGGTTTCCAAGTTCTGGGACCGTTCTCACTTGCACGATAATGACGCCTTTGTGTCGATGCGTTCCTTTGGAACAAATTCACTTTGTAAGTTCCTAGTGAACTGTCGAATGGCCGGGCTTCGTGACCACGCGGGACACACGCTTTCACTCAGCTCGGTTTTCAACCAAGAGTTCGTCTTCAAACCTAGGAAGGAACCCTAGCGCTCTAGACTAATCTCAGTCGCCATTAACACGTTCCTCGGTTCTTCCTCACTCGCTCGAAGGTCCGAGAGCAAGGACCCGAGCCACAAGGATGGATGAGTGGATCGAAACGTCGGGGCGTGACATATAATTGAGGTTCATTCGTCGAGCGGCTGTCGAATGTAACCCTATGTAGATTTTTCACTATCCTATTACTAACACAGTTGTTCTAAGACGGCTATCACCGAAATCATGAACAAAAAGGCACGAGTCGTTTTCAAACATCTATTTTAAATATAATGCAAATATGCACTTCCACGCGAACATCGGATCTGCCTGTTGTCGGCAAATATCATATTCTTAGAAAGAAAACAAACATTGTAAAGAAACAAAATTCCTTAAATATTTATCATCATGCTTGCCAGCGAATCTACCACGAATCTTGCGGATAAATTACTTTACATTACTCCAAACTTAACTTGCAACGCAGAGTTACGTATCGATAACAGGTTTTTCAAAACAAATCAATAATAAACACAAGTAATACAGTTATTGAAGTACGCAGGAACATAAGATACAACAGGACACTTCCTATGTCGAAATCATTAATATACCGGTACAAATTCATAAACATTTGGTGCACACTGTGCCATACATATCGGGATATCTAAATAAATCAGATTGATACATAATTAATCTTGTATAACATAGCAAGTCAGTACCTCACAGCTTGAAATCCCATAATCTAATACTACATGCACAATAATAACTAATAACAACAAAAAAAAACATTCTTCTCATACCGATTTGACTAAAATTCTGGTTCAAAGGTTCTCGGGTAAATTATAGCGAGATTAATAGGTATATCTTCAATCCCATGAATTATTCTTTTACTTACGAATTAAAACTGTAGCTGCATGATCTTTCCACATTTTATTATTAACTGAACACTGGCTGGTCTGGACTGTAATTGACTCTTTTCCAAATGACTTTAATTACCGAAGAACGAATTCATTTTGAACCGATTTAAATCACTTCATACTGATTGTCGAATTGATTCGAATGAATAATCATGATTAAAAACTCACTACTCCGAGTTTACATTTGAATAAACGACTGACGGAATCGAATTCTGAAGTATTTGCATCGAACGCGAACCGCGGCTTTTATAGTAACGTCCAAACGGGGGTAACTTGCACGTGGTCATTCAATGGTCGTTAATCAGTCGCGCATGACAAATTTATGATGTCGGCTTCTTTGAGCGGCGGCCTTTGTAACCGTGAGTTATAGTTTGCGCGAGACGGGAAATTTCCTTATTTGGTCACTCGCGGCTCTTAATTAATTCGATCTGACAGATTTATGTTACACGGCTCGTAGCGGTACTTCTATGAGATATGATTTACGATTTCGGCGGCTTTGTACGCGGGGTTATAAATTCCTATCGAACACGTGCACTTCTAGTGCTTCGCGCTAACGGGTCGTCGACACGGGGCCAGATGTTTCTACGCATGAAATGAACTAGGTTACGGTTCATACAGGGAGGAGCAGCTGACGATAATTATTCAACTAGCCACGCAATCTGAACTCTTTTCTTTTTAACAACTTGAACTACGATATCTGCTCGCGCAATGCAGGGTGAGTGTGGGCTCACCACAAACCTCCATTCTTAAAAAGACACGAGCACGGGCATCAGGTTCCGAGTTTGCTGATGGAAAGCTCGGTATACTTCTAAGTGGACAACAAGACTGTTTACCAAACTGTAATTCAATAGGTGAATACCCTGTAGCTTCATGAGTCACATTATTTAAAAATTCTGCTATACGTTGCACTTCTATGGCCCAACGGGTATGTTTTTTATAACAAAATGTACGAAATAACCTTCCCAGCTCCCTCATGACACGTTCTGTGGGATTACTCTGTGGATGACGAACAGAGGTATATTTCACAACAATACCATACTTATCCATAATATTCCGCCAAGTATTTGATGTGAATTGTGTTCCTTGATCGGATAAAATTGCCTTGGGAACACCAATTTTTTTGAAATAATCATTCGAAAGATGATTCACTATCGCTTCTGCGGTGGCACGTTTCTCCATATAAAGTGACACAAATTTGGAAAAAACGTCTAACACTACCAGAAGTCCTGTAACTCCACCTCTAGAAGGCGGCAAAGGACCAAACAAATCTATTGAAATCAATTCGCCAGGCGATTCTGGTATGATGGATTCAAAAGGAGGATTCGGTAAAATTGATATTTTCGCTTTCTGACAGAGATCACAAGTTTTGAGTTGTTCAGTGTTTAACAAATTGATTGTCTTGACAACCTTAATTTAGCATCATTCACTACAGAGTGTGAACAAAATAAGTTCTCAGCATTCATTATGCTGCACCGTATTTTTTTGTTCTTCACCCAATTCTTAACATCTTGAAGTAAGCAATAAGCATGTGGTTTGTCTGGAAATATTTTTTTATTGCATATGCAATTGTCGCTTCTGTCTGTTACGATTATTTTCCCCACTAAATCAGGAATGAGCTCCAACATTTTATGGAAAAAATTAACGTGAATTCCTTTTGTCTTGGAATGGTGAATGAGGTTTGCCAATGGAATTACTGGTTTTGATTTGAAGGATGTATTCTGGAAGGTCAAACGAGAAAGAAAAAATCTCCCAAATTGAAAGTATTATCAGTACAGAATACAATCTTTCAAATCACACGCTTTTTATAAATCGTGACCATTTCCTGATTGACCACAATGGAAGAATTTCAAGTATATAATATATCGTCTGAACTCAATAGTTTATTTTGTTGTTCCTTGGTCATGGTGTTAATCACTTGTTCTTCATTTTTCGGTATATGAAGTGATGGTATATCTTGAAGAGCTAATCTTTTGTGAATAATATAAGGAGCCATATCTAAACATTGTGTTTGAGCGTGAAGTTGTTCTTTGGTAGTTGTTACATGCGAAACATCTCGATTTTTTTCTGTTCCCGTGACATTCATGTATAACATTATCTATCGTTCGATTATAATGAATTAGAGTGCCATTTGAAATTGGGTGGAGAGTATAATATGCTCTTTTTTGAAAATCCTGACCCCTTATAACAGTCAAAATATACACACTCCAATTTGGGATTTCCTTTCGGAACTAAGGCCTATAATAATGATCCAATAAGCTTTTTCTTGTTGTATCTTCATTGATTGTACTTTTACGTAGACCTTGCCCCCGTCGTTGATGGCCGTTCGGAGATTTATTACCTCAACCGACTCCGGGACCTCAGGCATGGGTTCATCTTGGGCGATATTGGCAGTCTTATGCTTTTTGTAAGCCGAAATCAGTTCATCCACGGTCGCTTGGTACTTTGCCCTTCTCTTCCATCATGCGTACTGTCGTAGGCTCGACTCTCCGTTGATTTTCATAAGGAGTTCCTTCGCCACATACGATATGTTCTTGGACTTAGTGCTCGACACTGCCCCACCCTTCTTGAAACCGAACCATTCATTACGCCCCACCGTTGTCACGGCGGTGGTTAAGGCTGTTTCTCCAGCGATATAGATCACATTTTCAGTCCTCCTCATACTCAGTATTCAAGTATATAAATATACTTCCCGGAGTCATTTAAACAATCCGCTTATGATTCGGCACCCGTCTCTTTTCTGATTGGCTGATTTGAATCCCATCGCTACGGTACCGAATACATACATGTTTGATCAGTGCTCAAATCATGAGCGGATTGTTACGTTTGTTTTTTATGCATGCAATTTCCGACAAATTCCGTTTCCTTTTCTTTTTTGAAGGTTTACCCTCAGAAGGTCATCCAAAAGAGAGTCTCTTGCAGCCTCTTGGCGCCTCCACTTTTCTTCTGCTTAGTTTCCCATGAGGTTTTCGTTTTAGGGCCGATTTTTGAATTCGAGGTAATTCCCAGATTAACTAATCTTGGCTTCGTTGATGCGATTCGATTGGCTACGATTTATTAACTGAACCAAGATTAGTTGATCTGTCGATCATCGAATGAACAACCGGCCAAAAAATTCCCAAAAAATTTTATTAAGTGAAAAAATTACCTTGTAAATTATTATTATCTTGTTTCACTAGCACGAGCTATAATTAGATGGCCTACAAGATATATTGCTCAACAGTGTTGGCCAGGGTTTGAAGTAATCACTGGGTTTCCGAAAGTACTAGGTGCTATTGATGGTACCCACATTCATATTCCTGCACCCAAAGCAAACCCTGAGGCAAATGTGAATCGCAAATGGTACCATTCCATTCAACTACAGGTACAGCCTTAGCATTTGACCATAACAAACAATGCTGTCATTTTAATGTATACTATTTCTTGCAGGCTATATGTGATCACAAGGCCCGTTTCCTTCATTGCTTGGTTGGCCACGTTGGATCTGTGCATGATCAACGAGTGTTCCGTATTTCAGAGGTCCAACACTTCCTGCCTACAAGCTGCATCCCAATCTTTTGATTCCATATGCTGACAATGGTCATTTGACTGAGCGCCAACAAAATTTCAACTTTTGTCAGTCATCAGCAAGAATAGCCATCGAGAGAGCCTTCGGACTACTGAAAGGTCGTTTTCGAAGTCTTATGCATTGCCTCCCTATGACAGACACTGCATCGGTACATGATGTATTAGCGTGTTGCACAACATCTGCATATTGCAGGGAGACGAGTTGGAAATCAGTGTGAATCTCGAGCTAGATCAAAATCACGTAAACGCTGTTGGACAGTTTGTTGCAGAAGCAGCTCTTCGTGCAGTTGCTATTGCCAAACGAGATTTAATTTGTGATAGGCTACCTGTTAGACTGTAAATGATTAGTTGACATACTATATTGAGTGAAAAGTGTGTGGGATTTATAGAAGTATGTCTGAGAGACCTTGAACCAAATAAAGAAAGTAAATCTCTGCAAAATGTTTAATCAACTTATCAGAATACATTCATGTGGCAAAAGTTGTTTTGGACTGTCATTGTAATTGATGTTGGAGCTTCTCAGCACTGTGTCAATGGACGTCCAGAACAACTCCTATCATTCAGAAACCATATCAGTCAATTTGAAACAAAATATGATCAATGTTTACAGTGACTGGCGGAAAGACTGCACCATATGCTAAAAAAGGCGTCGTCAAGGAGGGACAGCAGACCCCATTAAATTGTAATCAAATGCCCTTCCCGTGGCTCAATGGTTGGCGACGCCCTTGATTCACTGAATACAGTATGTCTCACTAAGTTGGAACCATGCGGAAAACTTTTTATTATTAATATTAGGAAAGAAAGATACTTTTTTTTACTTAAAGTGTAAGAATATGGGTTATTCATAAGAAATCCCCATTTCTTTTGAAAAAGTTAGAGCAAATTATTTAAAATAAATAATGATTCGTAGCGCTCTTTCAAAATCTGGGTAAAAATTAAAATTTTCATAAACTCCCCCGGTTGGTAACCTATAATTTTGTAAGAAAATTATATTTTGTGCTAACGAATTTTGAAAGAATTTTAAATAAATTTTGAATTTTCAAACATTCTGTACTTATTTTCAAAACGAATCATCGCTACAAAATTAGTTTAAAAATATGCCCACTTTTTTTATCTATTTAGAAAACACCCTGTACAACATTTCATTCGTTCATAAATCTAGTTAAGAGCTTTGGTACTTACCACAGTTCTGATTTAAACGATACTCAACAGCAACACCTTGTCACTAATTTCTAATATTAACTTACACTTGCACTTGATTGTGTTTATGACCAGTCTTATTGTATGTTGATTCAAAATTATAAGAACATTTTGAAATGAAAATGGTTTATATATAGTGGTGAAGTAGCAAAAAAAATTCCGATGCCGCATCCCTTTAACTTTGTCCAAACAATCCATTTCTTATCTATAAAGAAAACCGCTAAAATAAAGTTTCTTTTGACCATTGACCTGCGAGCGGCGTGCGGACTGTGATATATATGGTCTTTACGAAGTAAATTGGCACGGCGAAAAAAAATTCAAAGGAGGCCGCAGCGGCGAAACCTTTGAAAAAAAGCCGCCCGGCGACCAGCAGCACGTTTTTTTCAAAGGTTTCGCCGCTGGTACCTCCTTTAAATTTTTTTTCGCCGTTCCAACTGATATCGTAAAGACTATACGTATATAAATAAGCCGCCGCGCTACACACAGGAACCAAACATACCTTGGTTTTTTTTTATAGAAATTTCAATTTTTTATGCTGCATTGCCGGCTCTGCCATGAATTTTGCTCTCAAATGAAGAATGTGTGTAGATGAGAGTTGGAGAAGATACTAATGGACTAATGGACAATAGACCAACACACAACACAACTGAGCACTAACGTTTCGCGGCCTGCGGCCGCCCCTTAGTTTGGCCGCCCGCGTGCGGTGCACGCGCTGCACACCTGCTAGGATCGGCCCTGACGACAACTGACAAGGACCATGACAGACAAAGAATCACGCCATGTTGTCCGGTGAGCCCGCGTACCTCTTGGCTTTTAAGTAAACTGCAAGAGTGTTAAAATTAATGAAATGGTTAATGACATATTACATTTATGTGAATTGCATAACTAACACTAGAGTGGATGGAGAATTATAATTTTGAGGATGAAGATGCGGAATGAATGATTCAATCTGTGAAGAGAGTATTTTTTTATAGAAATTTCAATTTTTTATGCTGCATTGCCGGCTCTGCCATGAATTTTGCTCTCAAATGAAGAATGTGTGTAGATGAGAGTTGGAGAAGATACTAATGGACTAATGGACAATAGACCAACACACAACACAACTGAGCACTAACGTTTCGCGGCCTGCGGCCGCCCCTTAGTTTGGCCGCCCGCGTGCGGTGCACGCGCTGCACACCTGCTAGGATCGGCCCTGACGACAACTGACATGGACCATGACAGACAAAGAATCACGCCATGTTGTCCGGTGAGCCCGCGTACCTCTTGGCTTTTAAGTAAACTGCAAGAGTGTTAAAATTAATGAAATGGTTAATGACATATTACATTTATGTGAATTGCATAACTAACACTAGAGTGGATGGAGAATTATAATTTTGAGGATGAAGATGCGGAATGAATGATTCAATCTGTGAAGAGAGTATTAGTGGGGGTAATCTGTTGATTATCTCTGACACTTGGTTTGTCAACAAAAATTAAATAAGAGTAAATTTCACTTAAGTGATTTACATCTGTTCTTTTATTTAGAGGATTGTCTGATATGTATATATTTAAAAAACACATCCAATATTATGGATCAATTTTAATTGGAACAAAATGGTATTACAGAAAACATGTTTCCATTTCTTTAGACCAAGCCTTGAACACTGACTTGATTTCATTAAGTGAATCTTCGTCTGCTTTAATTTCCCGCCATTATGTTCTATGACTTCTCTTAATCTACTGGTCATCGATCTATATAATGTGGAACAATATTCTTCAGTTATTGCTTCCCAAGCATTATTTATAACTTCCAACAAACCTTCGACGTTTCTTGGTCTTACATTTGCCTTTCGAATTTCTCTGACTAACATCGCCCAAACATTTTCTACTGGATTCAAGTCTGGGCTTTTACTACACCAGTCAAGAACATTAATATTACGTGCCCGAAACCATTCGGTCACTACACCAGAGTTATGCACTGAGCAGTTATCTTGTTGGAAGATAAAATCATTGTTAGGGAAAAGAATCTCAGAAGGAAGCATAACATTATCCAAAATTCTGATATATGCTTCACTATTAAATCTTTCGCCAATATGCCATAGAACTCCAGGTCCCTGCGAAGATATCCACGTCCACATATTTACAGAAAAACGACCACTTCTATTTGTGAAATTGACATAATTCTCGTCAAACCGTGTATTAGGTGGGCGATAGACACGAATATTGCCACTATTTGAGGATTGGAAAACCTTTTCATCCGTAAAAATAACACGATTCCAAAATTGTTCGTCATGAGCCATGTGTTCTAAAGCAAACCCCATTCTTGCTTTTTTGTGACTGTTGTTTAATAATGGTTTCCTTGCTGCTGCGTGGCATTTTAATTCAGACTGTGCTACTCTGCGACGGCCCGTACGACAGGATGCTGGAAAATGTGTTGCAGGAACAGCATCAACTACTGTTGAAAATGGATTTGTTCTTAAATTGTTAATCAAAGCAGTATCCTGTTCAGCAGTGGACTTTCTCGGACGTCCTGAGCCTGGATTTCTATCAATTCTTCCATCGTTTCGCCATTTTCTTAAAATACTTGAAACTGAGTTCTTGCTTACATTGTAAAATGTTGCAGTTTGCCTCACTGACCACCCATCGTCTATTTTTGCGATTATTCCACCTTTCGTCACTGCATTTATATGCGGCATAATTACTTTCTACTTTGGAATTGTTTGACAGATGTCAAATATTCATAACACAAATTCAAGCAGCTAGAATTAACCAAAAATCTGCTACAAGAGTTGTCCCATTTTTTATTGGCCGCAACTGTACCACAGTAGACACGCAGGTTGTACGTATACCCTCCACGAGTTCATAACTTGTATAGTTTGATCCCGAATTTGTGGCGCTTGTTCTTGATATATTGCCGGAACTTCAAGCGTCCACGAAACGGCACAAGGGTTTCATCTATACCTACATCATTTTCAGGTAGCATTACTGCCTGAAACCTCTCCACAAGTTTTTCTATCAGTAGGTAGAGTTTTCTTAGACGATCGTTGTTATACTTTTGATCTTGATTATCATTGAAGTGCCACATTTTGTAAAGCTGCTCAAATCGATTTCTTGTCATAACTTTTTTTATGTTATTCTCATACAAAAAACTCCCACTCCAGTATAATCTCAGAATTGGTAGAGGAAATAGACCCATCCACAGTAGCATACCGAAGAATTTTTCCATTTCCTGAGAATCGGTGGGCTTCCATGCTTTTGTTTTTTTTTCGATGCCGTTACATTTGCGAGGGTCTGTTCAGCATATATATTAGTTTGTTCCACCATATATGTTACCAAATCATCAGAAATGAATAATTTGAAAAAATCGTGACTTTCATACATCTCGTAAAATTCAGACTTTATACCAGTATCTTCTCCAACAAAATCGAATTTCTTAAGAGACTTTCCATCAACAGGGCCCCATTTTATATTTTCATTTGAATCATCGTCACCATCTTCGTCACCATCTTCGTCACTACTCGATTCCATAGTACTCGTATATCTGCTGACCACATCTGCAATTGATTGGTCGATCTGCAACAATTTTTTCAGTCAATAAAAGATAATGTACCTACTTATAAGTTTAGACAAAAATCAAAACACATTTATTGATATTTGGATAGATGAAACAAAAATATAAAAATACTCACGTTTTCTGTTTCTGCTTCTTCCCGAAATATCTGAGCATATTTTCTTGCACAACAGGCGTTTTTTGCATGGGCCCATTTATCTTTTTATTCATAATTTTTCGTTTAGAGGTACCTGCTCTCGTCAATAATTCTGTTTTATTTTCTTTATGCCGTACCCTGGATGAACCACCTTTATTATGTAAAGGCCTATTGGGATGATCGTAGGGCTCATCATCCGAAGACGACGAAGTACAATGTTCACTTGGTTGATAATCGTCTGAAGAATTGTCATCATGAAATGGATCTTCTTCATCTGACAAAATTTCTTGCCAAAGCATTTCTAAACGCCATTCTACTTGCTTACGTGCTCACAGTCAAACACAAACTAAAACTGTGTAAACATTTGGATCCAGGGCGACGAAGGTTTAGACAAGAAATATCCTGTCTGGGACATCACATTGACCGCACGCGGTCCAATGAATTGAATTGGGCTCTTGTGACACCGTGAGGTCAATGTGGTGTCTCACATAAAAACGTTAAAATAAGACAAAAAAAAAATCATTTTTTCAAAAATATTATGGGCAAATGAAAAATTAGACCGAAATCTACAGAAATATATTTTTTTTAAACGCCGGTCCCGGGGACTCCGTTCATCGTTTTGACGCCGGTCGTCAACGTGTTAAGTAAATTATTGAGAGCTTGATATATGCTCGAAAGTAAACATCCAATGAGATTGTTTGAGCGACTGAAAGGTAAATTATTAAATCTCACCCAATCATGTTTTAAAATAAACCAACCATACATCTAGTCACTAATCCTGAGAACATTAATTCGTAAGTTTACATATGTCAGCATTTTACCAGCATGGTAACTAATAAACTAATTTCTCCACCCACCTGCTTGAAATATGTATCATTTCAAACTGTAAACTACATAACACACTGTACATAAAAATTAGGTATGTCGCACTAGTGCGAAATATTGTAGGTATAGACATTTGCTCCTAATCGTGCGAAATATACATTTCCACACTCAATAAAATATTAAATAAAATAGTTCCTAAATAAACCAATGAACCTAACTATTGTTAATTAAATATTTAATGAAATTCGTTTTTTGTGTAATACATATTTTAAATATGCTTCTCCAATCAATTCATTTGATATTGTAAAGGGGTAGTATGTAACATACACTCTTAATCCTAAAACTAGGTTTTTCTGTAAAATTATTTGTAGGTAGGTATAATTAAAAAATTGATCGACTTACCTGAAAAGAAAATCAATTTTAATTTTCCGAGCCTTTCTTCCGAAGACAATTACACAATGTAGTATCGCTGATTCACACCCGCTGGTACAATTTAAAGCAAATCTAAACAAAAAGTCTTACGTCATGCGGCTAGTCATCACGCCCAAATTCATCACTTCGGAGTTTGTACAGTCAGATCGCCCTGGGTAATTTGGGGGGGGGGGGGGGGTTCGTTACTATCTTCGGAAGAAAGGCTTGGAAAATTAAAATTGATTTTCCTTTCAAGTAAGTCGTTCAAATTTTTAATTTTCCTTCGCCTCGGGTTTTCTATGGGTTAATATGAGATATTGGAAGGACTTCCTCAGAGGTTCCGTAACTTTAATGTAACTAATGATTAGGGATGCCGTACACAGTTCAGAACATTGTTCAAAAAATGGAAAATATAGGATCGCTTGGATTTTATTTTTTCCCGATGTTTTTATCTTTTCTGGTATCTTAACTTGAATTGAGTCCTTTAGTATACTAATATGTTCTAAAGAGATTTTGGAAAGCGTTTGGACTCTATGGCCAGTAGTCAACGCTAAGAGCCTTACTAGCTTTTTTTAGAAAGCTCCAGACTAAGCGTTTCTGATGGATATAGTCCTTTAAAATAATTTAGTACTGGTTGTGGTTCCCAAGTAAATTGATATTTAGGTTGAGGAGGTCGGATGTTGTAAACGCATCTAAAAAATCTCTGAATAATTAATATTCTCGTCTTGCAGAGATGGGGTTAATCAAATTCATTTATTTATTTATTTTAAACGGGTAACCCCAGTAAAATACACATAAAAATCGTGATACAATACACTTAAGACTAACAATACTTAAATAAAAACAAATACTAATACATTACATTTGAATCTAAATAGATACAGGTTTTCGGATATAAAAAATGGCTAAGACGAAAATAGAAGTCTACAAGGATTTTAATTTAAGCTTGAAGGTAGCTAGAGGTGTTCCAAACAGATCTAATTCATCAGCAAGCTGGTTCCAATCCCTCATCACTCTAGAAATCGGGTCATGAAACCCATAGTTCTAGGATGAAAAGGAACCCGAAACAACTCACTGTGCCTAGTACGTTTAGAAATATTAAAATCAATGCTTTCGAGCATTGTTCTCCTATCTTCCAGATTTTGCACATTGAGAATATTTCTCACATCATTATAATGATACTCGCCCCATTTAAAACCCATTCTATATGCGCACACCCTTAGGAATTTGCTTTGGACACTTTGAATTTGTTTAACATGTGAAATGTAAAAAGGGTTCCAGATAATAGAGCAATATTCTAATATTGTTCTTACGAGGGAACAATACAATAGTTTCAGAGTATAATAAGAAAAATTAGTTGAAGAACGATTAATAAAACCGAGTGTCTCGAAGGCTTTGAAAGTTATATTGTTGATGTGTGTTTGAAATGTAAATCCACTGTCTAGTAATACGCCCAAATCGCGAATCTGGTTGACTCTCATTACAGCGTCAGATTTAATCCAGTAGGTAGTAACAATTGGAGATTTTATTTTGGAGAAAGTTATACTGAAACACTTCTTTGCATTTAATGACATATTGTTGGAAGAACACCAAGAACTAATATTACTTAAATCTTCCTGTAGAAGTTTTGTATCATCAATTGAATTTATAGGTTTGAACAGTTTAAGATCGTCAGCAAATAATAGAAACTGACTGTGCTTGATGACTTCGGAAATATCGTTTGTGAATAAGTTGAAGAGTACTGGGCCACTATCAGAGCCTTGCGGAACGCCAGAGGTAACTTGAATCGTATGCGAGACAGAGTTTCCAATCTTTACACACTGTGTTCTGTTTGACAAAAAGCTAGTAATCCATGAGAGTAACGGGTAACCGAAACCAAAAGCATAGAGTTTAGCACAGAGAAGATTGTGATTGACTCGATAAAACGCTTTGGAGAAGTCTGTATAGATGGACTCAACCTGCACTCTACTCTCCAAAGCCTGAGTAATAATATTTTGAAGGCACAATAGATTTGTTGCAGTTGACCGACCAGTCATGAAACCGTGTTGCTAACTCATTATTATATTTTTACATTTCCAAGATAGATACTTTGTTATAAAAAAATCAAGTAATTTTGGTATCTCTGAATGAATACTTATGGCTCTGTAGTTTTCTATATTTTCTTTGGGCCGGATTCAGTGCAGATCTATAAATATTCAGAGTAGAGTATGAAAGACCATCGTTCATTTTTTCCTTAAGGAAATCTAGGAAACTATCCAAATTGAATTCCATCGGATTGATCTTGTTTACTTTGCCATAAACCCACCATTTTCGGTAACAAGCTTCATACTGATTCAAGGTGCCCTCGTTTATAGATGCTATCATAATGGGAATGACATCACCTGGGACTCGTCGTTTCATCATTGATCTCCGGATAATTTCGCTTCAACCAACGAAAGGTTCTGATGAAGGGGTTGCGGAGCCCTGAAAGGGGAGAGTAATATATTTTTATTTGAATGGTTCAGCTATAAGCATTCTATTGAGAGGGCCAGTCTGGTACTACCACTACCACTTGTCGATCAGAATCTTATTTAGAACTCTAGAAATCAAACAAAAAGGTGGGAATGCATAAAAGAACGAATCCCACTTCATTGTTAAAGCATCTACGTGACTTGAGTCAGGATCGGGACCCCAAGACACGTAGTCTTTGCATTTTGAATTCAATTTGGATGCAAATAAGTCAATGAGTGGGTATCCGAATGTTTTGCAAAATATTTTGAATATATTGTTGTTCAGTTCATATTCGGTTTCGAATGATGAACGCCTTGAAGCAGTGTCCGCATGAAAGTTTTCTTTTGAAGCAATATATGAAACAAAACCATGAATACATCTTTGTTCACACCAGTCCCATATGGCTCTGGTTATACTGTTCAGCCTAGGGTATTGAATACTTCTTTTTTTGTTGATACAAGCCATTGCTGTCCTATTATCCACCCTTAATAAAATATCGCAGTCTCTACATTTTTTTGTAAAGGACTTAAGAGCATAAAATGCAGCCAATAATTCTAGGAAATTGATATGATACCTATCTCTTTTGATTTTCTGACCAAAACCCGCTAGTCGAATTTCCTCTGCAATATGCCTCCCATCCTGAGTTAGAACCATCAGTAAATATTTCGAAACTAAATTCCATATTTCTATTGATCTTCTGAAAAGAATATTTTATATTTGTTATCCACCAGTTGATGTTAGGATTCAAATATGACGGTGGTTCCATAATATGGTTCTAGTCTTTGTATTTTTCAAGTGCAAAAATTTTGTTCTCTCCAGATCTTTTTATGTGTACCCACCCATAGTCTACTGCAGGACAAGCTGCTACTAGTTTTCCAGTGAGTTTAGCCAATGTTTGAATAGTGCAATAGGTTCTTTTTTTAATCGCAATTAACTCGCTGTGAATTTTCCCTTTTTTCTGAGATGGTAAATACAAGGTCATATTACGAGTGTTTTAAGTGAAACCTAGAAAGGTTATTTCTTGATTTGGATCTAAGATACTCTTTTCCAAGTTAATTAGGAATCCCAGTCTATTATGAGAATGTCGTCGAGATAAATAACAAGTAATATGTTGAGTTTTCTCAATGCCGTTACGGCCGGTTTCAGAATTTTTGTGAACAGAAAAGGTCCAAAATACACACCAAAGGGTTGACAGGTGAATTCATAACGTTTCCCTTCATACATAAACCTAAGAAATTTTCTACTATCGGCATGAACTGAAATTAAATAATAGACGTCCTTCATATCAATATTTGCCAAAAAACAGTTACTGGTAATTAACTTTAGGACACTCCTGTAGTCTTCAATTTTGAAGTGCGGGCTTCTATGAATTCATTCAGATCTTTTAGGTTCAAAATAAATCGTACCTTCCCATTGGGTTTTTTAATTAAGAAATAAGTTGACAAAAGTTCTCCTGGCTTATATTGATAATCAGTTATTGCTAACTATAGATTTCTTGATCGTACGAGATTTTCTCAACTGGGGAAATGTTAACTTTTCTCACAACTTTTTGGTGGGGTATTTTCTTGAAGGTTATAACGAACCCCTTAACCTACTGCAAAACTCTTTTATCACTAGTAATATTTTCCCAGTTGTTGAAATAACTCGTAAGACGCATTAGTCCCTAGAATTTTATTTAAAACCGTCGTGCTGGGAATGGTTTCGAGTATGTCTTCTTGTTCTCTGTCCACTCCTTGCTCGGTTGAGATAGTTGTTTCTTATTGACGGTCTGTTGTGAGAGCTTCCAGTTTAAAGGGCGTCCAGCTTGATAACCAGAAGGTCCTGGACGGTTCTCTATAGGTGTTTGGTATTTGAGTGTTTGTATTGGTTTGATAAGGGGTTTTGCCTTCAATTCTAAACTTGTCTTCTGGGCTGGTTGAGCTGCATTCAAGTCTGAGACGAAGTTCTTTCCGAGGAGAAACTCATCCGTCTGTCTATTCTCGATTAATTTCCGAGAGGAGTAATTCAGGAATGGCAAAATGTTGTATTCCCCGTCCATTGAAATTGCCTGGTGAACATTGGTTATCAACTGGGAGGCATCTGCCAAAGTAGTTAGTGCCTCCTTGTTATCTTCACTGCTGATTTCTAACAAGTTATTCAGATGACTTCCTATGGCGGCCAAGGCATGCCCAGTTTGGTCCTGTAGGTTGGTCATGAATTTGTCTCAAGGCTTTCGGGTCCAGACAGGATGTTATTTCTGGACCAAGCAATGGAGTTTTCAAACCGGGGCAGTTTTCGAATAATGGATACTTATTCATAATTTTGTCCTTGATCTCCTTATGTACTCCTTCTCGAAAGAAGGTATTCCTTCTGACGGGCAATTCTTCGTGTAATCGTTTCGAAGTTGTATTAATTTGTTTCGGTCTTGCTCCTAGAAACTCGAAACCGCTTTCAGACTTATTCTCACCCTGTTCTACATCTTGTGGGGGAGCGTGAATCTCTACCTGGGTTTGCATCTCCACATGGCTTTCTGTTCCAGATAACGCTGGAACAATAATGATGTATTTAGTTTAACGACTAAATTAATTATTATCATTATCTTTGTTAGGTGGTGTAACAACCACCCGAGTCTTCTTAACCTTCTAACCTATTCTAAATATACTTTTGATAGATATAAATATGGGGCCACAGAAATTGTAATGTAACGACTACAAAGCTATCGGTTGAGATAATTTTACGTTTTGAAGCATTCTATATTATAATTCATAATGAAAACTCATAATTAGCTATATGAAACTCGTTTGAAATTGGTGCTGCGCCCAGTAATATTTGCAGTAAATGTTAAAAAAGACTTACCTTCATCAACCTGCGTGATAACATCTATCGATGAGCAGGTTCTCCTTGCAGCCGGCGACCCCTTTCTTTGGCCCTCTTTGCTCATATATCCGTTTATACACCGGATCAACTGCGGAGAGAATGCGCGTGTAAAAGATGTGCGAAAACACCTTATAACACGCATTCAAGCATGTTATCGGCCTGTAATTCTTTGGATCATACAAATCTCCGTTTTTGGGAATGAGCAGGGTTCGCCTCTTGACAAACCACTCCGGAATCTGCTGCTCCCCATCTAGCCATGAGTTAAAAACTTTAGCCAGATGGCGGTGAGCTGTTGGAAATGTTTTCCACTAATAGTTATTTAACCCATTAGGGCCTGTAGCAGCGAAGTTCTTTGAGCCTTTGAGGGCCCCTCGAACTTCATCCCGGGTAATGGGATTGCGCAGATCATTGAGTTCAGGCTGCCGAAGCGTCCTGCAGTAAGCTTCGAACTGCGCTAAGGCTGGAGTGTCTGCGTTGAGTGGTTGCGGATACTCATAGATATTCTTCCAGAATGTTTCCACCTGATCTGCAGCCGGCGGGTTATCGACAACACGTGGAGGCTCTTGGAATAAGCGAGAAGGTTTATCGCGGAACTTTATGTTTTCCAGGATACTTCTCGCCCGCATCACTAGTGACTTCTTTGCAGCCACTAGCATTCGTATCCTATCAAGGTAGTGCTGCTTGATGGTAAACAGTACACCTTGATTTAATGTGTGGTGAGCTCATCTCAATTTTGCAGCAATTCGCCGCACTGCGGACGTTAAAGGCCTATTGGCCGCCACGTAGTCCACCACACACTGGATACGAGACGCGTGTTGTCTCGCCGACTTGATCTTTGCTTCCATTTTGTGTACTCGTTTGGGATAAAGCATGAGCGGCGTCGTACACGACAGAATTGATCTGCCAGATGTCAGCCTCTTCTGGAAGAACATCGACAATCTTCGCATCCACCCGTGCCATTTCTTGCGGATTTAGGGGCTTCTCATGGTGAATCGTCCTGCGGGTTCTGATATTTTCCATTGGTGGTATGATGCGAGCCTCCTCTATAGCCAGACCGACACGTGGCATTTCTGCCACATCTGAATATGAGCAATGTGTTCTCTGAACCGTACTTTCATGGCCCTTCAGGTTTGAACCAAATACTTTTTCTCGCAGTCCTTGCAGCTAATTTCATAAATCCCCGACATTCCTATTTCATCTGTTTTATCTTTGGGAGTACCCAATACTTGTTGAAGTTTACACGAAGTTTTGTATACCACCTTCATATTGAGAAGTTCTGAAAATACCTTCTAAACTTCGAGTAACTCGAGGTTCCAATGAGATGACATGTTTAGGAGGGCTCTCCTCCTTTTGAAAAGTCGAAGAGCTACGAAGGGTTTCTTTAAATCTATGTTTTCCAATCAATTTGTCTACCAAGTCCACAGAATAACCGTTCACCTCAGCCACCTCCCTGATTATCATTTTCTCAGTTTTAAATCTTTCTTTGTTGAGTGGGAACGACTCTTGTGGGAACAAGGATTGAGAATGATCTATACATTTAAGTTGAACAGGTAAGTTTATGAGCTAATTACAACTATTCACCTACATAAATCCACTATTAGTAGTTAATGTGTGAGGTAATACAAGAAATTTAAACTGATACCTATTAAAACCATTTAAAAATATATAATGTTGTAACACAAAGACCAATAAATTATTATCTGATCTTATTCTTATCGGATTCGTGTATGTTTCAAACATTACCTTGAGTTTTGTATTGAACATGTCTACATGATTCCAATAGTTTAAAATTCTTCCATTCTTGAATTACCTTACATATTTTTACATGAACTAGGTTTATGTGTGTGATCTAATGTTAATTGTGTCCCTTTGTTCGTTATAATTATAAAATAATTTCATCTTGCCATCACGAAAACTATGTTGCTTAAAGAGTGTGCTCGAATAGTGTTTTGTACAGAAGTATAGTTTGAGTGATAGACAAGGTGACAGTATTTTGAAAAGTCTGCATTTTGAAGAAAAACATAGAAAATGAAAGTTTATATAATATAAAAGAAATTGTCTTATAATGTATTTGCCTTTCAATTTTCTTAATAATTCTAATCAAAGTAACTGTTTTTCAGGTCAAACATTCACAGCAAGCAAATGTGAAACTTTTAGATGTCTGGTGCATAATTTCAAAGGATGGAAGCATATGTACAGCTCACTGTACTTGTATGGCAGGAAGTATGCAGTCATGTTGGTGCCATATCATTTGCAGCAGAGTATGCAAATATCAAGAGGGGGCAATGTCATGCACGGATGTAGGAGCTTTGTGGTCAATGCCATCATTGTCCCAAGAAGTTTCAATCGTACCAGTACATGAAATGGATTGGAGAGAGGCTTCTGGACACCAACAAAGTGTATTGCAGAAAAAGAGGTGGTCACAACGTTGACGAAAATGAATAAGCTAGGTTATAGCTGCCCTGTTATGAGGATAGTGGAACCACTTGCCAGTCAGTTAACTGCAAAAGGTCCAAAGATGTTATATTCAGGCTTGAATATTTACAATCCACATAATGTGCCAATAAGTTATTCCGAATTGATGATGATAGGAAAAAGTTTGGATAATTCACTGACAGAAGCACAGATTCCTTGCATAGAGAATGCAATCTTAAAATCAGAACTGGTTTATACAAAGAGCTGGACGAATAACCGCATCGAAATTCAAACTTGTATGTAAAACAGACAAGAGAAAACCTTTCTAATCAATAATTAAATCAATTTGTTACACAACCAAAATTCTATTCAATACAAAGGTAAGTTGGTGGGGTATATCTCATGAGAATAATGTCGTGGAAGAATACAAGAAGAATATGAAAGAGGAATATCATGATTCTTTCCAAGTGAATGAAGTGGGATTGATCATCAACAAAAAGTGGTCCCAACTGGGTGCATTTCCAGACCGACTAGTGTATTGCGAGTGATGTTCTGGGGGTTGTCTGAAAGTAAAATGTCCCTAGTTATTACATACAAATAATGTAAATGACATAAATGATTATTTGAACATGAAAAGTTCATGTTTAGTGAAACAAGAGAGGAAAATTACACTAAATAAAAGTGACAGTTGCTATTTCCAAGTCCAAATGCAACTTTTTGTCTCAGAATTGAAGGGCTTAGAGGATGAAGGTGTTATGTTACAAATTGTTAGTTTTGAGAAATTGACGTCTAAAAATACTTTATTGCAATTGTTTATCCAACAGGAACTGCCATGAACAAAATATATCAAACGATTGCACTAAATGCGGTGTTTTAGTCTTCATGGTTATGTTTAAAACCATTTTTAATTTCGATTTTTAAATTTTAATTTAGTGTACATCACACCTTCTTCCATAACTCTTAGTTCAGGTTGGAGTATATGTTGTACTGGATGTTGGAGTTATGTAGGGGAAACTGGCCTAAAATGACATACCCTAAGCAAAAACTGCTACAAAACTTGAGAAACAAATATTCAAGCATCCATTTGGAGTTTAATGGCTTCCTTAGTTTATGACTCTAGCAATTAAAGGCACAAAACCGCAAACTTTTACGTTTTGTAAAAATGACACCCAAATTAATAAAAACTGTGCAGTGTGTCATTTTAGGCTGATACTAGGGTAAAATGACATAGGTAGTTTTTCTATATGAAAGGCGGCAAATAAAAAAAGGAAGAAGCATTACAAAATAGTTTAATTTTTAAAACAAAAATAAAGGTAACGTAAACAAAAATAAAAGGGAAAACATACTCAGCCAAACGTAAAAAATTCCAAGATTTAACTAAAAACAAAACCAAAATCAATCGCAAAGTTCGCAAGTGAATAACTTTGTTCGGGGGGAAACACCAGCGCACTCGGCGTGACTCCATTTCTCACATTTTTGACACCGCATCCAAAGTTCGCCTGGTTTCGACTTGGAATAAAGGCCGTTGCAATAAATACATGCAGTATCTTCCTCATTATCTTCAAAACCAGCAAATGGATCTTGGGTTTCTTGTTCATCTTCATCATCCCACAGCTTGACTTTAGCTTGGTTTCTTTTTGCTCGTCGCTCCAACACTAAGCGTTTCTGCTCCTCTTTGGCCTTGACTTCTTCCAGGTTTGGTGTTGAGGTCAGCATAATCGCCCCTTGTCTCTTGCGCTTTGATCGTTTGAAAGACGTGGAAACCTTTGGTATTGGAATTATGCTCTCTACGGAAATTCGGCTACAGTTTAGTGAATCTCCTCCATTTAGAGTTATCTTAGAGATATTTGATGGTCCAGGGATGTCCGTTATCTCAATAGCTTCCAATGGTGGTGGGGGTGTGAGTGGAGGCTGATGGTCTGATGTTCCTGGTTCGGGATCATTTTGTTCAGGAATGTCAGTTGTTAAAGAAGCATGAAACATCCAGTCGGGAAAAATATCTGTGTTGAACGGATGGATTCCAGTTTTTCTGAACCCACTAACGGAATTTTCCATTGATGCACTCCGTTCATAGGCTTCAGCAAATAGCTTTCCCACTTGAAATGGAGTTACAATTCGACCAGGATTATTTTTGAGCCACTTTGTAATTGCTTGATTATAATAAGCGGATAATGGGCCGAAAAATGAAACGTCCAGGGGTTGTAACCGGTGCGTGCAGTGTGGAGGAAAGCAAATCATTATGACACCATTTTCTTTAGCCATCATAATAACTTCCAATTGCTTGTGGCTAACGTGACCATCAAGTAGTAGGAGAGTTTTATTGTCTTGGGATGAGTGTGTAAACTTTATATAATGCTTGAGCCACACACAAAAAAGGTCACCTGTCATCCAGCCCGATTCTTGACACAAGCCCAATGTTCCAGCTGGTGCATCATCAATCAACTCTGGCTTCCACTTCTTTCTTGCAAAAATCAAAGCTGGTGGTACAAAATTACCTATTGGATTCATGGCGCAAACTACAGTAGTATGTGCCCCCCGTTCTGCACTCGTAATTGCACCAACCTGTTTTCTTCCTTTTGTAGCCATTATTTTTTGCGGCCGTTGAACCGTGGAAAGCGCGGACTCGTCTACATTATAGATACGGTCAAATGTGATGTTATTTTCCGCCACGGCACGTTCCAGTATATCAAAAAATTTCCTAACTTGCGGCCTATTGAATCCCTGCGCACGAGCCGCTGATGTGGCTTCGGGAGTTCTGAGTGAAATATCTGGGTTACGTTTCCTGAAGCTCAAAAGCCAATCCCAACCAGCGATTTTTTTTATTTTATTAAAGCGGTGGGCTAACTTCTTCTTTTCAGCTAATTGGAATGCCAACTGCCTTACCTCTTTCGTGTTTAACCCAAACATGCACGTTTCCAATTTTTTTATATGTTCCACTATTTCGCGCTCAAGTTCTTCAGAAAATGTAGGTTGAAAACGACCTAAGCCTTTTTTGAACCCTTTAATGTTTTTATTTTTATCTTGTGCTCTGCGTCTAAGTGTTGCTTGAGGTACACCATATCTTCTAGATGCTGCCAACCAACCCATATCACCGTTTTGCACTGCTTGAATAGCCTCCCGCATGTTCACCTCGCTCCAGTTTTGACGAAGCGATTTTCTCGTGTATTTACCAACCATATTATCTGAAATAAAAATAAAAAGTCACTTCTGCCTAAAATGACATAGGTATGTCATTTTACCCCAACACTGTGTATGTCATTTTACCCAAAACTATGATTTCTTAGAAATTATTAAAACATATATATTTTAAAAGCACAAAACAAAAGTTTAACTACACTTAAATAAAGAGAAAAGTCACATTGCTTACCTGTACTAATCCAACTCAGGCTTATTGTACCACATAAATTGCTACAGCCGAATTAAGTGACCATACAAATATTTTCTTGAGTCGAGAAAAACGACTTTTTGAGATTCGACGAAGACGCGTACGGCTAGTCGCGCTGAATAAACTAGACTGAGATCACGGATGAAGAACGTTTGCAATTAGGTATTTAGGGCGGCGTTGTCACTTCTCAGGGTAGCAATATGGCCAATGTGTCATTTTACCCGAGTGTGTCATTTTAGGCCAGTTTCCCCTATATTAAATGTATTTAGTACTTTCGTGAAAACACTCTGTACTTACCCAAAAGAAACGATATGAACTTTTAATATTGCTTTATCAACGTAACCGTAATAACATAGGTACATAGAAAATTGGAAAAATTCTCAGTGCTTCTTTTAGGAAGTATTCGTTTACTGAAGTCCACTGTCACACTTCTTCACTAATCAGCATGTTGTAATACCATCGATGTTCTTCAGGTATATAAGGTAGCTGCTCTTGTAAATTCTCTTTTTTTTTGTTTGATAATACGCCAGTTCTCGTCAATTGTCGTGGTAGATCAATATCTCCGGGACCTTGTGTCTGCTTAACATATATTCTGATATCAACCATCCTGTATGGACAATAAGGATCCTGTTGTATAATTTCATATTCTTCGCTAAGTCATCTGTATTCCGAAAGTGATAACTCATATCCAGAATTAGACCATTTTTGCTTGCTTGTCCTATAATATGCCGATAGTCATCTGGAAGATAGATGTTTTGATGTTTTCGCAAACGTTTTTCGATGCGACCAAAATGTCTGTCACTATCAAGGTACGTATGACCAACTTATGGGAATTTATGATCAACGATTTTAAAACGACCTGAATGTATGAGGTATTGATACAGGCACACCATCAAGAAGTTTTTATTTTGACCAGAGCAAGAGTCGCTCCAAATTACCAAATGTTCTTTACTTTTGAGGGTCTGATCTAGTTCCAGTGCCGTAAGCAATGAACTAAAAATGTCTGTACTACCTCGGTTAGCTTGATGTTCTGTCCAAGTATAGAATATTACTTTAGAGCATTCTTTAGTGGTTACATGAATGCCCAAATTGTAAAACCATGCTTGTCGTAAATAGAATGCCTTTGATGTGCTCAGTCGTGGTAACGGCATCGTTTGTTGTAGGTCTACTGTTGAGTACGCTACCTTTTCATTTGACTCTGCTGTCTGTCTATCAACTCTCATGGCTTCAAATGCTGCATGGTAATTTTCTTCGCGCTCCTTGGTGTTCTTGCCACTATCGCACGTGCTGCACGTATCACTCTTTGGAGTACCAAATGAGAGGTTAAATTCAGTAACAAATATTTTACGGTATATACATTCTTTTACTAAATACCTCTGAGGTAATGTATTTGCTCTACAGTCTTCCAAGTATAGCTTGTGCATTTTTGAAATGGACAGAAGTGGGGATAGATACTTTTTATGGATTTTATAATATCGGGAATAATGAGACTCGTCGGCAGGAAATCTGGATATGTGACGTTTTATATTATCCTTAACATCTTCAGCGGTTTTGGTCGGTCTTGTAAGATGTTTACTACCCCGTTTATCGGGCGGAGGGGCAGCTAACCCAATTTTTAGTTTTGATTGAATGAGAGCAACTTTTTTTCTTCCTATTTGGTATAAAGAGCAGAAAGCCTTTTTACAAACACGTGTTCTGTCATTACCTAGTTTCACATAATACTTGTATGTTGCCGACTTATGCTTTATTGCTCTTTTTCGCGCTCTCGCTATAGACATCTTGT
Source organism: Chrysolina oricalcia (assembly GCA_944452925.2). Lineage (NCBI taxonomy): Eukaryota > Metazoa > Arthropoda > Insecta > Coleoptera > Chrysomelidae > Chrysolina > Chrysolina oricalcia. The sequence goes on from OX101825.2 coordinate 37,626,813, forward strand.
CAATATTTGTAAATATAAGTGTATTTTTCGCATTAATGTCAAGTTGATAAAAATCATTCAATATGGCCTTTCTTTGAGTAACGTCAAACTTATTTGAACATTTTAGACGGCATGTGGGGTGACATAACGTTTCTGGAGCAATAGATTTTGCTTGAATAACGTTTCCTTTATAAGAAACGTAACCCTTCGCTCTAGCAACAGCAGCCTTCTTTTTTTTCCATTCCTCAGGATTCTGTTTACGTTTTCTAGAAGTTTTTGTGAATGTTTGTACGTCCGCTCTACGTGGATTGTCAGGTGAAGGTATTGGACTTCAATGAAAGGTACTTCTATGTTTTGTGTTGCTGTGGTATCTGGCAGATCTGTTTGAGGTGAAACATCAGTAGTGTTTGGTATATCGTCTTCAGTATGCACATTGTCCGATATCTCACATTCGCTATCACTCAGTTCGGTAGGGTCTGGCTCATATAAATCACTTGAACCATCACTAAAAGGGTCGCATTCAGAATCACTAGGCAGATCTTGCACTGAAAAACAAAAACTTTACTAGGCCCAAAGATATTGAAAGTGTTAGGTAAATATATTAGGTTTCAAAAACACAACACAGTTAGTACGCCACTGAGGACTTGAGTTCCACGAATTAATTACTCTGGACAAACTATTGTGAAATATTGAGTAGAATTTAATTTAAGTATTTTTTTTCTAAAAATATTATCAAAATATTTCTTATAAACTCATAAAATTGATATCTTTTTCGATTATGGCAATTTTCATTTTTGTATTGTATTTTGACTTATGATATCAATTTTTGCATAGTTTTGTACAAACACCAATATTATTATTAAATGAAACACCAAAATACATAACTACCCTACAGGGTATCGGAAATTGGACTTACCAGTAGTATTATGGAGACAGGCTGAAACTGCAGTACCCGGGTTTTGTAGGTTATGATCACGTTCAGATGCATGTTCTATCGATTTTCGATCAATATTGTCAATAATATCAGTGCTTCTTGATTCCAAGGCTAGACGTAATATTTGCTTTCCCCTTGGCGTCATTTTTCACTTATTATTATTACCGTTTATAGTAGAATAAAAGTCAAAACACACGTCGACGTTGCACTGAAAACAATCAACTGTCAAGTGGATGAAGGAGGCATGTAACACATCGCAGTACACTATCTTGTGGAAGAAGGGGTTATGGGCACATGGCACCTACATCCACAATACATAGGAGAGTGCGATGTTACATAGCACCTTCATCTTTGTCACATCGGTGGTTTTCAGCTATTTATATATAATTATATCACCATGCCACATGACACTTATACCCAAATCACCTTCATCTGCGACAAGCACTCGATTTTCAGCAAACTGAGACATAGCACCTTCATCCTCTAAGCCCTTCAATTGTCTTATTGCGATTTTGGCATATGGTCCCCTAATATTTTTTATAAAGTACGGATCTTACCAGATATGGAATTTTGGAAAAAAGGCTGTGAAATAGCATTGAAGTTTCATTCAGAATGTAACAAATCGAGCCCTTTATAGTCCCCAGAAACGACCCGCTCTATCTACCGACAGCTAGACAAGGCAAACTTTTTCCAGCTGATCCAGTAGGTGCAACGTTCCGAAGACTATTCAAGGTGAAGATTCCAACATAAGCGCCCTCTGATGGTAATGAAGAGCGCCCTGCTGAACCAAGTTGAGCGGTCGAATTCTATCAACCTGGTTGTACTTTTATTTATAAAAAGGTAACCGTCGAGTGGCGGCCGATTATCTTTGTGGACACCTAACAGTAGCAGACTAGGTTTATAGACAAGGCTGAAGATGGAAAGAAAACACACTCATTAATATTATAATTATATTGAATATATAAAAAAAACAAAGCAAGCAAATATATATGTTTCCAGCAACCGCGTAGGTTGTGCATCATAATCGGGCCCTGTATATAAACAGATGACCAAAAGCACTTGACTAGGTATTCATGCTGTACATGAATCTATAATTTATGACACAAACAAGTGACAATACCGTAATAATAGAACAAATAACCATAACATATTTCTTTTAACCTACCTTCTCTATGGAGGTAGAAAATAAGCGCTAATACACCATTACTAATCTAAAGGAGTGACTCTGGACATTTGGCACATTTCAGGGTTCAAACAGCAACTTTGAAAACATTATGACAGAATAAGCATGCACAAACTTTCGATAATTTCATAAGTAATACCCGAAATGACAAAATAATCACGCAAAGCATAGTATTTCAACATTTGCAAAAAATCAACTCAAATAAGCAAAGAGTAAATACATCTTTGCAACACCTGTGTATTGTAACGTTTTCAAAATATCACTTCAAATAAACAAAGTGTAGAGACAACTTTACAACACCTGTAAGGTAAATGTACCAGTAACTGATCATTTAAGAAGAAAACCTGATAAAAACCCTCAGTAATAGAAAGTTATCCCTTATTTATTGATCATTATTGTGTACCTATTTTCTGCGTTATTATTTTTACCAAATTCATTGAAAGAATTGTATTTTGTTATTATTTTTGGAACATTTTTTTCTAAAATGTGAGATACTGTAACTGTTCCAGTAGCTGACCCTCAAAAAGTGGAAGGCTCTTAAAGTTGACATTTTTTGTACCAGTAGTTGACCATTAAAATTTGATGAATTGAATCATATTGATCTGCAGCTCAAGTGAATGAATTGTATATTATGTCGAAAAATAGTTTGTCAATTATATCAGGAGGGTCTTTATTGAAATGTTCAACACCACTATCATGTGTAAGGTTATATTTATGGTTACTACAAAGGAAAAATAAAAATAACATAAAAATGAACATTAGAACACAAAGTGACAACTAAGCCACTGAAGTCTACTTAATTCAAATTACTTAAACTTCTCTATTTCTTTAACAACACATACTCCTCTTGAATTGGTTACTGTTGGGGGAGATATTACTTCCACAACGTTTTCTTTGTTATACCAGATCTCATTTATCTCAGGCCACTTCCAACCCGGAGTCATTGCACTTACAAAATATTCTTTGGTGCTATCAGTGTTTTTTGTTTAAATGTCACGTACCCGGCCTGGGAAATACTTGTTTTCGTACATAACTATCACATAATCTTGAAGTTTAAGTTGGCTGGTATTTTCACTGAGAGACACATTAGACGCACTGTCCAAGTTAACACTTTGAAATAAGTGATCATAAACTTACAGATTTGTATTATTCAATTGTTTAGTTCAGATGAGCTGATTCATTTACTCATTTCCTTAAAATTCATCATATTAGTAGTTGTCCATACGTACAGAGTGAAATATCAACTTTGCACCAAAAACCTGCACAAATGACAATCATTTTCAAGAAACGCAGATAATCTTGTCCAAATAATAAATCAGACCAAATTTTGCATTGAAATATTACTAAAGTAATGAAAGAGAGTTCCTAGTGTATCTCAGTTACTGGTATTTTTGTGAGGCCAAAATCATAAAAAAATGTGGAAAAAAAAGTTTGTTGATTAGGGGGCTATGATTTCAAATCTGGATACTGATTTGTGTCAACAAATTTTCCAAATAAAGTTTTTTTTATAATATCGAAAATAAGGGTAAGGTGAAGTGGGGTAACAGCGACCCAGAAGTTTATATGTCATCTACTGTGAAAAATTCATTTTTTCTCTAATGACTGCGACATCATAGGTATAACACCATGGAAGCCTTAGTAATATATACTGGAGATGTCAGGTCTCATTCTCTCATGCTGCATATTTTTTTATTTTTTTGACAATAGGTCGCACTTGCCCCATGACATGGGGGAAGTGCGGTTTCGTGAACCATATATACATTTCAATTCACGTTCATCCATTCGGGGTAAGATCGTTTATATCATGGGATTATCTTCAAAATGGTTATTTGCAGGTTGAAATATCTTTAATATTGAGGAAGTTACAGTAGTTTTTAAATATAATGTATCGAATCTCTACGAAAACAAATATACACTTTATTAGATAGTGTTATTTTTATTAGAAAATAATGAAATTTACAAACGTAAATCAATGAAAATTCTCAAAGTTACCTCTATTGAACATTGTAGCTTGAGAAATCAACTGAAAATTCTATTTCTCCACGGCGTCCATTTAATGGGGTGGGTAGAACTTTGATGATATTTTCTTCAGATATTAAACTAGAGTCCTCAATATCTGGGAACACAAACACTGTTTTTTTAGTGAGTTTGCTATTATTAATTTTTCTGGTGAATTTGACCACTGGTTCGTTTTCTACCATCTCAATTATTTGGCCAACAAAATGCCTGATAATTTTTTTGTTGGGAACTTAACAAGCACCCAGTTGAGTATTGCCATATCAATTTCATCGGTATTGAATTCATCCATATCAGCTACATCATCTTGCTCTCTTTCGACCATATTGAGTAATGATTCGTTGACATCGTCTTCACTATTGTGCAAACTCAGTTCAGCATCACTCTCTTCGGATGTTATGTCAACTATGCTCGGTTCTTTTTGGATTCTTTTATTTTTTTTAACAACTTTTTTCGCTGTAGATTTAGCCACTTCTTCTTTCATGCGCTGTAAAACTTCTTCTCCTGTCACGACTTCTGCACCAGTGGCCACTTTCCTTTTCTTCTTAGGTGCTTCAGATTGACTTTGTTTGATTGTGGATATGAGTAGCTCTTCCAAACTAACGTTTTCTGAGCTGGTGCCTACAGTAGGCTCTGGACGTGCCTGATGAACAGCTGAGCTGGTACCTGCAGTAGGTTGTGGCAGAGACTGATCACTAGCAGAGCTAATGCTAATGCTTGTAGTGGGCTCTGGAAGTGTCGGATTCTGCTGATTTGATCCATTGTCAGCATGTTTTGATAAATTCAGTGATTGCCATTTCTGTAGTAAAATTGGGTCATATTTTTCATTTGGGATAATTTTATCGTTGAATGGATAGATTCCTCCTTTCTTGAATCCATTACAAATGATTTCAACTTTAGTTTCAATCCATAATTTTCCTACTATCTTGGAAAATTCACTTTTTGGGAGCTTTTTCCCAATATGTTGTCTCTGCCACTTCACTAGAGCTTGGTCCCAATATGTTTTCAACGGTTTGAAAACCGAAAGGTCCAACGGTTGCAGGAGGTGGCTTGAATGGGGTGGCAACTTGATTATTTCAACTTGTTCTTTTTTGGACAGTTCTAGGACATTGAGACTGAGATGAGTACTATGGCCGTCGAATATTAATAAAATGGGCCTCACATCACCAATTTGCTTCAGGAATACCCGTTCGAAATATTTTGCAAACACATCGGACTGCATCCAACCGTTATCTGTGCAAGCATAAGAGGTTTCTGGAAAGCCAGAACCTTCCGGTGCCTGCCATTGGTCCCACATGATTTTTGCTTTAAATATGATGAGAGGAGGGCTTTACCTCCTGCTGCATTACAAGCCATCAAGACAGATATGTTATGTCTGCCTGATGAACTTGTTGTTCTTGTAGATGGTTGCCCTTTGACTCCCACAACCTTTGTCTTCGATGGGTCTATGCAGAATGATGTTTCGTCTAGGTTCCAAATTCGATCTGGCTTGTTTTCCAAATCCAATGTAGTGATAGTTTTTTTCAATATCTTGAAATAGTCACTTATAATGAATGGATCAGTTGCTTTTTTCTGCTGTATTCAACACTTTGTGGTTTTTTAAGCGATAGGTTATGGCGTTTCTTAAATAAAATAAACCATTCTTCAGAAGGGACTCCATTTACATATTCGCCCACTAATAACAAAACTTCTTTACGCGAAAGACCAAAACCATGTTTTTCCTTGTAGGTTAAACCTTCGACTATTATATTCTCTACATTCGATGGTAGAGCAGTCGGTCGTCCAAGGGTAGACTACTTTTTACCACGACGTCCTTTCTAATGATCTCTCAGTGTTGTTTTGGGGATATTATATATGGACAGTATATGGACAGTATATGGACAATGTACCTGTTTGTACTTCATTGAGTGCATTGGTCAAGTTTTCTTTTGAATATGCCGCACGGTTTGATTTTCGTATGTAGTTCCTCACCATACTGCATCTGGAAAATGAAAGAAACTACTCAGGATAACATGAATATGCTGAATGAATGCTGGGGTAAGTGCGACCTATGACGCACTTTGATTGTTTTTATAGGTCGCACATGCCCCAGTGCGTTATTTTCCTGGGGCAACATGGACTTAACCTCTAAAAACAAACAGCAATCATATGTAGTGAAAACACGAGTAGCTGTACGTGCACTGACACTAATCATACACAAAAAAGCTATTTTTCATACTAACCACTAATAACACTTAAAATTCAACAAATCACCAACTTGCATGCGACGAAACACCGCTATGTCTCAACTGAAGATAGTCTGATATGATCGCCGAACCGTTTAGAAATTACCAAATTGGTGCAAATACATTCTAATGGCTTGAACTATTTACTGGCAGGTGGCAGCAGCGGTATTGTTACTAAAAAGATACTGATGACCGACTGTCGCACTTGCCCCAAAAACGCACTTACCCCACCTCACCTCACCTTACCACTGACCAAAAATTCCTATTTTTTGTTTTACCCTGTACACCGTTTTAAAATTTAAAACATTGATAACTCAAATGCAAGATTTGTGCAATGCACTAACTTTTATAATCAATAAAATTTTCTGTCAAATGGATAATAAAAAAGTTTCCCTTATGGTGCAAACTTTTCGAAATTTACTGTATATTTTACCATAAATGGACCATAACAATATTTGTTTTGATTTATCAGAACAGGTAATAACTGATAAGAGTTAATTTCATATATCTTAGACTAGATGATTTAATTTCTTCCCGGGAAAGACAATAATTAAATGTCCCAGAACACTTATTCAGTACGTCATAAAATTAATTATTATAATTTGGAAGGTGATTTGAAAAATTAAACTATAAATATGCTTTGTGATCCATACAACATGAGCTCCCTCTGAAATATGTACTGTAACCTCCCCTGATATAAAGGGAAGGAAGGTTGAGATTAAAAACAAGTATGGTTTCAATAATTTTATTCATTATCATGAGATTTCTTGGTAACATTTTGTATCAATATTTCTATTCAATAACAATAAAATAGACAACACTTAGAGTACACTCATCAAACTGATTAATAACAATAATAAATCTTTATTTTCCAATCAAATTATATAAAAACAATAAAAATATTCTCCACAATTACTTTTCTAACCATTCTCCTAAATAAATGAACTCTTCTAATCATTTTTATTTCATTAGCAAGATGATTGAAACATTTGCATCCAATGAATTCTACATTTTTTTATATGAGGCAGTGCATTGTACAATGGGCAGCTACTTTCGCTCATTCTAGTGTTGATTACATGTAATGCTCGATTTTCTCTGTACAAAGCCCTGTTCCTATATGCAAAAGTACAAGGTTTCACTGGTTCCAGAATATATGTGTAAAATGTTCAATCTTTTGAAAAAATCTCTACAAGAGTTTCTATATCCAAGGAATCCATTGTATTTAAATAAACAATAATAACCAAATGCACTTTCTAATGTACGTAGATATACAAATCATCATGTGTCACAAACAGAAATAATAATATACACAAGTCAAATCAATACAGTTTGGAGTTATATCGAAAGTTTCATTCGTAGCTTTGTAACTTTATATGAAGTTTGTTCAAGTGGAATTTTCTATGTAAACTTATGATGAATTTATGTGAATATGCAACGTAACAATTACTTTACTTAGGTCATATTTCTAAATATCTTCGTGATTTATTATGTTTTTTTTTGTTGAATTCAAATTGAAACTATAGGATGTGAAATATTTATCAATGCACTGCAAACAGTTATAGTTTTGTTCAATAAACTAACATTATCAGTACCTCTTTTCACCATAGTTATTGGAAGAGTACTATAAAATATATTGAACTTGTTCTTTATCAGACCAATGATTCTTTCAACATGTATCCTTACATGTGCTATCTGCCTGATGGTTTCAATTTCCAGAAGGTGCAACTGATTCTTAGCTTTGGTGAAAACAGGTATGACTAATTAAGCTTGGAGAATACCCAATGTATACTATATCAAAAATCCTCTGTCTGCCAAAACTATATCCTCTGGTTTGATATTATCACAAAAGTTACTACCCTCTATAATTTGTTTGTCAGAAGCACGTCCACCCTAGGCATCACTAATGTAACTTATAGTACCTAATTGTTTTCTTTTCTTTTTTTTTGCTTTGGGTCGTCTTCCAATATAACGATATCCTCTTCACAGATTCCTCTACCAGCAGGAACATTTAATTTATTTTTCGTCTGTTTTCTTAAACCATCTGTCTCTTTCCTTCTACATTCTTCCAAATATTCTTGAAATGTAGACACCCAGGCGGTATTGTCATTTTCTTTTCCTTCTATCACTGCCTTTTTACCTGGAAGCCTCTTCAATACCTCTTCTCGATTCAGTGGAATTAATCCTGCCCCTTTAAATCCACTCAAGGCGTTTTTTGAAATATTTTCCTTTCCCATTTCCTCCAGATATTTTTTTAACAAATAAGGAAATGTATCTTTTGGAACAATTCCACGATTTTTTGCATTCCATGAAGTTAAAGTTTCACGCCACTTAATTTTAAGTGGAACAATGTTATTTTCGTTAATATACAACGTTAATTGCTGATGAACGGCTTTTTCCAGAATTTTTGATATTGCAGGCAAAATGTACCTTGTACCTAGACCAATCAACGGGTAATTTCGTTCTTTTGAATTTAGCTAAAGCTGCATCTCTCTCTTTCATCATTATTTTGATCGGAAAAGTCAACCAAGGTGCAGGTTTTTTTGTCATACGAGCTGTTTTTAGAGGTGCGTGTTCATTAAATGATGATAAGATCAAACTAGAAAAATAATAAATTTTTTCATTAATGTCGTCTATATTGAAGATGTCGTGGAAAGGTGCATTTATTAAGTCAGCCTGAAAAAGGACATTATCAAATAGTTTGAAATCTCTGTAATAATGTAATTTACTTTTTGTTACAACAGATTCGAAATGAAGCTCGCAATAAACAAAACAGTGATCCGCTACAGTACTGGCATCTAAGACCCCACATTTTCTCACATAAATTGCATTTGGGGGGGCAATCAATATTACCAATTCCAAAGGAAATGTTTTTAATTTTACCTCAATCCACATTTGTTCACAGTGATCGTTGATGCTACTACTTATTAAGTTAGATCTGAGATTGTTGGAGATATAAACACCAACTCCCCCACCTCGAAATTGACGATCCACTCTGTAAAATTTATAACCAGGAATAGATATGCTAGTAGTGTCAATACCATCATTCAACCATGTTTCAGAAACACCCACTATTTCAAAATCATTTACCAGAGTCTTGAAATCATCAAAATGAGGTACAAGTGATCGAACGTTTAAATGACATATCTTGACGTTTTTAATCATCTCAAAGAAATGTGTAAATCACTCTAGTGAATGGCCCTATAAATATATATTACATAAAGTAAGTTGTGATATCTAAAGAAATAGAAATAACATCAACTGATTTATTAAGTACGAAAATCTCTTAACAATACAAAAAATGCAAGTGCAAGTACACAGGGTATAAAAATAAATCATGGACCTAAAAAAAATTATGTTTTTGTTTATAATTTGTCCGTCGACTCAAGTCACAAAATCTCAGTTCCGTTTATTTAATATTTCACTTCTGAAAACTCTCAATGTTAAATGAATAATGATGAAAAATACCAAGAAAATAAAATATGAATTTTTGATTGAATATATGAATGAAACTTATAACTATGAATGAAAATCAGCGTATAGAATGCCGATTCGAGATTATGACAAATTCGAACATGAATCGGCCGGATGGCTTATTTATAAAGGAGGTTTAATTTGTCTGAGTTCGATATCTCTTTTAATATAATTTTTTTTCCATCGATCAAGATACAAATTTTGCCGCTCTGGGACTACACATTCCGCTTACCGAAAATGTCTCTTGCATTCACCAAAATGTCATACCTGGACTTGGTTAAATCTTCGGTAATTGTGACAGGAACCTTTCAACTTTTTTTTGTTGTAAATCACCTTACAGCAATCTTCCGGGGATGCAAATTTGACAATAATTGGTTTGGTTTTCATCTTACTCTCCTGCTTGGACTGAATTCGATAACAGCTCACAATTCGGAAATCATCCGGGTTGAGTGAAAGTTTATCGGTGGAAATTTTTTGAACCACCTCCTGAATGTTTTCATTTCTACTTTCTTGACTTCACTGATAATTTTGTCTTTGATTTCCTTGGAAAAACTGGTTTCGCTGGAAGTTTCATTGAGACTGGTTGGCATAGTTATATCTTGGGCGAAACTGGTTATTATGCTGACTTGAAAAATTATTTCTTGGTGGCCCATGAAAAGCATTTTGATTTGGCATTGTAGTCGTAGGTCTGTGAAATGCTGTTGCTAGAGGGATCGAGCTGATAGAAGATTTTGAAATTATATCATCTAATTTATTGATGATGGTTTTAAAATTATCCATGGTCATGGTGTCTGGTCTTATCAGCCGATATGCTGCATACACTTCGGGTCTGATTCCATTTTCAAAAAACTTGCGGAAGTTCTCAGCATCCAAAGATGGGTCGAATTCATAGAACAATGTTTTCAGATCATAGAAGTAGGACTTGACAGGCTCATTTTCTTCTTGTTTTCTTTGGAGTAGTCGAGCTTCCAAACTTCTTTTTATGTCTTCGTCCCCGAATTCTTTTGTAAAATCGTTACAGATCTCATTCCAGGTTTTCGTAGCATTTGTTTGGTCTGCACTGTAAATTTTGTACCAGATGTTCGCCGCACCTTCCAAAAATGTCCCGAAGTAGTAGATTTTCAATTTGTCATCCCAACCGTTTGCTATCGATGTACGTTCGTAGCAATTTATAAATGAGTTAGCATTTCCCTTGCTTGGGTTGTAGATCTGTGGTGAAATGAAGGTTGGGGTGGCTGCTGACTTAGCTGCGGTAAAGGCATCTCCTAGGGTGATATTGGCCATGTTTGTCAAAATGAGCTGTTGATTTTGGGTTGGTACTGAGGGTTCGTCTGGTATTTCTTGGTTGGTTCTTTCTTTATTTTCGATTTCCTCCTTGATTATCTTGAGGTATTCTTTATGGAAAACTTCAAAGTAGTTGTTCTTGATTCCAGATTTTTCTAGGTCTGATTTCTCTTCCTCCGAAAAATTATTTTCACTTTCTTGTCTTTCTAGATTTATGTCGGTGTTTTCAGTAACTGTGTCAATATAGCATGCTTCGTCAGGTAGTTTTATGTCTGGGCTTAAAGGGCTGTTTATTCGAGCTATGGGACTACAGGGTATTTGTGGGGAACCCGGGGAAATAATAGGTCTATTAGTTAACTGGTCGTCAGGATTGGAAAACAGTTCAGTACTTCGGTGGGGGGGATTGAAATTATTTTCTGATATTTTTATTAAAAGTTTGTCTCCTCTAGTAAAAGGTTTCCGTCCTGACATTCCTGATTATTACCATGTTAATTATATTTTATCTAGATATACCTTATTGATTAGTGGTTAAGTTTTGTAGTATGTAATTACGTTAATACTTTCTGAAATAATTATTTCCCTTTGTTCAATAACACCTTTTCCTGGATAAGTTTACTCATAGATAACTAGAAATGTTTATTAAATATCACTAAGAATAAGAATGTATATGCACTGGAAAGATTCAAATATCAGATAATAATAATAATAAAAAAATATCATCCCTCAGTCATCACCGAATAGTCGTTTGAATTTGAGCTGTAATTTTTCATCACTTGTCAATTGAATTGTAGGATATTTTGGCGTTTGTTCAGGAGAGAAAAATAACTCAGGGCTGGCTAAACGTGAAAGGCAAATACTCACTGTCAGTTTTTGTTCATTCACTGCTTGTTTTGATACTAGTTTTGTCTTTAACTCTTTAGTAAACTGACGTTGACTACGACTAGGATATTTACGAGCCATTAAAAACAAATATTAAAAGAGTCAAAAGGAAAAAAAATACAGGAATCCAACTAATTGTTAGTATAGGATTGCCAACTAAAACGAGCTGATGAACAGATATTCGCTGTAATTAGGCAGTCTCTATGAAATACTTTCCCAAGCTGATGAGACAGATATTGGTAGGTGTATCATTCATACTTCAGAAGTCAGATATATAGGGATGTAATATGCTGAAATAATTTAATCGGTAATCGTAAAGAGCTGGATGAACAGTTATTCTTTACGTTTAGCCAATCTCAACAATACAGTTCCAAGCTGGTGAACAGTTATTGGAAGATGTACCGCTCATATCTCAGTAAGTTACAGGTAGGAATTGAAATTCTTGAAATATGTGACTGGTAATCATAAGAAGCTGAATGAACAGATATTCTTTATGAATAATCAATCATGATAATACATTTCCAAGCTGATGAACAGATATTAGAAAGTGTATCACTCATAATTCAAGAATCAAGGAAAACCGGAAAAAAACAAAATAATTGACTAAATGTGAGTTTGAGGATATACTGTGGTCGTAACGCTTTGTATTAAATAAAAATGCCACACAATGTTTACTAAAAATTGCATCAAAAATACCCAAACTCAGTTAATACCCTGTACGGCTTGTGAAAGAACAAAAAAAATTATTTAAGAAGCAAAGTCATTCATTGAAATTATGAAAAAGAAAAAAAATCTATTTGGAATTTATTTTGAAAAGAGAAAATTGTGGATTTTTTCATCATCGGAAAATAATGGTGGTTGGATGAATCAAACAGCTTTCAAATTTATCATTTTAAATTAAGGAAACGAGACCGGCAAGCCTCCACCACGTGTCGCAACTCAAAACTCGCTTGGCTTTTTTCGAAAGGATTTTTAGCTGTAATTCACCCAACCCACATTCATCCAAATAATGAAAGAACTCATTTTTTAAAACAAATTGACATTTATTGAAACAAGAAAATTAAATAAAAGAACGAAGCTGCTACACTAGCAGGACAAAAACTAAACAAATGAATTATGAACAAATATAGGTATAAATAAAATACTACTTACAATGTGCTGGTGACCAGCAGAGCCAGAGATGGGGAGATGCCAAACATTTTCAAGTAATAATTAATTTTCGAGCTGTCTTCAACTCAGCTGACGAGTGACGAGTTATAAGAATGAAATCATGAATGAATCTTGACCTGTCCAAAAGGTGTATTTATAGAGAAACAATATGATGAGCTTGCATTTTTCGTTAGGTCGCTGCACGCATGAAAGTGCTTACCTTCTCTGTGCAAGTCTGTGAATTTCGAGCTAGTTTATATTTCTGTATCCGGTAATTGTATCAATTTTGATGTCTATGAACATGAAGAATTAAACTATGGAATTGTGGATACTGAGTGTTTTTATTTTAAAATGTTGAAGTTGATGTTGAAATATCTTCAAACTTTGCATTTGCCTACATGGATTTGGATTATTTCATGATTATTTTGTATATTTGACACTTTTAATCAATTTGAAAATGACTATGAATATGACTTTTGATGAATTCAATGAACAAATGAATAATGAAGATGAGACAAATTTTTACAATCTGCCTCAAACGAACGAGAATACATAATAGAATTACATTCAGCAGTAGTTAATGATTTACCATATATAAAAATAAAACATCCACCTATAAAATTACTTATTGATACAGGATGCCATACCTCCATGCTAAGACCTTATATCGCAGAAAAATATTATCCAGAAAATATTTACAAAGAACCTTAACAATTAAAAACATCACTACGAGAAAAAATTATTGATTATAAAGGACTTATTCCGGCATTTCCTGAATTTCAAAGTGATTACATGATAGAATTTTTATTATTTCCTTTTCATGAATTTTTTGATGGTATACTAGGTTTAAAAGAGTTACGAAATCTCAACCTGAGTATTAATTTTCAAAATCAGACACTACAGTCAAATTTTATTGAGATACCATTATTTTATAGACAACCTTACGATACGCAATATACTTTTGAAATACCGCCTTTTGAAAGTATTATACAAAAATTCCCAGTCGAAATTCAACAAGGAGAAATCATAATTCCAAAATTACGATTTCAGAACCTAGATGTTCCAGAAGCAATAACTTTTGCTGAGAATTTTCGAGCAAGTTTTGAGATATATAATAACACTATTGCAATAACACTTCTAAACATTTTCCTTGTCACCCCATAAATAAAGGAAATTTTGAATTTTACTTTACAGAAGACTTATTAAATAAAATAGGTTTTTCGAAACAAAATAATATTCTGAAAAGATACGAACTGATCACATGAATAAAGAAGAAAAAGATGCTATACCAAAGCTATGTAATAAATTTAGTGATATTTTTCATGACGAAAACAAAATCCTTATCACTAATGTAATTAAACCTGAAATAGAAACGACAGACGAAATTCCTATTCATACGAAATCGTATAGGTTTCCACATTATCACAAACAAGAAGTACAAAAACAAATTGACAAAATGTTAAATGATGGAATTATCAGACCTTCCATATCCCCATGGAGTTCACCTATTTGGATAGTTCCGAAAAAATTAGACGCTTCAGGAAAAAGAAAATGGAGAATTGTAGTAGATATCGAAAAATAAATGAAAAAACCATAGATGATAGGTACCCTATACCCAATATTGATGATATCCTTGATAAATTAGGTAAATGTCAATATTTCTCAACTCTTGATTTGGCATCTGGATTTCATCAGATTGAAATGGAACAAAATTCAGTCCAAAAAACGGCTTTTAATGTTGAAAATGGACATTACGAATATCTACGAATGCCATTTGGTCTAAAGAATACACCAGCCACATTCCAAAGAGTTATGGACCACGTACTACGAGATTTACAAAATAAAATTTGTCTTGTATATATTGATGATACTATAATTTTTTCTACATCACAAGAACACATTTTTAATTTGACCCAAGTTTTTCAAAAACTACTTGATGCTAAACTTACTATCCAGTTGGATAAATCTGAATTCTTAAAGAAAAATGTTGAATTTTTAGGGCATATAATGACTCCAGAAGGAATTAAACCAAACCCTAATAAAATAAAAGCTATACAAAATTTTCCATTACCATCAACAGCTACAGAAATAAAATCATTTCTAGGACTGTTAGGTTATTATAGAAAATTTATAAAAAACTTCGCGGACATAACAAAACCTTTTACTAAATGTTTAAAAAAGGGAGAAAAAATTATACACAATGACGAATTTATTTAAACATTTGAAAAACATAACATAAGATTACATTATGTAACTCCCAAAAATCCTAATAGTAATAGTCCAATTGAACGACTTCATTCGACATTACTAGAAGAAATAAGAATATTAAAACAAGAATTTCCACATATAGGCCAAGCAATAGAGCCACAAATAATTGCTTTTTGGAAAAAAATACTACCTGGAAGCCGCCTGTGCCATCCCGTGCAGTACAGTCTGTAGTTTATTTCCACCATGTCCTCAACTCGAAAATGCCATTTTTTTATTTGTTATAAGCAATAAACAACAAAAAATCGCGTTTTTTTTATTTAGTTTTTTTATTGTAAAATGGAAACTATTGAAGCAGTGTTAACGGTGCAAAAAGATGAACTGTAGAGAATTAAATTCCAAAGAGTATGACGGATCAAACGATACGATCAGATAATTAGAACCGGAGAAAAGCGGGAAAAACCGGATTTTCATTTTTTATTCTTTTAAATTCATAACTCTGCTATTTTTCATTATTAAGAGCTGAAACTTTGCACGGTAGTATCTATTGACGTGCACTTCATATGTGCAAAACTTGGATTCAGTCGGATCAATAGTTTTCGCAAAATCCGCATTTGATTTTTTTTTTAAATATTTTCGCGGAGAGCTGGATGCGTTTGAGGTCGTCCGATTGAAATTTGAAACATGGATTTGGAAAGTTGACGTAAACAGTAACAAAATGTCTATTCTGATTTTTCGATAAAACGCGTTTAAGTGTGTTAAGAACTAGTGAGAACATGAGGAAAAACGGTCGACCGTGCGTGAGCGATCGAGTGGTAGGGGACTGTGCGATTCGAGGAGAAACGTATTCTATTAATAGGCGAGCGCTGAGCGCAACTTATAATTCTCTGCATTTGTTTATCGCGGCATGTACTGCAGCTATTTGATTGGTATTTTTTTTGATTTCGGTGTATCTGAACCTGAGGAATTCGATTCCTGACTCAGATTTCATGAGTGATGAAAGAATAAGCAGGTATTCTATGTTTTTGCTACATATCTTTATATAAATAAAATATATGAATACATAGCAGCTTTCTGACGCTTTTTTCAACGCTGATTTAATATTCGACTCCCTAGTATACATAGTTTGACAGGTTCTGTGTATAGTAACCTTGTTCAATTTTTGTAATTCAAGATGTTTGTCATCTTTCCTTTTCAAACTTGCTTGTATAAGACTGCTAATGCCTCGTCTTTGACAAGCCAGGACTTTGAGGCTTCCACGGGATCCCCGCAAAGCAAACACGTATTATTTACGTCTTCCCACAACTCGCCATCTTCTTTTTCTGATGCGTTATCATGCCTGAATAAAAACACATTCATCAAAAATACAACTCGGATAAATAAACATATATTCTAACTACAAATTTTGAAATTATATTTACCTAACAGCGGCAGATGTTGATGATTCTGTTGTATTTTCTGCAACTATACTGCTTTCATCATGCCTGAATAAAAACACATTTATTATGAAAAATACAACTCTCATAAATAAACCTGTATTTTCTTATGAGAAATCTTGGAATATTTACCTAACAGCGGCAGATGTTGATGCTTCTAATGTATTCGACTCGTCGGTCGTCTCCATGACACTGGTAATACGTAATACAAAATCTCACACAGATATATAAATTGTCAATTACTAAAAATGGTAAATTTCACAAGAAACTGTAACGGACGCTATGAATTTGTGTACCAAAAACGACGCATACAGCTATAAATGCTTGAAGCTACGATCTCTCGGCGGTTAGTGAGCTGTGGACCGCTGGCGTCCGCAGCGCGCGCCTATACGTTTCTCCTCGATTCGCCCAGTCCCCCACCACTCGATCGCACTCGCGCGGTCGACTGTTTTCCCTCATGTTCTCACTAGTTTTTAACACACTCAAACGAGTTTGATCTTTCGATCAGAATAGACGTTTTGTTACTGTTTACGTCTACTTTCCAAATCTATGTTTTAAATTTCGATCGGACGACCTCAAACGCATCCAGCTCTCCGCGAAAATATTTCCAAAAAAAATTAAAATCAGGATTGTGCGAAAACTATCAATCCGACTGAATCCAGGTTTTGCACATATAAAGTGCACGTCAGTAGCTACTATTGTACAGAGTTTCAGCTCTTAATATTAAAAAATGGCAAGAGTTATGAATGAAAAAAAAAACACACAATTTTCCGGTTATTTCTGCTTTTCTCCGGTTCTGATAATCCGATCGGATCGTTTGTTAAGTCATTCTCTTTGGAATTCAATTCTCTACAGTTCATCCTGTCACACCATTAACACTGCTTCAATAGTTTCCATTTTACAATGAAAAAACTAAAAAAAACGCGATTTTTTGTTGTTTATTGTTTATAACAAAAAATGGCATTTTCGAGTTGAGGACATGGTGGGAATAAACTACGGTTTGTACTGCATGAGATGGCACAGGTCGCTTCCAGGTAGTATTTTTGTCACGGACAATATCTCTATTGCTTGGCCTAATAGGTCAATGTCAAATTATATGGTTTATGCAATTTTAGGATACAATAATGTTATGGTCCCCCGTTGCTTCTAGATGATGTAGTCCACGCCACTGGTAGCCTGCCCACACACACGTCAACTTGTACTTGGAGTGCATTTTGATGATCATTCAGATTCAGACATTCCAACCAACACATTCAGTAGTTTTGCATTTTATTTTCATTGTTCCAATATTTTATAAAGAATCATTAAATCTAATTCGAATAGTCCATTGTGTCCATACTTCATTTCTTGGGAAAAAGAACCATTACAACTAGCGCAGTCGAGGTAGGATTCCGCAGAGATTTCGAGTAGAAGTTATCCAGACTCCGAAGAAAATCTAGAGCAATTTGGTGATACAGGAGTATCATTATCCAAATCGGAATTCCAAAAACCTGAGACAGAGAAGGAGGGTATCACGTAAGTGGATAAGCTTTTCGAAAGTAGATTTTGGTGTTAGTCGATTCTAAATCCCATCATTTATATTATACCATCATGAATAATGCAAATCAAAACATTCCTAACTCCACGCAAAATAATCAACCACCAAATCCACCAAACCCACCGAATCCACCAAATCCACCAATTCCTCAAAATCCATTAGGAAATATGCCGATTCATTCAATGACTGAAATCAGAGCAATCATTTCTGAAGATTTCCGTGGTGATCGAAACAAACTTTATGACTTTCTTCAAGATTGTGGTCAAGCTTGGGCTTTATGCCGAGGTGCACAAAAAACTTTACTCATATCTTATATTGAATCGAAATTGAAAGGTTCAGCTCGTGCACAAACAAGATTCAAAACTTTTTATAATTTTGACGAAATCAAAGAGTGTTTAATTCAATTATTTGGTGATCGTCGAGATTTATCTCAAATTCTAGAAGAACTAAATACTGTCAGACAATTCAAAACTGAATGAATTCAAGCTTATTTTAACCGCATTGAATCACTTCAAACTCATGCTTTAAATTCAACTCCTTTACAAGATCCCAATGAATATCTTGGAACAACCGCTTTAATCAAAGAACTTTCACTTCAAAGATTCATTCTGCATTCAAATGATGAAATATCAAGTGCTTTGCGTAGATCTAAGCCTGTCAATATTAACAATGCACTAACAGAAGCTTTAATCGAAGAGAAATATCTTTTAGCTAGGAAACCAAGAACATTCAACATAACAAACGAAAAATACTGCAGTCACTGTAAGAAAAAAGGTCATGTTATCAGAGAACGTTATTCAAAAAATAAATCACATCAGCACGAACCTTCAACTTCAAATTACCAATCTAACTCCAATTTCAATTCAAATCAAACAAATTCCAAGTTCTGTAACTATTGCAAGAAACGAGGTCATGTAATTTCCGAGTGTAGGAAAAGAGCACTCAATAATCAAAATAGACAAAGTGACTCTACGCCTACACGTTCTCAATCAAACCCAGTACAACCAAATTCTTCTAATTCGGTTAATTTAAACTCGACACCGTCCATGATAAGTGTCGAATCACTGGACTAAAATCTGAATACGACACAAACCAATCATTATCTCTGAAAAATAAAGTTGTCAATAAACAATCAAGAATAATCAAATCAAATTATAGTGAAAAATCATTCTACGTTCCAGACAAAAGAATGTTGCAAATTTTCAACGTAAGCTTTAGTAAGAATTCAAATATGATGTACGTGCCTTTCTCAGATAAGAACAATGAGATCATATACTTCAAGTTCCTTTGTGACACAGGATCTAATGTTTCACTGATTAAAAGCGATAAACTTAAGCAAACTTCATTATTCTTCAACCCAAATGAAAAAATTATTCTGAATGGCATTAATCCGAACACGCCAATGGAAACTCAAGGTAGCGTTTTATTTCAATCAAAAATCTATGATCATGAATTGAATATAAAATTTCACATACTCAAAGGCGAAACAAATGTACCCTATGACGGATTAATATGTAATGATTTTTTCCAATCTCAAGAAGTTGAAATAAATTATAACAAAATGGAACTCAAACTCAAGTATTTGCCAATTCCATTGAAATTGACGAAAAATAATGATCAAATAGATCCACAGTGCTATATCTTGAAACCTAGATCTGAGAATTTTATACAAGTCAATATTATTAACGAAGGAGACGTTACAGTAGGTATATCCCCTGAAATAAAAATTTGTGCAGGTGTATTCTTAGCAAAAGCTATTTTGGCTGTTGATTCTAATAAGAAAGCAATCACATCAATCGTCAATACCAATGAACATACCGTTAAAATCAATTATATTATTTTATTGTTAGACGAGTTTCAAGAAAATGAGTCATTCATATTTTTTTCTTCTCACATCGAATCGAATATCTCCTTAGATGAAAGAATAGAATTACTCAACCAAACTTTAAGACTTGATCATTTAAATCCCGAAGAACGAGATTCGATATTGAAAACTTGCAAAAAATATAACGAAATATTCCATCTCCCTGGTGATCCACTGACTCATACGGACGTGATCACTCACAAAATCAACACAACCACACCAAATCCAATTTGCTCAAAACTGTACCGTTTTCCAAAAGTTCACGAAACCGAAGTAAATAAACAAATAGATAAAATGTTGAAACAAAATATTATCAAACCCTCTACTTCCCCTTACACCGATATGGGTGGTCCCGAAAAAGACTGATTATTCTGGTAAACCAAAATGGAGGATCGTGATCGATTATAGGAAGTTAAATGAAGTAACAGTTGGTGATAACTTTCCACTTCCCAGAATAAACGAAATTCTAGATCAACTTGGTCATTCATGTTATTTTACCCTATTAGACCTATCCAACGGTTTTCACCAAATCAAAATGGATGAAAATGATTCACCAAAAACTGCATTTTCTACATCCACTGGGCATTATGAGCACCTTCGTATGCCTTTTGGGGTTGAGAATGGTCCAGCATGTTTTTCTAGGCTCATGTCAATTGTTTTGACAGGTCTACAAAATAACCAATGCTTTGTTTATTTGGATGATGTTATTATATACGCTTCTTCTTTAGAAGAACATGATACAAAATTACGCAAAGTATTTGATAGGTTAAAAGACAATAAACTTTTGCTGCAACCAAACAAATGCGAGTTTTTGAAAAGAGAAATAACATACTTAGGACATATAATATCACAAGACGGTGTGAAACCCGACAATAATAAAATCAAAGCTGTCACGAATTTTCCAACGCCAAAAAGTCCCAAAAATATCAAACAATTCCTTGGTCTTGCCGGTTACTATAGAAAATTCATTCCCAATTTTGCTGCTATAGCTAAACCACTTACTATTCTTCTGAAAAAAGAATCTAAATTTTTGTGGCAAACTGATCAAGAAAATTCTTTTAATAAGTTAAAAGAAATTTTAGTAAGCAAACCAATTTTACAATTCCCCGATTTTGAAAAGGAATTCATCTTGACAACTGACTCTTCCAATTTTGCAATTGGAGCAGTGCTATCACAAGGTGAAATCAATGATTTACCAATTTCTCATGCATCACGCACATTAAATCAATCAGAAACAAACTATTCAGTTACAGAAAAAGGACTGTTAGCAATTGTTTGGGCTGTCAAGCATTATAGGCCGTATCTTTATGGTCAAAAATTTAAGATTTACACAGACTGTCGTCCATTAACGTGGCTATTCAATTGCAAAGATCCATCATCACGATTGGTAAGATGGCGATTATTATTAGAATCATATGAGTACAGTATTCATTATAAACCTGACCGAATAAATTCGAACGCCGATGCACTTTCGCGAAACCCTGTATTACTAACCGAAGCATAAAAAACAATAGATGACTTCATCAAATTCCATTACATGAATACGACCATATACGACGTTCCTTTGATAAAAGAAAACGTTTTCAGCAAAAATCCAAACGTGATATTATTCTCGAAAGATTTCAGCGAAGAAAATAAATACTTCAGTAACATAAGTCAGCAATATGATTTGAATAAAATAAATGTAGACTCCGTCGAGCAGTACGACGTTATAGTATTGAATAACTCAGATAAGAAAACGTACTTACTCATCACTCATTTGAATCATTTCGACATACCCTCATCAAGAGATATATTTTATTCGCTTACGAATCTTTACGATAAATTGCAAACTGAAAACGACAAAAAGATTTTTATCAAGAATTTTTTATTTTATAATCCAAATTTGAAATTGAACTTGATGCAAGAAATGATATACTTTATTTTTAATGACGAAATCGAAGTGAATTTTATAGACTCACAAAAGATAACTCCGAATTCGACTGACGAAATAAAAAGGATTATATTCGAAAATCATTCTACTTCTATAACTGGACATCCTGGTTACTCCAAAACTTATAAAAGAATAAAGGAAAATTATAAGTGGACAAAAATGAAAAAAGACATAAAAAAGTTTATTAATGACTGTCAAAGTTGTCAAAAAAACAAAACTAACCGACATCCAATCAGAGCACCATTGCAAATAACTTCAACATCAAGTCAACCTCTTGAAAAATTATTTCTCGATGTAGTTGGTCCCTTGCCGTTAACCGAAAATGGAAATAAGTTCATCCTTACTTTACAAGATGACTTAACTAAATTTTCTTATGCCTATGCTATTCCAAATCATGTAGCACAGACAATTGCCGATAAATTCTGCGAATTTATTTTACTGTTTGGTATACCAACTTCTATAGTTACAGATAATGGAAGTGATTTTACGTCAGATCTCATCAAAGAAGTTAACAAAATTTTCAAAATAAAACATATTACTACTTCTCCATATCATCCTAAGAGTAATGGCGCTTTGGAGAGAACACACAGTACATTAAAAGACTACCTCAAACACTTCATCGACGAGAATCAAAATTCATGGGATTCATTCATACACACAGCAATGTTCGCTCTGAATACTCAAATACACTCAACAACCAAATTTACCCCGTACGAATTAGTATTCGGACATAAAGTAATTGTACCGAACAAAGTCACTCAGAATCCAGAATTTCTGTACACATATGACGACTACCATAAAATGTTACAGTTGAAATTAAATAAATCTTTTGAAATTGCGAGAGGAAATATAATCAATTCGAAAGAAAAGTCAAAAAAATACTATGATCGCAAAACCAACGATTACAATTTCAAAATAGGTGATTTAGCTTATCTAGTTGACAAAACCACCAAGCCGGGTGTAAACAAAAAGCTCCGAATTATGAAGGCCCTTACAAGATAATTAAAATAAATTCGAATAATTCGATTCTACTAAAAATTAAAAACAAAGAAGTAACATATCATAAAGATTTGCTGAAACCATACATTGTTTCAGATAATGAAAATATTGATATCAACGCTGACCTATCTCAAGATGTGGATTCTAGCAATGTTGGTGACCTTACATTGCGTGGCGAGCCAAACGCCGTATCAAGTGACACCGATCGACCTTAAAGCCGGAATCTTTTATCAAGACTTAGGCAATGTGAAACTATACAGCGATTATTTTACACTTCTCACCTTTTCCAACGGTACCTGTTATATAGAAAAACTCCATATAGTACAGTCAACATATAAAAAATCAGAAACATTATGCCAAAATTTCGAACATTCAGAAATTCATTTATTTCGTTGTACAGACTCCTTAAATTTATTCAGCATACAAATTCCTATTTTAATAAAAAAGCTTGAGACAATTACTCATTGAGTTGGTCATGAATTCGAAAACAAACGGAAACGTCGCGGTTTGTGAACGGAGTTTCAACTGCATTCAAATGGTTATTTGGTACCCCTGATGCCGATGACGGTCAATATTATGACGAGGCTATTAAAGCTCTGTTAGTAAAAATCGCGAGACACAAATTCTCATGCAACAACAAATTAGAATAATGTCTTCAGTAATTGAAAATTATAACAACTCTGTGATTTCGCTTCAAATAAGTGAAAATAAATTGAATGATAACTTCGAAAAATTCAATGAATTTTCGAAAGTCATTACTGAAAAAGTTAATAGATTCACGAATCTTGAACTCATCAATGATCATATGAATATATTATTACAATTGACTACAGAATTGAACGAAGAATATGATTTAATCATAAATTCGATTCTCTTTGCGAAACAGAATGTCATACATCCAAGTGTTATAAATCCTAGAGATCTTCAGAACGAACTTCTAAAAATAAAATTAGATTCAAATTTGATTTTTCCTGTTCCAATAAATTATGAGAGCATTCACAAATATTTTACTATCTCCACATTGCACGTCATTTATAATAATGATCTTTTAATTTTTGCTTTAAAAATACCGTTAACAAGTAATATTATTTATCATTTATACAATTTGATACCACTTCCGGTATCTGAAAACAATTCCAATATATATTCCTTCATATATCCCCCATATCCATTCCTACTTCTTAGTTCGACTAGAACCAGATTTGCTAAATTGAAAGACTTGTCTAACTGCAAGAAGATTGACGTAAATGCCAAATTATGCCAAGATCCAATAACATACCTCACTTCTCAAAATCCGAGTTGTGAACTGAAGTTAAAACTGAATCAGCTCACCAGAATTCCTGAAGATTGTCCAACAAAGACCATCAGACGTGGAAATATACCACCAACTTTCTCCAAATGAATGGTTATTCATTGTCACTCACCCGATATCAGCAACTATAACCTGTGAACCAAATGCAGAGACCTTCTACGATTTCACTATACAAAATGTAGGATTCCTGAAATTGCAACCAAAATGCAAATGTTTTACGTTGTCATCCGTCCTAGTATCCTCAACAAATCTCACCAAGAACTATACACACTTTGTGCAAAAAATCAGCATAACCAGCGACAACTGTTGTATAGAAGAGAGAGAAGCTATTAAAAACGTAATAATGGAGCCCCTACAGTTGAACAACATCAATTTAGATGAACTACGCCATGCCAAACACAAACTAGAAATGTTCGATGAAACTCTTCAGACGGAAATAAACAAGCCCTTCCTAAGAGAAAACCACACCTTATTCAACATCCTATTGTCGAGTATGGTTATTTCAATAATAATAATAGCCATATGTTGCTGTTGCTGTCGTTACTGTTGCAACTGCCGATGGATTCCATATATTGGTTCCTACCTACCAGCCAAGAGGAGACGATCCAAGAAACACTTTCAAGTCACCTACGATGACCACTCAATATCCAATAGCAACATTTTCATACATTCTGATGATCCGATTAACCCGAGATGCATCCAACCCGCAGAAGCACCACGCCAAGCGAGTTCAACTCCACAACTCCATGCCCCTTCCATCTTGGAAGAAGACGAAGACACCCGTTCTTACAGGAACCCATACCAACCTGTAAAATCACGTAGATCGATTTCCAGAGAAAAATCCAATTAATCAAGGTCATTAGCCATTGATTAATCTTAAGGAGGGAGATATGTTATGGTCCCCCGTTGCTGCTAGATGATGTAGTCCACGCCACTGGTAGCCTGCCCACACACACGTCAACTTGTACTTGGAGTGCATTTTGATGATCATTCAGATTCAGACATTCCAACCAACACATTCAGTAGTTTTGCATTTTATTTTCATTGTTCCAATATTTTATAAAGAATCGTTCATTAAATCTAATTCGAAAAGTCCATTGTGTCCATACTTCATTTCTTGGGAAAAAGAACCATTACAATAATACAATTCATTCTGCTACCAAATTTACCCCTTTTCAAATAATTAAAGGAAACTTAAATCATACAAACCCATTTGACAAGACAACAGAAAGAATAATGTCTGATTATATGGAAAAACATGATCGAAATATAAAAATAATAAATGATATAATAAAAACAAATAATGATAAAGCAAAATCAAAGCTAGAAAAGGTTAATATAGAAAGAAAAGAACCTCCGGAAATAAAACTAGAACAACAAGTTTATTTACATGACCAACAAAGAAGTAAAACAACACCACTTTATAGAGAGGTAGAGCCAATAGAAAATGAAGGTATTAAATTGAAAACTCGCAAAGCGACTTATCATAAACAACAACTGAAACCTCAACGTATTGTTTCAGATGCTAATGCAAATAATTCTCCTACTAGGGATAATTATGACGAGGAGACCAAATCAAGCTGAAGACTCTGTCTAATCCAATTCTTCCTTTTTCCCTTGGACAAGTAAGAATTACAACGCAAAAACATACATTTATTAAATATTTAGACTTGACAATGACAATGAAACAATTCAAAATTTGAAGAAAATAACATGCAATCAAAAAATAGTTCAAAAACAAATTCAAAGTATTGTTAACAGTTTGAATAAATATACTTTATTCCTACGTTTACAAAATGCTCTTGATACAATGATTATTGATAGTCAAAACATACTATTCCTTTTAAATAACATCGAAGACTCGATAATATTTGCAGAACTTAATATAGTTCATAGTGCCATATTACCAATCAATGAATTAGAAGAACTTATTAAAATAATGTTCACTCTATATAAAAATGGACTTCCAGTTTTCCAAAATATCCAATCTTATTATAAACTAATAAAAACAGAAATTCGACATAAAAATGAAAAGATTCTGTTTCTTATTCATTTTCCTGCACTCCGAGAGAACGTTTATGAGATATTCCATCTCTATCCTATCCCTATCAATAATAAAATTATTTTACCCCTAAAACCCTAAATAGTATTAAACTCGACATTTCACCACTATGCTGATGAAACCTGTATGAGAATCGAAGAAACGTGTATCCAACACATTGAAAATCAAATTTCAAGTAGTGACTGTATTCCTGAAATTCTTATGGGACAACTAACTAGTCAATGCCAGACAACGGAAATCCAAATCCAACAAGACATCGTCGAACCAATAACAAATGCATATATAATTGTTATTCCTCATAAGCAAATTCATATTGAAAAAATTTGCCAAGAGAATGGTTACGAAGAACTTACTCAACCTCAACTAATATACATTCCATACCATTGCAAATTGATGGTATTGTATATGATACTGTAGAAGAAACACCACTACAACTACCACAACTAGAAACTCTAGAGACTCCCTCAAGAGGACATCAACCCCTGCATACACTAGAAAAAATCAACCTGGACGACCTTAGTCATCTCCAGAAGCTCGCTGAAAAAACGCAGTTACATAATCTACAACGATTAGAAGAAAATACTTCTTCCTATATTATTTTATATTCAATATGCATAATTCTTATTGTTCTATTTTTACTGGTTATTTTCAGACGACGAATAAGTAATTCCAAGATAAGATTATTTGCTTATTTATTTCCAAATAGAAAAAATGAGATCCCATTAGAGGAAATTCATTGTTCTGAAAATAACACATACGTATTATTTTCCTTCGCTTGTCCTCGATATAATTACATTGTAGTTTCCGTGAAACCTACTCATCAGCACGAATTTTTTAGATAATAAAAAAGAAAGAATGTGTGAATCATCTCTTATCGCAGCCCTTGGTCTGGTTATATTAATCATTCCGTTTTTCGTGCTCGTCAGTAACAGACGTGTTGAGTTTAGTGATTAGTGATATTTAAAACAAAAGTGATAATGCCAAAAAGGAAAAATTCACCCGATGGTAAAAGATGTGATCTAAAGAAGCTAAAACGACAGGTGGAGAAACTTCAGGAGCAACTGAATCAGATGCAGAACAGTGAATATTCATCCACTGAAAATACATCAGGTACGTCAGTTTTTGTTTTTTTCCCTTTATGTATGGATTCTTATCAGACACTAGCTGAACGAACTGAAATAATGAGGGATGTTATCGGTGATACTCAGAATGAAATCGGGGAACTTCCCTTTTACAGTAATTTTTTAAGGTACGAAATCGAGTGTTTTCTGTACCGTTGTAACTATGAAACCAAGTGATTTCATTTTTAGTAAGTTTTTCAGTACATACGAGATCGAGTGATTTCAATACTGTTGAAACCATGAAATTGGGTAATTTTCTTTTACAGTAACTACGAAATCGAGTGATTTCTTTACTGTTGTAAATATGAAACCGGGTGATTTCATTTTTAGTAACTTTCCAATTACCTAAGAAATCGAGTGATTTCAATACCATTGAAAATATGAAATCGGGTGATTTCTTTATTTTTCAGTAATTTCTCAGGTACGAAATCGAGTGATTTCAATGCAAATGCATGAATGCAATCGAGTGATTGTCATTCTTAGCAACTTTTCCTACCTACGAATTCGAGTGATTTCAGTACCGCAAAAAAAAAATTGTAATGTTATATTGTGACAGAATAATAAAATCGTATAAGAAAGTAGCATAACATTTTCTTATACAAGCTCTGTAATTTGATTACAGACTCGTCTGACAATGAAGTTCCAATCGACTACCCTGAAATGGCAGAGGAAACAAAAGATCCGTTAGACCTAGATATACAGATCATTGAAGACGATTCAAATATTGAGGGGGTACAAAACTTCAGTGCCTTGGGGTCAAGGCCAGACTCTAATAACACAGAAGGACAACCCGTTCACGAAGAAATTGTTATACGTTGGGATGCTTATTTAAAAATGGGGCTAACCAAGGATCAGCGAGAAGAGCTAATCCATCAATACAAACTACCATCTAATTGCAAGGCATTGGCCCCCCCTCAATTAAATAATGAAATAAAACCATGCTTGCCCAAAATTGCTTCTGAAAACGATGTTTTCATGACTGCCTTACAGCAACAAATAGCTCATGGGTTATCAGCGGTAGGAGCAGTAATAGAACAATTGTTACAGACTCAGGACGAAACAAATAATGTTAAGTCCTTAGCAGATGCCTGTCAATTATTTTGCAATGTGCATCATGCAATTTCAACACACAGAAGACACAAAATAATGCCGCATCTCAACCCAGAGTGCAAAAAGGTTGCAAAAGCCATGGAATTGGATGAATATCTATTTGGTAAAACCTTCACGGAGGCAGTCAAGAACGAACAAGCTATAAAAAAAGCAAGCGTCGATCTGAAGAAAAAAGCTTGGCAACCATCCACCTTACCAGGTCCATCAGGAATTCAGAAACATCCTTTAAACTATCAGCGCTTCCAGTACAAAGGAAAGTTCAAAGGAAAAAGGAAGGAGAGGAGGCTGCCAGATCGAAACAGGACGAAGCAAATAAAGGAAACCAGAGCGCATCCGTACTATCGGAAGTAATCCAATCAAAGTCGGGAAGCACATATGCAGGTAGCCTCAAAAACTTTTTAAGTGAGTGGAAAAATATTACTAAGGACCGAGTGGTCCTAGAATGGGTTAAGGGAGTAAAAATTCCCTTTTGCTTGAAACCTAGGCAATTTCAAGAACCGAATGTAAGAATTCCGCCCAACACATTGACAGACTATTTAAAATCTATTGAAGGTTTTATAAATATAGATGCAGTCACAGAATGTCGTCCACTACGAAACCAGTTTTTGTCTAGTTACTTTCTAGTTAAAAAACCTAACGGAAAGAACAGATTTATTTTGAACCTTAAAAAACTCAATCATTTTATAAGAGCTCCACATTTCAAATTAGAAGATTACAGGACAGTACTAAAACTTTTAATACCAAATTGCTACGTTTCTAACATAGACCTGAAAGATGCATACTTTTTAGTTCCAATAGAGAAACAATACCGCAAATATTTACGGTTCCGATTTAACAATAAATTATATGAATTTAAATGTTTACCCTTTGGTCTCAATATAGCTCCGTACTTGTTTACAAAACTTTTGAAACAAATCGTAGAAATGCTCCGACTTATGGGTATCATTACGGTTTTCTGTTTGGACGATATTCTCATTATAAGTAACAGTGAGATAGACTGTAGAAATGATACAAATATGGTGGTCAAACTTCTTGAAAACTTAGGTTTCATTATAAATTTGGAGAAAAGTACGCTGCAACCTCAGCAATGTATAAAAATTTTAGGATTTATATATGACACAATACATATGCGCATATCACTTCCCCAGGAAACAATACTATCTGTTAGAAAAAATATTTCTATTTTTGAAAAGAATAATAAATGTACTGTCAGAAACTTTGCAAAATTAATAGGAAAACTTGTAGCTTCCTGTCCAGCTACAAAATGCGGTTTTGTACATATAAAACCATTTGAAAGAATAAAACATTTTTTTCTAAATGGTGATATTCAAAATTATGACAAAAAAATTACATTCCCAGATACTTTGATGCCTGAGCTGAATTGGTGGAATAGCAACATAGGAATAGGTCAAAATATTAAACCAGATGATTTTGCAATGGAAATTTGTTCAGATGCGTCCCTCACTGGTTGGGGACTTTTTTGTGAGGGACGTAGGTGCCATGGGTTTTGGAACAGCCATGAAAAACATATGCATATTAATTATTTAGAGATAAGAGCGGCATATTACGCTTTGAAGTCCTTAACTGAAAATAAACGAAATATTCGTATCTTACTCAGAATAGACAATCAAACAGCTATTGCATGTATAAATCGAGGTGGAAGCATTAAATACCCGTTGTTGAACAAAGCAGCTACTGAACTGTGGCAATGGTGTGAGGAAAGAAATATTTCAGTATATGCTACATATATTCCATCTTCCTTGAATACTGAAGCTGACAAAGAGTACAGATCACTTTCCATCGACACAGAGAATATGAATTGAACAATAGAGGTTTCCAACAAATTGTAGATAAGTTTGGGATCCCCGAAATAGATCTATTCGCAACAAGAATTAATAAAAAATGTGAAAAATTCATTTCATGGTTTCCTGATCCAGACTCTTTTTCAGTCGACGCATTTACTGTAAGATGGTCAGCATACTTTTTATGCGTTTCCCCCGTTTGCAATTATAACAAAGGTATTGGAAAAAATTATACAAGAAAAGGCTTTGGGCATCATCGTTGTTCCATACTGGCCATCACAGCCTTGGTACCCAGTTTTTCAAAAAATGTTAATAGAAGAAAGCATTCAGTTTAAACCAAATGAGTTTTTACTTATTTCCCCTTTCAGGGAGAGCCATCCACTTTGCAGGGAGATTTTCCTGGTGGCAGGGAAATTATACGGAGGTGCTATTTGAAAAAAGGTCTACCAGTTGCTGCAATATAAATTATGATGGCATCCCTAACAGAAGGAACCCTGAAGCAGTATACGGCATGTCTCAGAAAATACTGGGAATTTTGTAGAATTAAACATTCAAACCCTTATGAATATGAGCTCAGCAATTACTTACAATTTTTAACAGAGGTATCAAATACTGGCAACTCATATTCAGTTCTTAATTCATACAGGTCAGCTCTTAATTTAATATTCAATCCAATACACCCTGCTGATGAAAAAATTATCAACAGATTTATGAAGGGTGTTTACAACATACGTCCACCAAACCCCAAATATAACTGTATTTGGAACCCGGATAACATTTTAAGGCAATTAGAAAAGTGGTTTCCTTCAGAAAATTTAGACCTGGAAAAACTAACATATAAATTAGTTACCCTCATGGCCCTAACAACGGCCAGCAGAGTTCAAACTCTTTCGTTGATTAAAATTGAAAACATTTCAAAATCAACAGAAAAAATTGAAATTAAAATCCCAGACAGGATAAAAACATCCGCTAAAGGTACACCGCAACCGCTACTTGTTTTTCCATATTTCAATAGTAAACCTGAGTTATGCGTGGCAGCCTCGACTATTATGTTAAAAAAACAGCAGTTTTTCTTAAAAGGGAAACAGGGCTCATCTTAACTCATAAAAAGCCTTTTCATGCAGCATCCTCACAGACCATAAGCCGTTGGATCAATAAAACACTTTTACTAGGAGGTGTGGATACCTCGACCTTTTCAGCTCATAGTGTACGCCACGCTTCAACTTCTGCAGCCTTAAGAGCGGATGTTAGCATAGATCAAATAAAAAATACTGCTGGATGGACACCTTCGTCCAATACATTTTTCAATTTTTATAATAGACCTCTTCAGAAACCAAATGATTTTTTTGCAAAAACTATATTAAAATTATAGGCAGACTCTGTGACAAAAGAGGCAGTTTTCAAATTATTATGTATATATATCTATAATATATGTGGCTGCTATATATATATATATATATATATATATATATATATATAGTGTTAATAGAGTACACGTTTTGCTTGCTGCTATACCCAAAAATTTCCTGCTTTGTATCCTAACTAGTCAGCAAAGACTACCCTTCTACTATATATATATATATTATATATATATATATATATGTATATATGTGTATATATGTGTATATATATTTTTTTTGTTTGTTTTTTGTGAACATTTTCACAGTTGATAGTTACTTATGGATTCAATAAATATGTTTTTTGTATAAATCGCCTTTTGTACTCTGAACATCTACAATGTAACTATATCGAGGACAAGCGAAGGAAAATTAACAGATTAATCGACTTACCTTAAGGAAGATTAATCCTAATTTTCCGAGCTTGTCCGAAGATATAATTACCCAGCCCACCCTTAGGTATATAATATAGCCACATATGCGGCGATTTTGTTACGACCACTTCAAAAGAATGATTAATATAACCAGACCAAGGGCTGCGATAAGAGATGATTCACACATTCTTTCTTTTTTATTATCTAAAAAATTCGTGCTGATGAGTAGGTTTCACGGAAACTACAATGTAATTATATCTTCGGACAAGCTCGGAAAATTAGGATTAATCTTCCTTAAGGTAAGTCGATTAATCTGTTAATTTTCCTCTTAATGACGGAGGAGTGATATAATATCTATCTATGCACCCATTGTTTAATATTGTTTACTATGAATTGTCGAATCTGCACTTTTATGACTATATAAATAGAATGATGCTTCGATATCGGATTTTTATGCAGCACGCTAATATGTAGCAATTGTATTCGCTTTTGAAAATAAAGAATTTTTAAAAAACCAAATCGTTGTCCAGCAACTTTAACTACTCGATACAATGTTTATACCTACTTATACATAGTGGTAAAATAAAACTTTTTTTTTGTGTGTTGGCATCAAAGCAGAGTTATTTTTGCCACAGATTTTTTTTATGATAGTTAATTAGATAATAGCTATTAGTTAATTAGAT
This sequence comes from Chrysolina oricalcia, assembly GCA_944452925.2. Taxonomy (NCBI): domain Eukaryota; kingdom Metazoa; phylum Arthropoda; class Insecta; order Coleoptera; family Chrysomelidae; genus Chrysolina; species Chrysolina oricalcia. The sequence goes on from OX101825.2 coordinate 37,659,768, forward strand.
AATAAAAGATTTAAATTGAGATTTGTTCTCTGATCAAAAATTCCACAATTGTTCTATAAATCTCTTCCTTGAATGTGCTCAGCAGAATAATGATATTTGTTGGCAGTTGGACACCTTGGGTTATTAATTTATTTAAAAATTCCAGCCGGTGAGTGTTATGGAGATTACAGGTGAAGATCAAATGATTGATATCTGCTTCTGATGAGTTATTGCAAGGGCAGATAGGGGATATGTTTACCCCAATTTTGGCTAGTAGTAGAAGTTCTTTGGGGAGGCCGCGACCGCAGCCAGGCAAGTAGGCCCTCATGGACCCTTTTTGCCATTTTGCCAATTTTGGCTATATGTGTGGGGAAGCCTCCATGATTCAGTTTCAGTCTTGTTATAGTGGCAGAGTAAAACCTCGATATTTTAAAAGTATCGAGATGCTGAATGTTTCGAGGAATCTGGGGATGAATGGATACATAAGGGTTTTTGGAAGGTGATACAAAGTCTACCCAAAGTCTAAAATAAAACTTATTTAAAACTTCCGCGACATGAAGGATATCACAACATTTACCCCAGAGACTGGGGCAAATGTGAAGAAAGATTATATTTTTGTTGTAAATCGTATATTCCGTAGTCTGAGGCAATTGTATGATAATTCAAATTAAGCTCTCTATTTGTGTAATTTTTATAATTTATTTTGTTAAAAAATAACAAAAATGTGAACTTCTAGAAAAAAATGCCAGAAAAAACAAAGGAAACAAAAAGCTAATCAAATTTAACACAAAACACTCTTAGATGTCTTAGAGTTAATGGTGAATGTTAAAGTTTTTAAAGAAAATTGAAAATTTGTACATTCCACGCCTATCAACGATTGGATCAGGTAGTACTTTTATATCCTGTTAAGTACATTATCAATGTCGGCATTTATTGGCCATACAAATTTGTTTCCTTCAGGTAGTGTGAATTTAACTATCCACCCATCATCTGTATATTCTGATACAAGTACCACATAATGTCTGATTATCTTTTTTGGGCAATATTTTACCAATACCTAACTGCGTTATAAATTGATGTTCGGCCTGCTAAAACATCAGACATTGCAGTGTTGAGATCAGCTGCCGAATATTTTCCAAAAGCTTTTCTTTTGTAGCAGCGAACCCTAACAAATAAAGCTTGCAAAACTTGCTCCACAACTGTTTGAATTTACTGTTTGAGTAATCCAGGTTTGAATCCAAGAAGTTGTACAAACGGGGTAAATGTGATATACTATGACACATGTGGCCCAACCTGTAATAATACATTTACCCCACAACAAAATTCCAAGGGGCAAATGTGTTATAGCAACATTTTGAGGTCAATATTGCGTTTTTTATTGTAATAACATATACCATACGTTTTTTCAAACAACTATGAAGTATATAAAAATTAGAATAATATTCCTACATACCGAAAAAATAATATATTATTTCACCAACGCAACGGGGTAAATGTATAAAAAAATCTGTGTTGAAGTGAAACGCACTCTTCGCGTATCTGTTCTCAAATGAAATCCAAGTTTGGATTTCCACGCCTTGTACTGGTGGCTCACTAGACTAGCATATTTTGGGCGCCGGCTAACAGGTGGCACAAGCATATTCATACAAATAGTGAGTTTCAAACGTACTATCGCAATTGCCCCATTACCACCTTACCTATGATTTTTGGACATGAAATAATTTTGACAGGAAAATTTTTCAAAAAAAATGCATTCTTCGTTTGGAATTGAAAAATATTTGACAAATGTTTCAGCGTTTCCCATATAAAGAATCCCGGTTAATTTGTCTGAATTTTAATCTTGTAGTGCTCAACTTCCTCAACAAAAGTGTTCATGGACCCATCTTCCTCCTATGAGGGGTTCTTCGATTGCATAACGGCGAATAACAACAGATGAGCTGAGTATCTGTAGATGAATGTAAAATATCCCATATATTCGTTTACATTAATAGACCAAGAGCCCGTGTCACTATATTTGGTAGTGATAAGTTCACGCCCATCGACCACTGAAACTTGTATTATTGATGTCGACGATGCTACAGAGATTATCGCCATACATATTTTCCGGGGCGAAGTTAGGGTAGGGGTCTTACCGATCTGTTGCAAAAAAGGGAGAATTTTTTTTCGTAAGTAGGTATACGACTCGGAGTATTGGGAAAGGAAAGATATCAGGAAAATAATTCGACGCTCGTTGATTGTCAGTCGCCTACATCGTGGCGTTCACCCGCTGCATCCTTCGAAATATGTAAGAAAAGAAAACAAAAAAAAAAAAAAACAATTCACAACTGACAATGGAGAGGATCTTACCATAAGCATTTCAATAACACAAATTTCTCAGGCCAGCCTTTTTCAATAGGGCGGAAGGGCGCTGGGCTCACCTGTTTGGGAAAAATGTCTAAGTATTTTTTTATGGTAAGCTTTTATTTCAAAATTTAGGGACAAGTTGTCTATAATGCATAAATTGAGAATCTATTAGCGTCAGTCACGTACTACGTGGCAAAAAGGTACTGGACCCTTGGAAAGGTACACAAATATTCAGGTATACTTCAATATTTTAAGTTTATGCTCAAAAAAATCACACAACGTTAGTTGTACCACCTTATTAAATAATTTGTCGCCTAGAATCATGTAAAGTGTGGTAAAGGCCCGCTAAAAATTGAAAACGTGATATCATCGGGAATGCGCTACAAAATAGCGCTTAGCCTCCTATTTCGAATTTTTATGTATTAATATCCAAAAGCGCTGGGCCCACCTGTTTGGGAAAAATGTCTAAGTATTTTTTTATGATAAGCTTTTATTTCAAAATTTATGGACAAGTTGTCTTTAATGCATAAATTGAGAATCTATTAGCGTCAGTCACGTACTACGTGGCAAAAAGGTACTGGGCCCTTGGAAAGGTACTAAATATTCAGGTACAGTTCAATATTCTAAGTTTATGCTCAAAAAAATCACACAACGTTAGTTGTACCATCTTATTAAAGAATTTGTCGCCTATAATCATGTAAAGTGTGGTAAAGGCCCGCTAAAAATTGAAAACGTGATATCATCGGGAATGCGCTACAAAATAGCGCTGAGCCCCCTATTTCGAATTTTTATGTATTAATATCCAAAAACGTCGAAAGTTATTCACGAACTTGTTTTTTAAGTATGGCAATATTTGCAACACGTGTTTGGACTGTTGATTGCATTTTTCGATTTTCCTGAAATCTTTGCTTCCGCAATACCTTCAGTCGTATACTTACGAAAAATTTGGCTCACTTTTTTGCAACAGATCGGTATTCGCCCTACCCTAACTTCGCTCCGAAATCATGTATGGCGACAATCTCTGTAGCATCGTTGACATCGATAATACGAGTTTCAGTGGTCGATTTGCGTAAACTTATCACTACCAAAAATAGTGACACGGGCTCTTTCAAGATAGGAACACAGAGTGACCTCGGGTTAAACCGTGAAAAGTTTAGGATTGGTTTTTAGGTAAAAATAAGATTTTTTCTTCCTACAAGCTATTGTCCTATCTTGCCTAATTTTCAAGATACAGGATCTCGAAGGTTTTGGAAAAATTTAATTTTTTATCAATTACTCAAAAAGCTGATCGCTGATTTTGATAAAACTTTGCATGCTTATTTGAGGTAAAACTGTGGCATCTTTTGGTGTACTTAGTATAAAATTATTATTTCCAGTGTCGTACACAACAAAACAATCAGAGGGGAGCAAAGGAAAGCATGGAGGAAGTTCTGTGAGGACATAGACCAAACCTCAGAAAGTGCCAGACTCCACCACATACTCTCCAAAAACCCCATAAACCCAGCGGGGACTCTCAAAAAACTCACTGGAGGCTACACAAATACCGGGAAAGAAACAATTGAACTTTTGCTCAAAACCCACTTTCCAGGATCTACCATTGTCACAAATCCCAGAATTGAAAACCCTGTCAACCTTCAACTAAGAGCGAACAGGGCTGATTGGTAGGTGGCAAAGCGGATCGTAACATACCCGAAAGTAATATGGGCAATAAACTCTTTCAGCCCATATAAATCGCCTGGACCAGATGGAATATTCCCTGTCCTACTACAGCAGGGAATTGAAGATCTAGCACCAGAACTATGCAGACTGTACAGGATGAGTCTAGCACTTGGCTGGATACCACAAACCTGGAAATCTGTGAACGTGGTCTTCATTCCGAAACCTTGCCGAAACTCATACGACCAGGCCAAGGATTATAGACCAATAAGCCTATCAGCCTTTCTTCTGAAAGGACTAGAAAAACTGATAGACAGGGACATACGGGAGGCAGCTTTCATAGACCGGCCATTACACATAAACCAGCATGCTTACAGGAGAATCGTGCGAGACGGCCCTGCACCAATTGGTGTCAAGGCTGGAGGACACTCTGGCGAAAAAAGAAATAGCACTATGCACTTTTCTAGACATCGAAAGAGCCTTTGACAATACATCCTTCGAAAGTATGGTATCAGCGGCCAGGAGGATAAGCGTTAATGAAACCACCTGCAGGTGGATAAAGTCAATGCTCCAAAACATGATATTAGATGAACTTCTGGAATCTTTAAACAATCAGGGATACTACTCCCAAGGTTATGCGGACGACATAGTTGTCCTCGTACAGGGAAAGTATGGTTTCAGCAACAAAAATACACCCACGTACAACTTCGGTTTTAGTGGGATTCTCTGTGTTTGTTTGTAAGAAACTATTACACTATAAAAATGTCTTCTATGTGGATATATTTGCAGAATAAACATTATTATTATTATTAAAAAAATAAAACTCAAATTTCATCAAATTGGTTTCGACGAATTGCATCGAAAACTAATTTCGAGTGTACATCTGGATCTTGCTTCCAGTAGAGTCTCCTATATGGAAGAGGGTGGTAACCTGACAGCAGCATCACTCCGACGAAGGTGTGAATTTTTTTCAGAAGTAGCTTTGAAATTGTGAACTAATTTTTGCATGGCGTATCTATTCGTCTCGGTTACAATCTGATGTAGTAAACTTTCTGAAAAATAAGCCCTGAAAGCGTCGGTAGGACTTTTGACAATTTCCTCCAAAAGATCTTCTGCCATGGGTCGGTATTCGTATTCGGGTTCAGGAATGTTTGAAGATAACTTATTGATCTGAGGCTTCCATGTACGTTCAGTAGGCTGTTTGCTCTTAGAAAGTTTGGATTTGACCGTTTTCTTCGAAGTAGTTGGTTCAGATTCTTGACTGTGGTCCTCATCTTGTATGGATGCAATATCGTAATCTTCATCGTATTCTGAATACCGCACTGCCACCTAAGGCGGAAAATGCGAGCAGGAAGATGATCAATACCTACCTCTTCATCCGACAAATCAGAGTCCTTGTCTGTGTCTGCACCAGGAGGCTCTTGAGGGGGGCATATAGCTATAGCGTCAGGTAGTATTTTCTCATCGTCATCAATAAGATCAATCAGTTGATGGAATAGTAACCCAGTACCATGTTTTCCGCGTGAAAACCTGTCGAAATAATGTCGAGAAATCCAAATAATGCCACAATTGAATTCATTATATTCCCACTGGCAACTTTGGTTGCCATCAAGGTTTGCACGTATATCAAAACCTTCACATATCATGAAAATATTATTGGGATATTGAAATATGTTGTCATGCGCATTTTGTATAGAATCGATATAAAAACATGGATATAAATACTCTACAAAACTTTGATACTCACAAATACTCATCGACTGCCATTATGGTGAACAAACTAGGTCGAATACACTGAATAAAACGTAACACACACTGTAACTGTGCAACAATAACTGAGCGACTGCTATGCTATATGAGGGAGAAGACATCATTCTGGTGTGTTCAACCAATAAAAACGATCCAACGGTGAGCATGCGTTAATTGATTAATTCGAGTTTTATTGATGAAAAACTTTTTTTGTTATAAAAACTTTGACACCCTGTATTTCGAAAACGATGCAAATTAGGACACGTGCTCATTAGATTTTTTTAATTTTTACCTAAAAAATCGATCCCAAACGTTTTGGTCACCCTGTATTGAGTCGTCTCGATTTACTTAAACTTATTCACATATCTATCTACACAGATACAATTGAAAATATGTAACATCAATTCTTTATAAATATTCTTTCTGTCTATTTCTCGTCTCTTTCAAGTATTCAAAAAACTCCAACCCACAAAAGTTTTACCTAAGATCCACTATTATTGTTCCAGTATTTATATATCGGAATAAAATATTTAATGGAGAAAATAGGTACCTATTTTTGAAATAGATACAGAATATCGTCGTCTTAGTTTTCAATGACTTGTACATCTTAACAACTCAGGCATAGAGAGTTAAAATTTCACCCACCAAACATATTAAAAAACACTTATATTGTTTATAGGTACCTAAATTTTTGACTTATCAAAGCACTAAGGTGCAATAATTTGACCAATAAATATTTAATCTAATCTAATCTAATCTAAAGGTTTTTCGTTTGATTGATATATTTTTCTGTTATATTATGATGGGCATTTTTCACAGAATTAAACAAACTAGAAAGGTAGGAATTACTGAAATACGAATTGCGAAACCACATGCATGCATTACCAATTGCTAGCCGGAACCCCTAACGAATGATCCCGAGTCGATCCGGAGTGTGGTGTGTGGTTGGTAAGTATAATGGCGGGACGTTTAAAAGACAAGAAGGCAAACTGAGTTGAAAATGCTTGAATTTGTTTTTCGCACTAGCTGCTAGCTGGAATCCCTAACAAATGATTCCGAGTCGACCCGGAGATTGGTTTGGTGCGCGATTGGTCACTATAATGACGGGACATTTAAATGAAATTTAAATTACTTGAAAATGCGTGAATTTTTTGAGCAATAAAACCTATAAATGAAAATTCTGTTCATCCCATCTCATGTGATGGTCAATCATCACTCCCAAATATTTCAAAGAATGTGATTTTTCTTATTCCTGGACACCTGAGGTTTTGCTGTGCCCAATCAATTTTATAAATTGTCAGCATCTTATCTTGTTGGTCTTCAGAAGAAGGTCGAAGGCAATGTATTTGATTTTGGTCACATTCAAACTTAATTTATTATATGTAATTTAATCAATGCATAATGTTGTATATTCCCATATCAGCTTTCTTTTTCCTACGATTTTCATCTTTTAATAATATCATGTCATCAAGTCATCAAGTCATTTGCAACTGAGATGAGATAATCATTCAAATTACTTCTATGTACAATTTCATGTTTGTAGACAAAGAATAGTATTGATCCCAATACAGTCATATACAATAGGTACGGAGTAGGTGCTTATTAAAATCAAAATTTTGTGTTTTTAAGACAAATAACCGTTGAAGAGTCTTAGTTTGACTCAGTATAATCATTGTTTAAATAGAAGTAAGATAGTTAGCCAACCTTATGTCGTAACTTCAGTGATCTGGCCTCTAAGTCATGTCGTAACTTGATTGAAACAATGGTACAGTATTAAAATCAGGGTAACTTGAAGAACCCTGCATTAAAATGACGTCAAATATTCATGTTTGTAACTAATCACGCTAGATGACACTATCGTTTGGGTCTATTGCCGATTCCACAGGCATTGACTAACTATCTCACTTCTATTTGAACAATGGTAAAATCAATAGAGTTTATTCAATGTTGATAGATGCTTGTTGTCAAAGTTGTTATTGATGTTGTCATGAAAAAATAATATATACATGTCAGACTTTCATTAGTAGTTGTTCACTATTTCAGATCCCATAATTACCTCACATCAATAGGTTATGGACCCAGATCGAGTTTAGTTCTAATTTTCTTCACGTTGAAAGATTTTGAGATGTATAAAGTAATATGGAAGTATAAGATGATGATTCCCCTCAGAGGTGTTCCAGGAGCACTGCAGTTATTGGAAGGTAAATTAGTTTTGCCTCAGCCACCTGCAAACAATCCAAGTACTGAAGGAAGAAAACAGTATGAGGACAGCACGCTACAGTACACCAAAGCAGATGTAATACTCCCCTTATACTCACAACCAATATTACCGAAGAAACTCTTACCAAAGTCATGAGATTTTCGACTGCATATGAAGTATGGATAGAAATGCATAGGTTGTTCGACGGTAACGTAGAGGATGAAACCTATGATTTGTGATTCCAATTCTTCAGTTATAGAAGAGAAAGTGGAGATGATATAGCTACCCACATGTCGAAACTGAAAAATATTTGTAATCAACTTCAGATAGAAATATCAAAAGACAGATTAACAACGAATTATTCTTACAGTTTTGACCTTCCTGAGCTTCTACTGATTTGCAAGATCCTAAACAGTCTACCTGAGGAATATTTTTTTGTTCAAATCGAGCTGGATTCTCGTATCAAAAGCTGAAAGAACAGTTGACAATCTAACAAATCAACTCTGTTCATATGAAAAAGCTATGATAAACAAAACTGAAGATATCAATAAGTGTAGACTTCCTTCCAATAACTCAAACTTCCTTTGTAAACGAACTATTTATTGGTACCCAGAAAGAACACTCTAACAATACTTAAGCTATGCCGACCGGGAATAGAATGAATCCTCTCTTTATCTCTCCACTCTACGTAATAATATGATGCGTCTGGTCTCTGACTCAGCAGCACAGGCACGTCTCAGGACCGCACGGCCATCCTACGAATCTTTCGTCCTCGAAAGGTGTGCCTGTGAAAGAAAAAAAAACATGATCAAGCATACTTGGTGTCCGTAAAAAAAATGTATCGAAGTTAGTTGTCTCACAGGATGAGTGAGAGCCTAGACGGCTATCAGTTATGTCCTGGATGACTATCCGAAGTATACCTCAGATGGCTCTCTGTTTTGCCTCCGATGGCTATCTCTTACCTATGCCTAAGATGGCTATCTGTTATGCCTCAGATGGCTATCGCTTATGCCTCAGATGGCTATCTATTATGCACCAGATGGCGATCTGTGATACCTAAGATGGCGATCTGTTATGCCTTAGACGGCTGTCTGTTTTGCCTAAGATGGCTATCAGTTAAGTAACTATATTTACCTCAACAATTTTGAATTTTGAACAGTTTCATATCCTCCGAAGCAACAATTCCTTTATATGGTCGACTGGACCTTTCAGTGTGAATATCCTCTATGACTCGATATCTATCGTTGGGTAAAGCTTCTGTGATTTGGAATGGTACTCGAAATTTTGGCAGTAACTTTTTGCTTTCATTATTTGCTGGGAAACTAGTCACTTTGGTGAGAACTAAATCGCCAACAGCAAAAAGTTTGGGTGGTGAGCGTTTTTGGTTGAAAGTGATGTTTTGTTTCAGTCTATTAGTTTCAAGACTTTTAGCTGCTTGTTTCCGAATTTTTGTGACGTCTACGATGTCTTCGTCGGAGCCATGATGTAGGTCTGCGTCTGATCTGAGTTGAAATCCCAGTAGTAGTTGTGCGGGCGAGTGTCGAGTAATTCGGTGTTTGGTACTGTTTAAACCTTGCTGGACCTGGTTGATGACGTTATCCCAGTTGTTTTTGTCTGTGCTGGCCCCTGTAGTGGCCAGCGCATCACGAATCGTTTTGTTCATTCTCTCTACCTGCCCATTTCCTCTTGGCATTCCTACCGCTGTTGTGAACAGCCTTATACCTTTTTTATCGGCATAGTTTCTGAATTCTTTGGATGTAATGTACCTGCGTCCGTAATGATTCGTTTTGGATTGCCGAGGATTGAAAATATCTCTTCTAGTTTTTCGGTGAGGTACTTGGCACAGGTTTTATGTAAGTATATTTGGAGAATCCATCCACAACAACGAGTAGGTACTTATTGTCGTTTGTAGTTTCAACAAATGGCCCCAGATGATCTAAATGTAATGTGTGATGCGGTCTCGCATAGTTGGGAATGGAATGTAAATAACCTGGTTTTTTACCACCATGTTCTTTATGATAAAGGCAGAAAAGAAACGACTGTATATACTTTTTTACGAATCTGTTCATCTTTGGGAACCAAAATTATCCTTTTATTCTGTCGATCGTTTTATCAAAAGCAAAGTGACCAATGTCATCATGGTTAGCTTTAACAATTTGCCATCTGCATATTTTTGGGATATATAATCTTCTACCAAATGGGGTTATTCTATATACTTTGTTACCGCGCAGGTCATAGTTTTTGAAAATGTCTTTGTTTTGAGTATTGTCGCCTTCTGATAAAACAACTTTGATTTCCTGGATATTTTTGTCCAAGGATTGGGCTTTTCGTACATAGTCATTTTCAGTGATTACCATAACCTGTGTTTCGGACTCATTTAGTTGGGGAAAATTGCGACTCAGTGCGTCGACATGTTTCATTCGACACCCTGACTTATGTAAAATTTGGAAAGAAAAGTCTTGTAAAAACATGATCCAACGTGCAATGCGAGGAATAATCGTTTGTTTATTCCAGGCATTTTTAACAGCATTTCAGTCCCTAAAAATAGTGAATTCATTTCCTAATAAATAATAACGAAATCTTTCTAGTGTTTTGACAATTGCGTGCTACTCCAATTCAAAGGAGTGATAATTTTTTTCGGTTTCTGTGGTTTGCTTACTGAAATAGGCTACAGGGCTTTCGATATCGTTTTCCAATTGAGTCAGGAAAGCTGCATATCCGTCTCGGCTAGCATCGGTGTATACTCTGGTGGGAAGATTTGGGTTGAATATTTTTAGGGCTGGTTTGGAACATATTTGTGTTTTTAAAAAATCTACTATTTTAGACTGAGTATGAGCCCAGTCCCATTTAGCATCTTTTTTCAATAGTTTCGTTGTGGAGCGATATTCTTGCAAAGTATCTAATGAACTTACGAAAATAACCAATAAGACTCAAAAATTGCCGTAATTGATGTTGGTTTTTCGGATGAGGAAAATTCATTACTGATTCTATTCTTAAGTTTGAAGGGCATATTTTATTGAAAGATAGTTCATATTCGAGGTATGTAATTTTTTCCATTAAAAATTTGGATTTTTTTAATTTAATGGTAAGATCGTAGTCTCTTAAGGCGGCGACTGACTTGAGCCGATCTTTGTAATGTAATGCTCAAGGCGAGCATTACATTACAAAGCTCGTTTTGTTGACGCCGCGAATGCTCATTTGGAATGCTCGGCTCAAACAGTGCTCCACTATTCAGACGGTCAGTAGGTTGTCTCATGGCAGACGTAGAAGTTGCTAGTGCTGCGTTTATTCTGATGGGATATTGCCACCGAAAGAAAAAAAAGGAAAAACGGTGGTGGCAGGCAGACTTATTTAGAGAAAGAAGTGTTATCGGTGGCGAGGCATTAATGAGTAGTATCCTTAAAAACCAAGAAATTAGTGGACAGTACAAAAACTTTGTTCGGATGTCTCCAACTGATTTTGAATATCTGCTCAAGTTAATTGCCCCAAGAATTGTGAAACAAGAAACTACTTTCAGAAAGGCTATATCAGTAACGGAAAGATTGGCAGTTATCAGAACGGTGGTTAACGGACACATCGGTTGCCCTTGGCAAAGTGTCGATGGATTGTGACCTTTTCATCATATAGACCGAACGATCAACAAAAAACCCACGCACTAAGTGGCTGACCACGAGGGAAAAAGAATCTCGCTCGGCTACCTCAATAAGATGGGCACGATGCGGAACAACTTCATTACACGCGATATTATTACAGTGAAAATGGCGTCACGTTTCTACGCCTCTGGAGACTCCTTCACCAGCTTACAATTCTTTTTTAAAATATCAAGACAGCGAATCGGATTTATAGTCAAGGAAGTCAGTGAAGCTATTGTAGCGGAATTACAACAAAATGTAAAGGTAAAATATTTTATTAGTATGTTTATAAACTTATAACTAACTTAAGAATTAAGTAGTTAAATCCAAAAAATCGTCATCTAATCATGGGCTTAGTTGATTATGTTCCTCCTGGGTATGTGTAACTTGGGACGAAGTTTGTGATGGAAGAAAAGTTGTGGTACATGAACGAGATGGATGTACAATTGCAGATGCTACCATATATCCGACTGACTGTTCTCTCTCTCCAGAGAGGTAGCTATGGTTGTATTCTGAATGTTCTCCTAGGTTTTGCTGCGATGGTTGTGGAGAAGGTGTTGGTACATATGTGGAAGTAGAGCTGTGAGAGGAATGGTTATGTGATTTTCCATATCCGTATTCATACCTTGAATCCATCCTTTCCAAAACACTATCATAACGACCCTGATCCGCATTAAATAGAATATTTGAAACGTGATGTTGAACAATGTTGCGCGTCGAACGTGAGTAGTTTCTCAACTTATTGCTGACAAAAAAACCATAACTGTCACATTCGTCAATGACTGTTCTTGTAGTCTCAGATTTTTGGGAAGCTTTCTTTAAAATGGTAAACGCGTCTGTCATCATGTCGTCAGTTGTTACTTTTTTTGCCTTCTTGCTACGAGGTGGATGGGATTCGTTGTCATTAGAGATGTTTGGATTTCTGACCATGGAATTAATTTCAACTGGTTCGTTTGTAGTCACTCCCACCTCTTCTGTCCGATTATCGTCCTTTTCGTTATCATTATTAATCTCAATCTGAAACAAAAACAATACCATATGTTCATTTTACAGATACCAACATCAGTTGAAGAATGGATCAGAATTGCAGATGACTTCTATAGCCAATGGAATTTTCCACATTGCCTTGGAGCACTAGATGGAAAGCATGTTGTTTTACAAGCTCCTATCAATAGTGGAAGCGAGTTTTACAACTATAAAAACTTTTTCAGTATTGTGTTATTGGCATTGGTCGATTCAAATTACAATTTTCTTTATGTCAATGTCGGATGTCAAGGAAGAATATCGGATGGTGGAGTATTCAAAGGCTGTGCATTACATAAAGCAATGGTAAACAAGACTTTGAATATACCGGAACCAGCTCCATTGTCGACGGGAAGAGCACTAACTCCCTATTATATTGTGGCTGACGAAGCATTCCCTCTTTCTGCAAATATAATGAAAGTGTATTCAGGTCTGTACAGGAGCGGAACCAGGTTGAGAATATTCAACTACAGACTCTGTAGGGCTAGAAGAGTTGTTGAAAACGCTTTTGGAATACTGTCGTCAGTTTTTCGAGTGTTAAGAAAGCCTATGCTAATGGAACCTGATAATGCTACTTCGGTGGTTCTTGCGATAACATCTCTACATAATTTTTTAAGGCGAAAACAAGAGTCTGCAAACTTATACACTCCTCCAGGTAGTTTAGATGAAGCCATCGAAGGACACATTAACCCAGGGCGTGGGAGACAAGAAGGCGAACCGACAACGTCACTGTTGCCTCTGACTAATCAGCCTAGAAGAACTAGCGTTGAAGTAAAAGAAATTCGTGATGAAATTGCACAGTTTTGTATAGCAGAGGGGTCGCTAACATGGCAAGAAAAGTATGCATAAATTACTTACAGTGTCCATAGTTGATCGTGGATTATTCCGATCCAGCACAAATGCCAAGGTTTTAAAAGCGAACCACGAACTTTTATAAGTTTCTTCGGTGCCTGTAATTCGAATATATATGTATTAGTGATGTGCTTCATTAGAAAAATAAATAAATAAATAATAAATGAAATAAAAGTTATACCTTTTCCTGTGCCTCTGCTCTTAGATATTTTTGCTTTTTATCTTCTAAGAGAGGCCAACAAACTAGTCATTTTGCGTTTGCACTCTTCTACTGTTGTCTCCACCTCGTCAGCCAGTTGCTGCCAGGCGTCATGTTTTTTAAGTTTGTTATAATGTTGTGGATCTTGAGGATCCCATAGTATCGGTTTATTCCGATAGAGATCAATAAAAAACAGAGTTTTGTCTTGAGACCACTCCATTATTTACTATCCAATAGACATATGTTCTCACTTTGGCACTTCATCGACTACTGATAGTTGAATACGTGAGTGTTGCTCTGAACGAACAGGTCGCGATGTGTACTGACTTGTAATGTAACAATCAAAGGAATTCGCCAAAAAACCGACAGTCAAGTGGAGCACTCGTGCTCCGTTCGCCGCTCGCCGTTCGCTTCGCGCTCGTTTTCCGGCACTGACTATCGAATATTCGTGTTACATTACATTACATTACAACGTTCAGTTACAAGTCAGTCCCCGGCTTTACAGTTTCTAGAACCTTCTGTAATATACAAATACCCTCTGATATTGTTCGTGAAGGAATAAGTAAATCATCTAAATACGGTATGACGTTGTATTGACGGAGAGGTAGAAATATATCGTTCATGAATTGTTAAAAAATTGAGGGGGCATTAGATAAACCAAACGGAACTCTGACATATTCATAATGCCCTTCTGACGTCACAAATGCAGTATACTGAATTGTATTTTGCTCCATAGGAATTTGGTGATACCCCGATGCCAAATCGAGACAGGAAAAATATCGATAGTCAGAGAAAGTGTCGATTATTTCTTCGATAACTGGCATAGGAAACTTATGTTTTACCGTGATGTTATTGAGTGTTCTGTAGTCAACTATTAATCTTTTTTTGTTTCCTTTTTTATTTATAAGTAAAGCAGGACTTGAGTAAGGTGACCTACTTTCCCTTATAATGTTGGCACTTAATAAATCTTTGATTATTTTTCTGAATATTACTTTATCTTTCTCTGTAGCCCTATACGCTCTATGCGTTACTGGCTTATTTGTTGTTAGTTCAATAGAAAGTAAAATATTATGAGCCTTGCCTAATATGTTAGAAGCCTCGAAAAAGCATGATTCGTAAGACCTTAAAAGATAGTATAAATTGTTTAAATCTTGAGCGATTATTTCACCATGTATGATATTCTGAAGGCCCTCAGGTTCTTTGGGTTTATTTATGAAATGAAGTGAATTGTCCACTCTGTAATATATAATATTTGGATTCTCTGTAAAATTGGTTCCAATCAATACATCAAATTTGAAGTATGAACTGTCAATTATATAATAGTTAATGTGTAGACAAACTTGATCGACTTTAGTTTCTTCTGAAATGAATTGTGTGGCCACGATACCTTTTCCCAAAAATCCTGAAAGCGTTACCGAATTATCGAGGTTGCGTATTTGAAACTTGAATTTTTCTACTAGCGATTTTGTTATTTGTTTTTTTAAACAATTTTTTTCTGTGACCTTTAATTTGACAAAAATTGGTGTTTGTGTCGACAAATTGAGCGATCGTGACCAGTGTTACCACATGCAACACAAATTTTCCCTTTATTTTCTCTGGCAGTTACTTTCCTTGTGGAAGCTTTATATTGACTTGTACTTGCTTCATTTCTAAAATGTTGAAACTGTGGTTTACTGTTAGAAAAATTCTGTGACACTTTTGGTAAAACACAGATTTCATTTTTGAGATATGCCCCCAGTGTATTCGGGTCGACCATATTTGAAGCCTCAACGGCAGCTGTTATATTGCTGTCAGTAATGGCTCCACAAATTAACGAAATTTTATCAGAATCCGAAAAGTTTACCTTAAGTTTGTTAATCTTTGCCAAGTGTTCAAAATAAAAGTCGTATAAAGAGCAGCCCTCGTTAGGTTTACGATTAGCGAGGTCCATTAATAACTCATATGCATTTCGACTAGCTCTAAAAGTAGATCCTAAAATATCTTTCCATTTTGCCCAAGAATGCAATGACCATTCCAAATTACATTGTATATAACTATCGTACCACATTTTAGCAGTACCTTTCAACTTGTTTAATGCTTGAAATATCGTAATATTGTCGGGCCATTTATATGTTGTTGCATTATACTGGATAATTTCTAGCCGGTCATTAACATCTATCACTTTAGGATCAAAGTCTGGTATTACCGTGGATATTCTCAAATTCAAATTTGTTTGCATTGATGACTGTGCCATATATGATTCAAGATTAGGAGGTGTATGACTTACAATTTCTCGCCTGTGCTCTGTTATTCTGGATTTTTTTGATTTTCTTTTACCATATTCTCCATCACTGCACTTGGAACTGCTTTCCGTAGAAGATGGCGAGCGTTGCCTCCTTGATTTTTTTCTGTGACGACCCATTTCAATTTCTGTCGGAGAAGACAACACAGCTACCATTCACCGAACACAACACTGTTCTTAACCACTTCTGATGTAGACTTCCTTCCAATAACTCAAACTTCCTTTGTAAACGAACTATTTATTGGTACCCAGAAAGAACAGTCTAACAATATTTGAGCTATGCCGACCGGGAATCGAATGAATCCTCTCTTTATCTCTCCACTCTACGTAATAATATGATGCGTCAGGTCTCTGACTCAGCAGCACAGGCACGTCTCAGGACCGCACGGCCATCCTACGAACCTTTCGTCCTCGAAAGGTGTGCCTGTGAAAGAAAAAAAACATGATCAAGCATACTTGGTGTCCGTAAAAAAAATGTATCGAAGTTAGTTGTCTCACAGGATGAGTGAGAGCCTAGACGGAACTCCACAAATAATACTTTTCAATTCTGAATATGATGAACTTCTTACTACCTGATTTCGTTAAGTTAAATAGGAATTGAACCAATTGAGAGTGAGTCCTCGGAAGCCATATTTTTGTGGTTTAAGCAAGTATTTCATTTTTTGATAATATACATTTATTCCAATAGGCGAGAATACAAAATCTTAAAAATATTTTGAATGGATTCTGCAGTTTGTGAAAACTGTGTTGGCAATTTCCTTTTTTATTTGTCGATTGTTTAAGCTTAAAAAAAAATCAAAAAAATTCAAATGGCTTCTTACTCACGCCATTGCAAATTGTTGTGAAGTACTCTCCCTAGAACTTCGAGCAACCAATAGCATTGCCGTTTCACGTCACAACCAACCCCGCCCTTTGGCTGATTGAGCTCGGGAGAATACGTCACAAAGAGCGCCAATATTAGTAGTTTTGAAATTTTCTGATTTTCAGAAACGAATGGGAAAGGTTGTAATTGAAATTTGACTCCAAAAATATTTTTTGTGTTCATTTATACAGGGTGTTTCAAATTAAGTCGGCACCATTGCCAACTCCGTTAATATTGATGTTACGAATTCGGTTAAATGGGCAAAAAAAAGAAGAAATTTTTTGTACTAGTGAAGAAATAAATATTTCGACATAAGTCGCTTATTTTTCAGTTTACAAAAAAAAGTCAAATGAGCTTTAGTGTTGAGAATGTTATTACGAATCGAAATGCATGAAAAAATATCATTTTATGAAACATTCTGAAAACGCGACTGTCAATTTTTCTTTGTTTTCGTTATCGAGAAGGCCATTAAAAATGCTACTAGTTTGCCCATTTAACCGAATTCGTAGCATCAATAATAACGGAGTTGGCAATGGTGCCGACTTAATTTGGAACACCCCGTATATACGTTGTGTGTTTTAAAGCATATTTGGAGTGAGGATTTTTTTTCGTGTCCTCGCCTATAGTGTAATCCAAAATCCGATATATCTAAAATGTATCCTGGGCCTTCGATGGAAACTTAATTGTTATCGGGAGAATATCTGGGGGTTGGAGATTTAAAATTTTTCACATGGAGAACTTTAATATGATACTTAATGATGATGCGTCAGGTCTCTGACTCAGCAGCACAGGCACGTCTCAGGACCGCATAAGGAAGTGCTAACAGCAGAAAAATCACATTGAAGCAGAAAGACTTACTACAAAAAGGACCTTTTTGCAATTATTGTAAATCAAAATTACGTCAGTGTGACAAGTGGAAAGCTGATGGTAGACCACCAAAACCACAAGCTAAACTATTCTCCAGAGAAAATAAAAAACAAAGTTCATTAGCTGAAACTAATACTGTTTTAAGGCCTTTGGCACACAGAAAGCGAACTCTCCGCGCGAACTGGTTCCAAAATCAGACCTACTGAGTACCAAGTACATGGAACGCGGACAGTACAGGCAGTATGAGTTGAATAAAAGGGTGTAACAAGAGGCAAGTACTCACTTATCATTTCACACATTTTTGTTTTCTTGAAGGGTAACTTTTCTATAGTACCGTGCCAGGTATAACATGCAGGAACTTTATATATCATGAGTCTTTTATAAATAATCAAAAGGAGAATTTCCTCCTACTTTTGATATTCCTTCAACCTGGAATAAAAAATTCAGTAAGCTAAGTTAATATGCATGAAGAAAATTGAAAAATTTTCATTGACAGTTGTCATATTTTTAAATGACAAATTTTTCCAAGCCAATCTCCAATATCACATACCGCAATTTAGCGATCATTTTGTGTGAAAAATATATTCTTAGATTATGTGTTCCTTACCATTTTTGGAAAGTTTTCGGGGATTGTAAGATAATTCTCAATTTAATAAATCTCCTCAATATTCTTGGCTGGTAATGCCAGTTTTTTCATAAAAAGTCTCCAACGAACTTGTAGATTCTAACCCTTTGAAAATTTGCAATTCTTTGATGGAGTCCTTCTAGGTTCTAACTCCTGATAAAATATCAGCTAGCACATTCGTGAGCAAATTTTGTTTCCTCAAAACCTGCGTACTAAATGTTACAAAAATTGCTGTAAGCTTTGTTAAAGTTAAATATGAAAATATATTCAAATTAATAAGAATGAGAGTCTGAATAAATACCAAAAGACAAAATGAATGAGATCTTGATATAAATATATATATTATATACAGGGTGGGTCACGGTCGATGGTACCTTAGACGTTAACGAAGAACGGGAAATAGGATCATTCTGAAAATGTGGTTTCTCAAGTAGTTGCTCTTGTTCTATCGATCTTAAATATTTTCAGCATTGCAGCGTTGCCGCTTATACCAGAAAGTAACAGCATCTTTGTTATTTCAAATGGCTCACCCTGTATATTACCGCATTTTTGAACTTGTTATTCCTTTATGTTCATTTCTGCCTGATACTCCCCTATACATATCTCTAACGATTTTTGAGATATTGGTTATTTTCCTTTTTTTTTATCCAAATCATAGCTCGAATTGAATATTTATTTCTGCGGTATTTGGATTCTTGGGAAGTTGCAATTTTGTGTTTAGTTCATCACGGTCATGTACATTGATTCTGTACAGGGAAGTTTGTTCTGCGTTATACAGGGTCGTTCAAAATTCATGATCTTACTGCTAGATACGAAAAGGGTTGGAAATGCGTTTTTTCAAATGGAACATCTTGTATATTATGAAATATCCTGAAAGATGACTAAATTCCCTTCGAATTGATAAATCATGTTCCTATACCTAAATAGCCAGAATTCCGAGATAATAGCAATTTTCACTTGTAATCTCCCAAGTGCTTGAATTATTGCCGGACATTTTTCGAGTACATGCATTTTTTTTAAATAACCCGAGTCGCGAAGCGACGATGTTAATTTTCTTTGAAAATTCATGTACGGGATAAATTTACGGCAATTATTTCAAGCACGAGGGGGATTCGGTAAGAAAATTTCACACCGAGAAATGAAAATCATCCAACAATTCATAAGAAATAACTAACTATGGTTTCACCTGAACTATTTATAACCACTGAAATATTGATATGTAAAATACACCCAGGAGGATAAAAATTTCCGGAAATTTTTAGGGTTGCCATGGTATCTAAACAAGAACGAATTTTTTGATTGGCTACAAAAGTGAGGTGTGAAATTTTCAAAAAAAATCGATTTATTTTTCTCATATTTATCTAAGGTGGCTATAAAATGTCATGATGGTACATGACATTATGAAAATTTGACAATTAGTGCACTATTAATAATATCGTTGTGTGTTTCTTAACGAAAGTGACTCAAAATTAATTGAAATGGAGGGAAATAACTATTCAAACGAAGTTCTGGTGAAATAGTTTATTCTTAATGGAAAATGTGAGGGAATTATAGCAAGAACGTGCAGAAAATTCAATGAAACGTACCCTGATTTACAACCTATGAACAAAAGGAAGTTTGTACGATTACAACATAATTTCGTTAATTATCTGTAAAAAATTAGAAACCGTTCACAATAAATTTTCAAAGTGCCGACCATTGGCTTCCAAACACTTCAAAATCCGCGTATTTGGAGATACAGTTGTAGCACTCCTTATTTCACTGGCATCTAGCTCTTCAATGCAGTTGATCACTCGTTGGCGCAGGTCTTGTTCACTGTGCACTGGTGTTATGTATACCCCACAAGTAAAAATCAATTGGCGTGAGATCGAGTGATCTCGCAGGCCAATTCCACGGACCCATACGTCTGAACCAGCGATCGTCAAACATCTCGAACAACTCCTCTGTTACTTCCCTAGTACAATGAGCCGGTGCTCCATCCAGTTGAAACCAACTGCTACGATACTCTTCTAATGACAGATTGTCCAAGAAGTCGTTCACAACTGACCTTAGAATTTGAAGATATTTCGCTGAATTCAACGGTTCATCGTAAATAAGAAAACTTATTCGGTTATTCTTTAGAAGGCAAAATACGTTGAAACTAAACTTTTCCTGATATCCTATTTCCTTGACAACATTTGGATTTTGATCAGCCCAGAAATGCTCGTTCTTTCTATTAAAAATTCTCTGGAAAATTTTGATTCGTCTGTCCAAATAATTTTTTTTTTTAAGAAGTTAGGATCTTCTTGGATGCGAATAAGGATTGTTCCGCAAAATTGTACCCTACTTTGATGATCTTCTGGTTTTAGAGCTTGAACTTTTCTAAACTTATATGGGTGCTTGTTATGATTATGAAGGATTCTTCGAACAGAAGCACGATCCCAGCCTAAATCATATTCGGCACTTCTAGTGGAAGCTTGGGGATTACCATGGAAATAGGGCAAAACATTTATTATGTTGTCTTCATCTGAAGTTATACGCTTCGGTAAATGTCGTTGCGTTTTCAGATTTGATCCATGATTAATGAAATTATATTGTAATCGTACAAACTTCCCTTTGTTCATTGGTAATCAGGGTACGTTTCATTGAATTTTCTGCACGTTCTTGCTATAATTCCCTCACATTTTCCGTGAAGAAAAACAATTTCATCAGAACTTCGTTTGAATAGTTATTTCCCTTCATTTCAATTATTTTTGAGTCACTTTCGTTAAGATACACACAACGGTATTATTAATAGTGCACTAATTGTCAATTTTTCATAATGCCATGTACCATCATGACATTTAATAGCCACCTTAGATGAATATGAGAAAAATAAATCAATTTTTCTTTGAAAATTTCACACCTCACTTTTGTAGCCAATAAAAAAATTCGTTCTTGTTTAGATACCATGGCAACCCTGAAAATTTCCGGAAATTTTTATCCTCCTGGGTACCCTGGGCGAAATTAATAAGTGGAAATTTTTCTGTCAAACATTTGACATGTGACAAGTTGATATTTTGCTTCAATGTACAAATAGAGGTCTAGTTTTCATATGAAAAGAGATAATTATGTATTTACTAGATATTTGGAATGTGCCTGAAAATATTTTTTCCACGATTATTGCAGAAATTGTCAATTCTGAAATCATATTTCAGAGGAAGTTCAATACACCATTTGTCACAAGTTTTTATCACAAGTCCCGTAGCTCAGCGGTAGTTTTGCGGCCTATGAGATCGATGGTTCAATCCACGATAAGAACATAACTTTTTTATTTTTTTTGTTCCAAATTTAAAACACATTTATCGATAAAAATGTTGTTAAGTATTTTACATATCAATATTTCAGTGGTTATAAATAGTTCAGGTGGAACCATCGTTAGTTATTTCTTATGAATTGTTGGATGATTTTCATTTCTCGGTGTGAAATTTTCTTACCGAATCCCCCTCGTGCTTGAATTAATTGCCGTAAATTCATCTTGTACAGGAATTTTCAAAAAATTCATGTACTCGAAAAATTTCCGGCAATAATTCAAGCACTGAAAAAACGCACTTCCAACCCTTTTCGTATCTTGCAGTAAGATCATGAATTTTGAACGACCCTGTATAACGCAGAACAAACTTCCCTATACAGAATTAATGTACATGGTCTTGATGAACTAAACACAAAATTACAACTTCCTAAGGATCCAAATACCGCAGAAATAAACATTCAATTTTGGATGAAAAATATGGAAAATAACCAATATCTCAAAAACCGTTAGAGATAGGTATAGGGGAGTATGAGGCAGAAATAATCAGAAATGAATGACAAGTTCAAAAATGCGGTAATATACAGGGTGACCCACTTGAAATAACAAAGATGCTGCTACTTTCTGGTATAAGCGGCAACGCTGCATTGCTGAAAATATTTTAGATCGATAGACCAAGAGCAACTGCTTGAGAAACCAAATTTTTAGAATGATCCTATGTCCCGTTCTCCGTAAACGTCTAAGGTACCATCGACCGAGACACTTTTACTGCACATTTATTGCATTCCCAAGCCAAAATATACATGTTTCAATTAAGTTACTTATAAATTTGAGCAACTGCGACGTTGCCAAATTGAGCATTGCATATATGGTATACTCTTAATCTCGTGAATAGAAGAGTTATTCAAACTAGCAGTAAAATTGTGTAATAACAATTTATTGATTTTCTCCATTTCATTAATTGGCTGTAATGTACACATTTCTACAGTTTTTCCGTTTTATTTTAAATTTAAAAAAATCACAAAATTGAAAATCAGAAAGCTTGAGTATTCTTTTAATAAAGTAACTGAATCATAACCCACATATATCAAAGAAAGATATAAAAAATACAACAAATTTTCAGAATAACAAATGAAAAAACAGTAATGGTTTGAACGCTTTATTAACATAAAGGAAAATTCTACATAAATTATTTACAGGAAGGCAAAACAGCAAGCAGCAAACTAGTATTTCAATTTGCCCGTGTACATGTTATATACTACTGCTTTTAATGAAGTCCACTTTTTGTCTTTAAATATTTCAGGATACAGATTCATAAATTCTCTAATATCCAGTTGTTTGGGAGCTCTTTTTTCTGTGATGTGTTGGGAAAATGTTTGCGCTATCAATTTCTATTGCTCTGTTGTCCATGACTGTCTTATGTTGTCTAATCTAGCTTGTTTAGGTTTAGGCCATCATCATCATTAGATCATTTTGTGATGATTGTTTAAAAAAAAAACTAGTGTTAAAAGTAACTATTTTTTTACACTGTGTTAAAAGTTAGTGACTTTTAATACCGGTGTTTCGAAATGACATTTTCAATAAAGACAGCTGGTGTTAAAAGGCGAACTTTTAATCGTGTTTGTAAAAAAATACTTTTTCTACATTCATGCAAAAAGCAAAACTTTATTGAACTATATTCAGTGGAAAAGAAGTTCTTTATTGCACTAGTGCAATAAAGTTTTTATTGCACTCATCTGTCATTCTACTTCAACGTGCTGTCATCATGACAAACATAAACGTTTAAACCTACTACATATTTAGCAGATATTCTGTGAGATTGGCAATAGGTACTTCACTACGAAATATTCATATTGAAAATTGCAACAATTGTTCATTCACTTTCAACATTGAGGGTAAAAATAAAGTTTGAGTTAAATTGTTCGTAACGTATTAGTTCCTGTTTCATTGCAAATCGATATTAATAATAAAGTATTCAAGTTGCGCTTTTCATTTTCCTACACCTAGTGCTGCACCTCAATAAATAATTTTTTGCTTTTTGCATGAACGTAGAAAAAATGTTGTATGCAACTCGTGCAAAAATTGTTTATTGCACTCGACGTGTTGTCCAACTCGGCCTAACGGCCTCGTCGGACAATTTCACGTCGAGTGCAATAAACATTCACTTTTTGCACTTGTTGCATAAATAACTATTAATAATGTCCCATATGATACTGTAGATGTACGTATATATCTATCAGTCTAGATTCAACATGTAAGTATTGAAACGATATGGAATTCAATTGTTTGATTTTGTTTTGAAGAATGACGCAAAAAAGACAAAAAAATGTGTATCATCCTTAACTTTAAAATATTTCCCCTTTGAAATTCTTGATGATTCATCTGCTAATCTCAAAGTTATTTTGGTAGCAATGGGTATTTCGCCACTAAGATTTATGGAGGCTTCACTATTTGAATCCGAAGAGCACTGCAATAAAGAAAATCATAGTTTCAAAATCTACAAACATTCAATTTAACAATTTAAATTATGATGTTCCACATTCGCACTTACATTCAAGTTGTCTGGTGGAAGTTGATCTGGGAAAAACGGACTATAATCTGGATCCGCTATGGAGTCATCATCATCTGCTTCATGCTCCTGGTCAGATATATAGAGTTAAATTTGAAGGTTTAGTTAGGTTGTCGTATTATCTAACAAATTTTCATTGGATATAGGATCTTTGTGAGTAATCTTATCCTCTCCTGAAGATATTTTTTTTGTATCTTCCATAGCTGTATACAGGCACTTAGGTTCAACTCCCAGAAGCCAATCTTCAATAACACGAATTTTATCAGGCGTGGCTTCATTTTCAATAATATCATTTCTTTCATTTGTATCATCGTTTGGTTTGCCTAAGGGGTCCTTAATGGATTTGACTTGGGATGGAATTGTTGAGTCTGGTAAAATAATAAATGAGAGATAAATCGAATTAGAGCAATTAGATACACATTTTCATTCGATACAGGATACTGGGTGTCCGTGGAAGGTGGCTCGCCCCTATATCTTTTTTGTTTAGTAAAGAAATGGAATGAAATTTTGGAGGATTTGCATAAGATATAAAATTTTGTCTTTTGACAAATAACTCGAATTCATGCAACTTCCGGTTTTACGGAAGTATTAAAATTTCGATTTTTGAATGGAACACCCAGTATATTTTCACCTCTTTTGTCTCCATATGACATTCTGAATACAACCATGTGTCATTTATCACTTCTTGTAACCATTTTATTTATTTTTTTATTTGAATTTTATTTTTTCATTCAAAAGTGCTATGGATCCGTTCAAATCACTAATTGCAGCCCTACAATTTAGGGGAAAATACAACTCCATTGTTTTTGGTCAGAATGTATGTAGTATGTGAAATTTACTATTTTATTACGTTTAATTCAATATCGCAACTAATAGATTTTAAGGAAACGTTCTTTAAAAAAATTTAAATACTACGTTCTTGAGACAAAGCATTTTTTGCCATTGAAATAAGATTTAACTGCATCGAGTAACCTGCAACAAACACAATTGATAAAACAAAATCTTCAAAAAGGTCGACATCTCATTTTACCTCGCTTCTGCAAGAGTAAATTTGGTAATTATTCTGTAATTGTTTGAAAACCATTATAATGGTAATACTTATGTGAGGAGATTTGTTATTAGCTTTTGGATTATTGATCTTATTCTTTTAAGATACTTCGTTTTGTAAAATTTCATGTTATCTTGTGAAGTTTTGGACGGAAGTTTGTTTGATAGTGTGCAGTATCAAATTAATTATATTCATATACACTTTTTTCCTAACCCGACGAGCAACCATGTTGCCATTTGAATAAAAAATAGTAATAAAACAGTAAATTTGTATTATTCTCAAAATTTTAGTACTGAAATTAGTGACAGGAATATATCCATATGCTTGTATTCAGTATGTCGTATGGGTGAAAAGAAGTAAAAATATACCAGGTGTCGATTTGAAAGTGGTGAAACCGGAAGTTTCATGAAGATGAGTTACTTAAAAATGCCGTTTTATGACTGTGGGGAATTATCTCACTTATGTAGTTCAAACATTTCAATTTAAATTATTAATTAGGTCAATATTTCACATATTTCAATTTCAACTATCATTTTGTATCTCATAAAAACAAACCAGGAATTTCCAACTCATAATATTTTACCAGTAAATAAATTGCTTTCCTATAATCCGATTTAATAGATACCTACGCCTACCTAGCTTGGCCAGTTTTCCCAATTTGTAATTGATTGGAAATCCCTAGGATAATCTTTCGGCAATTTTATTTACGGATTTCAAGACGAAACATTAGTCACAATCAGTCAACTGACAGACAGTTCATTCTTCAAACTTCTTTCAACTGAAACCTCACATATACATAGTGCCTCTGCTGAGATTCATCGTTATTTCAATGGAGAGATTTATCAAACGTTTCCTCAAGTGTTCGGCTATGGCACAGCAGTTAATACACCCACGAAACATACAAAATAGGTGATGCGGTCCTAAAAGGTCGATATCGCCAAATCTTCCAAATCTTTCAAATTCCATTCCATTATCTTCAAAAACTAGGGGCTTATATCTTATAGCTACTTTCCGCCGACACCTGGTATATCAAAGGTGTGAATTACTATTTAAATTGAGTTCTTAAACATGTACTTGGATGAAGGCATCTCTAATAATTCTCATTAGTTGATAATTTATACTAATTTTTGGAGCATTGAAATAGAATCTTGAGATTTCAAAACTATTTTCTAACTTATAGTCTTTGATCGAAACTTATATGACTGAACTCCGTTACCCGACATTTAGATCTTATCTTTCTGTATTGGAACCAAAAATTCAGAAATCATAATCACATTACTTGCAGTCTATTTGGGGTTCTTGAATGTTTTCATGAAGATAGAAGTCTTTGCAACCAAAAAACTAAAGTTATCATAGAATTGAACCAATTATCAAAAAAAAAAACGAGTCACCATTTCAAGTTCTAGGTTTTTGACCAACTTCATAATCTCTTATACAAATAAAGTTTATATTTGAATTTTGAATAGAATCGGACAACAAATCACAAAATTTGCCGCTATTTTGAATACTTGAATGTTCACTAAAACATCATAATCTCTAAATCCAGGAACTTATGAATGACAATAAAACACAAAATTTGTCTGCCATCTTGGACATTTTATAAAAACTTCCAAGAGTTATGACGATTCACGCTTCAAGCTTTTAAGAGAATATATGAGTTTTCAAAATTTCTTTGATTTCCAAACACTAAATAAATGTTATTTTTCACGTTTTAGTTCAACAGTTTTTAAAGATTTTCTAATTTACATTATTTTGTACTTTTTAGTATTAACACTTGTTTGTTGATATGTGAATGAACAGAAACAACAGAACAGAACAAAAATAGGTTGGTGACATGCATGCGTTTACTATTTCCATCCAGCTTCTCAACACGTAGGAAACCAGAATGAATACATACAGACATACAGGTCAGTCTACAAAAATTAATCAACTGCCCCGACCGACAATTTTTTTCTTCGTCGTACTTTTCGACGTCCGAAACAGTTGGAAATTCCTCCAAATTCATATTCATTCTGTATTTGAACTTCCTCCGACCAACATTATTTTTCCCATAATTTTCGACGTCTGAAAACGTCGGAAATGTTTCCGAATTTTTGTAATGGAACAATTTTTCATCTCATAAACATATCCAAAAACGCTCCGGTGTTAAAGTTTCAAGATTTTTTTCTCCATAGCTCTTTCAGTTTATCAGGGGTAAAGCACTTTTCGTCCCATAAACATTTTTGTAGTGCTCCGCTGGTGGATCATGAAATGCGAAATGAATATCTTGTTTTGTTTTTAAGCTTTTTTGTCTCCTGTAATTTTTACGCATCAGCGATCTTTACCGAGAAAAAATTTAACTATTTTTTGTAATTCCCTGTATTCAATAAAAACTTTCACAAATATCGCAATGAAAACAAAAAACGCAACTCATTTGGTTTTTGATCTAAGTTACAAGTTTCCTTGAACATTACCTCAAAACTAATAAGAGACCTCTGAAAAAATATCTCCCTGTAGATTACCACAATCACTCGTCATGCTGGATGCAATCCCTAAAACGTAACCTATGTTTCAAATTGCTCTCGATATCTCAAAAACTAAAAGAACTATGAAGAAAAAAGTAAAAAATTCTTGAAACTTTAACGCTCTGTAGATATGTAACGAAGCGTTTGCGGACACATGTTCACAGAAAAAGAGTCTTATTTTGACCTGAAAAATACGCCCCCAAACTCTTTATACTGAATTTTGAAACAGTATAGTGCTTGCAGAACCTGATAACTTGTAATAATATAGACGTTTTTAATGAAGTAGTTTATCAAAGAGGATTTACTTGAATTCCTAAATTTTCATTTTCAGTTTAATTGGAGATTGAAACAAAATATTTTCTCAACTTTTCTGGAAACACTGTTTGTCGAGAATCCGAAAATCAAAAGTAATTGATGTTCAATCAATAGTAGGTGAAGAATGAAATGGGCATCTTAAAATAAAAATGAAAAAAAAAACTGTCCAAGAATATTTTGTAAATATTCGTGGTTTGAAATTAATGAATTTATTTCACACTTCAAACAAGACATGTGAAAAAAAAAATTATTCATTTATTTGCCAAAATAACATTACGAAATTGAGACATGAGTAATATGCTGTCATCTTTCCTTAAACTTCAGGTTCTGTACAGAAAATGCGGGGAATACCATAGAATTAACCTATAATTACGAATGTGAATAATATGATTTATGAGATGTGAAGTAGAATAATCAATTGATTCATTCTTGTTTACCTGTATGTCCGGTCTGACAACATAACGTGACCATTTTTCCAAGAATCAAGAGATTCCGTATGAACAGTACGAAGTACTACGCGGGAAATAGAGCACTGATGCCAAATCGACTGGCTTGGAATTGTTATAATTTGGTGATATTTCATATAGATTTTCGATCAACATGAACACTACGAGTGGCGAATCATGGAACTAAAATATTGAAGTATCATACAGCCCCAAACCACGGAAATATTAGGAATTACAAAATTATTGGGAGATTACGACGGGATTGGCCAGAACTTCATAACATGTTTCATATATTAACGTCATCGTAGCAGTAGAGAAGGGGAAATCTAATGCGTTTGAAGGAGCTTCGAAGGAAAAACAATCCTGAACCAATATACTGGTTCAGGTTTGTCATTGTGGCTCAGGGTTGTTAGTAAGTTATACTATGCTCGGCTCAGGATTGTATTATTACCGAATCTATATATATATATATATATATATGTATATATATATATATATATTATATAAGTGAAAATAGAGTATATTTCGTTTTAATTCCGAGAGTTCTAACCTTTGACAGCTGTTTCGTGCTAACGCACTCATCAGAAAGGATTTATGGAGCTCTCGAAATCAAAACGAATCCACTCAAGAATTAATACCGTGAGGCAAGACAGAATATAACAGAAAGTTATTCATGACATCTACAGTCACTAGTTGAAACTTAATTTGACACGAACCAAGGAATTCAAAAGTAGAGGTTTGTCCACAAATTTACAGGCAGCCAACAATTCGTTGTTCTGACCAACCCAAGGTTCAATCAAGTTTCTAATACGTTATGAGGAACGCAAGCAGAATCTAAGTGAAAATAGAGTATATTTCGTTTTAATTCCGAGAGTTCGAAACAGCTGTCAAAGGTTAGAACTCTCGGAATTAAAACGAAATATACTCTATTTTCACTTAGATTCTGCTTGCGTTCCTCATAACGTATTAGAAACTTGATTGAACCTTGGGTGTATATATATATATATATATATATATATATATATATATATATATATATATATATATATATATATATGTTCCAGTGACTGTAAAACAGTCGAAAACAATCCTTTAGGAACTCACTATACCTTTGTATAGATTGTATGGCATATGTCCGACAGAAAACACCTACTTCTCTGGCTAATACCTCGACAGATATTGAATTATATCAGTCAGACATATGTGCAAAGATCCTTAGTTTGAAGGAACAACTTTGCAAGAGTTCTCAGAGACAGACAACAGGACACCGCCTGATCCAAACAAGGAACCAACTGCAGACCGGTTTCGGGATGAAGTCCCTCATCAGTGCAGTCCTGGTTATCATGGTTGTATACACGCGGGGGCCCGGTGCCCGTCATCGTTCGCCGGGATGAACACTGCAATCGCTTACAGGATCCACCACGGCAACAGATTAGAGAGCGCTCCAGAAGGACATTTCGGATGCGAAATGGTATATGCTGAATACTTGTTTCAAGGAGCAATAAATGTTCCAGTGACTGTAAAACAGTCGAAAACAATCCTTTAGGAACTCACTATACCTTTGTATAGATTGTATGGCATATGTCCGACAGAAAACAACTACTTCTCTGGCTAATACCTCGACAGATATTGAATTATATCAGTCAGACATATGTGCAAAGATCCTTACTTTGAAGGAACAACTTTGCAAGAGTTCTCAGAGACAGACAACAGGACACCGCCTGATCCAAACAAGGAACCAACTGCAGACCGGTTTCGGGATGAAGTCCCTCATCAGTGCAGTCCTGGTTATCACGGTTGTATACACGCGGGGGCCCGGTGCCCGTCATCTGATGAGGGACTTCATCCCGAAACCGGTCTGCAGTTGGTTCCTTGTTTGGATCAGGCGGTGTCCTGTTGTCTGTCTCTGAGAACTCTTGCAAAATTGTTCCTTCAAAGTAAGGATCTTTGCACATATGTCTAACTGATATAATTCAATATCTGTCGAGGTATTAGCCAGAGAAGTAGTTGTTTTCTGTCGGACATATGCCATACAATCTATACAAAGGTATAGTGAGTTCCTAAAGGATTGTTTTCGACTGTTTTACAGTCACTGGAACATTTATTGCTCCTTGAAACAAGTATTCAGCATATACCATTTCGCATCCGAAATGTCCTTCTGGAGCGCTCTCTAATCTGTTGCCGTGGTGGATCCTGTAAGCGATTG
Source organism: Chrysolina oricalcia (assembly GCA_944452925.2). NCBI lineage: Eukaryota > Metazoa > Arthropoda > Insecta > Coleoptera > Chrysomelidae > Chrysolina > Chrysolina oricalcia. Next base: position 37,690,392 of record OX101825.2, read on the forward strand.
CAGTGTTCATCCCGGCGAACGATGACGGGCACCGGGCCCCCGCGTGTATACAACCGTGATAACCAGGACTGCACTGATGAGGGACTTCATCCCGAAACCGGTCTGCAGTTGGTTCCTTGTTTGGATCAGGCGGTGTCCTGTTGTCTGTCTCTGAGAACTCTTGCAAAGTTGTTCCTTCAAAGTAAGGATTTTTGCACATATGTCTGACTGATATAATTCAATATCTGTCGAGGTATTAGCCAGAGAAGTAGTTGTTTTCTGTCGGACATATGCCATACAATCTATACAAAGGTATAGTGAGTTCCTAAAGGATTGTTTTCGACTGTTTTACAGTCACTGGAACATTTATTGCTCCTTGAAACAAGTATTCAGCATATACCATTTCGCATCCGAAATGTCCTTCTGGAGCGCTCTCTAATCTGTTGCCGTGGTGGATCCTGTAAGCGATTGCAGTGTTCATCCCGGCGAACGATGACGGGCACCGGGCCCCCGCGTGTATACAACCGTGATAACCAGGACTGCACTGATGAGGGACTTCATCCCGAAACCGGTCTGCAGTTGGTTCCTTGTTTGGATCAGGCGGTGTCCTGTTGTCTGTCTCTGAGAACTCTTGCAAAGTTGTTCCTTCAAAGTAAGGATCTTTGCACATATGTCTGACTGATATAATTCAATATCTGTCGAGGTATTAGCCAGAGAAGTAGTTGTTTTCTGTCGGACATATGCCATACAATCTATACAAAGGTATAGTGAGTTCCTAAAGGATTGTTTTCGACTGTTTTAAAGTCACTGGAACATTTATTGCTCCTTGAAACAAGTATTCAGCATATACCATTTCGCATCCGAAATGTCCTTCTGGAGCGCTCTCTAATCTGTTGCCGTGGTGGATCCTGTAAGCGATTGCAGTGTTCATCCCGGCGAACGATGACGGGCACCGGGCCCCCGCGTGTATACAACCGTGATAACCAGGACTGCACTGATGAGGGACTTCATCCCGAAACCGGTCTGCAGTTGGTTCCTTGTTTGGATCAGGCGGTGTCCTGTTGTCTGTCTCTGAGAACTCTTGCAAAGTTGTTCCTTCAAAGTAAGGATCTTTGCACATATGTCTGACTGATATAATTCAATATCTGTCGAGGTATTAGCCAGAGAAGTAGTTGTTTTCTGTCGGACATATGCCATACAATCTATACAAAGGTATAGTGAGTTCCTAAAGGATTGTTTTCGACTGTTTTACAGTCACTGGAACATTTATTGCTCCTTGAAACAAGTATTCAGCATATATATATATATATATATATATATATATATATATATATATATATATATATATATGCTGAATATATATATACAGGGTGAGTCAGAATAAGACCGACAAACTCCGACTACAGATTCCTTGCCTCATTTTGAGATGAAAAGTTTCTATCAAGGTATGTCCTAATAAAATGCATGCCCTCTGAGATACAGGGTGTCAAAAGTGCGAAAAAAATATAGATTTTTTTTTTCTCTAAAACTCCTGGAGAAAAAAATTTCAAACGTGGTGCACTAATCAAGGTTTATCAACGTGATAATTTGAAGTTATAATTTTCAATTTTCGTAAACCAGTGGCGTAGTTACGATGGTATGTGGTCATGTTTTCCTTCATATTTTCTTTGGACAACCAAATTGACAAATGAGCGTTTGACATCAGTTAGGCTCATCCATACTAAACCTAAAAGTCATAACATTCCATTTGCCTAAAAGTGAAGGTTTCTGAGATATTTGCAAAAAACTGAAGATATGTCCTGAGAAGAAACATAACATCCTGTGTGCTAATAATCGCATGATGCAACTTTATTATAACTTATAGGAATAATTGTCAACCTCTTGAACGTTTTTTAATGTTGGGAGTATTCATAACATTGTACAGGTAAGTCAGAATGAGACCGACAAACTCCGTTTTATTATTCGTCATAATATTTGAACGAATCGATTTCGTAAATTCACCGATATGTGACCATACATTGTTGCATAATGATTATTCTGAAAGATCCACTGACAAACCCAGCCTCAAATTATAATACTCCTGTTAGAGGAGAGTTAAAGCCTAAAATAATATTTACGAGAAACTGTAAATACCTACTTTTAAATTTTTTAAATTTTATGTTGCAGTATCATTATCAAAGTCATTTCATACTGAATTATCTAGGAAAATATTTTCCAATCATCATGTTTTTGGTGAAGAAAGACAATTATTGTGTATTTATATCTACTCAAATAATAGAAACGGTTTATAGGGTACACAACATAAAAACAAAAAAGGCTCAAAGTAAATGTTCAAATGGACCACCATTTTGTTCGATACACAATTGGCATCTCCGTATCATTGACTGTCGCACGCTTTGGAATATTCCTGGTGTATCCTGTATTAACGTACATGCTGCTAAAATTCTTGCCGTTAATTCTTCAACAGCTTCTACAGGTGTCGAATACACCAGGGATTTAAGATATCCCCACAAAAAAGTCTAGTGACGTTAAATCCGGAGAACGTGCAGGCCAGTGTATGGGACCACGTCTACCTATCCACTGATCATGGAATGTTTCATCAAGAAATTGACGAACGATTCGGTGCTCCGTCCATAATCCATTTTGAAACGATATTCACTGACTGAAATGATGACAGATGACTTGACAACAATACAAACTTGTTTGGGTTACTATCAATAGTGTCAATCATATCTACTATGCTGCGTTCGAGTTGACGCCCTAAACGATCCGGGCGCGCTCCCAATAACCTTATCGCATTTCTTTTGAAAGTCGGGGCAAATTCTGTTCCATTGTTTTCAAGGGCATCAAAAGCCCCGCCAATGCACTGAATGCCCTGCTCGCTCGATCGGGCTTCAACTCAAACGTAGCTCTAATGTAAGTATCGATATATCAGTTTGTTTCTACCGGAAACAATGACTTAATTCAGACTCATCCGAACCATCTTTTCAATTCTTCCAATATTAGCTTCAGCTTTTAGCTACTATGTCAATTGACTGTACTGTTCCTAAATTATTTTCTTTAGATTCGTGATAACTAATTGCAAAGTCGAACCTTCCAGACTAGTTTGTATACCATTGACCAATGCATAAAAAATACACAAATTTTTTATTCTTGTTCTTTTTCAAAACCATATGCTGGATGGATTAATTTTCCTCGATACGCCAATTAGAAAAGGCTCTAAAAATGATACTCCAACATTAAATTCAACAAATTAAGAGTACTTATCTTCGGTTTTTCGCAAAAATTGGTTCAGATCTAAACTCTTATTTGAGTGGAGTATTATTAATTTGAAGTTGTGTTTGTTTTTGTTTTTGATTATTGCACATAGCAAATTACGTTGATACTCAGGACATATCTTCAGTTTTTCTCAATTATCTCAGAAACCTTCACTTTTAGACACATAGAATGTCATGACTTTTAGGTTGAGTATCGATGAGCCTAACTTATGTCTAACGCTAATTTATCAATTCAGTTGTCCAAAAAAAAATCGTTCAAATAATATGACGAATAAATAAAAACGGAGTTTATCGGTCTCATTCTGACTTACCTGTACTATGTTATGAATACTCCCAACATTGAAAAATGTTCAGGAGGTTGACAATTATTTCTGTAAGTTATAATAAAGTTGCATCATGCGATTATTAGCACACAGGATTTTATGTCTCTTCTCAGAACATATCTTCAGTTTTTTGCAAATATCTCAGAAACCTTCACTTTTAGGTAAATGGAATGTTATGACTTTTAAGTTGAGTATGGATGAGCCTAACTGATGTCAAACGCTCATTTGTCAATTCAGTTGTCCAAAGAAAATATGAAGGAAAACATGACCACATACCATCGTAACTACGCCACTGGTTTACGAAAATTGAAAATTATAACTTCAAATTATCACGTTGATAAACCTTGATTAGTGCACCAAGTTTGAAATTTTATATATATATATATATATATATATATATATATATATATATATATATATATATATATATATGTACATTACTAAGTTCATGGGTTGAACCGCGTTGAGAGTTTATAACTCGACGTTTCGGCTCCTGCTTTGGAGCCATTTTCAAGAGTGTGACTGCGAGGCCTCTATCTGCCTACTCCTCGAGTCGTGGTCTTGAGAGATATCAAGGTCTCAACCTGCCTACTCCTTGATCTCAAAAGACGATCCGATGTTGGTTGCACTGTAGTATTTATAGGTGGTTGGCGGGTCTTACGGGTTTTCTCGTTTGTCTTGTCTGCTGGTGCCTGCTGTGTAGTTGGAGTTAATGGGATAATAATTGATTGCGGATAAGTTTCACGTGGCCTGGTAATTACGGTTGGAAGAAGGGGCTTCCAAATGGGGTTCAATTTACTGCTATCATCTTTAATGTTCAGGCAATCAGGCCGTTTTTCGATTTCGATGGCTTCTCTGATAAAACGAGAAGTTCTTGAACGTACTGGGGCGATGGTTTTCGTTTTCTCGAAATCTATGGGGTGACCCATTTGGATGAAATGAAGAGCTAATGCGGAGCTGGTGTCTCGATTTCTAACTGAAAGGGAGTGTTGATAGGATCGAAAATGGATCTGTTTCGAAGTTTCTCCTATATAAGAGTGGGGGCAGATAGAACAGGGAATTTCGTAAATACCATGGTCTTCGTTGGGAATTTTGTCTTTTGTTGGTCTGATGAGGTGTGATAGTTTTTGTTCTGTTCATTTTCGATCCTATCAACACTCTCTTTCAGTTAGAAATCGAGACACCAGCTCCGCATTAGCTCTTCATTTCATCCAAACGGGTCACCCCATAGATTTCGAGAAAACGAAAACCATCGCCCCAGTACGTTCAAGAACTTCTCGTTTTATCAGAGAAGCCATCGAAATCGAAAAACGGCCTGATTGCCTGAACATTAAAGATGATAGCCGTAAATTGAACCCCATTTGGAAGCCCCTTCTTCCAACCGTAATTACCAGGCCACGTGAAACTTATCCGCAATCAATTATTATCCCATTAACTCCAACTACACAGCAGGCACCAGCAGACAAGACAAACGAGAAAACCCGTAAGACCCGCCCACCTCCAGGTAGCCAACCACCTATAAATACTACAGTGCAACCAACATCGGATCGTCTTTTGAGATCAAGGTTGAGACCTTGATATCTCTCAAGACCGCGACTCGAGGAGTAGGCAGATAGAGGCCTCCTGAAAATGGCTCCAAAGCAGGAGCCGAAACGTCGAGTTATAAACTCTCAACGCGGTTCAACCCATGAACTTAGTAATGTACATATATATATATATATATATATATATATATATATATATATATATAGAAAAAGGTAGTCTTGTTTGCTGACTAGTTAGGAAATGAGTTTGCTAAATATTTGGGATATGCAGCAGGCCAATAAGAGTATTACACAGATTCTAAGCTTTCGATAATCTTTATTATCATCATCAGGGATGCTACAATATGAGAAAGACACGTAAAATACCAATGAAGAAACAGTCAGGTTTTAACTTACAGTGTAGTGAGGATAAGCGGCGTTAATGTTAAAATTATACATGAAAATTGGACGAGACTGGAGATAAAATTCATTACTAAAAATCGTGTTGCGTACTACGACCACCTATAAACCTTACTATATAATAACAATTAATGTAGGTACCGTCAAATGGGGTAAAGCGGATCAAAATTTGAAGTTTTTTTAACATTTTTGCATTGTAAGGTACCTACTTAAATTCTGCAAAAAATATGTATAATTTGTGCATTCTTCTGCTCTCTAATACACCCATTCGTTTTTTTGTGATGCACGTACCACCATATATATATTTTTTTAAGTGATCCGCTTTACCCCATAGTTTGGGGTAAAGCGTATCACCCATACTATTTGCTTGCAGAACCACTTTGAACGTATTGTGGGTAAAGCGGATCACTAAAAAAATGTTTTTAAAATGTTTTCATGGAAACCGTAGCAGAGAGATAGACAAAACAATGTGAAATGAATGTAGAGTCGGTTATTCACAAACATTTCAATGAATCTAAAATAAAATTCTCTCATATAAATGACTGAAAGTGTGGAAATGGATGAATTATGATATGTAAAACATTTTGGCAAAATGATATCACGAAAAAATTCATTGAAATCCAAAATAATATAATAACATAATCAGTTATAAATTCCTTTGACTTTTCGCATATAAGTTCTGGCCACTCAGAAATATTTCTGAATAAGATTGCTCCCCTCCTCAGCATGTCCAACAACTTTCTTAATTATTTGACACTTTTTTACAATTGCAACATCTTCAACATCTGGGTAGACAAAAACTATTTGTTTTGTCCCTTTTTTTTCTCAGCACATTAACTGTGTATTCATTGCCATTTTCAGATTCTATTTTACCAATATACATCCTATCTCTCTTATTTTTTTCAAATTTGATGATGACAAAATCCCCTACGCTTATAGTTCTGCTAATATCTTGGGGCTCATCTTCTTTAGACGTTGAGGGTGATATTTTTCTTTCTATGATATTATCTTCCTCTCCTTCAGAAATATTTTCTTCAGATATTCCGTTCAGCCCTTCGTCGTCGTTTGTTTCTTCGTCGCCTTGTTCCGAGTGGTTGTCAAACTCAAGTTCTTCTGGCTCCGATTCAATTAATGTTGGTAGAAGATCAGCTGCTTCAATGCTCTTTCCTGCGGAAACATTAACTTTTTTACCTCTTTTTGGAGCCTGCTCACCTCCAGATCGCATCTGATTGAGATGTGTCACAATAGTATCGGACCACGTTGTTTCCATTGCTCTTTCAACATCTTGTTGTTCTTGCTGTGGTCTTATGCAAACAATTTTTCCCAAAACTGCATCTGGATTAAATGGAATAATGCCACAAGCCTTGAATCCTGCCTGAACATTATCCGTTGTTTTTACTCCAACTTTTTCAATTGTTTCATTCAACAATCTTGGAAACACTGTCTTCGGCAACACTCCGATTTTTTAACTTCCATTTTTCTAAGACATCGCACCATGCGCCTTTGAATGGGCGGAAGTATGCGACATCTAAAGGTTGAAGAAGGTGTGTAGAATTAGGTGGCAAGAGAACAAATCTAATATTATTATTTTTACATTGCTCAATAACGCTGATTGTCAAATGACTACTTAAACTGTCACCAATCAGGACCTTCGGACCATCTAGATTGCGCATGAAAGCTAAAACAATTGTTGAAAACCAATCCTCGAATGTGCATGAGTCGAACCATATCTCGATCCTGGAAACCCGCCTTCTGTCCACCCAGGATATAAATGTTTGGCTTTATACACAACATAGGGTGGTAGAAACTTTCCATCTCCTGATATAGCAAAAAAGTGACACGAAAATGAGAGATGCAATAACACCGCGAGTAATACTAGAAGTTACTTCACTTCACCCCTATCAAACTCGATGATCTGGCCCACAAAATGTTTGATCGTTTTCTTTCCCAAAAATTGAACGAAAACCCAATCTCCAACAGCCATGTCAACAATGTTTGTGAATGAAGTTCGTAGCATCCTGCTCTTTTTCTTCTTTCCTTTTTTGCATGTCATCGTCACTCGATTCATTGCAGATGTTCTCATTATCATCTGATCTTGATCACGAGTCCATGATCTCAGCTGTTTGTCTCATTTCTCTTTTCATTTGGTTGGTCAGATTTTTTCTTCTTGAATTCTTCTCGTTGTTCTGTCTTTTTTGCTCTCTCCTTTCGAAGTTTCTTTTGCCTTTCCTCTGCCTCCTTTTTCTCTTTTTGTTCTATCATGATGAACTTCATCAGAGGTGATAACTTCGGATCCCTTGGCAAGTCTGGCCCTCTTCTTACCACCCTCAATCTTGTGCAATTTTATTGTTTCCAGCAGGAGTTCCTGGAATGTCTTTCCACTCCCAGAAATATTGATATCATATCAAGATGTTGATGCCTGTGAATCATCATTAGTTCCGGTGGGTGTCCTTCTATGGCAGCACTTGGTGAAGTCACCCTCTTTGATACTGGTATGGTAACATCAGGCTGTTGAACAGGAGAATGCGCCTGTAGACAAACACCATCTAGCCAGCCAGAAATCAAGTGGTCTGTGAGTATTTGTTCACTGATAGCTGGTTCTGGTTCACTAACAGCTGAGCCTTGAGCCTTGGTAGCTGGGTCTTGATCCCTGGTAGCAGGATCTTGATCCCTGGTTGTTGGTTCTTGTCCACCTGTAGAAATTTCTTCTTTGTATCGTCCGAGAGCAGATGGCTCAAATTGGGTTTCTGGGACTTTTTTCTGTCATATGATACCACACCAGCCTTTTCAAACGCAGATTTATCTAATAAGGGCTCTACATTTTTCCACAATTTACTGATCATCTTGACAAACTCCCTTTTTGGCAACTTCATTCCAATGTGGTGTTTTTGCCGCTTCACCAATTCTGGATCCCTTGAGGATTTCAGTGACTTCATTACGCATTATTAAGTGGCTGTAGAATATGAGGTGAATGTGGAGGCAAAAGAAGTATGTGAACGTTCTCTTTTCGAGTCATTTCAACAATATTGAGAGAAACATGAGTTTGGTGCCCATCACACACTGGGATGAATGTTTTTGTAAAAAAAACATTCAAAAACATCAGTTTCCATCCACCCATTTTTTGTCGCTGCATATGTCAACCCCGGGTAAACGTCTTCTTTTGATGCCTGCCTGTCATCCAAAACGTAAGCACCTTTGAAGACAAACAATGGAGGAAGTTTGCCACCATCAGCTGAAATTGTGAGCAAAACCGAAATATTTTCCCTTCCAGGAGTGCTGGTTGTCCTAGATGAAAGTTTTTCCTTTCTGTCCCACAATTTTCGTCTTGGACGGATCACGACAGAAACGAGTCTCGTCAAGATTGAAGATAAGAAAAGGTTTCGCATTACCAATGCTTGTGATAGCTTGGCACAGTTTGTCAAAATAACCATAAATTATAGAAGGAACCACACAATTTCTCCTTTAGATTTCAACGCTTTGGGCCTTCTTCAAGGATAAATAATTCCTTTGCATGAATTCAGTTAGCCATTCACCAGTAGGTATTCCATCTTTAACAGGAGTCACCATTTCTTTCTGTTTAACATACTCCTGAGTTAAATCTAAAATCTCTAGCCTTGATAGACCAAATCCGTGCTTTATATATTTTTCAGCTCATTCTTTCAGGCTTCAGGACGTGTCCTAGGTTTTGGGACACCAGGCACAAACGCATACAGGAAAAAATACATACAGAATATTTATTTATTGATAAAATTAAAATTTACGTACATTTTTACTTAATTTTCATGAAAAAGTGCAAAATAGTTTTTTTTTGTCATTCAGACAAAGTCCAACATTGCATGTAGAACAACTCCATGATGACTTATGTGGTTCGTTTTGGGTACTGCATTCAGCACATCTTCTAGGTTTTTGATGTGTTGGCATATGTAAACACTTGTCAAACCTAATTTCTAGGGGCACCGTAGGCTTATAGTTGCTCAAAAATTGCTCATTGTTGTGTCTCTGACGATCCCTTGATAAAATTTCAGGTTTTGCTCCTATCAGACCTAGTACAACCGAGAGTCGAAACATTTTCAATGTGACTGTTTTTCACGCTGATCTATTTTTGAATAATATAAAGGAATTCACTAGAGATAGGTCAACAAAATACCAAAATATACGTTGCCGCCACCTTTTGCTTTTACGGTCCATCTCGTAAATGGATTGTTGGGCATGAAATTTCTTCAGACCCGTCTTTGTTTTTTCTAGATGTAGTTTCAACGCTAGTCGGATTATGATAATTGCTGATGAACAATACTCCTTTTCTGTCTTTCTATTTGAGAAAGACAATTCCATCCTTACTGATTCTCCAATCAGATTGTCCTCTTTCCATAGCTTTGTCTTCTTTGATATCCAGAGGTGTTTGTTTTCGTCCTTTTCTTGCCGTACCACATGCATAAATAAAATCATCTTGTAATTTTTTTTGTAAATCGACAGAATTGAAAAAATTATCAAAATATACATGGTGACCCTTCCCAACTAGCTCTCTCGTCAAATCGTGGACCACTCTTGCGCCCAAGCTTTTTTCTGTTATATCTGAAACCTTCCCGGTGTAAATTTGGAATTGGCATACATAACCACTTTCGTCGGCTCTCATCCAAACTTTATACCCGCGCTTCACATGTTTCATTGGCATATATTGTCGTAATGAACTGCGTCCTTTGAACTTTATCATGGACTCGTCTATTGCTGGAAGGCTTATAGGATGTAATGAAAGTATCAGCAAGTTTATCTAACATTGGTCTGATTTTATACAGCTTATCAAAATTATGTTCATTTGGTTTTGGTTGTAAAGAGTTGTCATTGAGATGAATGTTTCTAACAAGCCATATAAAACGATCTCTGGACATACAGGAAGTAACAAATGGATCTCTCAATTATTTCCTTGAAGACCAATAGTCTCGCATGGTTGGAAGATGTTTCATACCCATTAGTAGGTTTAGACTAATGAAAACTTATTTCCTCTGGAGTGGTCTTTAGGAAAGAATTTGGGTTGCCTCCACTGTTTTTTGGAGGGCATATAAATTGGTGTGGAAAGCAATATGTTCAATAAGCTCTGTTGGGAAAATGTGTAAAAAAATATCAGTTGGATTTTCTAAATTATCCACTAACTTCTGTAAAACTTTTCTTTTTTATAACATTTTTTGCGTCATTGGTCCAAATTGTAGTATTTTTGAAGATTATTCGTCTTACCTCTGCCAAGCTAAGATCGTCGTCACTGTCATTCATAGTCATCGTTTGCAGCTTGGTCGTTTGCTAATATATTTTCTGCTACAATATCGTCTTCAAAAATAATGTCCATGGCATTTATATCAAACAACCTATCTCGAACATCATTTTGTTCGTCATTTTGAGGCTCATCATCAGAAACATCATCAATATCTGATGAAGCCGAACAAGGAATTTCATCTAAAAAAAGTCAGCAACTCGTCTTGAGATAAGTTTTCCAATTCTCTGTACGAAAATTTCTTATTGCCTGAAAAGAATAAAAAGAGTCCCATTTGCCTTGTGTCCTTCTCTGATTGACCACATACTTTGACGATAGCTATATTGATATTTGAAAACGTAATATTGTGTAAAACTATCAATATGGCTCCTACAATGTGTTTTATAGTGAATAAAAACAAAAACTTACCTGCCATACCAAAAAAACAACTAAAAAATGGCGAATCAAATGTCAAAGTCTCGACCTACAATCACCACGTATAACCTCTGCTCAACAACTAATTATTTGGCGGCTATTCATCCTTTGCGCGCTGTTGGAGCGTTGGGGTGAGCGATAGACAGGCTCCGCCTATATGTGGCAAAAGCGTTAAGACAGTAGGAGCTTCGGTAAAAATTATTTTGTATGTGTCCTAGATGTTCGGACACTAGGACACAAAGGGTTAAAACCTTTCCTATGATGCTAATCAACGGAACAGTATCTGCATCTTCTTCTCCTAGTGATATATATATATATATATATATATATACATCATTTGGTATAGAATTGATGCTTTCTATCTTTCTGAATACAGGAAATTCGTAGGATGTCGCATCATTTTCCAACACATAAAACCCAACACTCTTCCTAATATCCCTGATTGCTCTCACATGGAGAATTAAATTAGAATGATGCGATGATGAATTCCATATGTAAAAACGTGTACTAATTGGTGAGGGTTTCAGAAGTATATCTGGTTTAGAATATTGTGTTTGAGATATTCTCAGGAAATGTATTCCAAATTTATATATGGGCATGATGTCACGGCTAAACACCAAATGATGTCAAATCTTGGAGATTTTTTATTTTATTATTCCTGCTTCGCGAAGTTCCTAAATTATGCTTATAATTTCGTTATTTACACCGGTGATGCAATCAAGAGTTTCAATCACTCCACTAGCTCATTGAAATCATCAGAATATGTATATTCAACCGTATGTTGTTGAAATCAAGCATAGTTAGCCCTGAACCCACTTTACTCCTAGTAGTCCTTCCTGGGGCTGAACTTATTCCTGATCTGGACTTGGGAAGAAATAAACTGGAATATATTTTAGTTTTTTTTCAAGATTTCGTTCTTTAGCCAAAGAGTGTAGGGTTGTAATTCGTGGTTTTATTATATTAACAAACTTTGATGCATGTGATGTTGACAAAACCCTTGCAGGATCATAACGGAGTTAATGTGCATTACTTCTTCTCATTATATCGATCAACATCTTTATTTCTATACCCAAGGGGTTGTTTCTTGAACAGCAATTCATATGAGCCTGCAGTTCCACTGTATTTGAACTGGTTATCAATAACAATATCGGCACCATCAAAATCCACAGATGAGTAACCTATGGCAAATTTTTCAGCAGATGGATCAAAATATACTCCAAAAGTGTCATCAAATATATTTTTCGAATCTGAAATTTTGTCTTCTATATATGCACGGGGCAAAGGAATAGTAAACTATTGTAAATATTGTTCCTGTGGATTCAGTATAGGGCGCATACTTTCTTCAAAATAACTTCCTTCGAAGTCGGATTTTGACATGGTAGAGCCATGCTGAAATATCTCCTCATCAGGAGTGATCTGATACAATGCTTGAGGTGTTGGTTGCTGGAATTCTTGAGGTGTTGGTTGATGAAATTGTTGAGGTGTTAGTTGATGCATTTTTTGGGGTGCCGATTGATAACTTGAATAAGATGATTTAATTTCATGTTTCAATTCTTGCTTGAACTGAGTCGTTAGAGGCTGTTGAACAGCAGACCAAAAAAATCTTTCAAAGGTTGAGTGATTGGTTAAATTTTTCTAAATGTGAGTGAGATTTTGCTATATCGGATTTTAATGTCTTATATTTTCTTCTCAAAGCCTTCCTTGCTCTCAATAATTGTTCATTTAATTGACTATTCATGATGACTGACCTTATCGTTGCGGAAGTTTGGACCATGCAAAAAGAAGTTATATCTGCTGGGCTTCACGAATCAAATATTCCAATGGAAAATGTTGTAGTTCATCTTTGGTGAATGTACAGTTTTTTATCGTTTTTGTGTTCGTTTATGAGGTTCCTCTCCATACACATTTCACACTCCATAATTTCTGAATTCTGATGAAATGAGGACAAGTACTGAAGAGCAGACGGCTATGTAGTAAAGTAGTGATTCATCAAGTGCACACTCTGAATCATCTCTTATATTAGCTGTTGTAGAGGAGGAGTGTAGCTTGATTCTGTCTGTTTGATTGATGGAATAATTTTTTTTATCAATAAATCAGTACAATTGACTGGTATTGAAGTTTTTAGGGTTCGTACATTATTGATTTCGAAAGGAATCGTCCTCGCCCACTTAGAGGGGAGAGTTTCGTTCCATGTACTATTACTGTCAAAAACATTACCAACCGGATTGGTGTAAAAGAACACCTTTCCAAAAAGCTTGTAAAATTATAATACTCTTGAACATGTTGAAAGCTTCATTCAAATTGAATGTGGGAGGTCATTTCTTATATAGAAAAAATTGGTAATGGGAAAACAAAAGCATATTTTTTTTTAATATCCTTCATTTAATATATATCTACATGAATCCTCGACAATTGCCGGATTAGCCTCTTCTCTTCATTGCCCCTGCCAACCTTCACTGGTCCTCTTAGCTACGATTTGACTATGTCGCTCTCTCTCACTCTCCTTGAACCGCTTCTTCGCTCCAGTTGCTCCAGCTGGTGGTGATCTTCTGATACCCCTATCCAGGTTAGGGAGATAGGAGGGATAGTTGTCACCGTCCTAATTTTCCTCGGAGTTCTGCCCTTGACTGGTTCTTTTAGCTGCCAGTTGACTATGTCGCTTTCTCTCACTCTCCTTGAACTGCTTCTTTTGTGCTCCAGTTGCTCCAGCTGGTGGTTTTCTTATGAAATCCCTATCCAGGTTAGGGATATAGGTGGAATAGTTGTCACCGTCCCAATTTTCCTCGGAGGTCTGCCCTTGACTGGTCCTCTTAGATGCCATTTGACTATGTCGCTCTCTCTCATTTTCCTTGAACTGTTTTTATGTGCTCCAGCAGGTAGTGTTCGTATGATATCCCTATCTAGGTTAGGGACATTTGTAGGGAAGTCATCATTATTCCAATTTTCCATTACAAAAGAGTTCCCGTACTGGTGAGTTTAATATTCATCGGGGGTCGGTTATAAATCTTGTGTATACTTTTAGGGGTCTAGTATCCAGACATAATGGACAAAACCCAATTTTAAGTCTTGCTCGGCTGAACCAATTATAATAAGGTAAAAACCGAATGGCAACTTTCCTACACACAACACAACTTTTTTCTTTCACTGGGTATTCTGTTATACGATATGTTACATACTAATGCTACTAGAATGCTGTTCCCATTTCTTAAATATCCGAAACTAATTGTGGGTAGGGGAATGTACACTCGACAAAAAATCTAAATCCAGTCAGCATATTCCAGGAAACAAACTGCTGACTCACTAACCTGGAGACGTCGTTAACCCATCTCAGATTCCTTTTGAACTGACTAAACATGTTTTGTAATAGGAAACATCGTCAATAAGTCCACGTGCGCTCATTAACCTTGAAAGATGTCATGTCATCAGTAATGTGAACATCTAGATGTTGATCTAGAAGCAGATCATAGAAAATATTTTTATAAATATAGCAAGTGTCACTTGATTACCACATCTGAAATTTCTACATTTTTGTATGTACCTCAGAAAATTGTTTCTTGTATAATTTTTTCTATTGATTATGGAAGTTGACGAGGCTGAGTTAGGGTTAGAATCAGACTGTGATGAAATAATGTGCGATACGGAAGAACTTGATGATAAAATTGAAGAAACTAGAACTATCGGAAGTTTGGAATTCCTAACATCAAGTGTTTACCAAAGTATGTGTATAAGTGAATACTACTCCACCACGATTTTGGACAAAGACAAATAAATGTGCATCGTATGTTTCTACGACTTTGCAGAGATAAACTCCAATGTGACATGCCAACAAGTGGCAGTTCAGTTCAGTGAGAATAAATAATGGAAACTCATAGATACTGTACTATTCAATTTATTATAAAATGTTATGGAATAATAATAATAATATATACGGATAAACTGATTAAAAACTAAAATTATATATTATGGACAACAACTAGCATAAGCGGAATGTTCGACACCTGAAGAAAGATGCTCTTCAGATGCTTCCAAAAATGTCTTCACCTGAATCAATTGTTTGCTGTAGGTCAGCAACTTTCTTCAAGTGTCGAACCTTTCGCTCATGCTTTTTCAACAGGATCAATGCCTCCGACAGCTTTTCTCGCTTCTCTATCATGAAACCTTCCACGACGTTGTTGAGTTCAGACAAATGTCTGCTCCCAACTTCCTCCAGTGTTTCATTGAGAGGCTCCACTGCTTCTACCGGATCATTGATTGTTGCGTCAACTTCCACTTCACATCTCGCCTCGGACTGCATTTCTTTCCCATCTTCATTTCCGACAGGGCCCCCACCCTCACTTATATCCTCATATAAGGGGGTAGGTGTTGAATGGTGCGCCGGTGTTGAATGATGTGCCTGTGTTGAATAGTGTACCGGTGTTGAGTGGTTGGATTGAAAGCCTTTCTTGGATCATTCATTGGAAGCAGCTCCGAGACAGATCCATCTAGTATTTGAATTTCACTTCCAATACTGGAAGTGGATGTACTTTTCACTAATTTGAACCCCTCATGACTGAGCAGCTTCTTGAAGTGTGAAATTAACTTCAACTGCTTTCTAGGGGTTTGTACGCCTTTCTGCCTGCTGCATTTTTCTGACACTGATTTCATTTTTGACGTTAAAAAAATTTTCTTCTTGCTTGACTAAGAAAGTGTAGCAATAATGGTTATTTACAAGTTTTCCATTAAATATTATCAACTTTCATATGTAGAAATGTGGGCTAGTACATTTTTCGTTGAAGAATCCAATACCTGTTTCTAATAAAAGCCCATTTTTACAGAACTCATCTTGTCTCGACCAATAGAAATACTCTATCACTCCTCCTAGATCAATAAATTAATTCCTCCACTTCTTAATGGGAGGAGTCCATTCATATTGTCGCGACTAGGGCTACTAGGGCAGCATCCTGAGCCGTATAAGGTTGTTTCCCTTATACTAAATGCGGCTGGGGGTGTAGCTACAGATGGTAGCTATTAAAACGCAAGGGGCAGCAAAGGAATATAAACATTTATTATAGAACAACAGGGATACTGGGGAAAGTTATATACACATTGTAAAGTAAGGGGCATTCAGTATATAATAGGGAACAAATAAAACTCTTACCTAAAACCATCACTTAACCAATACTTACAGCTAAGGCCAAAAGGGCCTAGCCTATAAGGCTAACTGATCGCTAGGGCTCTCTCCTCTACAGGAGTCTATTATCAACTATCTCATCGTTCCATTTCTCTTGTATTTATAAAAGGAAATATGTTTATTTCATTCGGTCAACGATTTTAGCTCGTCACGCGACTTCTCTAATTTCAATGTCGGTCGCATATGACAATGAACTTCTATATCGTGGACGAATTAATAAACAATAAGATGAATGGATCAATGCACTAAAACAATTCAAAGGGCAGTACTCAATATTTACGACATATGCCCACCTTCTAAGAAAGCTGGGCCCCAGCTTTAAAATACAAACACGAACCTACGAAACCTTTATACAAAGCAAGTGCCCTATTCTGATAATACATAAATCTTCTACGGAAATGATTACAAAAAATATATTTTTCTGGGTCCTATTACGTGGTACACACACCGCGACGGGCTCTGGTCCTGTTGATACCATAAGTTTCTTCAGCTCTGGCATTTCTACAGTATTCCGTAT
This sequence comes from Chrysolina oricalcia, assembly GCA_944452925.2. Lineage (NCBI taxonomy): Eukaryota > Metazoa > Arthropoda > Insecta > Coleoptera > Chrysomelidae > Chrysolina > Chrysolina oricalcia. The sequence continues at coordinate 37,707,279 of OX101825.2, forward strand.
CCGGTAACACAGCTCGAAAGGAACGGGACTACATCGTTTGGCACCCTGGGTACTGGCTGTCGACAAACATTCATCGGTGGGACTGGCAGCTACGGTAGGCGTTACCAGCGGTACCACATTCTGGGATTGACGCAAGTATTCGAAATGACAGCATCTGTAGCATCCTTCGGGGCAGTTTCAGGAACAGCAATGGCAATTATCTGGTTTCTCTTCTGGGTACCATTGAGTCGGCTTGGGAGTTCTCGACCTGGATAATCTTCTGGCGTCCTTGTCTAACTCACGTTTCTCCATCCTCCATTAATGTCTTCAGGAAGAAGCATCTGGATTACGCAGTTCGTCCAGTACTCCACTCCTATGAACAGCCTCTTCATTTTGATTTGCTGCCAACCTTTGGTACTATTGAACCTGCGTTTCCTGGGTCAATTTGGAAGCTTTCATTCCTAATACTTTCTGGGATCCTCGCCGGACTCGCCGTTCAGCATCCTCATTCCACTACTTGGGAAGGAAACATCTGGATTACTCAGTTCATCCAGTGTTCCAACCCTTTTTCTACCATATTGGATATCTCAGCTTTTCGCTTTCAGCTATTGCCAGCCATGTTGGGTGTCCAAATTCTATTCTCGAAATGCCAGACTGAATACCCAGTCTGATCTCTTCTCTCCAGGATTGTGTGTGTACCATAACCGAGAAACGAAACAAGATACAAATAAGTACATAATTATATCAAAAAACAATCAAAAAATAAACGATTACAACTATTACTATTTCCCATTTTTTTTTCATAATAATATTTATTACGATTAGTTTTTTTTCCTATGAGTAATAGAAAAATTCAAAAGGTTAATCCTTAATCATTCTACTCAAAACAAATTTCCATATAAATAATCATCATTTTGCATCAAATGGATATCTAATTAATAGTTTTCAAAGTTTTTTTTTCGAATTACCAACAAGTTTTTCAAATTCAAAGCGAAGGAAACCGTTTTATTTCTTACGATAAAATCAGCTGAATATTATATTGAATTTGAGGACATGAAACGTTAAATTGCAAAAGTATTCGACTACGGATGAATAATTGATGAACAAATTAGGTGTTTTCATAACATGAGTGTTTGTTATGATTCATTTCATTATTTACTATTGCCAACTACGATATACTTTCGAATATTCATACTTCTTGTAAATGAGAAATTGATTTCACATGATTCAGAAAAAATATCATTTGAGGTTATCGGGATGGCCAAATTACAATTTATCAATTTGTGAATGTTAGATATCAGTCCACGCCTCCTGATCACCATCTTGAGTGTAACACTAGTATGCCATCAATTTGGTTAGGACAGTCATACAAATCTTCAATCACATTATATCACAAATTTCAAATTAGTAATTTAAACCTCTTAATCACCTTTATGACAACATAATTTTCATCTCTTCGATGTTCTGTTTTGCAGTTCAAGTACATAGGGGAAGTCCGTGGAATTTGGACCATCTAAGAGGAAATGATCATATTTTTGTTAAAAAAAAAAAATCCAGCAAGTCCATCAACATTCGCAAATAAACCGCACTTCTACCATTTGATTTCATATTATACAAGTGCAATATCTTTTTATATCAGAAAAATACAGGAAAAATTATGTTTTTAATTTTTGTGTGTAAATTGGACCTTGTCCGTGTAAATTGGTTTTTCATTTTGTGTAATTTGGACTACAGCGTGTAATTTGGAAAATGTAATCAAGATCATCTTGTGTTGTTGCTAAATTGATGTATTCATTCAAACTTAAAAAAAAAACTTTATTTTCTATCAAAAAAGGTACAACTCATCAAAAAGTAAACAAAAAGTTTATAGATCCTTGAAAAATCACCATCAGTAGCAAACCAAAAACTCATGCCTTGCAATCGTCGCAATAATAATAGTCTTCATCGGAAAGATCGGCACATTCTTCATGCACCCATCTCTCACACTTTTGGCATTTTATCATGTCTTCCTCGTAATCATAGCCACAAAAACCACATTCTGCTTTCTCAAACGAATTACTGCTCGTGTCTTTGGCTTCTTGCGAAGACTTTAATTTTTGTTTCCCTTTTCCTTTGACTTGAGTTGTTGTTCCAAAAACATTTTTTGTGACATTTTGTTTTTTGTCTGACTTCGGAGTTTTCGAGATTTCAAGATCTATTCTGTAGGGTGTTCCCGTTAGTATCACTCCAGAGGAATTTAATTTCTGTCGTTTTTTTCGAAGGCCCACTGAAGAAGCGCTATCTTTTCTACATGGTAAAGGTTTAATTTTGACTACCGGAATGTAAGTTGCCGAATTGCTGGAACATGGTTGGGGACTCGGTGTCCTATCTGGGTTTTCACAAAGCTCTGATATTTTAGTATTTAATGGATTGTCTGATGACTCATGTTTGGAAAAAGTGGATTTCTTTGGATGTGATGAAGTTGATGGTGGTGTGGTTGCCTTAGCTTCTGAGTTTTCTTCAATTTCTGGCCGGTTTAGAGGTCGATCAGTTACCGTTGCTGGAACAAACTCTGCATCTGTATAGGTATTTAATGGATTGTCTGATGACTCATTTTTGGAAAAAGTGGATTTCTTTGGATGTGATGAAGTTGATGGTGGTGTGGTAGCCTTTGCTTCTGAGGTTTCTTCAATTTCTGGCCGGTTGAGAGGACGATCAGTTACCGTTGCTGGAACAAAATCTGCATCTGTATAAACATATCGATCTGGAGGCCACAGACCTGCTTTCCGAAATCCGTTAATAGCAACCTGAATTGTTGCAGCTCGAGAAAAAGCAGTTCCAACCAAACTGCTGACATGTGAAATATTTAAAGGCACTCCAGGATTTTCATGCATTTTAGTTGTAATGGCTGCCGAAAAATACACTTTCAAGGGTTTAAAAAATGCCAGGTCGAGGGGTTGCATTTTATGAGTGCAGTGAGCTGGGAATGATAACATTATAACGCCATTGTCACGGGCTAGGTCTATAGCCTGTATACTCTGTGTGTGACTGACATGGCCATCAAGTAACAGCAACACTTTAAGGTTTTTGCTGGGCTTAACATGATAAATAAAGTGCTTCAACCTGGAGAAAAATCCTTCACTGTCCATCCATCCCTTATCTTGACACCTAAATATTGTTCCAGGTGGTGCCCCAGTTACCAAGCTCTCTTTCATACGTTTTCTGGCAAATATTAGCAATGGTGGGATATAAAATCCACTGGCACTCATGGCGTACATTCCTGTCACATTTTGACCTCTTTCAGCTGAAGTAATAGCTCCAATTTGATGTTTGCCTTTTTGTGCAAGTATTTTTTGTGGTTTCTGCACAACGTTGTGTCCTGTTTCATCCGCATTGAATATGCGATCAGGAGAAAGCTTATTTTCGGCAATAATTTTCTCATAGGTGTCGAAGAATTTGCCCACTACCACTTTATTGAATCCACCAGCGCGTGCGAGTGACGTAGCCTCTGGAGTTCTCAATCGCAGTTCAGGATGACGTCCCATAAACAGAGAGTACCATTCCTTTCCAGCAGATTTTTTATTGTGATTGAATCTTGTTGTCAGATTATTTCTTTCAGCTACTTCGTACGCCAATTTCATGAAGTCTATTCTTGAGATACCATAAAACATATTTCCTAATTGTAAAATATGTTGGACAAGATCGTCTTCGATTTCGCGAGGCAAGTCTGGCCTCCTGCCGGGAAGATACTCTGTCCCTTTAGAAAATTTATTTTTTCCAGCATATTTCCTTTTTAATGTTGTGGCAGGTACAGAATACGTTTTTGCTGCTTCATTTAAACCCATTTTCTTCTCTCGTACAGCTGCAAGAGCCGCTTCCATATCATCGTTTTTCCATTTTCCGTACTTTCCTTTAGCTTTTCTGTCACGTCTTGAACTCATTTCTGCAACAAAAAAGTTTACTTACTTCTTTTTGAGGTGTTTCGATGTCAATGTGTAATTTGGTCCAGGCCCGATGTGTAATTTGGTCCAGGCCAAATTACACGATAGTGTATGGTCCAATTTACACAAAGGCAAACACTTAACCTAAAAATCTTACAAAATGAAACTGCTCACATTTGTGATTAAAATGAAGTGTCTATGTATACTTCAAAGTATGTTTGTTCATCCCATATGATAAATTTGAATACTTACTAACTTTGCTCACCGGTACACAACTGGCAAATATCAACCTTCTTACTATGTTGGTGCGTATTCCAGACTACGTGCTGCCGTTAAATTATTCAAGACGCGGGAGACTCACAACTTCAGCAGGCAACTTCTTAACGATTGATAATTGTAGAAATAAATACAAGGTGTCAGCACTGCCTTCGAATCACAGTATATTTGTCATGGGCCAATTTACACAATGGTCCAAATTCCACGGACTTCCCCTACTTTAAATTTCGTATTCACACTCCTTACAATTCCTCATGACTCATTAATACAAAAACGTTTCTCCGTGCAACTGTTTCTCTCATACATCGACATCTCACATTATCGCAATTCACCTATTTTCTCGGCAACACATCGAGAAAAAACAACATCATTCACCAATGATTCTCTTGGAAACCCATCAAGAGCATGTATATCACTACATACCAATTACCAAAAAATCTCAAAACTCTTGGCAACACTTCAAGAGTAAGATACTGCAGATAGACGCTCAATCCCACTTTGAGGATTTTCTCCCACGTCTCTCCTGCAAACTCCTTTACAACAGCCTCTTCCGGCCGTCATTCAATTCTTCTATAACTCCGTTATAGACATAGGTAATCTATTACCCTATAAATATTCTCTTATCACGATATTCCATTAAAAAGTCGATCATACACCAACTGCACCAGATATTTCGAAGACGTCATGAGCATAATTCCAAGAGCATGCAAAGCAGAACATATTTTTCAAAAAAAAAATCTAAAACATCAAAATATGTCATTTACAAGTGAAGCAATTCAAAATTCTATTTAAAAATTCTTGTCAAAAAACATTCTTCACATTATGTTTCAAAAATACCTTCAACCCTTTCATATAACTACTGTCAATCAAAACCATAGTGCACAACAATTGAGGCAAACTCCTCATCCTCAAAACTTTCAAGGAAGACTAAAAAAAATCCAGGAAAATATGCAGCTTCCATATTTCATTCTTACTCAACATTTCTCAACATGCCCTTTCATTCGGGCATTCATCTACATTTTTCTCCACAGTTTTCTCAATACAACTCGCATTTTTACACAGTGACATATATTTCTCATGAAGGTATTTTTGACATCAATATTCGCACATTTATTCATACTTTCGACATTACTTTCTCATATTCATTCAAACAATCATATCGCCTATCTTTTTTGCATTCTTTCATTCACATTATTTAGTTTTCTTATACTTGCAAAATCTTTCATAGTCATAGTGTCCCTCTTGGTCCTTGTTGTTGTCGACGGTTCCTGCTATATCAAAAAAAAAATCATTTTCTATTATACACAACAAAATAAATAGTTCCTGCGGTTGCACCTTTGTACCGAAAATGAACAGTGTTCATTTGCATCCTACTCCACGATATATGTCCATGGTTTGGTACAACATTACTCTGAATTCCGTATAAAAATTCCATTATAGTAAAAACTAATTAAAATATTGAAAACCTTCCATTACATTTAACTGAACAACTCATATTGAAGTTTTTCAAATTGCATACCTTTTCCCTAATTCGGTATACAATTCCTGTGGCAGGAAAAATTCATAAAAGTAGCAAAATTTTGCTCATTTCTATAACAGTCGAGAAGAAATTACTAAAGTTGGCCTAACTCAGATTCGTTTTGAATATTTCCACAAAATATTCACGAAAATAGCTAGTGAACTTCTATAATGTTAGTAATACACTATAGAAAAAAAATATATTTGCTCTATATGACAAAAAAATATTACTTTAGATTCACCCAGTTCTATGTTCACATTTATATTTTCCTGGCTAAGAGGAAGATACCGTGAAACATTTTGTACACCCATCTGAAAAGCTGAATTATGACGAACTAACCCCCAGGACGAGCAAAGCCCATCCATTAGACAGACAGACAGACAGACAGAAAAATTTTATTTCCCAAGAAACTACATACATTTATCAATTTTTTTTTTTTTTTTTTAATCAAAATATACATTTAAAAAATGACAAGTTTCGCTCATAGAGCATGAGAGAAAGAGAAAGGTTTGTTTTTTTATATATGATACGATTGTTTTGTTTGTTTAGTTTGCAAGAACATACTATTAAAAATGAACATGATATTAACATAAATATTATTCAACAATATCAGTTTTTTTTTTTTTACTTGAAGGCAGAACTTATTGGAGTGAGTCATCGAAAAATTCGTTGAGAGTATAGTATACTTTAGTTTGTAGAAGTTTTTTCTCAATAGTTTTTTGAATTTGTTCGCTGAAGTTATATTTTCGAAAGAGTTAGGCAATTTGTTTAGTATTCTTATTCCCATGTATAATGGTCCTTTTCGATTCACTTGGTAATTGAATGATGGTATCAAGAAATTATCTTTGTTACGGGTGTTGTAATTGTGAATGTCAGACAATTTTGTGAAATTTTTTTTTCTTTTGAATGCCGCTATGGCAACATTGAATATGTACATGTTGGTTAGTGTAAATATTTTCAAATTAAGAAAATGTTCTCTACATGACTGTGACCTCCGTAGTCCCAAAAGAGCACGAATAGCTATTTTCTGTAAAATAAGTGACGACTTGCTTTCGACTGAATTTCCCCAGAATTCGATACCATAAGAAATTGTGCTCTGGAAATAACTGTAATATACAGTCTTTGCTACGTTGAAACTCAAGTCGTTCTTGATAGTTTTTATTGCATATATGGCACTAGATAGCTTTTTATTCATAGCTGATATATGCGCCCTCCAGTCTAACTTCTCATCAAGAATGTACCCTAAGAATTTGGTTTCCGTAGTTGGCTTCAATATTCCATCTTTTGTAACAATTTCAGGTTGTTCGCAAGACTTATTTGGATGAATGATCATACTATATGTTTTATTGAAATTGATTAGGAGTTTGTTTGCTGAGAACCAGTCTAGAATATCATTCATCGTATTTTCTGAGTTTGATACCAATTCATCTATATTTTTGTTTGAATTGAGAATGCTCGTATCATCAGCAAATAGAAAGAAAGATACTGTTGAAAAGCTCTGTACCAGGTCATTTATATATATATCAAAAATAGGGTAGGTCCCAATATTGATCCCTGAGGTACACCGTATTTAAAAATTCCGGAATCAGATCGAATTTTTGAAAGAGAAGTATGATTCAGCGTTTGCATTTCTACGTACACTTTGCGATAGTCCTTAGGCTATGGTTGGGGTGAAACGGGGCAGAATGGGGAGAATTAACCCTCCGGGACGAGCAAGGCGTCTCCACCATAGTCCTGGACTATGGGTGGAGTAATTATGGGGGTGGAAGGGGTTAATTATGAAGAATCAACCCCCCAGGACGAGCACTGCGCCTCCACCATAGTCCCTGGACTATGGTTGGCGTAGTAAGGGATGGGGGAGGGTTAATTATGAAGAATTAACCCTCGGAACCAGCTAGGCGCCTCCACCATATGTCGCGACTGGGGCTACTAGGGTAGCATCCTGAGCCGTATAAGGGGTTGTTTCCCTTATACAAAATGCGACTTGGGGTGTAGCTACAGATGGTAGCAATAGTAAATCAAGGGGTAGTAACAGAATATAAATATTTATTATATAACAACTGGGATACGGGAGGAAAGTGAAATATACATTTTAAAATAAGGGACATTCAATAATATAATATGGGACAAATAAAACTCTTACCTAAAACCATCACTTAACCAATACTTACAGCTAAGGCCAAAAGGGCCTAGCCTATAAGGCTAACTGAGCGCTAGGGCTCTCTCCTCTACAGGAGTCTATTATCAACTATCTCATCGTTCCATTTCTCTTGTATTTATATAAGGAAATATGTTTATTTCATTCGGTCAACGATTTTAGCTCGTCACGCGACTTCGCTAATTTCAATGTCGGTCGCATATGACAATGAACTTCTATATCGTGGACGAATTAATAAACAATAAGATGAATGGATCAATGCACTAAAACAATTCAAAGGGCAGTACTCAATATTTACGACAATATCTTCCTATGAAATATGGAAAGTATTAACTTTGCATTGTTAGCAAAAATATTTCTCATAGGTTTTAGCTTCATGGTGCAAATCATTCAACTTGTCATTTGAATGAATTATGATATTACAATACTATAATGAAATAAGAGATGTCAGTGGTTGCACATTTGAGTCATGGGAATGAATACTATGGATTTTTTGCAACTAAACAGTTATGTGTTGAATTATATTCCACATGATTGGAGCAATGCTCTAATAAAGGATTTTCTATTCAAAACTTGTGAAAATTATTCCTGATGCCTTTCATCACCTAATCGTATACAGGATGTGTCATGATTGCTATGACACGTTTGGAAAACCGATGGTGTTGAAATACAGATTATTCCTGGTGTCTTTTATCTCCTAATCGTATACAGGGTGTGTCATGATTGCTAAGACACGTTTGGAAAACCGATGGTGTTGAAATAAAAATTATTCCTGGTGCCATTTATCACCTAATCGTATACAGGGTGTCATGATTGCTAAGACACGTTTGGAAAACCGATGGTATTGAAATAAAAATTATTCCCGGTGCTATTTATCACCTAATCGTATACAGAGTGTGTCATGAATGCTAAGACACGTTTGGAAAACCAATGGTGTTGAAATAAAAATATTTCTGGTGCCTTTTATCACCTAATCGTATACAGGGTGTATCATGATTGCTAGACACGTTTGGAAAACCGATGGTTCTCAACTTTATCTCTTGAACACGTCAATTGTATGACAAAGTTGAAAATTTTCAATGAGACACCTTGTATAAGGAATTCTGATTTGTTCATACATGTTTATTCTTACCGAAAATGTGAAATTATGTACAATATGCTGATTAGTGTCTCCCGTAGTGCTCTCATTTGTATTGACCTTCCTCCCGTTGCTCTCTCATGGACTTTCTGCTGACATGTGCCTTCCGTTGCACTCTCATTTCTATAGACTCTCCTCCCGTTGCATTCTCATTTGATATCTACTTTTATATGTTTACGGTAATTAATATTTGTTTTTTGTTTTTTTTTCTATCATCCATGTTGCTTTGCCATTCTTTATAAAGTTTATTTTGCCACGAGTTTCAATTAGCTTTAAGCTTTTATAATAGCAACTAAGTTGTCAAAGTAACAGGGGGATCGCGACTATCTCAAGTGGAGACAGGAGTGGATCATAACAAAAGAATTGTGATGAGATGTACGAATCGGGTGCCAGCTATATTGCACGTTGCATAAGTATCTTTTAGATTTAGTTCAATACCCGTCTTGGTCTTAGCCAGGGGACTAGTTGTTTTCTGACAGGTACTTGCCATTATAAGCCTACGTAGTAGGTGTACATGGGAGTCAAGCGTTCATCATCGGTCGGTAACGACTGTTCGCTACTAAACGATCTCCCAAAGAACTCTGTTTTCTTAAATCGCCTTAAGCAGCGTTCTCACGGGGGCAGTAAACGACAGCGTGGCATGCTTTCGATCTCACTGTCGTGAACTTTGTCTCGAGGGGGGAGTGGAAAATGCAGAGTCGTGGGTCGTGGACCGTTCACACGATCAACGATTCAGTTTATCCACGACAGTGAACATGGAGGAGGCTCTCGTTGAAAGTTGTAAAGTTTTGAGTGCAGTTCTTGGAGGTGTGTTAGCTGAAAGGTTGAGACAGTCACGTGGGCAGATAAAACAACGAAAGAAAAAACGTTTTTGGGTTAGGAAGTGGATACTAGAAAGAAGAAATGTGGGGGCACACCGTTTGGCAGACGCGGAGCTAAGACAGGATTACCCTGCAGATTTTAAAAATATGATAAGAATGTCTGAAGATCAGTTTGACTTCCTCCTGAATCGCGTTTCACCACACATTTCGAAGTCAGACACCAACATGCGACAAGCACTCACAGCTAAAGTAAAACTACAAGTAACACTACGCTTTTTAGCGAGTGGAGACTCCTACAAAACCTTGTAGTATATGTTTCGTGTGCCAAAAAATACAATTAGCAACTTCGTGCCAGAAACTTGCACAGCTATCGACAAGGAACTAGAAGGATTCATGAAAGTAAGTAATGTAGGTGAAGAATCACAAGAATTTTATTGAATTATACTGATCGGATTTACAAGTCTTGGTAGGTTAGGTTATCGTACTCGTCCGAATATTCATTCAAGAAACTGTATGACGGGGTGCCACTTGATGACTACATGGGAGATGGCTGACGCCAGGCAGGTAGGGGTTGTGATGGTGGGCACAGTGCTTGAGTCATTAGACGAGTAATTTTTTCCTGCAGTCTCATAGCTACTGGAGGACCAATAGAGCGAAGCATCGTCGAAACATACTTGCCGAAGTGGTCATAGGAATCGTCTTTGGGGATTTGTGCTGCTCGATTAGAAATTTCGTTCAATTTGTCTATGGCACCACATATGCCATCAACTTGGAGATCTTGCGAAGTTTTCTTCATTTTCGAAGATCGTACGTTTCCGGGGGGAGCGTTTTTTTTGGAGGTTGTCGGGGGTGCCTTATTCATTTGGGCAGTTTGATCAGTATTGATGGTATCTGCAGAGCTGTTGGCCTGGCTTGGTATGTCATCGCTGACGGTGTCAATAGAATTTTCTAGTTGCGATTCTTCCTGAACAGCGAATGAATGGGCTTCGTGGGTAGTACCTGCAAAGAAATAGTACATAAACAATTTGTTTTCTTCCAGGTATCAGCTACTGAAGATGAGTGGAAGAACGTTGAATATGGCTTCCGAGAGCGCTGGAATTTCCCAGGTTGTGTGGGTAGTATCGACGGTAAACACATTAATATCCGTGCACCTGCACACACTGGTTCGGATTATTACAACTACAAGAAGTGTGTCAGTATAGTACTACTGGCCGTGGCTGACTCTGAGTATAATTTTCGATATGTGGACATTGGCGCAAAAGGAAGAGGATCAGATGGTGGTATATTTCACAATAGCTCATTTTTTGCCGCTCTGGAGACGAATGCTTTAAATATGCCCAAGGGTTCTGTCATTGTGGGGGATGATGCCTTTCCGTTGACAACTTATTTGATGAAACCCTACAGTCGACGTAACATGACCGTGGAAGAGAGAATTTACAACTACCGACTATCAAGGGCTCGAAGAGTGATAGAAAACACTTTTGGTATCCTCGTCAGTAAATTCAGAATTTTCGAAAAACCAATTTCTTTGAAAGTTGAATCAGTAGACGCTGTAGTACTCGCCTGCTGTTCATTGTACAACTGGTTGAGGAAAACGAACCCCACCTACATTTCCACTGCGTTAGTTGACAACGAGGATAAAAACCATCGCATTATCCCTGGTGTCTGGCGCAACAACACCACTGCTGGCTGGCAGGACCTTCCGCGATCTGTCAGCAGAAATCCACAACGACAAGCACAACACATTCTGGATCAATACCGCGATTACTTCAATAACGAGGGAGCGGTGCCCTGGCAAACGACACTGGTAAACGATACACCAGCTGAATAATCTGGTATCCATCTTCTTTGTTATTGTCAGAAACGTTGTTTCCAAATAAAAATATATAACTAAAAATGTTCAGAGAAATCATGCAGTGAATTAATTTTATAACTATTTACATTTGTTTGCAAACTACAAATTGGCGCAAGAACGACATGTTTATCATAAATATCGGGGAAATTTTTAAACATGTATGTGTCTCAACGTTCATGTCAAAATACGCAAACATGAAAATTTTAATGTACATCACGTACATCCAGAAATATAAGTTGTACTTACCAAATTTGATGTTGTCGACCGTTGCTGCACAAATGGGCGGATGAAAGAGTTCATGGCATCAAACTAAATTATCTTTGGCACGTATACATCGTCCGTGCCAGCTCCTGACCTTTCACTGTCAGCAATCTTCTTCAACTCATGGCAATATAAACTCCTCAAGTTCTTGAATTTCCCGATTACTTCTTTCGGTCCAAATCCAGCGATTCCCATCGCTTCGCTGATTCTTCTAGCTGCTGCCAATCTCAAGTCCCTATCTATGTATTCTTTGCAGCTCGCATCATACAGCACCCTCTCACCACCGTACAGTGCGATAAACTTGACAGTTTCATCGTCTTGTAATTTTATTATGCGATTTCCGGGCTCAGCCATTCTCAACGCACTATCTACTGATCTACTATTGACACGAAAAACTACCGAATACACTTGTTGCTGTCCCCACTTCTCTCGTTTCACACTAGCGTGCCACGCCTGAATATCAAACACGTTTGATTCCGAGCGTGAGCTGTCGTGGACTGTCCACTCTTCGGATGACGTCAGAGGCAAACTCATGACCCCTCGTTCAGACGGAGGCAAGTTCACGAATTCGAGCAACACGCTATCGTGCCACGCCCCGTGAGAACGCACCTTTAGGTTTGTCATCGTCGCGTACAACCCAAATTGTTGTGAATGGGTTCAGTCCATGAACCATCTCCGCGGTCCAGCATCACAACTGAAATATCCAGAATAACTAATGTGGTTGAGTTCAGATGGAATAAACTCAACAAAACCTAAAATTGCACAATTCAATAAAGACAGTAGAAGTCTTGTGTTTTGGTTCACATCGCTGTTCCAGACATCCCAGAAGTAAACCCAACAGCCGAAACGGTCCTCAAACGAAATCCCACATGTGAAAACAAAAAGAAAAATTATTGAAAATCGAAAGATTACCAATTGTCCACTTCAATTGGGGTGATATATAGCTCCACCAAGCTGAAAATGGTTAAACCATAACGTCACGACAATTCGGAGATGTTCCTTATTGTGGCACTGCGAACAAATTTCCCAGTCCCGACGAATCCATGGAGCTCAGGATCGCCCAGTAGCATCGCTTGACCGCCCTTAAGCGAGCTTCATACGATGACCGGCCTAGACCTGTTAGGCCTAGACATGTCAGGCTGCCGGACTGAGCCATGCTCGCACCAAACACAATCAAGTCTCCTACAAAACAAAAAAGGGAAAGGCATTAAAACGCATAACCAAACCGCCTAAGTTTGACATCTTAGCACAATTCTAGAAAATAACCCTTCCGAAAGTAAGGTTTGCGTCATAACCACAATGATGTCCGAAGGGAATGAGCTTGGAAATCGACCAGCCAAACCAATCCCCCAAGCCAAAACCACCACAAGGATTTGCCAGCATTAAAGAGCTGCCAGTCCACCAATAATAATGCGTATTGTCAAAGCAAAAATTTTAAAAGTTTACACCCAAGACAGAGAAGAAGATAGAAAGATAGATAAAAAAACAACCCGTAAAGATCGACAATACCAAACTCACGTAGCTATTATGAACCTAAATCGAACTAGTCAAGAATCTACTCACAATAGCACACTCAAGGGATACACTTATACCAAGAGTACACACAAGAAGACTTTGAAGATAAAGGAAAACCAATGTTCTTATAGAAGTTCTACCTCAAACAGAACCGATATGTTCCAGCCATAGGCCTGAGAATACATTATTAAACAAGGAAGCCTAATGCACCTTCAGCCACTCACAACAGAACACGGGTAGTACTAAAATAGGGTATACTACAGGAGGCGTCAAAGATGATGGAAGTAAATGCCTTCCCTGTAGTATCAACTACAAATCAAACAGTTATGTTACTGTCATGGATCTGAAAATACATTCAGACATAAAACACACCAAATGTATTTCCAGCCACTGGATGAGGACCGTGTCATGTCCAAGTTACTTTAGGCATACGCCAGGGATGACCATCCTTCACCCCAAATTCCCAAGAGCGACATTATGATTACTCATCAGGTGGATGAGCGTCAAGATCTTTTACATGCCATAGACCGCGATAGTCACCACCATCATCTTTCAATTCATAAGTTCAGGAAGATACACGTTTTGAAACCATAAAGGGACCGACAAATATCGGTGCCAGCTTGGCACTGAAATATTTTGCTGCATAGACAAAACATGATTTCGTCTCCAAACGAGCTGATTGACATGATATTGAACATCACGGCGTCTAAGATTATAGGTCTTGCTGTTTTGCTCGTAAACTTTAGCTAACTTGACTTCCACATCAGCATATACTTTTTGAAAGACTCACGTTCCAAAGTAAGCCCTGAACGATCAAAATCTATCTCTTTTGGAGGGGCGTTATCCCCCTTGAACGGCAATTCTCGACCAAATACTTTAAAATTGGGAGAGAATCCAGTCTCTTCATGTTTCGGAGAACAAATCGCCAATCCTACTTGACTCAAGCGGCTATCCCTCTCAGATCTTCTGACAGGTATGATCGCAACATAGTTTTGATAACCCTATTTACTGGATTCTGATATAATAGCTGTTCATAAGTAAACTCTTTAGAACGGAATTGAGATTCATTATCTACGATGATAGAATTAGGTGCGCCAAAAATTGAAAATACATGAGCTTCCAATACTTTAAGAATGGCTACAGTCGTGCCTGTACGAAGAGGAAATAAAATGGGAAATTAACTGAAACAATCAGACACAACAAAAATATACTGATTTCCAGAACGGGACTTAGGTTATGTTCCGACCAGATCCGCTGACAGAATTTCGAAAATTTCGAATGGATACCTGTTTTGACAGCATTAACCCCGGAGGGCGTTTTTGTTCAGGCTTGATGGACTGACAAGTTTTTCAGCGACGAATAAATGAAGCTATATCAGAACTCATCTTTGGCCAATTATATTTTTGTGCCAGCTTGCTGAATGTTTTGAAAACTCCCACATGAAGCAATACGGAATGCGTTTCCTCTATTAAAGACTTTCTCAGAGAACGAGGTACTTCTCTCCAATGATCAGGAAATTTCGGTGTTTGTGAGAGAACAACAGTCGAGAGCATCAATGGTAGAAACAGCTCGACATAAAGTGTCTGGTACGACATGTTCTTTTTCATTTCGATGGATAATGGTATAGTTGAATTGCTGGAGACGTATTGCCCAGAGAGCCAAACGACCAGAAGGAGATTGTAGCTTGTCTTACCACAATAAACTTGAGTGGACCGACAAGACCGAAAAATGCCCCTCCCTCAATGTAGGGTCGGAGTTTTTCAATGACCCATAGAACAGCCAAACATTATCTTTCGGTAGTGGTGTAATTACGTTCCAGTCGAGTAAGGGATCGGGATAAATGACATACCACCATCTCACCATCGGGAGTCGACTAAGTTAACACGGCTCCAAGCCCACATCCAGAAGGGTCAACTAGAATGACAAAAGCCAAAGTAAAATCCGGGCATGATAGTATAGGTACACTTAAGACATTATTTCAAATTTTTCAAAGCATTATTACATTCCGAACTCCAATTAAAGGTTCTATTCTTGCGCAACAAATCGCAAAGAGGGACCGTCAGGGTTGAAAAATTTGGAACGAATCGCATATACCAGGAAGCCAAGCCAAGAATGCGCCGAACTTCAGAAACGCACTTGGGAATAGGAATATCTAAAATTGCTCTGACTTTTTCCGAATCTACTCGTAATCCAGTGGCATCAACAATGTAACCCATTTCGCCTCTTCAGTTATGAAACCAACAAAAGTCACTCCGTGCTACTCCAGTACTCCAGCTGAATGCAGAAGTCACAACAACCACAAGTCTATGGCCTACTCCGCTTAGTGCGCATACCCAAGACGTGGAATGAAAAGAGTTCCAAAAGTAAACAACTAAATCATGAATGACAATTAATAACCTTGGTATAACTTGAAATATGACGTTACCAAATCATGGTGACGCAAATATAAAATGGATATACCCGGTAGTATTGTGAAAATGAAAATACGCAATGGGGACGCCTACACAGAACACCGCGCCGTGTGAAACTTCCGTGTTCAATTGAGAAATAGTTGGATGGATTACAAGTGAATACAAGAAGAAGCAACATTTTGATAGCAATATAGCTTTAGTTAATGTTTGAAAATTATGAAATAAATACACAATGCAGAAGGCAAATAGTGGTAAAATGCATGTAAAATATGATGGAAAATTTCGATATACCCTGCAAAGTTAATAATAAAAAAAAACGTTGAAGTTTTTATGATTTATCGACTTCACTATAGCCACGGTAATCCATTTTTTACGATTGGTTTTATTTTTATTAAGTTTAATGATTTTTCTATTTTTGTTGATGAAATTATTCAAGAAATTTGAATCGTTTATTTCAGAAACCACCTAAGTGCGCTTTTTTCAACTTTCGGAAAACTGAAAAACTGTTTTGCAGCTTAAGTATAGATCTAGTCTCCTTCAGATATTTTTTTACCAAATCAAAAACATGCTATTGGGATAATCTATTTTTCAATAATTTTTTCCTTCAAATTTTTGAGTTATAAATTTTCTGCAATAAATGAGTGTATCCAAAGTGATTTAAAAAAAAATTATTATTGAAATTAGGTCAAACCATTAATTTTCACCTATTTTGATATCAAAGGTAAGTAACAGATACACTCAAGTATACAAAACAGTGTTTTTACTAGTCCTAAACCGAAAAACAGAAGTAGACTACACGCTACAGTATGTCTATATACAAAGATGTTGCCTTATTCACTTATTAAAGGAATGAAAATACAATGCAGGTATGAATTAAACAATTGTTTACCATAATGTTTGGTTGGTTTTGTTGCTAGAGTAATCTGACACATTTCATAGGAAAATTCGGATATATCAGTGGAAATATGACTACTATGGTTGTCAAAACTGGATTTTCTTGACCGCTCAAGACTTTTGCTTGAAAATGTTTCATCCACATACGAAAAATATCTTCGTTGTTCCATCCACTCTCTGAGAAAGATACATCGCACCGGTTGGTCCATATTTTCCTAATAGTGGATTCATTCGTTTTCTGGCGAATACGATTAATGCTGGATCCACATTTCATAATTATAAAGGTTTCCACATGATACTATTAGCAATTGCAGATGCTAATTATTATTTTATTTTGGTTGATATTGGAGCTGCTGGTAGACAAAGTGATGGAGGCATTTTTCGTAACAATTCTTTTGGAAAATTATTTGAATCTCAGTCCCTGAATATCCCATCTCCCTGCTCTCTTCCATCAAACGGACCTTGTTTGCCTTACGTATTGGTTGGAGATGAAGGGTTTCCTCTAAAACAATATTTGATAGGACCATATCCAAGAAGTGGTCACCTGAATAGAACAAAAAAAGTATTCAATTACAGACTCAGTAGAGCTAGGAGAGTAATTGAGAGTGCATTTGGGATTTTAGCAGCTCGCTGGAGAATATTTCGAAAACCAATCATTGCCTCAGTCAGTACAGTTCAGGTTATTGTTCAATCCACAGTGTGCTTGCATAATTTCATAATGAAACGAGAACTGTCCAATCCTCTTAATAAAAGACAATACTCCTTTCGTTTCTCAGAGGATGAACAAATAATCAGTGGTGGTCTTCAAGATATACCCAGAACAGGTAGTAACAACTATACACAGAACATATCAAAAATACGAGATACTTTCTCTAATTATTTTGAAGGAACAGGAGCAAGGTATTGGCAATGGAACAAAGTGTTGAATAATGATTTTTGACAATTATATGAAGAATCTTCATTAACCTTTTAATTTACAGTTTCTTTTCATTTATATTATCAATAAATTTCATACTCAAAAGTAGTTTTTATTTATTGGAAAAAAGATATTCACAATAACAAACAAAATATAACTAAAAAGAGGAACATGTTCATCAACAAAGAAAACAAATATTCATGTGTAAAAACTAAACAACAGTTAATGCCACTGGTTTACATAACAAAAGTAAAAACATATATAAACAATGCCATCAAATTGCATTAATACACAAATAAATATTTAAGTAACAAAAACGAAATAAGTAAATTAATTCTCCAGAAACAAAAATAAATAAAACATTTTCATACCAATAATACGATTGTTCAGTCTTGGTTTGCGGATTTCTGTAAAAAAAACATAATAAACTCCTCCATTTTGAATAGGAATTGGACATTGAAAGGTGACCATATGACCAAAGAACAAAGCAGTCTTACATACATTTCTGTAGAATGAAATGAAGGGATTTTGGTGTATATATTTCCTAATTATACATAGTAAGGGAATATACACCTGTACCGTGTGACACAGATCATGGTACACCCCCTTTGTTTCTCCGGAAATGACATCAACTTTCGATTTTCACATGGGACAGCCTGTATATTATTACATGATCAGTTAGGGATGATCATGAGAAATGCTCCATGAGTGGGAGGGAGAATTGGATGGACCTGCAAGAAAAAAATTCTCTCTACTATATTCATTGGAGATAACACCATCAAACTTGGTTTTGTTGGATTCCTCATGATCATCCCTAACCAATCTTGTAATAATTTACAGGATGTCCCATTTGAAAATTGAAAGTTGATGTGATTTCCAGAAAAACCGGAAGTTGAAATTGTTTTACAAATATGTCAAAAAGTGATGTCTAGTGAGTATATTCAATGTTCCAAATATCAGAAATATTGCTACAGAACCACTGATTCTGTGTCACATGGTATAGTACAAACATTTCGTCATATCATTGTTTTAATAGCTAGAGTGGATGTTTTAATGTTGTAAATACCATGTTTGAAATTTGGAAGACTTATGTCGACTTAAGATTCTTGACCAGGGGACTGAAATATGACTCACCACAATTGAAGAGTGGAGCTAAGTGCCAAAAATAAAGTTTCGAGATATTCAAGAAAAAAGTAATAAAAATGACAATAATTGTTTTTTTGGTTTATTCGCATTAAAAATCGTGTTAAAGGCTAACGGAATACCATTTCTAACATACACCAATATAAGTTATAGAACACAGCTGAAAATAAAAATAATTTCTTTAAAAAAAAAATAGAAACGGGGTAAGTGCCACAAAATATTTTTTTAACAAAATAGGATCAGAAAGTATTGCTGATATAATTTAGAGTTAATTAACATTAAAACTTAGGATAACGGCAATAGTCAAACTGATATTGTTCTCAATAATAATAAAAATCAATATATATTTTCTCTATGACAAAAGAACGTGGTGTCATAATACATGTTTTTAACAAAATAACATCACAAATCGTTGCTAATCCATTGGAATGCCTAGCAGTTCTTTGTAAAAATCTTGGTGGAGTGGATTACTCAAATAGGGCAACATAGAGCGAAGACGGTTTTTTTTGTTTTCAGATACTTTGTTTTCTGGTGGGAGTCCAAGTAATTCAACCTTCATCAAATCTCTCATAGTTTTTCCTTTCTTCAGAATATTGGTTTCAGTCCATTGTTGTATTTCAGAAAATACAGTTTTTGTTTTCACGTTTATGGGATTATCTCTTTCAATCCTTATGATGACTGCTTTGCTGATTATGAGCTTTTTAGTATTCAAAAGCAGGTCCGCAGGTCCTTTTATGTCCCAAAATCCAAAGTCAGTCATTTTGATCACCTCGAATGGTGGGTTGTATCTTGCTGACTGAATAACGTTCACCAGATCGTCTGGTATAAAGGATTTCATTACTCTTTTGCGTTTTTCTATTAACGCAAAATCCCTATCACAGGGCATAAAACTGTGCCCGCTGGTAAGAAACTTGATCTGTATTAAATCGTAAAGGCTATGAGCTACCAAGAATATAAGAACAAACAAAATATATTTGTTTTTGTTTTGTCCCCCGCAGTTGTCACACCAGAGGGTTATAGATCTTTTATCAGTGAATCCGCTATTTAAAAAGTGGAGTAGACGGAGGCAATCTCATTTGCACCACGTCCTGCCACACCTTCATGCCATAAAAACATGTAAGCGTTATTTGTGTCACCAACATGGATTCCCAAATTATAACAGGAAAGTTGCGACAAGTAAAACATATCAGAATGTACCAGCGTGGGAACAAACATAACCTGTTCAAGATCAACAGATAAGCAACAGACCTGACTTTCCGGAAGTACAGAATCGCATGTATCCTCTTTCATAATATCAATAGCTCTCTCAGCTCTTCTTTGATGAAGTTCCAGATCTGCTTTGGCTGCCGCACTTGTTCCGATATTTGCACGAACTTCACAATCTAGTCGATCACAGGTATGGCAAGTGTCCATTCTTGGTCGGCGAAATGAAAGTTTTGGAAAGTCCTTTTTGAAAACAGACCGGTAGAACTTGTAAGTTACTGCAGTTCCAGGATTACGTTTTTGAAAAGCCCTAAATAATCTCTTAACATTTAAATCTGGGCTTAGATATTCTTTATCATATTTTGTTCTTGTATAATGATCAACGTCTCTTGGTATTAAATTTATGTGGGTCCTTATGGCTTCTCGATCATTCTCGGAAAATTTTAAATTTTTATGACACGTTCTTTTATCAGAGTAAAACGTGTTCTTTTTAGCGACAAGAACATCCACCTTTTTTCTTGTCACTGAAAAGGTATTTATAAACGTTGACTTACAAACTGCAACAAAATTTCCACTTTCTGTTGGAATGGTGTAGCCTATTGTTACCTGGCGTTTGCTGTTTCCTGGATCCTCATAAGTACCATGTCTACGCCTCTTTATATGTCCTAGATGGATAAGATTCATTAGATAGGTCCCCTGGCTTTTTGCGTTTTGGTTATAGAATTTTTCAAACAAAGTCTTACGCCATGGGTATTCGAGATCCTTGCAAGACAATTTGCATTTACAGGTGATCTAAAAATGTAATATAATACGTGAATAATAATAAATTTTTAAGTACATTACACAAGAACAAACCTGTTCAGACGGCAATGCTTTCTCTGCCACATTCTTAAGTTTTCGTGTTTTATTAGCCTTGCCAGCCTCTTTCAGATACTTTTGCTCAGAGCCAAAACGACCATTGCCACTTTTTCTACGTTTCTTCTGGTCCAGTTCACTCATATTGTACAAAAACTTCCCAAATTGAGTAGTTATTCATATATATTCACGATCAACAAATAACGTTTGGACAGTTACTACGCACAGGCGTAAATAACACAACAAGACAGCTGATTCACTTTGGCACTTGCCCCCTTTGATGACAAATAACCTTTGTCGCTTACCGGTGCCTCCATCTAATTATTGTTGTAGGAAGCATAATATTACTTATGGCACTTACAGCCTTTGTCCGGTCAGAAAGCATGTCGTTTAACACCGTTCCACGGCAATATCTCAATTTAGGAAATTATGGCACTTAGCATCTTTGTTACTTCCACTCTTTAATTTTCAAAACTCATCCATTTTGGGGGTCACATTCTTCCTTGTACAATAATTGCTTACATTCAATCTGAACTCTCATGCGGTTTTTCCTTTTTTTTTGCTTTGACAAAACAATCCCTCAAATATTTCCACTTTTCTTTCAATTCATCAATGGAGAATTTGTTTTCTCCAAACGAATTGCCAATCTCTTGCCATTTCAGGCTAGCAGCAATGTATGAAATAAGCAACTCCTCAAAACTCTCCTGTGGAAGTTGTAAATCTTCATCCAACATATTGTTTTCATCTGCCTGCATCCGTTCTACAATGACATAGGAAGAGAATAATAAATATGATGGAATTCAAAATAACAGTATACTGTACTGCATACCCACCATAGGTTATTACAAAATTTTCATCATAAACCATCTGATGTGTGGAATGGTCAATAGTTTTAAAGCATTCATGTTCTTTAACATTTTCACATTCCGTATTGAGCAGCCAACCACTATAGCCGCATTTGAAGTGCTAAAACAAAAATTATATATTTATTTTATAGCCGGATAATGAGAAGTTATAAATATATCTCACATTTTCGTCCATTTTCGAGTTTGTTTACTTCGTTTAACGGTTTTTCCGCGTTTGCTGTTTGCTTCCGCCAAAAAAAGTTAAATAAAATTTAACATTTTACTCCGGAATGACCTTGAGCGTAAGTTCTAACGTTTTGATTGGCCTAAAATTCAAATTTGACATTTCCGCGATCCGCGTTCCGCCTAGTGAGAAAAAAGCCTAAGTGTTCAAGGATTTGGTGATACGCGTGTACTATGATTGCCCGTGCATCCACGGTTGTAACATGAAACTAGATTCGGATACACGCCGCCCTAGTTGTTATTGGTGTCGTTGAGTCAATGGCCACTCGCGGTTTTGTTAGTTCGTTTGGGTCGGAAAATGTTCCTCTGCCTCCTTCTCGAAACGGTAAATATATCTGTGAGCCAGCGCTTGCCACAGACTTGCCCTGGTCACTTTTCGAAGAGTAAAGTAGTTCGTGAGAACACTCGCGACATATTTCAGCAGACAGAATACTGTATACAAAAATACACAGACTAAGATTATGTTTCCCATCCGTGATAGGAAGCCCCAAACTTCTTCGGCTGCGGACCGCGCTAAGTCCCTGAACTCACTTTCACTGAAGAGGTTGGGCATGTAGTGATTGTCAATTTCAAAACCTCTCCCCGTGATGCGCCGGGCTACTTCATTTGACACTGATTTTAGTTCATTCGGGAACAGCTCCATGCCCTCCTTGATGTAGACTCCGTTGTCGGTAATGGGGGAAATCCGGTCTAGTTTGAGGACCTCTTCTTCGGTGTTGGCATCTAATTCCATGACTGGTCCAGCTTTCTTAATAGTTGGAGTTGTCTCGATCCAGGTTCCATCGACGTATAAGTTAGCAGGGAGAAGCGGTTGGTAGTCAATTTCTGTACCGTGTTTGGTGATGATATGGCTGATGGCCGTTCGAAACTTAAACTCATTTCGGTATCTTACGGGTAACTCCTGGGTTTAAATCTGACGATGTATTAAACCTCTCCCATCACTCGTCCCACATAGCCTGTGGTCCCCTTGACCAAGTTTCCTACTAGGTCCGGGGCTTGTAATGCCATGGTTAGTCGGTTGGTCAATATTTTCTTCCTTAGTGTACATCGTTTGAGAATGGCATCATACAAAATATCCGTATTTTGCGGTATCCTGAATGTTTTCCGATTGAAGAATCCTAGTGAATCCTCCACGTCCTCTGGAGACAAAGTTCCACGGGTTTAATTAATTTCAATGCGAACACTGTGTTGTCAGTGTCCACGATGATGTAAAATGTTGGAGGTTCTCTACTGAGGGTCAGTAGAGTAGCATTACCCTCGAACGTTACCTTCCTCACTATTATCGAAACAAGATATGTCGTTGTATGGACAAACTGTATCGTAGTGTCACCAAATTTCTGTCGACGTCTGTGGTGGTGGAGTAGTCTGCAAGTTTGATGGTAATGGCTCGCAGAACAATGACGTTTTGATATTCCACGTCACCGATAGCAAATTTGACGCCACTGCATCTCCCGTCGATGGCAAGTTCTCCCTGGAGAGTGGTGGAAATTTTTGTCGTGCCGTTGAGGGTCAGCTTTGAGATGGTTCCTGCTCCTATGACTCTGAGATCCAAGTGTCTGAAGCGATGTGCTTTGAGACATAATTCTGGGGAGATATATTTGACGCACTTTCCCATTCCTCCTCGGACTGGACTGGTATGTGAATGCATCCCACAGTATTGAATCGACTGTTGGATTGTCACTAAGCAGGTGTACACATGGATGCCTCCGTAGTGACGTTTCTGGATTAGCTGTATTCTTTCGGTAGCAGTGTCGGTGGCATTCTTTGGATCCAGGCAGGGCTTCACCTTCAACAGGGACAGCTTGGACAACTCCACGGATTCATCCTGGCAGTCATAGGCGATTATCTCACCATGGGTTGGAGAAAGGATACAGAGCAGGAAGAGCCATCCCAATGGGCACACGCACGTTGAAAATACGTTGAAAATAAGTTACATAACCGAACGTTGAGAAATGGTAAAAATGTCGCGGGAAATAACGTTTCTTTGCATCGAGAATTATATTATTAATAAACGTTGCCATCAACGAATTATTATAATATATCTTGGGTAAAATCAAAAACGTTTATTTATAACGTGTATGTATATTATACCACCATACAAGTTTATATGTTTAATCAATAATGTATATTTCCGCCATCACTCATACCATTGATAAACGTTGTCTTTCAACCTAATATTATAATATTTTTTGAGCCCACCCTCAACGTTGATTTAGGACGTGTACATATATTATACTACTATACAGGTTTATATGTTCAATCATTAACGTATAAATACCGTTTATTTTCACTATAATGTATATCTTTGATAAACGTTGTCTGTCAACGTATTATTATAATATATCTTGGGATCAATCTGAACGTTGATTTATAACGTGTGCGTATATTATACTGCCATACACGTTTATACGTTCAATCCATAACGTATAAATAATGTTTTTTCCACCACTTACATACCTAATTAATAAACGTTGTTTTCCAACGTATTGATTTAGTATATCTGAATATTGTATTATAACGTTGACTTATACATATTAATCAATATCATTGAAATAATTTACAGTCCTGAAAAATTCTAATTTGTTTCACTTCTCATGGAAACGCCCCCGTAATTTTCGACGTAAAACCATGAAATTTTTAGTATCGGCAGATACACTAAAAATAAACTCACTGCACAAAAAAGGTCACCCTACCTGATATACACTGAACTCCAGTAGCGATGGAAAAATGGGTGGTTCCATCGCTGCTGGCATGCAGTGTATATGTCGACGGATGACTCATTGATGGTGACTTTATTTTTAGTGTATTTATCGACCCTGAAAATTTCATGGTCCCACGTTGAAAATTACGGAAGATACGGGGGCGTTTCCATGAGAAGTGAAACAAATTTTAATTTTTCAGGATACAGGTGTATCAGTAGTAATTTAGGGATCCTGGACATGAATCTGAAGGAATTTCAGGCCAATTTTTGTGTCCAATACCTTTTCCACAGGCATTGACTATCTTCTATTTAAACAATGATACTAATTTTTGAGTGGATTCGTTTTGATTTCGAGAACTCCATAAATCCTTTCTGATGAGTGGGTTACCACGAAACAGCTGTCAAAGGTTGGAACTCTCGGAATTAAAACGAAAAATACTCTATTTTCACTTATGCATATTTAGATACAGTGATGTTTTGAAAAGAACAAAATTGATTTGTTTTAACCTGCCGTCTATTACTATTCACAAACGGAACCAACAGGTACCTAATGATTCCATATTGAAATTTTCATAAATCCTGATGAAATATAATTGGATCAAAAGTTACCTGGTGTTTTCAAATTGGTAAACCGCAAATAAGTGAACATTTCTAATCATTATGAAACAACATATATTAAAAAACTAAATATACACTCTACAAAAAAATACTTAAACATAAAAAACATTGTGAAATAAATATTTGCTGTCCTTATTTATTGTGCGGGAGTTGATTTCTTCAACCTGGCTGAGGCGAATTTCAGCCATTCTTTCATCACCGTGCAAATGCGATATTCATCTATCTCCTTAGCTGGGAAGCTGATCTTAACAGCCTCTATTAAAATGAAGAAAAAAATCAGACACACAGAAAATTTCTTTCCTGGTTAACACCTATATCTATAAGATAGATAACAAAAATATTTAAAGGAGAATTATAGAAAACTCGCATTTTGTTGGATGATGATGTTCGTTAGATGCAGCCTGAGCATTATTGATAAGGCGAGTGTCATTTCAAGATATCGATATACAGGGAATATCTCGGAACTCAAAGTAGTGGAGAATTTTGGGGTTCTGAATAAAAGCAATTGGTGCAGCTTTTTTTGATGTAATGTTACCCAATGAGCTCTTTGTTTTCGGTAACGTGACATCAGATTCAAAATTATTAATGGAATACCCTGTATATTTTGGCATTTTTATGTTCATCCCGATGAAACAATTTCAACAAACTATCACAATTGTCTTGTGGTCTAAAACGATCAATTCAAAAAATACAGGTACTTCAACCTCTGTCCCACGACGTCTGAACCGAGCAATTGCCAAATTAGGTTTAGGGTCACCCTGTGTATTTGGGCAGTCCTATATTTTATGTGATGATTAAAACAAGACAAAATTAAATTAATCATCCATATTTTATTAAAAATCGTCGTGGTGGGACAAAGAATATTGAAGTACCTGTATTTCTTGAATTAATCGTTTTAGACCACAGGTTTCATCGGGAGGAACATAAAATGCCAAATATACAGCGTGTCCCATTAAAGATTTTGAATCAGATGTCACGTGACCGAAAACAAAAGGCTCATTGGGTAACATAGTATCAAAAAAATCTGCAACAATTGCTTTAATTCAGAACCCCAAAATTACAATTCTCCACTGCTTTCAAGTTCTGAGAAATTCACTTTCCTAAACTTCGTGGGACACCCTGTATAGTACCTTCTACGTTTATTCATTATGATTGGATGAAAATAGAGTTCCACAACAGCTTTTCTTTTAAATCAACAGTTCACTGTTAGTCGAGGTGTTAACCAGGATAATAATTATTTTCGATCATTTTATGTTAGATTGAAATTCTGATATTGTCATCCTCAGGTGATTGATATAAGTTCGTCAAATGGAACGGATAACATTGTATTCGTTTAAGAACATCCCTTATGAATTATTTTAATGACTGGTTTCTTCGTGGGCAAACAATACAACTCATGCACATGCATGTCAATCCAACAACTTACTAAAAATAATTATAAAACGGGTCCTTTATTGTTTACCCAATCAGCACACAAAATATTTCTTCAACCTTGGTTTATTATTAACTGGTATATGCCATAGTATGAAACTTTTTTAAGAAGAAAATATTTGATGGCACTACTTGGCAGAAGCCCATTGAACTAATAATAAAATGGATTAAGCAATCCAGATTTCTGCATTTAACCTATACAGGGTGTCCCACGAAGTTTTGGACAGGGAATATCTCCGAACTCGAAAGTAGTGGAGAATTGTAATTTTGGGATTCTGAATTGAAGTAATTGAGCCTTTTGTTTTAGGTCACGTGACATCTGATTCAGAATCTTTAATGGGACACCCTGTATATTTTGGCATTTTTATGTTCCTCCCGATGGAACAATTTCAACGAACTATCACACTTGTGGTCTAAAATGATTAATTTAAGAAATACAGGTACTTCAATATTCTTGTCCCACCACGACGACTTTTAATAAAATATGGATGATTCATTTGATTTTGGTCTTGTTTTAATCATCACATAAAATATAGGACTGCCCAAATACACAGGGTGACCCTAAACCTGAATAATTTGGCAATTGCTCGTTTCAGACATTGTGGGACAGAGGATATGAAGTACCTGTCTTTTTTGAATTGATCGTTTTAGACCGCAAGTGTGATGGTTCGTTGAAATTGTTTCATCGAAATATACAGGGTGTTCCATCAATAATTTTAAATCTGATGTGACCGA
The DNA here is from genome assembly GCA_944452925.2 of Chrysolina oricalcia. NCBI lineage: Eukaryota > Metazoa > Arthropoda > Insecta > Coleoptera > Chrysomelidae > Chrysolina > Chrysolina oricalcia. Next base: position 37,734,716 of record OX101825.2, read on the forward strand.
AAACAAAAAGCTCATTGGGTAACATTATATCAAAAAAAGCTGCACTAATTGCTTTAATTCAGAACCCCAAAATTACAATTCTTCACTTCTTTCGAGTTCCGAGATATTCCCTGTCCTAAACTTCGTGGGCCACCCTGTATAATAGGTGTAATAGTCGGAAAGTCTCCAACAGAAAACAACTACTGCCCCTACGACCATTGTATTGTATCTGTTGGATTCTTGGCAAAGTATTGTACGAGAATTACTTTGCAATGTTCTCCAAACTAGTTCTTGTAGAATACTTTGCAAGAATCTAACAGATATAGTTCAATGGTCGTAGGGGGCAGTGGTTGTTTTCTGTTGGACACTTGCCGACAATTATACCTATTGAATAGGTTAAATGCAGACGGCTGAATTGCTTAATCCATTTCATTAATAGTATAAAACACCATTATTCATTTGTACATATCCGGAGATTTCAATATGTGCCTAATAAACTAAATTATGATACTGTAATAAATACTGTACCCAGCAACAACTCCTTCGTTTTGGATTTTTCAAATGCAATCTTATCTCTTCCTTTCCAATTGAAAAGTTTGGCCACATTGTCAGAAATGATATATCGGAGCATTCTTCTGGTGAGGCCATCTGCCCCAGACCCTCCAAGACTTGCCAATCTCCTCACCTGTAACAAATATAATTATTTTCACAAATATTGAATTAAATGTTTTTCTATTGAAATTTATCTTTCCAACCTCAAAATGCAATGAAAAAAGGAAAATACCCTTATTTTTCAAATACACAAATAGTTATTCCAACTAATTGAGAACATGATGTCAAGTATGTGAGTATGTTTTCAATGAGCATAGCCTACTTTACAATGGAATAATATTCTTCAATCATCTCCCACCTTCCATGAAAAATATAAAGGATCTCAATCTTACACCTAAAGAATGCGTGTTTAACATTTCCACTGATTTAATGTGTTGAAGTAATGTCCTTCTTTAGTACATGTATTTTTTCTTCCGACCTGACCTGTCTGATATCTAACTATGTGATCGAAAAATATGAATAAAGTTTATTAATACTTTATATGAAATCTCAAAAATGTATTTGAAAATGAGTTTTGATTCACCGTATTTCAAAAATGTTTTACAGAACAGGACATCCAGGAAAAAATTGTTGAAATGTTCCAGGAGTTTTCTGAAAAGTCTATCGAAAATATTGAATTTATTTTATACAATGTGGAGAAGGGCACATCAATTTTTTATATACCTTGCAAAATATTTGCAAAGTTGCATTGGCAATGATAATTAAAATAAGTTTGGACATGCTTCTGAAATAATGTCCAACGTTTCACACAAGTGGAATAACTTTTATTGGTACACTGCCATAATTAGTCTCTGTGAATTTTATTCAATACAAATTTTGTCAGCAATGACTACTGAAAGATGCCTGAAGAATACCTATGCAAAACATCATAAAGTGAAGATCAAACTTAAAGAGTTTCCAATTTGGATTTATGGTTCAAATAAAATCTCGTTTATGAATATTATTTTGCTTGAAATGGTATTTCTACAAATAGATCGATACTTCATCAACCTCTTCAGGTCTTATTTACAGAACATGAGACATGTCAATAACTAAATACCTAGGTACTAAAAACTACAAAGTAAAAGTACAGCTAATATTGTGTGTACTTACCATATATTGCCATACCACCTTATCAGTCAGTTTGTTCTCAAACTCTTGAAAACTGGCAAGAGTTTGAAATGGAAAATTTTCTGATATTATGCAGTCTGGTGGGATCAAATTTTCTGAGCCTGCCAAACTCGCTCGCCTATTTATCTCAGCCAGAATAATTGAGTGTTGGTCTACACACGCCGATATCTTCGACAGAGTATTCAAAACAACACTTTCAAATTCTGAAAATGTAAAAAAGAGTTATATTGAGATCCAATGGGTTATTGAATGAAGTAACTTTCAGGGCATAAAACTCGAACTTGACAGGAATAATACATAATAGATGTCAATTTGTTCTTTTGGAAAAAACCAAGGAGAAACCAATATTATTCAGATCAAAATGTCACTGTCATCTTCATCAACTGAAATCTCAAATTGAATGGGACTTTTTCATTGTATTCTTGCAATATCATCAAAAGCCCTTTCCAAAAATACTGTATTCAACATAGCCTCTATTTGAGAATTCATAAAAAATTTGAATTTTTTTTACACTTGATAATTGAATAATTTGAAAAATTATTCAACTGAATATGAGGGGCCAAGTTCCAAAGTGTACAATCTCTATTGAAAAATTCCACAAAGTACAATCTCCATAACTTTTTATAAATCTTTTTGGAAAAAAAAAACATTTATTTTTTCTAGAGCTTCATGAATCATCTATAGATAATGATAACTTATAACATATTCAAATTTCAAGAAGATTGCACCACCTTCATTTGCGAGGTTTTTCCTGTTTTCTGGAAATTTGTTTAAACTGAAGATTGTACATTTTGGAACTAGGCCCCTCATATGGAAAATATGAAAGGTTACCACTCACCCCCTTGAATTTAGCAACCATAATGAAAAATACTCTCATTTCTCTTTCTGAAATAGTTGACAAGTGTTTGTACTAATGTTTTCTTAATTAGACTTCAATTAATCTTTTATTCCTGTGAAGCTGATGCCTTCTGCCTATTTTCATATTTGTATCCTGAATGTACACAGCTATCTGTACTAAATTCAATTAATTCATTCAATTGAAGGAACTCATGATATATTATATGATTATCACAGTTAAAAGTCATTAATAATAGAAATATAATTTTTATATTTTGCAAATAAAAAATCAAATAGATTTTTATATCAATTCGTTGCCATACTTTGTTGAAATAATTTATACACGTTGTTAGAATATTATGAAGTTACACATTCAATTTACCTGTGTTTCGAGGAATTGAAAGATTCCTATCACCTTCTGAACTAATAGAAGTAAAAGAAGAGGGTGCCGGGGACTTTCCTCTATCTCCAGTACTACTAGTCGACGCTCCTTCATTTATTAGGGAAGGTGTGGAGCATGTGGATGTTAACGTTGATAAATCGTTCTCCCGACGCATTTTCTTGGCCAGAACGGGTTCAATTGATGAATTCTGGTCAGAATCAGTGCTGGAGTTTGAATCATTTAAAATACCCTTTTGAGTCAACGTCCTGACTGATTCCTCTGATTCATAGTTATCCGCGACAATTTTATTTAGATGTTTTTCTGCTAGTTCATAAGTTGCTGGAAACAAATTAGATGTAAATAGAATTTTACGCGTTTCACGAAAATCTTACCACATGTGAAGCGGGTATTAACCTTATAAGTGGGCCAACTTCTCTTGAAGGGGGTTTGATCTTCAACAAATTTTCTGAATGGAACTTTATTGTTGCGTATTGGCCAATAACATTTTGTTCTGTTCTTCAGTAGCCAAATTAATGGCACTACTGAAATTTCTCCAGTGGATTCCATTTCGCAATTGAGAAATTCCACTACCGCGAACATTGCTTCACTAATGGAAATCAGAGAATTTATAGTGGTTCAGAGGAAAAGCGGCAAAACCTTCTTTGAAAGGCATAATCATGCATTTCTTTGAAATGTCACCCAAACTGAATGTCTTTGCTTTAGATTCATCAATTTTTTTGACGTAAAATATGTTTAACTCAGAAGATTGTAAAGGTTCATTATATAAATCGTCATAATATGTGAAAGGTTCACCCCCAAGTACATATGCGTCTTCAATATATCTGATGAATTTGATGATATGAATTTTTTTGGAATTCAACAAAACACAATTGTTAGGCTTGTAAACAGATAAACAGGTGTCATTAAACTGCAACTGTTCACAATTAAATGAAATTAATTTACCCTGTGCATTATACATCTTCTTACTGAGATTTTTTGGTACAAGTTTAGAAACTTGTTTATTACTGAGATGTTCTGATGAGACATATTCATGTTCATGGATTCTCCTATGCAACTGCTGTAATGGATTATTTGCTGAGTGTAATTTTCTTTTCAAAAATGTCATATAGTTTTCAAAAGGAAAACAAGAATATTGATTGATTGTACCATACAACTTTATGTCATCAACCAAGTGCACCAAATTATGCAAGTTGAATACAACGAAATCTCTACCTAGCACTTTAGCAGACTGGATAACGAATTTTTTTAAGCTTTCATCTGCAACCATTATATACTTTTCAATCAAGTTCTTATCAGTCAATATGAAAATAGCTGATTGTAACAATAAAACTAATTTGTATTGGATAGTATTTACAGCATTATAGAAAATAACTGGGAAAGTGTACAAAATGAAGAGTTTAAATTCTGTAGCTTTCCACCTTCGGATTTCTTTGAAAGTTCTACATTTTCTAGGGAAATCTGATGTTATATATTCATGAATGATAAACACTTTTTCATCAATTTCTTTCATTATTTTTTGGGATAACTTCACAGGAGAAGTGGCAAAAAAATAATGCACTAAGAGTCGCTTTACTACCCCCAGGAACAGTAGATGCATGGGATCTACAGGAAACTGTGTTACCAATTTAATGTTTGCTCTTAGAAAAGGACTTTTTCCTTTAATATAAGTAGGAAGTGGTTCAGTTAAGAAGTCTTGATCCAACTTAGGATTAAACAATTTAAGATTATTTTGTGCATATATAATTCTGTGATTTTCATAATCACCGACAATGTGACATTTTTCACACCCAAATTTTGACGTGTGACCCACAGTTTGGCGTAGGTAGCTCCTAGCTGGGGCATCACAAATGAAGAAATGTATATTGAATGTGTATACTATTTCATTGTAATTTATTCCACGTTCTTTCAACGAATTAATTTCATCCAAGAAGTCATTCAAATAAATTTCTAAAGGATCTGGTTTGCCATTACCACAAAATAAAGCAATTGTAAATGGAGAATTATCTATCAAATCCAGACACATACCCAAAATAGGATAGAATTCTGTGGAACTACTTTTGAAGAGAGGTAATCCATCAATATTAATTTGTAATGAAATTTCCTTTACATTTTCTTTGATGCCATTTTCACATGTTTTTAAAATTGAATTTTCAATTCCAAAATAATGCATGCTCCCATTATTTAGTTTGACAATTTCAGTGTGTCGTGGGGTACCCATGAGTGTTCGGAAATCTAAAGGTATAAATGGTAGAACTGGTTTCAGTCAGTATATGTAATAATGAAGTTGTAGAATTACGAGTTATGTTATATGTATTGACCCATTCCCTTAGTTTATTCTTCAAATCAATGGCAACATCCAGAGATTGTTCAAGTTCAACATCACTATCAGAATCAAAGTCAGTTTGATCTGTACTGATATCCAGAAGGTCAATATGATGTTCAGGGGTATTGCTACTAACAATACCAACCCCACTACTACTTTGTGAATCCAATTCAGAGCTGACTAATGGGATATCTAAATTCACCTACCGCATTATTTATTTGGTTTTGTAACAGTTTGGTTTGTTGTTTTATTCTACGCTGCAACTGCCTTTTTCCCACTAATTTATTTTTGTGCATTTCACCTTATGAATGAGTACTTACCGCTTTTCGTTGAACCACTAAAAATCTATGATAGAGTTTGCAAACGTTTTGTAGATCCTAAAAAAGTGAATGTTAAGTAATTTTTATATTTTTACATAAACAAATAACTAAAATCATCAAATATCCAAAGAATTGAGATGCAATCAACACAATAATTTTGTGAATTAGGTATTTGATAATTAAAATGGAATAAAAGAATTTTTGAAATAAGTACTACACAGGAAAGTACAAGAAATATTAATAAAACTGTTTTAGAAATAAATAATAGTTTAAAAAGAACTAAAGTCACACATTCTTGAAGATTATTTTTACTTTTTTATTCCACATTACAACGAAAGCGTTTTTATTTTGTGTTTTAAAGTATAATTTCTTTTCTTATTATTATTATATATTAAAACAAAATTATTATGCTGTAATATTGCCTTGTTATCTAGTTTGCAAAATTTTTACTGAACATACAAACATCATTATTATCATTTGTATATTACTACATAACCATGCAATAATATTGCATTGTCATCCAGCTTTGAGCTATGTCTAATGTTACTTTGAAATCTATTGCAAAATTTGTACCGAACAGATAATCATTATTATTATAAAATTCTTGTATGGTCACCAATCCTTGATATGTGTGCCAAATTTCAAATTATTCAGACGATTGGAAATAGGTAAAAATTAAATTTAGAAATTCGCTTTATTTTTATTATTATTACATACATGTTATAAAATTCTTGTAGTCATCGGTTCTTAATGTGTGCCAAATTGCGTATTGCGCCATCCTACCAGTATAGTTTTTGATTGAAATTTAAAAATTTTTAGATTTTTTCTCAAAATTCTGAGAAGTTATTCTATTATCTATTATCAAAGGTGATGCAGTGTATGATGGCAAACAGGATTTATTGATTGTGTAAGGCAATTGTTGCCAAGGTAATTTTTTCAGCTGATTCTAGACTGGCTATGATAGAAAACAGTATTAACATCATCCACATAAAATAAGGACCCCACACAAATCAAATGAGAAATGGATCCCTGTCGAATTGTCTGAAATTTGGATATATTGTAGTTTATACCCTCCTGATCAAAAGTCTCCATGAGCCCGAGACCTAAAAATGCTCAGTTTTGTAGGTATCGAAGGTCAAAAGTTGCGACTATGCAGATCTTTCAAGCAATCAGAAAAGAATTCGCCATCTATTCGAGTCATGAGTCTCTGGGTAAATCGCCCATTACACACGTAACAGGTAAGAATGTTTCTGAAAGCCATGTTATTCAAAATAATGCGATTAGAAGAATCTTCAAAACATTAGCTTTTGTAGAAACTTCACATTTATTGACAATTCAGAAATTGTTATTATTCTTGTCAAAACTGAACAAAGTCATCGCCATTATGCATGTGATCGCTTGAGATATTTGCACTAGTTGCAACTTTTGACTTTCGATACCTAAATAACTGTCCATTTTTAGGTCTCGGACCAATGGAGACTTTTGATCAGAAGGGTGTAAACTACAACATATCCAAATTTCAGCCAATTCGACAGGGATCCATTTCCCATTTGATTTGTGCGGGGTCCTTTGATTATTCAATTGCAAGATAGTATAGGTATCCCTCATGTTGCAATCATGGGATCGGGTAAACATGATAAAGTTCATATTCTTTGAATGTATAAATATAACAAATTTGAAAATTGGATGATGGTTGAACTTCAGGTTTCACAAGATGTAGGTATACAAGTTCATCAAGAATGAAATATCTCCCATAAAGTGCAAAGTTAATTAACCTATCTCACTAGGTAGGTAGGTATAGTAAATCCTGTTTTCGCTTGTGGAAATCCTTTCATGCCAACCATTCTTAATAAGGTGCATTCATTGCAAAAAAATATGAAATTACATGACAAAATGAACAATAAATAAAAATAACGAATTAGAATCATTCACCTCTGCTGTTATAACTGTTATACATATCATTTTCTGGAGTTGTGCATTTTCTTTGGAAGAACTCTGACAAAATATAAGAAAGTAGAATTCCGACTTTTTCCGTACAAATACTCAAAATCGATATGGAATAGTCCACCAATATGTTATGATTGCCAAACTATAAAAGACAACTTGAGAAAAAAAATACCTATTAATTATACTGACGACGCTTTGATTTGACAAAATCAAAATGGTGGAAAATGGACATAGCACAAAGTAATGGTAATTAATGAAATTTCAGAACATTTGTTTCGTAAGTACTTTAAATGCTAAACAATCCTACTCACCAACTCAAAAATTATGCAACAGCACTATGATTTCATAAAGTATAACATACAAACTAAAAACTGCACTTTTCACGAATAAACACCTGTTGCCTGTAACCGTTTGCAAATAAATGATGCCGTGCCGAATGCTGATCATAGGAATCATGGGATGGGAGGATGACTGTCAACCACAGAACTTATAACACCCGCAGAGACGACAATAAAGTGCATGGCAAAACCGTTCTGTGATTGGTCACTGTACCGGCGGTAAGTTTGAATTACAAGACAAGAGGAATGCAAACTGATATGAAAATGCGTAAATAATAACCAACCTAACCTGACTAACCTCACGTAGACAGAATAAACATACAAAATTGTTAACGATTTAACGACTATTCATCCAAAATTGTTGATAAACACCAGCATTGGTCGGGGTGCTCATGCCGTGCATTTTAGTGTATATTCCACTAGAGGGTGCAGGGCAGGGTTGACTGACAACTTGTGGTAACAAATTAAATCACTGTTGGCACACCAGCATTTATATTTCATTCATTTTATTATTGGATTCAAACGGAGGTGACATGTAGATGGCGTCAGTGGTCTGGCCTCCGAGTCATGTCGTAACTTCAGTAATTTGGCCTCCAAGTCATATGTCGTCACTTGATTGAAACAATGGTACAGGGGTGCTATTCTCGAATCATTCGACTTTCAATTCGTATACGGATGAAAGAGACAATTATATACATATTTCATGTGTGTTAGCGTGAGACAGTAAAACAAATTCGCATACATACAAACTCGAAAATAGGACCCCAGCCAATGTATAAAATGGTGCAGCATTAAAATAAAAATTCACGGTTCCTTGAAGAATCCTGCATTAATATGACGTCAAATATTCATGTTTGTAACTACTCACGCCGTTCTCCATATAAGTATTAATTGTGAAATTACGTTGAATATATGTTATTAGAACGTATTGAATTAACGTAATAAATTGAGATTGTAAGACAATGTTGAAAATGAACGTTAATTTCTTTTTATATCCAAAACAATTATTATACGTATATTATACATATCAATGGTAGACGAATGGTAGATTTTCGAGTTAAAAAAACGTTCAGAACACACGTTAGTATCACATCTCATAACGACGTATTTTTAGATGAACTATTCTACTGGAAGGAAGAAAATTAGGTTGAATATACGTAAATTATTAACGTATTCATATTGTGGACTGAAGACGTATTTCAAACGATTCAAATGAACAATTAATTTCTTTTTATATCCAAAACAATTATACGAATACTATGCAATATCATTGGTTGACAAATGGTAGATTGTGGAGTTGAAAAAAACGTTCAGAACACACGTTAGTATCACATCTCATAACGACGTATTTTCAGGTGAACTATTCTACTGGAAGTAAGAAAATTACGTTGAATATACGTAAATTATTAACGTATTCATATTGAGGACTGAAGACGTATTTCAAACGATTCAAATGAACAATTAATTTATTTTTATTTCCAAAACAATTATATATACGAATACTATGCAATATCATTGGTTGACAAATGGTAGATTGTGGAGTTGAAAAAAACGTTCAGAACACACGTTAGTATCACATCTCATAATGACGTATTTTCATGTGAACAATTCTACTGGAAGGAAGAAAATTACGTTGAATATACGTAAATTATTAACGTTTCATATTGTGGACTGGAGACGTATTTCAAACGATTTAAATGAACAAGAAGTTGTGGAATTGTTATAAAACAACGTTAAAATAACATTTATAATAAACGTTACAATAGATATGGGAAAAAAACGTATTCCTTCTCAATTTTATAAACAATAATTGTAAAATTACGTTGGATATATGTTATTTAAACGTATTGAAATAACGTAATCAATTATAACTGGAATGACAACGTTGAAAATTCAACTAATAACGTATTTTTCAACCAATCAACGTTAAAAAAACATTAAACCAACGTATGTGTGCCCACTGGGATGAATGGATTAGCCAGTAAACATACATACTGTTAGGACTGACTGATTTGCATATAAAATTAAAATGGTTATGATAGTATAATACGGAACTGAAACTATATTTCCAGTCTCGTTACCTAGATTCGATTTGAGCTGATCCATGGAAGATCTTTCACTGGCCCTTGGCTTCTGGTTCGTCTTGCCATCGTGTTTTCTACAATTGCATCAGAGGATTCCTCTTCATTTTCCTCGTCCCCATTTCGTGGTTCTTCTGTCTCGTCATCTTGTTCTAGTTATTCGGTGCTAGATCCTTCGAAATTGAGGTCACTGTGGTTTCCATCGATTTCAGTGTATGCGATTTATTCTTCCTCTTCTGATACCTCTACTAAAACTTCCTCATCTTCTTCCTTCAGTTCCTCGGGTTTGATCGACGGTGGTGAGAAACTGAGTCGTGGCTGGTGGCCAGATACCACAGGTTCTTTCCTACTTCCTATCACTGTTTTTGTACCACGATCATACCTGTATACACCAATCACTTCCTTGGGATCGTTATCTTGATACTCAACTGGAACATTTTCCGTTTGATTGAGCGTTGTCTCCGTGGCCAGGCAGGATTTCAAACTGTTCACGTGGACCTTGCTCGTTTTTCGTCCATGTATTTCTTCCACTGCAGCGTTGACTACTCGTAGTTCTGTAATGCGGAATGGTCCTGTCCATTTTTTGGCGAGCTTACTGCTGATACCAGGTTTGTCAGCCGGATCACTCTATCACCTACTTTGTACTTAATTTCTTGACTGTTTTCATTGAATTGTTCATGGACCTTCTTTGTGGTTTTCTGCATCGTTTCCAAAGCGTTTCTATAAGCAATTTTCATTATTTTTAGGAACTGTGAAACGTAGTTTGTATCGTTGTCATCTTAACACTCAAAGGTTTGAAAATGTCGTCATGAGGATAGCCCATATCTCTTCCGAATAGCAGGAAGAATGGACTTTCTCCTGTAGATTTGTGGGTCATCTAAAGGCAACCATTCATCTCAGTCTCGTTGATCTGGTTGGATATAGTGACTCAACAGTTCTTTCAAGGTCCGATGAAACCTCTCTAAGGCACCATCAGTTTGAGGTCGATTGGCCGTTGTCCTCAAATGTCGTATCTGTAGTATTTCGTATATTTTCTGGAACAAATTTGAGGTGAAGTCACTTTCTAAATCGGTCAACATTTGTTTTGGTGTTCCATGTTGGAGTATTATTCCTATGATAAATGATCGTGCTACCGTATCTGCTGTTTGATCTGGCATTGGAAAAGCTTCCACAAACTTTGTTAGCGCATCTTGTACGGTCAGAATGTATTTATTTCCTCTGAGGGTTATGGGAAGGGGTCCAACGACATCCATAGAAATACGGAAAAACGGCGATGGGGGAGCTGAAACTTTTTTAAGGGTTCTTGCTTCAAATGAGGTGATGTCTTTCTCTGGGCTCAAGAGGCTGAAGCGTTCACATAGGCTCTGGTGTCCTGAGTCATACTTGGCCATGTAATGTAAATCTCTTTCGAACCCGATCATAATAAGTTTTGTCTAAACCTGCATGTCCTGATAAGGGTACGTCATGATGAATTTTAAGAATATGTAGAAGTGAAACTGCTGGAGCAACCATTTGGTCGGAAGATCGGCTTTCTTCTGCCTTTTTGAATAAAACCCCATCCAAGTCTATGTAATAGTCATCCGTGTTGTTGTTCTCCACCTTTTGGATCAATTCTTTGATTTTCTTGTGCGATCTCTGACGACTTCGAATTTCTTGTCTGTCCCATAGTGGCAAATATTCTTCTTCTGTCCTTATACATTGGATACGTTTAATTTTCGAGAGGGCATTCGCGTTGAGATGTTTTCTTCCTGGTCTGTATTCAATTTGGAAAGTGTGCTCTGAGAGTGATAAGGAGCAGCACATCAGCCTATTATTCGGTTCCTTCACACTCATAAGCAATTTCAGCGGGTGATGATCCGTGTAAACGGTGAATTCGGTGCCATTCAGGTAACACCGGAAATGTTCAATACTCCACACCAGTGCGAGGCATTCGCTCTCGGTGGTACTATAGTTTTTCTCAGATTTCTTCAGCTGACAACTTGCATACGCAATGGGTAACTCACGACTTTCCCATACTTGACTCAAAACAGCTCCTATGGCAAATCCTGAGGCATCCGTTGAAAGAAAAAATCGTTTGCTGAAATCTGGACAGCCTAGGACTGGTCCTTTGATCAATGTATCTTTGAGATATTGAAAAGCCTCTTTGCAAGATGATGTCCACAAGAAAGGGAAATTTTTCTTAATGTGTCTTGTGATAAGTTCGGAATGAATCTTCGGTAGGATCCTGCGAGACCCAAAAATGATCTCACTTATGTATCAGTCGGCGGGGAATATTCTTGAACTGCTTTAATTTCTCTTGGGTCGGGCTTCACTTCTTCCTTGGAGACGATATGTCCTAAGTAAGGCGTTTCTGACTTCATGAACTCACACTTTTCCAGATTGAGCATTAGACCAGCTTCTCGCACCTTGTCGAAAATTTTCTTCAACTTTCCAATATGTTCTTCAATATTATCCCGAGAAAAGCAAATTATATCGTCCAAATAAACAAAACAATGAGATCCTGTCAGCCCTGACAAGACTGCATACATGAATCTCATCCAGGTCGCTGGCGCGTTTACCAAGCCATCCTGTTACACTCGTAGTGTCCCCAGGGAATGGAGAATTCTGTAATCTCGTCGTCTTTTTCTTCTATTTCTACTTGCCAGTATCCTTTACTCATGTCCAATGTTGTAAACACCTCTACTCCTCCCAGAGAGTCGATAGTTTTGTTGATATTGAGAATTGGGAAGAAATCTCTCCTCGTCACAGCATTCAATCCTCGGAAATCGATGCAAAACCTGAACTTCTTTTTTCCGTTACTGCTTTTCTTCAATGTGTTGCTCTAATATTTCCTTTTGTTTAAGTGGTACACGATACGGGTTACGGTACACAGGTCACCATACCTGTCGCTTTCAACGATTATCTCCCGCAAAGATATCTTATTAACTATCCAAAAGCTTTTTCATTTAATTCTTCTTTCATTTTCTTTTAAGTGCTGCAAATTTTCGTCACCTATTCCTCGAGAACTCTTTTGTGAAACCGCTGAAATTTCCTCATCTTCCACCAAAGCATGTGAGTAAAGGGGTGCCTTTTTCGATATTTTGTTCTATCGGACAGGCATTCAAAATTCTCACTACAACATTCCTTCTTTTGTTTGATGTGCTCTTCGAAAGTTGTACCACAGAATGGGCTATACATAAACCGTTCCTCGTGAGTTATGGTTCGCAAACTTGGATGCCATCGGGGACTCCGGAATCCACTGATACATTCAAGTCGTAACCATGAAAAGCTGGAATGACAATCTTTCTTCGGGTCCTCACTAGTCGAGGCATCTTCAGTGTCCCCGTCGAAGGTCCTAACCTGATTCTGACTTCTGTTTTCATGATCCATGGTTCTATCGCATTCGGTCACCACTTCGGAGCTGAGTCGGCTTGGCTCTCCACATATCTCTTTTCCTTGGTTTCTGTTTCAGATCGAGGGATTCGGGCAGAACGACAAACGACTCAAGATGCCAGAGGAAACCACCCTGGTTTTTCTATGGCATTGGGGAAACAATGAAGTGCTAATGGGTACACTTTTCACTTTATCCTCGACCAATTTTACTTTTATAGTATTACTTGCTCTTCGACTTACTCTATCGGTATCTAAATACAACTTATTTTCTATTACAGAGTCGGTATCACGATAAGACCTCTGCGCGAAATTTCATCATAGCCCTCCTGGTGCCTATGATCAGTTTCCATCGCTCCCTTTCTAGCGTAAGCCTTGGTCGAATGACATAAATTCGGCCTCATATCCTTCACTGCGAAGATGAAGTTATCTTGGCTGTATGTACAAAATTTCTTATATATTAATCGTCATTGAGTAGTATTACGGAACCTATCAAATTCATCAAATTCATACTGAAGTCTATAATCAGCTCAAACTGTTCGATGAAGTCCATACCCAAGACTCCGTCGGATAAGAACTTCAAGTCATCTTTGCACACAACACACTAATGTTTAATCTTCTCGTGGGATAATTGGAATTCCATCTCAACTATCCCTTCTTACTGAGGATATTTCCATAAATATGTATGATTACGGTGGCCGTATCAGGCACGATGGTGAGGTTGAGCGTTTTTTTTTACTGTTTCTTTGATCAATGTTATGGAAGCACCACTGTGGACTAACCATGTTGTGCACCTGCCTTCGACAAATAATTCAATTATTTTGGAACAGGAACTGACTTGAAGAACTATAGATTGAATTTGAGGGACCGCATACGTTAATTTCTTGGTGGGATATTGGGTCGCTAGTAGTTTAAAGAACAGATCTCTCCAAGCTTACCACAGTGGGAGCAAAATAGTCTTCGAGGTCCTTGGCATAAACTTTTTTGGTGGCCTTCTCCACATTGGAGACAGCGATTCTGCATGTAGGGAAATTTTTGATGGAACGGTTCTCTTCTATTCATCCGCACGTAATAATTCGGATTCTCTTGTAGCCTTGGTTGGATATGATTTCTATTGGTGAATCTACCCAAAGAGTTTCCTCGTTCCACACCCTGTTGGCTTGCTCTTGATCGGTTACCATCAGATACCATCGCTTGTTGATGAGTTGATCTTCTGTAAGGTCTCCTTGTTGTTGGTCTCTATTCTTCTAATAGAATTTCTCATGCTGTCATACCGGGTTTCTTAAACCATTCTCGATACTATCCCTTCGCATTCTTCAGCTGTTTCTAAATAGTCATCCAATGTATCGAATTCACCTGATCGTAATATTTCAATGTTAGTTTGCTATCCAATCCCTCTAGGAATTGATTCACTAGTAATATCTCTTTTCACGTGTGAAAAGGGTGGAAATTGATAAACATTTTTTTTTGGAAAAAGAACACGAAGTCGTCTCCACGAAAAATTTAATAGAGCACAGAATATAAATCCTATCAGAAACAAGACATGTTTCGAACATATATATGTTCATCATCAGTTAGGTACAATTAGTTATAGAGAAAAGCTGAAAATGTTATAAGGTTAACAACATGTGGTTAATTCATAGTATTTTATACTTACAAAGTGTGGAGAGAAAAATAGTATAAACTAACAATTGAGAGCTAATAGTACATGATGTACTTTTTAAATTTTATTTTATATGAAAATGGGGGTAGAACCCCAGAATATTAAAGCAATGGACATAATCTTAAACGTGAACCTGTACCATACACGAAACAACGCTTATTCTTAAAAAAATGGAAGAAAAACAGAAATCACAATGGCAGACAGTGGGGACACCTAGGGGAAACTCTAAACAACCTATAAATTGGCGAAAAAATAAAACTGTATTTATAATATACCCGTTGAACAAGCAGCTAGGTTTAGTAATTTAGACGGCAGATGGCCTATGTAATATGAATTTGGAAAGAAAATGGGCAAAGTTAGCAAAATACTTTTAAGTTATATAATGAAAATTAATGGTTACTAAAGTTCAGAAAGTTAAAAAAAGGTATGCAATCAAAATGGTTCTGATCATTAAGAGAATGAACAGCAGGTTGTGTCAAAGTTAAATTTATATGGAAAATTTCACTAATATTATTTTTGCTACATTCAGTCTCTCTGCACATTCGCCTAGAGTTTCACCTGTATTTCGAATGCATCGTTCCAGTTCTCGTGTTTTTGCTTGTATGGTTAATTTCCTCCAAAAAACTTTCCTTAACCATTCTGTCATCCCGTCCAACGTCGTCGGCCTTTCCACTGGTAATAATGCTGCATAATATTCTCTAGATTTGTCCTTTAGTTTCAGTTTTATAGTCCTTATCATCTGGTTTTCGCTCCATCCGTAACATGCTCCTACGCTTCTTACTGCGTCAATGATCCCGAAATCTGGTCCTCCACCAAAATTCTCAATTTGTGAAAAATGTCATTATTGTTACTTAGGGTCAATTTTCGAAGATAAAAATTCAAATCATCCATCTGTTGTGCGGTAGTTGCTTTCGGATTTGTACCACTGCCTCCTAGACTTGAGGTACCTTGGGGATGTGTTGTTGATTGCCCAGGGATGGTACTCATCGTTGGACCCGCTAGTGAGGTTCCTAATCCGGCACTTGTCGTGACAACTGGGTTGTGAAAGTGGGCAATTCCTGTAGTAGTGGTCATGGTTTCCTTCCATGATCTTCGATTTGGTGCACACTACACCGTCTGTTTTTTTCCACACTATTGACTGGGATCCCTGAATCTCAATTAACTCACTTTTTTTCACAAATTATTTCAATATTTGAAATCACTTCATTTCAGGACACAATTTTTTTCTTTTCACCTTATTTCAACGTTTACCTCAAAACAGGGAAAGGAAAGGAAAAAAATATTATTAACGCTTGGAAACAGCTACAAGAACATATACCAAAAAACACAGTTGTGATAACGGGTCTTGACCTCGGACTACACCTCTTTAGATTACCCCTGAGATTCTAGCATCTATTTTACTCGCTACCAGAACTTGGTCTGATGATGAATAAGGCGTGTCGAAACGTCAGGGCGACTCACATCAATAATGTATATAATATGAGCGGTTATATTATAAACCTGTCGGTCCTAGAACCTGTTTAAGTGGGTATCGAGTTCAGAAAGAAAACAAAGCACTCTAAGTTATATAAGTATATTAATTATATTAAATTCATAATAACGTTGGTCATAAATGGTATGGCATAATTATATCTCGAACAATAGAGAGATCAGCTCTTTGCAACTAAAAACGCATGTCAATAAACAAAACTACTAAGATGAACATATGCGTAACAAACAATAAAAATTATCAAAATTTTTATACTTGAATCATTTTTAATTGGAGAATAATATTCTCAAATTTATTATACGTGAAGCATTTTTTATAAATGATGAATAAAATTATTGAAGTTACAAGTGAAACAATTTATAAACAAGAAAAAAAATTATTTCAATCGGATTCCATGAAACAATTGCATTGACAGGAGACTAAATTATTCAATCTTTTATGCATGGAATATCTTCATACACATGAAGATAACAATAACAAATTACCCGAATGTCAAATGTGTTATTTCATTACGGAACTTCTCATAAAATGTCGTCATTGAAGTCAATTGACGCATATCAGTAAAAACATGTGTCATTCAGTTACTGATATTACTTAGTCGACCTGAGATTACCTTGCATAATTATTCACATCTCAGTCGACTAAATCGCTGCTTCAGGAAGTTACTAAATCAATTACCCACTTTAAAATACTTTGACAATAAGTTTCATGGGCACCGACGGAAAATTACACAAGTTGTACGTTGTAGATATAAGTCATAGTTTTCAAATATAATGATGAATAAATGGTAAACAAATTAATTTCATGTAACATGTTGTTTACAATAGGAAACATGACAAAATATGCATCACCAATTCATCCCGAGTTCGAGTTTAACTACTAACAAATGTCATATCGAGAAAAGACAGTCACGCAACACAGCTGTCCCATGGCACACTTTATGCAAGAATAATATCTCCGGCCGTCGGCGTCGCCGAGAAACAGGTAGTTTTTTAAGGTCTTTCAATTATCGAGTATTTTACTGCAAGTTCTTTATGATGGCCAAATGTTTAATTTCTACATGAGGCGGGCGATAATATATCGAAACGACTTACGTTGCACCAAGATTGAATTTCGACGGCTTGTCGGCATTTTGCTGTTCTGGTTAGCTTTCGTACTATTTAACGATGCTGATTTAAATTATCACTAGGCACAAACTAGACAAATGCGAGCATTACTCCGGATACTAATTTCGTCGATGGTTTATTCCGGGTTCTCGCCACTCTGCTTTGTCATCTTGGCACTTTCACTATACAGGCATCGTACTTGTAACTTGTATGTATATGTTTCACTATGCTGGTCAGGATGAACTGCCCTGTTTCAATTTTGAAACTCAGTTTATATATCCTCTCTATGCACCGTGGGCGAATTAAAGTACATGTGGGACACGACATGAAAATCGGTTGACCCTCGCAAACACTTAGCTCGATTACTAATGAGGCTGTCAGTATTTACGACGAAAACCACTTAAATGTACAAATTTTACATCTTCTTCGCGACTTAATTAGTATTTCTCCTGGAGATTCCAGAGGGCAAGTATCATTGACCTCCCTTCAGGCGCGTGTCGCGCATAGCATTTCATTTTCATACTTGGTTTCGGAATGTTATCGTGTTTGCTTTTCGGATGTCAAGTTCGATGACACAGAACTTTAGGGTTCAGGAGCCACACCTAATATTATAGGAGGCGCGGATTACCACATACCTCCCATCCAAGATATCGAAGAATACACTATATGCGTTTTCTTCGGTAAAACTTATGCCTCTTATTGCATCCATCTCAAATCGCCTTTTGTATATCTATTTATTATTATCATTATCATATATAAATATATATTTTTTATTATTTATTTTTTTTAAGTTACATTCTATTATATTCTTGACATTACCTTGAACCATGGATGTATTTGACCTGTTTCAACTGTGTTCGTGACCGGCATTTCTTAATAAATCTTAATATATTTTTATAATCATTAATATGCAACTTATAAAAGTTACCTTGGGTCATCCCAGAATATTTGATAAAAAAACGTGTATGAACCATGCAAATATATAGAAGATTACATAACTTGGGTCATTCCCAAATTCTAGATTAAAAAAACGTGTATAAAACCATGCAAGAATTGTATAAGAAAAATATATACCTAAAAAACACGAAGTCATCTTTGGTTCGCCACCTACAATGGTTCAGTCAGTTTTCCTTACTATAAGGAGCTTTCCTTTGGGCCCCCTTTCCGCCGTTCCGTCGTGTAAATTGGTCCATGAAGCTGTGCGGTTCTTTCTTCCCAGTCAGATTCGTCCGACTCGCCGGTTGGCGGTGGGACTTCGTAAGGGGCGGGATGGCCTCTACCTCCGGACGGTTCCGCAAGCTCATCCGTCCTCGTCCAAGATGAGGACGGTACGTAGGGTCTAGAGATGCCTGGGGGCAGGATTCGTTACCGCCGGCCGGTTGGATCCTCGAGGTGGTCACCTGCTCCATGGCGGGTCTCACTACACGTGACCCAAACTGGTGCTGAGGCGAAATAGGGGTTGGCTGGGAGGTTGTCATCTCACTCCTTGCTGGATAGCGGCAGACTGCCGACACGGGAACTACAGGAACAACAAAGCGCTGTGATGGCACGCACCATTCGCAGTCACAGCGAACCACTCCTGTATCGATCAGGATCCTCGTATACATGATATGAAAAGATACCACGTATGAGGTCAGGTATCCTCTCCGATTAAGCACATCGCCACGTGTGGTATCGTTCGGGATGTAGTTTAACTCCTGCACCAGGTGGCGCAGAACAGTCCGTATGATGTCCCTCCTGCATAACACGTTCTGGATTAAGGCCAATTCCCATCTAAGCAGCATCGAGCGGCGCGGCGCAGAGCAGAGCAGCGCAGCACGAAGCAGTGTTTTCTGGCACCAATTCCCACCTAAGCAGCACGAGACAGTATACACAGTGCAGCGCAGCACAGAATTTTCAGTTTTTGTTATTTTGTTCTGGTCGTCAAGATGTCTTCATCTTCATCAGACGATTTTATGTTTCTTGCAGTTGCTGTATGTCATGAATTGAAAAAGAAAAAGAAAACTAAACGAAAATATTGGGTCCATGACATATTTCGTGCAAGATTGAATGAGGGTGAATTCCATACACTTTTCGCGCGTCTCCAGCAAGATGAACAGAAGTTCTATAAGTACTATCGAATGTCCCCACAAAAATTTAATGAACTATTCGATCTTTTGCGCATTCCTTTGACGAAACAAAATACTAAATTTCGGCAGAGCATCAGTCCACAAGAGAGGCTAACTGTTTTTCTAAGGTAAGCAAATGATTGATTTAATTAGTCCAAATATTTATTTTTAATTGATATGAAAACACAATTTTTTATTTAACGCAACAAAATAAACTGATTTTATGTTTGATAATATGATTGTAAAAATAAACACCAGTGAACAAAACAGTCCTAAGGAAACACACACACAAAATAAACTAAAACACATATCTCTTCACAAAAAAATGGGCAAGATTAGTGAAGTGTCTATGAGTGAGGTAATTGAGTTGCGAATTGTGAATAGTATGTCGAAGT
This sequence comes from Chrysolina oricalcia, assembly GCA_944452925.2. NCBI lineage: Eukaryota > Metazoa > Arthropoda > Insecta > Coleoptera > Chrysomelidae > Chrysolina > Chrysolina oricalcia. The sequence continues at coordinate 37,754,796 of OX101825.2, forward strand.
TTCCCCGAAGAATGTAGACGATTCATCTTGTACAAAGCTTTGTTGTTGCATTGGCGGTCGAGTTTGTACAGATGGTGGATTCTGCATAGGTGACTGTATTTGCATTGGTGGCTGAAGTGGAAATGTCTCATGACTTTGGGAGGGTGTCTGAGTGTGACCCAGAATTTGACACTCACTAGAAGTTTGTGTTATCAAAGAGGAGGACTTTGATAACATTTGCAATTCGTATGAATTTACTATTTGAAATACTTTACTTTTCACGGTAGCTTGCCATAGTGGGGGAAATGTAGCCGTTGTTTTGCCCATATTAATAAAAAAATCTATTAGTGGGCTATTTTCATTTCCTGATGGTTTTACAAGATCTTTGGTCTGCTTTTCTAAACGACTACGTTTTTTGTCATCAACATATTCTTTTAATATTTCCGGTATTGACTCATCATTTCTGACTGCAGCTTTCAATGTCTTACAACGCTGGACACTTTTGACATTTGTAACACGAGATGATGGTTTTGATGGAGTCTCTACGCTTGAAGAACAAGATGGTGTGTTTGGCTGTGACACGGAAGACGGAATATCTAAACTATTTTCGGCATCATAATCTTCACACAATATGTCTCCTCTTTGGCTTTGTGTATTATTTTCTACTCGAGTATCAACTTCATCGTCGTCACTAATATCTTCTTGCTGTATTTGGCTAACATTTGAATGAGTTCTAAAATAAATAAATCACTGGTTAATAAGTTCATAATGATAGCATATGAAAATATTTTCATACTCTCTGCCTTTAATATGAAGCTGAAGAAAAGCCATGGCATCCCAGTATTTCCATTTCTTGTTGCCTTTAGCAGCTTGTCCACTTTTTGTTTGGTTGTTTTTTGCTGCTCTCTGAAAAGCGTCTCTTAAAGTTTTCCATCTCTGCTTACAAACCTCGGCTACAAAAAATGTGTAATAGTATTTAACCAGTTGTAAAAAAATATATTTTTATATAGAATACATTATTAAGTATGGTGTTCTTTTTCAGGTTTTTGGCAACAGGGGTAGACTACCAGACACTTTCTTTTAACTTTAGAATAGGACACTCCACAATACACAAGATTATAAATCATACCGCCAATGTTATTTGGGAGACTCTAGGACATATTGTAATGCCACAACCCACAACAGAGTTACTTCGGTATTGTGCAAACAAATTTGAAAGTACTTGGAATTTTCCTAATTGTGTGGCTGCGATAGATGGCAAGCATGTTACTATACAAGCACCTCCCAGAAGTGGATCCTTGTATTTCAACTATAAGAAATCATTCTCAGTAGTGTTATTGGCGATGGTAGACGCAGAATACAGGTTCATTGCCGTGGATGTTGGAGCATACGGTAAAAATAGCGATGGTGGGATATTTACTGCTTCGAATATGGGAAAAAGTCTTAACAATGGAACATTTGGAATGCCTAAGGATCGACCAGTTACTGTAAATGGCGAACCTTTACCACATGTAATAGTGGGAGACGAAGCGTTCCCTTGTAAAACTTATTTAATGAGACCTTACGCAGGACGCGGATTGTCACAAGATAAAAGAATTTTCAATTATCGTCTCTCCAGAGCTCGTAGAGTCTCCGAAAATGCCTTTGGGATTCTTTGTCAAAAGTTTAGAATATTCTTAAATAAAATACAGATTCACCCAAAACATGCAGATAAAATAATTTTATCTAGTCTTTGTTTGCATAACTTTCTTAGAAATGACAATGTCTTCTTGACCGTACTAGAGCAAGAGAGAACAGACAATGAAGCACCAGTTTTTACAAGTATATCGAACATTGGTGGAAAATGCTCCAATGAAGCAATCAAAATACGAGATGCATTTAAGGGATATTTTAACTCTGATTCAGGGGCAGTTTCTTGGCAAGAAGATGCAATTAATATAGGAAATACTTAAACTAACTGTAAAGTTATTTTATAATTGTATGGTAATAAATAAAGTAAATTACCCGTTACTTATTAGTTTTCAAAATAGTGCCTGTAAATGTCATTACTAATTATATCTTAACTAGGACCCATCGTAACTATGAGTACATTGTATTAAATGGATAGTAACAGCAATAACAATTTATTATAAATTAAATAATTAATATAAATACAATAAATTAACACTTACCCTTTTCATTAAGTTTGTTACCAATTTCCGTCCAAATTATTTCTCTCCTATGTTGGTTACTATAATTTTTATGAGCCATGTCATATAGCTCACTATATTCAGCTACAAGAACGATAAGTTTATCAATTTTTTCTCCGTCCATAGTTAACAATCACTTCAGACTTTTAAAATCAAAACAAACAAGTTGGAACAACTTGCTGCCTGCGCGCGAATCTTCCAATTCCCACTTGTCCGTCAACAAGCAGAGCGGCGAGTTTACGAGCGACATTCTGCATGCCAATGCTTCGCGGGAAATTAAAATTTTGCAGCGCCGCGCTGATCTGTTCGGCGCTGCAACGCTCTGCTTAGGTGGAAACGACCCCAATTGAATATACGTATCCAATTGTAAGCAGCATTTTGCTGCTCTGCTCTGCGCCGCGCCGCTCGATGCTACTTAGATGGGAATTGGCCTTTAGTGGTAAAGCTCCCATTAACGCTTCCATGCTGTCGTTTCGCGGCTTTTTAACCCTTCACTGGCTTTAATTTCACACTGTTGATTTTTTCCTACGAATATTAGGTATCGCTTCCTCCCTCAAAGTTTTCTTTCAGCACGAAGAACACTCGCGATATTTAATTGTTTTGTAGCTTTAACTTATTCCCGAACCTCACTCGCGTACCGAATGCTATAATTTGACGCTAAATCCATTGCATTCTCGGTTTTATCAGTTCCACCTCTCTCTTTAGTTAGGGTTGGAAAAATTTCTCATGATCCTATTTTCTCTTACATACTAGCTAATGCACTTAACAAATTTGATTAAAAATTTACAGGTTTGAAACATCCTTTCGGCACCGACTGATAATCGTGACCAATTCCAAATCACAAGCATATAAGCTCATCCAGATGTGTCATATTTCCAATAAGTATTAGCAAATGGGTTGTTTTCCACCGTCGCCGTCGTGTGGTTCCTTCTGATCTTCAACTACAACTTCGGTATTTCGAGAGGTCGTGTTTTCAGTTTGTAAATGGTTTTCGATTTCTTCCGCTTTTAACGTCACCGAGGGATTTGAAGAAGGTCGGTCGCTATAGTTTAAAATGAACAGCGTCAGAGTGTCCCAACAGGATGCGAACAGGTTCAAAGAACATCCACGGATGCGATGTATTGCTATCGCAATTACGAATGTTTCAATTAGGAATTTGATTACTTCAATGCAAAAGTAAATCACCAGAAAAATACTGGTAATGTCTCCAATAAATGTGAAAACTCCGTATAGTTTTTGGACAGCCTTATCGGCTAACTTATTCACTTCGATCTCCGTCAATAGATTGAACGTATAAATTCCTTGGCTAGTTACGGGTTTCCCAGCGATCCTATTTACATATTGTTGATCGCCTGTCTCTGGGATGAGAATAATAAAAATTCTTGCGCTTTCCTCATCTCCGTGTTAGTATAAATTCCATTTTGTGCAATATTTCGAATTTCCTTGAAATTTATTCAATTGTTTTCTTCTAATGCTATTTCTTCCGGTTCAATAGCTGCATTTGGTAATGGATCCATTGCAATCCATTTCCCGTTTAAATAAAATACAGGGGGTACAACAGGGTTGCATTCAATTTGCTGGGAGTCTTTTGTAATATTCTAGTAATAAGGACCTATTGTTATACACTACAGGTAATTCTTGGTAACATTGGTTTTCTCGCCTAACTTCTACAATTACAGGGATACATTGCAACAGATATAAGACTTCGCCACTGACCCTGGTCAAATGACCTGTAGTCTCTTTTAATAAAGGGACAACGCCTTCAGGCGACTGCCTTGCTAACAATAACCTCTTTTTTAATATTTATTTCTTTAATAAACATCGCCGATGTATACTCTCGGCTAGAAGTGAATTGAAACTCCTTTTGAATGATTGCTCAATGTACAAGAATTAATATAAGTCATTAGATCTGACATCGGAGCTCCTCAAGTTATGATCCAGTCGACATAAGAAACGGAAATATTGTTCTTAATCTCTAATACCAATATACGAGGGTGCTCTGTTTCCCATACCATGAATCCACAGACCGGTATCTGTTTGACTAGCTGCAAGTCAAAAATCCTCGTCCTGTCCTAAATTACGACAAATGATTATTCGGTGTGGGGTGAAATTTTTTCTTTTATCAATGAAGCTTGTCCCTCGTATAGTTTTCCGTAGGGTTTACACTTTTTAGCCTGAGTATGGCTCCACACAAGCTCCCCATATAACGAATCTAAACAGTAACCCTCCTTGAATGGGCACGTCAGTTTATTCTTCAAGCTAATTGAATCAGAGTCTTACTGTGCTAGTGCTAGGTAGTTTCGCAGAGTTATTTTCACGCTTGCAGTGATCACTACATTATCATAATTCTTTCCTTGGAAAGCAAAACTAGTTCCTTTGCAAGAACCGTCGGCTTCTATAGATCCAGCCAAGGTAATAGTCGTCGTTTGCGTAGTGTTCGGGCGTACAACAATTACTTGTGACTCGAATCCTCTATATTCCAAAAATTCGTGCATTTGTAAGCATTTCTCCTTCCCCACTATGTGCATATAATTCATGATACTATCTGGTAGTACGGAACTATGTGAAAACATTCCGCAAGTTGTCATCAATTGAGAAACCTCTATCAGACAGGACTTCACCTGTATATGCTCGTATCGCTGGCGCTCTAATACATATATCCTCACCTCCTGGGTAATATAAGCTTCAGGTAATATCGGACATTCTGGCACGCTTCTGAGCGATATGGCGGAAATGTTTGCAGCGGGGTTTTCGCAGTCATACGCGATTATCCCTGCCTCGGCCCACCAACAAACGAGGTTCAACATTGCAGCAACTGCAACAATGAATTGTGCTAAATGGACATTCAGCTAACATTCGTACATCATACAACAAATCACTCCTATTTTTTTTTCTGACTAAATTTATATTGACTAGTACCTTATGCCTTATTATCATAATCTACTTCCCGACGATTTGGTCATTCTAATCTAAAATGTTTATTTTTACTTCAATATCCAGGGTAAATTATCAACAGGCCCACGGGCTCTCGTTTGATACCTGTGAGTAACAGTCGGGGTTCTTTCCATATATCCTCCCAACAGGTCATTGTTACCTGATTCTTCGCTACTTATACTCATTCTCTCGCCTTGTTCATCCTGTTCCTCGAAGTCTCCTATTTCGTCATTTTGTTCTATAACCGGGAGTGTAATGCCAATCTTTGTTTTTTCGCTAATAACAATAGGAATTTGGTCAACGTATTCGCTGTCTCTTCCGAATAAAGCTCCTTGGGTTCCTTCGTCGCATCTTCACCGAGAGTCTCGTTAATCGCTAACAAGGTTTTACCTCTAAAGGCTTTCAATCGTTCTGCATGCACAATCTGTTTCTAGATCTTTCCTATTAGTTGAATTTCGTAGTTCACAGGTGAGATTTTTCGTAGCACCCTGTATGGTCCCGTCCAACGCGGGGACAGTTTACGTGCTAGTCTATGCCTGGGTTTAGTTACAGGTGGCATTTTCAAATACACCCTAGTTCCAATTGCGTAATCTCGTGTTCCGGCTTCCTTATTAAATTTCTCTCGTCTGCTATTCGATGCTTTTTCTAATGCCAATCTCGCCTGTTCACGCGCCAGCAGCTTCTTTATTCCTAATGTATTACATATCGATATGAACATTGCTGACAAAAATTGGGTACCTCTGTCCGAAAGAAGGAAACGCGGTGTTCCGTAACGAGTGATAATATGATTTACGAATACTTTCGCTACTGTTTCCGCTGTAACGTCTTTAACCTTCGTCTTCCCACGTCTGTAAAATTATGTGAAGTCCCATGTGGGGTCCATTTGTACCCCAGAGAAACAAATTGGTGTATTTTATTTTTACTATCAGAAAATTAATTAACATCTTAAATTTACACAATTCTATTACATTAAAAAGCACATCGAACATAAGTATAATGTTTGTCATTAAATTAAACAAAATAAAAAATACTTTCTTGACATAATGTTCTGCAAATACAAAACTTTTGCATTGCTTGCAAAATTGCCTTGATTTACGATCTTTATTTCGTCAACATAAATAGCAACGTCCACTTGAAGGTCTTTCATAGGCTGCTTCTATTTGCATCTTCACCGGCGCCAACTCTGGTACGACATCTTGCATGTACTGCTTCAATGTCTTACTCAATCGTACTCCCTCATATCGCCTGATAATATTTTCTTTTACTAAAGCTTCTCCTAGATCTAGTAAAAAGTAACGTCTATCGTCTTTTCCTCTAGTTTTTTCGGGTACTTGATACCCCATAAGATGTAAGTGTTAAGGCCAGAAATATCCAATATTTGGCCAAACACTGCCATTGGCCAACGGTTGCATATTCTTCGAGCAGAGTATTGTTTTACCATCTTATTTGTAGTATCTACTGCACCTTTTGTATTATTATTATGCAGGATAATATCTGGCTTGTTTTTTAATGTTCTATCAGCAACAGCATCATCATGATGTTCAGTTGATAGTAGAATAACCGATTTTCCTTTATTGGGAACATAAGAAACCATAGTATGGTCTTTTGTAATAGCAAACATGCCCCTATGGGATATATAGAATCAGTGCCATAGCGACTTCTGACGCCTTTGGCTAGTTGATGGCCGTGCGAGTTTTCAAGAAAATGAATTTTCCAGAGTAAATTTCAAGTTTTTTTGCCCTGTATAAATCTGTCTTGAGTGCAGGTAATTCTAGTTCATGGGGGATATAGGATCAGTGCCACAGCGGCCTATGATGCGTATGGCTAGTTGATGGATGTGCGAGTTTTCAAGAAAATGAATTTTCCAGAGAAAATTTTAAGTTTTTTTGACCCTGTATAAATCTGACGGGAGTGGAAGTAATTCTGGTCTATGGGGGATATAAAATCAGTGCCACAGCGGCCTATGATGCCTATGGCTAGTTGATGGCCGTGCGAGATTTCAAGAAAATGAATTTTTCACAGAAAATTTTAAGTTTTTTTGGCCCTGTATAAATCTGACGGTGGTGCAGGTAATTCTGATTTATGGGGGATATAGAATCAGTGCCACAGCGGCCTATGATGCCTATGGCTAGTTGATGGATGTGCGAGTTTTCAAGAAAATGAATTTTCCAGAGAAAATTTTGAGTTTTTTTGACCCTGTATAAATCTTGAGGGATCTGGGGGATATAAAATCAGTGCCACAGCGGCCTATGATGCCTATGGCTAGTTGATGGCCATGCGAGATTTCAAGAAAATGAGTTTTTCACAGAAAATTTTAAGTTTTTTTGGCCCTGTATAAATCTGATGGTGGTGCAGGTAATTCTGATTTATGGGGGATATAGAATCAGTGCCACAGCGGCCTATGCTGCCTATGGCTAGTTGATGGATGTGCGAGTTTTCAAGAAAATGAATTTTCCAGAAAACATTTTGAGTTTTTTTGACCCTGTATAAATCTTGAGGGATCTGGGGAATCTGGGGGATATAAAATCAGTGCCACAGCGGCCTATGATGCCTATGGCTAGTTGATGGCCGTGCGAGATTTCAAGAAAATTAATTTTTCACAGAAAATTTTAAGTTTTTTTGCCCTGTATAAATCTGACGGGAGTGCAAGTAATTCTGGTCTATAGAGGATATAGAATCAGTATCACAGCGGCCTATGACGCCTATGGCTAGTTGATGGCCGTGCGAGATTTCAAGAAAATGAATTTTTCATAGAAAATTTTAAGTTTTTTTGGCCCTGTATAAATCTGACGGTGGTGCAGGTAATTCTGATTTATGGGGGATATAGAATCAGTGCCACAGCGGCCTATGCTGCCTATGGCTAGTTGATAGATGTGCGAGTTTTCAAGAAAATGAATTTTCCAGAAAACATTTTGAGTTTTTTTTGACCCTGTATAAATCTTGAGGGATCTGGGGAATCTGGGGGATATAAAATCAGTGCCACAGCGGCCTATGATGCCTATGGCTAGTTGATGGCCGTGCGAGATTTCAAGAAAATTAATTTTTCACAGAAAATTTTAAGTTTTTTTGCCCTGTATAAATCTGACGGGAGTGCAAGTAATTCTGGTCTATAGAGGATATAGAATCAGTATCACAGCGAACTCTGATGCCTATGGCTAGTTGATGACTGTGCGAGTTATCAAAAAAATGAATTTTCCATAGAAAATTTTATATTTTTTTGCCCCTGTATAAATCTGACGGGAGTGGAAGTAATTCTGGCGACAAATCCTCGGCTGGTGAATTGATGAAAGCGAATACTAATTCGTAAAAATGCGAATGCTTGCAATTCTTGATCACACGAATTCCAAATGCGAGAACGCTTTTGTCAGCGAGTGGGTCTTGGCTCTTCGATTTCAAATACGAAGGTCTTAAATGATACATGATGTTGAAGGAGAAACTCTAGAAAGAGATTAATGGTGTAAAGGAATTGATGGCTAATAGACGTTTTTTGAATTTACTATTGTTACATCCATTAGAAGATGTCCAAAGACCTCGTCGAATATATGATGACCGTCAGGATCCTTTTATTAGACTTTCGGAGCAAGCATTTTTGAGGTTGTTTCGATTATCCAAAGAACTTGCTATGTATTTGATTGAAGTGTTGAGTCCTTTTTTACAACAACAAAAACGGGCAAACGACCTAGATGTAACTACAAAGGTAAATAGTAATACAAAATTTTAAATATAATAAATGCTTATTATAGTTTTTTCGGATTTCAGGTATTGATTGCTCTAAGATTTTATGCAACCGGATCCTACCAAAGTAATGTGGCAACAGATAAATTTCTGTCACAATCTTCCATAAGTCGGTCTTTAAATGAAGTCACACTTGCTTTGAATACTCCTCAAGTTTTTAATAGATTTGTCAAGTTTCCATCAACTTTACACGAACTGAATGATATTAGAAGAAAGTTTTATGAAAAGTATAACTTTCCAGGGATTATTGGGATCATTGATTGCACACATGTTGCAATAGTAACACCTCCCACGTAAACTATACAGTCGATTTTATTCATATGTAGGTTTTATTGCTTGACATTATTTTTTTAGAAATGATGAACATCGTCCCGAACATTTATATGTGAATAGAAAAGGTTACCATTCTATTAATGTGCAACTGGTGAGTGAATTCTTTGCATTTCTAAATGATTTTTTATCTTATTGAAATTTTTCAGATTTGTGATGAAAAACTGAAAATTATAAACGTTAACGCTTCATTTTCTGGAAGTACCTATGATAGCTTCATTTGGAATTCTTCAGCTGCTTGTAGGGTAATAACCAATCTATATAGGGCAGGGCATGAAGGGTATTACTTATTAGGCGACTCTGGTTATCCCTTGAGACCATGGCTTATGGTACCAATTGAGGGAAACCCACCCGAGGACACACCAGAATTTATTTACAACAACCAATTTAAATCAATACGATCCAGCGTTGAAAGGTGTAATGGAATCTTGAAAAAAAGATTCAGGTGTTTGCTGAAGGACAGGGTACTAAATTATGCTCCAGGTACTGCAGGTAAAATAGTTAATGCATGTGTAGTTTTGCACAATTTGTGCATCGATCATAATATATCTGAAGTACCTGAGGCTGACTTACCGAGCACCCAGATTTTGGTCAGTACCTTGTTGAACCCCCAAATAATATGGACATAGTTGCAGGAAGAATAAATCCAGGTTTAGAAGCAGGTCGTAGGTTAAGAAATAGAATAATGAGGAATTTGAAATAAAATATATACTCTTATAAATAAACGTTCGCAAGATACATAAGTGTCTTTATACTTACCTTTTACATCACCCTGTATAGCATACTTCTGAAAAATGTAACCAAGATTTTATTTAGAATTGTGAGAAATATAATTTATTAGAACATATTTTTGAATAAATAATATGAAAACTACATCCTTAGAATATTATAATAAATTTAATGCCAAAACATAACTAAGTATCGACTTACTATGGAAAACATTCTTAATGAAAACCAGACATATTTTTGAATTCTTAATAAAGACATATAAACCATTCTTCCCAATAAAACAGAATTCCTAATGAAATAACAGAGATCATAAGTGGTGAAAAATGTTCTATCACTAAGACAATTTCTCGACAGCTTCTGCCAATCTTTCAATGGCCTTACATTTTCTTTCTTTGAGCCCTATTATTTCATCTAACTTTTTTAGTTTTTCTCTGTAATAGGCTCTTCTAATGTCATTTTCCTCAACAGTAACTGTCTTGAAGTGATTTACAGCACTAGATATTTCACTAGCTTTCGATTTGTTTTTAGGAATTGGTTGATCTTCTAACCTCTGAGGTGGTGTTGCTAAATCAACAGATCTTTTTTTGTGTGTTACCACAAAGGCTTATCCTTTTTGTGATAGTTTGTCGGCCAGTGGTGAGCTTGTAAAAGAATAATCTGTAGTTATGCCATACCCAGTGCCCAGTGGTTCAATAAGTTCGAGGACAACTCTTTCACCTTGATTTTTTTCGGGTGCGTTGTTTTTTTTCCCAAGATAAACTTGTAAATTCATACTGTAAGCATTTTCGCTGTCTGCCATCGCCCAAATCTTTAAGCCTTATTTATCAGGTTTGCTTTTCATATATACACGAAAAGAGCATCGCCCTCGGAATGAAACTAGTTGTTGATCTGTGGTAAGATGTGATCCAGGTGAATATGTCTTATTACATTTTTTTACAAAAGTATCAAACACCTCTCTAATGGGTGCTAGTTTATCATGCGCTTTACGTTCAGCTCTGGAAGAGTAATTGTCGAAACGAATAAATGCAGTAAGCAACTAAAATCTATTACGTGACATACTTGCCGGAATAATAGGCCGAGCGTGTTTTTTATCGGTACACTATAACATCTTTTGGGGCTCTTTTGTAGCTTGAAGTGCTCCCTGGATAAGCAAAAGTCCTAAGTAAGCGCGGATTTCTATATGATCAGTTGGCTGCCAAAAATGTGCTGGTTTATTTGAATTTCTTTCATTCCATTTGTTTATTACCTGCAAGAAAATTTACTCATGTCATGCAAATCCGTTTGTCTTATAACCTATCAATAATAAAAATAAAATAACTGAAACATATTACAAAAATATCGATTCTGCCGATCTGCAAGATGCAAACTGATAAATATGTATTATTATACTTCATTTTCAAATAAGATTACCTCGTAAGCCTTATTATTTGTTTGAAGTACTATGGTTCCTAAAAGATCGTCTGAGAAAAACAACGAAAAGGCCTACATTTTAGTGGTGAAATTCGAACTATACGTAGTAAGACCTGCTTTTTCTTTATTATATTTTTTACAGTTCTTCGTGTCTAAGGATCAGGTATTTTTGACCAATGCATACCATCCTTAGATTTATATGATGGATTGACAGACTCTTCAATTACGGTTGCTTGGTCTGTAATTTGCATTGGCACATTTTTATTACTGGCCTCAATGATGTCAGACAATTCCTCAATAATCTCTGGCTCTATATCACTATCTTCGTTTTCAGAGTACACTATTACATCATCTTCCAATTCATCGTCAGACTCTGCAAACATAAGTCGCTCTAATTCGGTTTCAGATAATCCTTTTGGCATTTTCGAAATCGGGAAGACCAACAATCAAACACTATAAAACAATCGAAGTAGTACTGAGCGCTACGAGAGAGAGAGAGAGAGAGCTTACTACGTGTAACCTTCACATATCGGCCGATGTTCTGTTTTTAGAACTGCCACATGCGCGTAATAACTTTGCAAAGCCACCAACAAAACAGATGGCACAGATTCCCACGCGGGGTACGCATGTACCCCTAGCCGAATATAATTTATTTATTGTTAATTTGACAAATCGTTGCCGATTTCATGAACCGTATACTATTTGCAATACCCCAAACGACACAAAATAAAATTAGCCAAACAGGGCGGGCGCTAATTTTAAAATTATAACAAAAAATATGTATATGGGGTACAGCTGTACCCCACCCGGGAAGACAAAGGTTAATAGGAATAGCTTCTGGATAGCGGTTTCCATTATTAGTAACATTCAATGGACCAACGATATCCAAAGCCACCAATTCGAAAATACTCGAAGGCGTCCGCAGTTTTTGCATTTCCACAGATTTCTGTACTGGGGTTTTATACAAATGACACGAATGGCAAATATTACAAAATTCGTTTACATCCCTACGCATACCAGGGCACATAAACTCACGTTGAATAGCAGTTAATGTTTTACCTTGACCTGCATGCCCGTAAAGTGGGCTAGCGTGATACATTTCTAATATTTTAGGCCTCAATACAACGGGAGCATGTATTTTGTCTTGGCGCTCATCGCTTTTCCGCTTGTAATATAATATTCCATCTCGACAATAACAATCTGCACCGACTGTTTTTTTTTCGACCTGTTCTCGTAAAACAGATGTCTCTGCATCTTCGGTTTGTAATCTTCGTATTTCGTCGAGCGTCCACGTCACATCTGGATTAACTTGGCATTCTTCGAAAGGGTTCCCTTTGCCTTGTACCTTCGCTACTCGTACCTGCCGTCAATTAGGATTTTCCTCAGTAGAACCATCAGAATTATTTCCTAAGGGGTGATGAATCGTCAGTAATTGCGATTCGCGATAATGCATCTGCGTTGGAATTTAGTTTTCCAGGGCGATGCTTAATAGTAAATGTGTACTCCATTAAGGTCATACTCCATTTCGCTAACCGGGAACTTGGGTCTTTTATTGATAAAAGATAAATCAATGGGCGATGATCCGTTATTATAGTAAATTGGCTTCCTACTAGATAAATTCGATTCTCTCTCTTTTCTCAAAATTCCACTAATGGCGGTGGCGGACGCATCCGTGCACAAAATAAACGCCCTGCTGAACTCTGGATACCTTAATATAGGGGGTTTTACTAGAGCCTTTTTAAGCGCCCTAAATGACTCCTCTTGTTCTCCTCTCCACATGAATTTGACCTCTTTTTTGGTCAGGCAAGTCATAGGTTGAGATATCCGCGCATAATTAGGTACAAACTTCTTGTAAAATCCGCATAGTCCTAGAAAAGAGCGTATATCCTTTGCGACGAGGGATCCTGCTGCTAATGAATCAGGAGAGTCATCACCCTCTCCGAATCCGGGCAAATTCAGTAGTGATGATACCGAACCTACCGAGGAGTCCTCTGTCGGTTTTCCATTCCATGAATCCAACGTACCTTTGATTCCCATTACAACTTCTTCCAGTCTTCGTAACCTGTCCTCATGCATCCTGTCCTCCTTTGAGCTATAATGAGACATTTCGTTACACCCACATTCAATGAAGTTGCGTTTTGCCCAAATTTCGTTAAGACCACATTCCTTTAGGCCCACATCTCATTACACCCACATTGCAATGTACCTAAATTGTACCTAAGGAGACATATCGTTGCACCCACATTTAATGAAATTGCGTTTCGCTAGGCCCACATTTCGTTAGGCCCACATCTCATTATACCCGCATCGCCTTGTACTCAAATTTCGTTACGCCCACATGTCGACGTCTCTGAATGAATGTCATCTGTCAATTGGTATACATGGGATTTGTTCCGTAAATCAACTTAGTTACTTTGGTTTCCCATTTTCCGTTCCGTGCTTGTACAATGTTTGGTTATTTCCTGAAAAAAAAAACGGTGATTTACGGAACTTGGTTCCTGAAAATACGGTAGATGATCGTCACCAGAATGACCCCCGAAAAAAAGGTCATTTACAGAACTTTGTTCCTGAAAAAACGGCAGATAATCTGTGATCTGTCACCAGAGCGACCATAGATTTTCAATGGTACTTATTAGTAGTAGTAGTGTCAGACTCTTACCGACTAAAACCATTCCTTTACCACGGAGAATGCCAGGAACTATCTTAGAGACATACTTCGGACATTTCTGGTGTTCCTTGTGTCAAAGACTTTAGCGTTTCGCTCCTTTCAAATGTAATTTTCTGACTGGTGTCGTCTTTCCTCCTGTTCCTTCTGCCTCATGATGTCAGTAACGAAAACCATTCCGTCCCCCCACGCTGTTGTTGTGGTCATCATTTTTGATAATAGGTTCTGCGCAGTCGTGCCGATACCTGTCCTCGTCTCAAATCTCAAACTTTCAGCTGTCCATCTTTCGCAGTGTATAAATGTATGCTCATGATCATCTCTTTGACCGCGATAGATTCATCTATAGTCTGCACTCTTCTCGATCTTGAGTGTGAAAGTCCTGAAAGACCCGTGTTCGCTGAGAGCTGGAGTGAAGAAATAGTTCGTCGTCCTGAAACCATATTCCAGCCATGGAGTAATTTCCGGGATGAGCTTGTTGGTCCACTGTGCCTTGTCGGTGTTTGCTTCCCATCTGGCGTGTCAGGTTCATACTGATTTGCCTCTTGCCCTTGCTTTATCTTCCTTCGTTACGGATTCTAGATTGCTCAGGTACTTCCGTTCCGCACCATACCGGGGTGGAGTACAGAAGCACATACTGCACCACCCCGTATAGGAGGCGTCTCTTTCTTGCTTCCGGTCCTCTGATGTTTGGGAGTATCTTAGATAAGGCGGCCGTCTGCCTATCGGCCTTTTCACAGGCCTTCCTGACATGCTCATTGTAGATGCATTTGTCGTCTATCCATACTCCCGAATATTTAACGTATTTTTTGGGTACCACTAGGGTATCTGCAAGAAGAAAGGAAATGTCATCCCTTTTCCTAGGCCCTCTGACGATAATTGCCTCCGTCTTGGACGGTGCGATCTTCAGCCCGTTGTTGTCCATCCACCTATGTATTTTCCGCAGGGCACAGTTTGCTGACTCTACGAGTGACTCCTTCCGATCCGCCCTCACCACTAGTGCGAGGTCGGCAATGGCCGCCGTGGAACATCCGGGTTTCTCGGCTGCATAGAACATTTCTCTCACTGAG
The DNA here is from genome assembly GCA_944452925.2 of Chrysolina oricalcia. NCBI lineage: Eukaryota > Metazoa > Arthropoda > Insecta > Coleoptera > Chrysomelidae > Chrysolina > Chrysolina oricalcia. The sequence continues at coordinate 37,769,834 of OX101825.2, forward strand.
GTAGTCCTCAATTATTCTCATCAGGTAGCCACTGATTTCCATCCTGTCCAGACTCCGCAGTATATTGCCCCACTTTGCCGTATTAAAAGCATTTTGCACGTTTATTAGGATTATTGCTCCCCAGGTGTACTGTTGTTGCTGGATCTGTCTATGACGTATTTGGCGTCCACGGTGCATTTTTTTGGTTCTAACCGAAATGGTTTTCGGATATACCATTCCTCAAGGTAAGTACTCTTCTAACCTGAACTTTATCAGGTACTCGTAGAGTTTGCCTATGCCGTCTAGTAGGCAGATCGGCCTGTATTTTGCGTGTGCTGTCTCTTCTCCCTTTGGTATCAAAACCACCTTGGCCACTTTCCAACTAGTTGGGAAGATGCCCTCGATTAGAGCCTCATTTAGAATCTTCGGAACGGTGTGGGGGAGGGCTGTTGCCATCAGTTGACGGCATCCGGTATGATACTGTCTGGGCCCGGGGACTTTTTGGTTTTAATTTCCTCCGCCGCTTTTGTCAGTTCCTCTGGTGAAATCGGTTGGGGGTGATCTTGCCCCGTTGTGCGTACCCTGGCATCTTTCTAGTGATGGGGAAACATTTGTATTTGAAATAAAAAAAGTAATGGAATTGTTATCTTAGGTAGGTGAATTGTTAATTATTTTATACAGTGTAGTTTTGATGATACTTTTTTGTAGGACAATACATCATTCTTTTGTGCCTACTGCGCAGCCCTAATGGAAAATCAAAGTCTAACAAATCATGATTGTTTAAAAGATTCAAAAAATGTCGGTGGACAGTGGTGATCCTAATGGCGAAAAGAATGAATCTGAACGTTTACCATAATCGCCCAGCCACCTCCATGATGAGGCTCCAACATACACATCCAGCTTGACGACCCACAAGAGCAAAATGCGATGAAAAGTGAAGAAATTTGCGGAAAACGTATGACAAAGTGAGGACGGAGATTGTTAAAACAGGAAACTCAAAAGTTACCTAGAAGTTTTTCCAAGATTTATAGGAAATTTACTCATTTCAGTTCCTCATTTTATCCCAATTACCACAGCTTCCAGTACTGCTAAGTTTGTTAACCTTCCGTAGATAACATGATTAATTTCAACACGAAAGCTAACATCCGTCTCTGAAACCGACTAAGAAAAACCTAACTAACAAGTGGAAAAAAATATGACTTGAAATGTTATACTTTAGGGTAAGGTGGTTTAAAAGAAAAAATGGAAAAATTGTATTTGTCACACGATTTTTAATGAGATTAAAATAACAAACAAATTGGGTTGGAAAAAAAAACATAGTATTTTTTAAATGTCTATAATTAAAAACAGAAACAAGTTCTATGGTAACTAAGCTGATTATATTATTAACAAAAAATCAGAAAACATTGAAAATAAAAAAAAATTGCACATTCAGTAGATATAAACTGAACACAAATATACAAACTTGGCCTTAAATTTCAACACACTCCTTACAGATAGCAGATAAATGCTCTAAGCACATACATTTTTTACATTTATAGCAACTAAATCTGGTCTTTCTACTTTTTTTACTAGAGCAGTAATGACATCGACCATGGGTAGGTGGTTGATTTTGTACATTTTCAGTAGATGAAATGTTGTAGATTTCTTGAATCCGCAATCTGGACGTTCGAAGAACCATATTACAGTTGATACGCTTTTTTGTATGGTTTTCAACTAACTGTTTTGCCAGTGTTTCTAAAAATATTTTCCTTGGAATGTTTTTGTCGATATTGTTATTTTTATATATAATGTAAGAATTAATACCTGCTATATTCAACAGGCCATAGAAAAGAACAAGAGTCCAGCGGCGGGTAATCCTAGCGCAGTTATAAGCTGCGCATAACTTGTCAACCGTATCCACTCCTCCTTTGGTCTTGTTATAGTCGATTATAATCGATGGTTTTCCTGTTTCCCCATCAATGGAGTCGTCAAGATGCATAGTCGAAAGAAGAAATACGTTTTTTCGTGGTTTGGGAATATACGATACTAAAGTAATTTTTTCTTCAAATGCGAACATAGTCGTCTTTTCGGGCCTCTTTATCATCATATCTGGTGGTATTTGCGGTTTATTCTTTCTCAAAGTACCTATAAGTGTCAGTTTATGCTCTTGGAGAAGAGTATATGCTAATGGAATACTTGAAAAGAAGTTGTCTGTTGTGAGATTCCGATTAGATCCAGAAATTGGTTGCCATAATCTTGGCACCAGAAACATATTTGAAGTGTCTACATAAAATGGCCCATTTGGTTGTTGACCAACATATATTTCCATTTTCGCAGTATAAAACATTTTTGCACCTACTAATGCATACACTTTTAGGCCATATCTGTTGAGTTTCGATGGTATATATACTCGAAACCCACATCTTCCTCTGAATGCCCATAACATTTCATCGATTGTTGTATACTGCGAAAGGGAGAAGAATTTTGGTAGGTTATTGTTGAAATCTTCAAAGAACTCTCTAATCGCTGCCAATTTATCATATTCTTCTCTTGCTGGTCTTGTATCTTTATCGTCCAGACGAATGTTTCGAAGCAAAAATTTAAACCTCTCTAAGGACATGGTCAACCTGAACATTTCTAAACCCATACCGTCAGATCTGAATAGATCAGCAGCATTTTGAAAATTGCTTTTCATTACACCACCAAGATATAATAGCCCCAGAAATGCTTTCAGTTCATCGATATCTGTCGTTCTTGCTGTTCTATATGTTTCCGAATAATTTTTTGCAACTATATATTTGTTGATATAAAGAACAATATTTTGTAACATTGCATCTACATCTTATAAATAAACTCCAGATTTCGATTGGTGTTTTTTTTATTTTTTGCTTCAACCTTTACTCCCGGTAACTGGGTTACGATATTATGGCGTCGAGTTCTTACATTGGGATGTCGGTGACAATGTTTTCTCCACTTGGTTCCATCTTTTCCCATCATGCAAGGTATGCGAGTTTCTCTTCTCTGTTCACAGCTTCCACTTCCATTTAGTTCGTTATCTGTTATGTCTTGTTCACTGTCGGAATTTTCTTCTTGAATCTCAATATTGTCTTCCCCCAAACTTGAATCGCTATCTTCTGCTACGTCTAATTCCGTTTCAACTTCATCAAACATACGTTGTAGTCGCCTTTGTTCTTCTTCATAAGTTAAAGAAGCCATATTTACGGAAATCTCTGAAAAAAAATTAATAATTAGTACAATTCTTACAAAATAAAACAAAATGTAACTTACCACAAAAGTTACACCACAACTAACATCCGTTTCAGAGACCGAATACTTAATAACACACGCTACAATAATTCACCTCCGCTGTAATTCTTACACTGAGTCCACTAGCCCTAGAAAATCAGCTATTGAGGATGGCCAAGCGCGTTCGCGATTTCTTCGGGAATACTCGGACATTTTCTTAGGCATCGGTCTCACAGACGCCGTGTTAGCTACGGAAGGTTAATAGAAAAGTGCCAGACATCAATCATTCAACTTCAGAGAATGATATAGTTAGTACAAAAACAAACTTATCCAGTGACTAAAACAAAAAACATTCACCCCCACTGCTATTGAGACAAAGAATAATTTTCTACATAGGTATTCAGATCACTGAAATTTTCAAAAGAGACTGGCTGAGTTTTGGAATATGTATTTATTTCATATATTGCTCTGTTTTAAATAATAATTTGCTATTTAGTTTAGTCAAATTGCTAGAGTGATAATAAGGAGTTAGGTGTAGGCTGATTTCTTTGACAATGTATCGTTTTGTTTTAGTCAAGAATATATTCATTGTTCAGTTTCCTTGTCAATTAACTGCCAAGTTCACGATTCCAAGACTTTGTTTCATATAAAATAAAGTATTATATTTTTCAGTTGTATTTTCTTCTTTACCAGAAAAATATTTTCAGTAAAGCAATGTATTATGTATAAAAATTGGATGGGCATAACAAAAAAGTCTGCTTTGTAATTTTATTCCAATTTTAAACTGGCATTGAAACCATGAAATCTATCTTGAAGAAATAATTGTTGGCATAATCGATTTCTTTTTTGCATTTCCAAATGATTCAATTGTCTCTCAGCAGGAATTCCAAGTATGTGTGGATCATCATTTTCATTAAATAAAAACAAAGCTGAATAGAGCAATATTGAAAATAATAATTATATACACAATTATCACATACCTCTCTTAGATTATTAGTACCGCACACGACCACTTCCAACATGTGCACATGTTGGGAGTTGAAATACAAGAGCAGCGTTAGGGTGAGTACCCAATGCATCGGTTTTGATTTTCGCGTGGTGCGTTACGCCATCTTCATGCATTTCGATTGCGCTTCGGAAATTTGCCAATCAGAATGCGTGACGCGCAACGTAAAAAGCAAAAACGGTACATTGGGAATTCATCATAACGCTGCTCAGTATATAAGGTCAGACGGGTCAGATCCCTGGTAAAAGTTCCCTGCTACTGCTAATGGATGGGTTTGCAATAAAACCAGTGTTATCTGATTCATTAATTGAACTGGCGGATAGACATAGGTATGGGTTCCTCGAAGTGCGCATGTCGCAAGAACAGATTTGAATTTGATTGGTCTCTGTAATGGCGGGAAGTTTGAATGACAAGACAGCTGCATGCAAGTTGAAAAAGTGCGATTTAGTTTTCGTTTGCGATGTGATAATAGGGAATTTGTGGAAGGGGGTTTTACGAAATAGTTATAAAGTAATTATACGGTATAATCAATGCTTTTATATGGCCGTTTTGGAATTCATAACCATAACGTAAGGTTTTATAAGCTAAAAACCCCCATGCGCAAACTGCCTAGTGCGTGAATTATTAGCCAACCCTAGAAGCCGTATTACATTTGCAAGTTTTCATGCAAGTTTCATGCTATACAAGTTCTGTGCAATTCCAATTCAGTCAATGCGCAAGCGCCCATGCAAGTTTGTGGCGAGTTTCATGCCATGAATAAAATTCGAAGAAATTCTATCTTGAGGGCGATTTTCATGCAATTTCGGTTCTTTTTGTGAGGCTATTGTTACCAACTAATACATTTGTCCCTAATATATTTTACATCAAGTAATTGTATTTTTGTCACAAAAACCGATATTTTTCGATATCTATGAAGACGTGTAGGCTCAAAAGATATAGCAAGTAACGAAAATGTTTGTTAGATGAATGAGGTTTTGAACACATACTACTTTCAAAGCTGGAAATTCCCCTTATCTTAGGTACATACTTGGCCTAGCTAGCTTTTTGATTGTTCGGAGGCAAGGGCGTAAGTCGACGTCACTCGATGATTCTCAAAAGGTCCAATTTGTGGCACAGAGAATAAGTTTCTTATTAATTATGATCTTTATTGGACGCCATCTACAGTGTTAAATGATTTCAAAAACTTATTCCCAGGCCAATCTCTGAAGAAAGACCTTAACTATGCTGAAAGAAAGATTCAACCCCAACTTCAAACAAAACACACATTAAAATATAAATATTTAATAATTTTAATAGTTGTCTATTATAATAATAATAAAATCATGATATGTAACCAACCAAAAGAGGGTTCTCCAAGTCGTGATTTAATAAATTATAACAGTTTTCATCTTACCTAGTCCGAATGCATTCAAACCTTACACAATTAGGGATTTACTAAGGAATCACGACTTTGGCTTTATTGCTCTCTTTTGGTCTCCATAAATTAATGATTCCACGGGAATCTCTAGCGTGGGTCTGCTCCAATATTCTCTTCGGCTTTACAATACCACGGCAGGCTTTACAATACCATTACAGGTTGTATCATACATCACAGGTTTTACAGCACCATCACAGGCTTTACAATACCATCACAGCTTTACAAGACCATCACCGGCTTTACAATACCATGTGAGCTTATGTTACTTTGTTGAATTGGACTTCAAATTTTAATTGGCCGATTAGTCCATATACGGTCTAAAATCTCTTAAAGTCTTTGGTAAATTATCTCCTAAAGTCTTTGGTAAATTATCTCAGTCTTTGGTAAATTCCTGGCATAGCTATGGCAAAAAGAAAAGGAAATTTTAAGGCGTGCTTTTATGAAAAAATATTTAAATGTTTAATTCTCGTGAAGCGAGTCACCTTCAATAGATCTCTACATATCTAGAATATCCAGCTCTCATTTGTGTGGTCCTGCAATATTAGGTAGGTTGCCAAAATTGAATAAACTCAAATTCAACCTTCAGCGAGCCTCAGAGTTACCAGGTCAGAAATGGACTAATGGAGTTTTTTGGTATATCAGTTAGTCATATACATTCTAAATCAAACACACTGAAACATAACTTGGCCATCACCAGATTTTCCGCAAACACACCATGAAACACTTTTCCAAAAGCTTCAGAAGAACCACTTTCTTGTGAAATTATTAAACCCTTCGAGAATTAACCACTCAAAAGTCTTCATCTCGGAAGGGACTCTCATGAAGAAATACAAAGTTACAGTATTTAGATTCATTTATCTTCAGTATTTGATAATAATAAGCACGGTTACTCTTCAGTGTAACTTGTCTACTAAATTACCAAGGATGTCACAAGCAAACACAGGTGGAAAGGGTTCTATAAAACTACACATTTCTTCAGGAGTGAATGTAAAAGGATCCATGCGCTTTATCACTGTAATTTTGTCCCTATACCTCACTGCAATGTATCTGTGTTTTACTTCTAATGTTAATGAATAATCGCTTTCATTTATAACAGCCATGATACCTCTGGTTGAAGAAGAATATACTCCGGTTTGCTCGCAATACACAACTCAACATCTCTAACAACAAACAAATAATGATACAAAAGAGCCATTTCTCATTAGTAATGACCATAACGAATCCATTTGTGTACCTCCTGGACGCCATTTTTAAAGTTCGGAGGTTACGTGTTTTGGTTTGCCTTATGGGAATGGGTTATTATGGTAATGGTACCCAGTAGATACATAGGTAGACTAGGTATGTATAGAAATAATTTTTTTTTTAACGAAGGTTTATTCCTTGCAGTTGGGTTTTAGATAGTGTATAATGGAAAAGAGGCTAAGGTAGCTTCAAAATATTCACAACTTGGCAAATATACAAAGGATAGTCGGTATGTACAAAGGAAAGGTTGATAAGTTACCTACTGTGGGTTTATAGTGCAAATAAAATAAAATAAGGAACATGTTAAAAAACAAGACAGATAACCAGATAAATTAAATAAGAAGTAAGAATCAACCAATTACCAATCAAATCACTGTCTTCTTGACATTAACCTGCTGTCAACAATTTCATCAGCACATACAAAAGAAAATAAAAATTTAAAGATGACCAACTCTTATTTTATATTCTAGTTGATGTATCGTTCACATTGTTATTGTGTTTTATAATTTTGTTCTAAGAAATTTTCAACACCTAACAAATTTGCCATCCTTCCCAATTATCACAATGGTAATTTAAATATAACAACAGTTTTCGGATTATAGGATAAGTTTGTTGGATGGGATATCGCCTACTTACACAAACCCCTCAATGGTTTCCTATTGATATCAGTCCTACACTGAGGACACGTTCTTATCTGCCTTCTATTAGGGCCAAATCTTGTTATACAGTGGTCGCACACAGACAGATGTTGGCAATCCATAAAGACAATCTGTTGAGGTCTCATCAAACAAACGACGCACCTTGCGTTCGATTCGAATGTTGATTCATCTGTAACATCAATCTTAAGCTATGAAAAATCAAAAACTAGCAAATGAATTATGAGGAATCGAAAATATAATCAAGCAATTTTTTTGATTTCTGGAAACGTATGAGATTAAAACTCAAAAAATATTATTTTGTGTAGATATGAATTCACAATTACATTTTGTGATCATCTAGCTACTAGTAGGCTAGTAGGATTATTAGTATCGATTTATAAAGATTTTCCAGCTAGGATCGTTTCATTTATTTTGAAAGAATCAAATAGATTATCTTCCAGCTATTCTGAACATAAACTCTCCAGTCCTGATGAGTGTTTTATTGGTAAATTGACTTCTCAGACTGGTGGTAAAAGAAGTGCATAGCAATTTTACCAAGGATTCCATCATCTACAATGGGCAAAAAATTTATAATTGCTTACCATTACATTTGAGGGAACTTGAAGCATTTGGATTATTTAAAATAATGTGAAAGAATTTCTATCCTATACATTCATCTTTTCTATAGAAGAATTTTTTTAGTTGTGAAAACTCCTGACAATATTGAAATATGCCTGCCCTTTCATTGTATGAATGATTTCAAGTGGAAGTGATACCTTACAAACTGAAAGACTCTCCACATACAAAATGTTGTCATGCAAAGGTTTCGGTTGTTCCTAACTTTCAAGGTTCAGTTGTCATTATTGGATGAAAAAATTTGAACGTGTTGGTAAAGATCTAATCTATGTTCCCCTTTTCTCACTTTTTTTAATATTGATTTGGTTTTTTCCAAAAAAAGGGAAAATTATCAAAAAACATGGGCTTATACGATTTTTTTCAGAAAAAAACTAAATCAAATTTTGAAAAAGTGTGAAAAAGAAAATATAGATAACATCTTTACCAATATGTACTTATTTTTTAATTCACTTGAAGTGAAAAATGAACTAAAAGAGTTAGGGATTACCAATACATTGCAAACGTACTGTTTATAATATAGTACAACTTCCTGTTAATATGCTTGCAACTAATTTTTTTTATTCAAATTTTATTCAGCTCGTACACGTTATTCTTTTGGTATGTTTATGTTTTTTCATTTTAACTTGTAATATCGCATGATGTTATAGATAAGATTTATTTCTTCGGACAATAAAGCATATGATTGTCACCTTTCTCATCTTAGGTTTTCCTTTGGTTCTATGAATATATTCACTGTACATTATTTTTCAGGATAACTAAAAATTTGAATTAAAATTACCTGAAAAAGTCCCTGTCCACTTGTATTCATATTACGAATGGGACAAGATATAACTTCTAATTTGTTGGGACACCAAGATTTTTCAAATATAACAATGACGATTTAATATGCTTTATTTTCACTCAATACATGAATGTTACACATATTGTGAATTGAAAGTTCAGGAAGATATATAATACATAAAATAAAAAATATATAAAAAGAAACTGAAATAATGATAATATTAGGTAAGTGATAATGATTGGCGGGCTTATTTCAAATTAATGGACGAGTGACAGTTGACAGGGATGGCTTGGTGTCTTGGTGACAGATTACTGCCAAGGGTGTCAACCCAAGAATGTTCAGAAAGCTGTAGAATATGGCCAATGAACGATTCCAGTACTCCTATTCACAGTGTTGCCTCATCAATTACCTAGGGAAACGACTGACATTTTCTAGGCCTTTTCTGGTATGATTCAATGTTGGAACGGAGACAGTTTTCAATTTTAAATATTCCTGAGTGTTCTCTGATATATGAATAAAAGTATTAATGGTGATAAGGACAAATTTTACCTGTCAGGTTGAACAACGTACAGAGTAAAAGTCCCTAGGATATTTAATAATACACGGAATGCTAACGCATATGTTCTATCGCGAAACAAGACCTATCAAACGAATCGAATCCGAACTTGCCTGATATAAACCAGAACCCCAATATAAGTATCAATCAATAGTTTAACTCCAAAATAGCGGGTAAGAGTTACACATTTTATTCGCGTGTACGGGAGGCCATATCGCACCTTCGGTGCAACAAAGTCACTACAGCTCATTTCCTAATTTTACAGGAGAGGACTTTAAAGTTTTTTTTCGCAGTTATTGCCTTATTACTGGATTACTATTTGTAGTAGGTTTGAAATATTTATACCATTAATTGTTTATTATTTTTGCTATAGTTTCAAGTGAAAGGCTAATTATGACTTACTGAAAAAATGTTAATAAAAGACATGACAAAAAAAGTATCCTGAATTGTGACTTTGTTGCAACAGAAATTATTTAGTTTAATAACTTATGCATTATTATTCAAGATGAGGTTTTAAATGAAATAAAGTTTGTTAATCAAATATATCGTATATTTTCTTCTCAAAAAAGCAACTACTACTACAGAAAAGTAACTCAAAACAATTAATTTCTTATAAACTACGAAATAATGTTGCATAATTTTCATACTTTGAAATCAAATTATAGGAAAAGCAGGCTTAGGTACTAAATACTCAGTGTAATAAACTTAGAAACTTATGAACAGTCTTATAATGAGTCTTATGAATTGTTTCATAATAATGTTCAAACATACAAACAATAACATTCTTAGAAAAGACGAACTTTTACAAAACTTATAGTTCATCTTACTTAGGATTAATTCAAATCAAACTTTAATTATTAAAATCAAGCTTTTGTAAATAATTAATCAAATAAACCGTTGAACACGTTTTCATAATACGTTGGAACAATATTAGCAGAAATTAATTCACGAATATCTTGCTTTTTATTGTTTGCAATTGGCAACTTAGAGCTATAAGCCGCACTCAAATTAATATCTGCGATATTTTTTCTTTTGCCTGCGCGACTAATTTTAATGTTAGCTTCGTTCCATTGTTCGGTTTTATATGTGGTTTTGTACAAATAGGTATCAGAATCTTTAATGAATTTCACGACTTTAACATCAGAAATTCTGATTGCTTCGCCATCAATATTTCTGCTTGTGTTCAAGTTAATATTGTTAGAAAGAAGCTTTAAATCGTAGAAACTATTAAAGTTCATTTCATTAACATTAAAACTATTACCAGTCTTTTTGGCATTACGGATTAGAGCCACATATTGATCTGGGGTGTAAATAGGTCCTGATTTTTTTGCTCGACGAATATTTTTCTCTATTACCGAGTGGACGCTATCCCCTTCGTTTTGCGTGTGCCCACGAATTAGGCACTTGTGAGTTATAGATCTAATTGGCAAGATTGAAACTGCATAATAATACAAACTAAGAATGAATTTGTTTTTTTGTTGACCACAACAGTTATCCGAGAAAAAAGTAATGTCTGAATTTGGTTTAGTCAAAGAACATTCTTTTAAAAAATTGTACACACAAGAACCTATTTCATTTGCTCCTCGCTTACCCAGACCTTCATGCCAAAAGTAACAAAATGTTCTCTCATCCTTAATATTGGAGACTGTGAAGTTATAACAATTCAATTTACTTTTATAGAAAAATGCCGACGATTGACCGATAGGACAAGGCAATACTGCTTGAAGATCGTATATAGCCACAATATTGTTGCTATCAGGCTTTTTACACTCTTCTACATCTTGTTTTTTTTCTATTCTACTTAGACTTTTCTCCTCGTGATGTAGATTATAGCTGGACCTCAACGGTTCTTTATCTACAGCATTCTTATAGGCTTCGCACACGTCACATTGGTCTTTACGAGGAATGAAAAAGCTAATATTAAATTGTGTATTGAAAATCCGATGGTATGCGTCATAATTTGCTGGTTCCTTGTTGTCAGATATACGTTTTTGACGATAATTACGGTGTAGTTCGGCTACAGTCAAACCTCCATCTATGTATTCTCTTGATGAATTGGCTCTGATGTAGTGGCTTTCCATCCTAGGGATCGAATTTATGTGATCTCGTACAGATTGTATTATTTCAGCATCCATCTTTGACTGTTTTCCGTGCTTACCACGTTTATCTGTTGGAAGTACACTTACGCTTGCAAATTTATTTTCAATAACAGTACGTAGTGGTTTATTACTTATAGCCAATGTATTCAATAGGAACGTTTTACACACCCTTATTTCACTACCTTCATTTACAAGAAAGTAGGATGTGTTTGGTTTTCTACATTTTCTATTCATGTCTCCACCTTTTTGAATCTTGATAGTACGGAATTCAGGTTGAACTTGCTTCACACAAGAAGCCAGGAAGTCACGCTGTCTTTGAAAAGATCCAAGGCCCCAGTATGTATTAAATATTATATTCCTATCGTCTGTGGAAAATTTATTTGAACAAGACAATCGGCAGGTACTCATACAAGGGGGACGAATAGTTTTTCCCGGCATGGCTTTACCTCTAGCTGACGTATATGCTTGACCGGTGTTTTTTAAATGCTTTCTCTGGTGTTTTTTCCATTGACTTGGGTTTTTGGTCCTTTTCTTAGACTTTGTTACAATACTTGCTCGTTCAGTACTTGCTTGTTCAGTACTTTCTTGCTCAGTACTTTTAGAGTGAGATGTAGATTTGGAGTACTTAGAACGATTGCCAGAGCTAGATGAAGTACTACTTGAGCTGGATGTTCTGCTACTTGAGCTGGATGAGTCACTGCTAGAGCTGGATGTACTACGGACTGACTGAAAAACTGCTTTCTTTAGTCGCTTCTTTTGCGGTGGTTCATATTCAGATCCATCACTCGCGGAAATATCTTCATTATTATCTGGGTTTATTTCTTCGGCATTCGAAATGGTTTGTTGCCTTAGCATATTTTTTGCTAAAGTGTTTTCTGGCACTAAATCTGTGGTAACATTGGAAGAAACTATTTCGTTGTCATCTAGAAAGTTAAGTCTTTCGCTATCTGTAGTGATCGTCGCGTTTTCAATATCCGTCTTAACGACATTCACTATAACGGTATTAGGTAAAAATGAATCAACATTTACTTGTTGTATTAAAACTGTGTCCACGCCATTATTACAATTTGTGCTCCCGTCAGTAACTGGAAAATCATTTTTTCTATCATCTGAAGTGCTGGAGATTTCGTTTGGAAAACGAGAGGATTCTACATTGTAATCGTGATCATTGTCCTGATCTTCTGGATGAAAGTCCGCTAACCAGATTTCAACTGAAACTTTGTTTTCCATTAAACTATTTTCTTGAATCGGAACCATAGACATGATTTTTTTGGTTCGGGAACCCATTGCTCCCTGAAACAAAATTGATTTTTAAAGATATTTGTTAATCATATTTAAAATGTAGTTTTAATACGTACTGCAAAGGCACACGCCTGAAGGGAGAAACAACATTAGATATACTGTATACAACCACTCTTTTGACACCAAGAAAATCATAAAAGGTTCAATAATTAAATTAGACGAACAGCCTCTCTATAAATAAATACGAATTATAACAAATTCCTAAAATTAAATTTTTCGGGCTGTGGTTACTTCGATTAAAGTTGCTTTTTTTGAGTTATGGTAGCTCAAAACATAGTGGTATATCCAACTTTTAGGTGCAACTTTGACACAAAAATTATTTATTCAATAAATGATTATGGAGTAACAAAGTCTCAATTTCGTTTTTAAACTCAACAGTCAGTACTTATGATACACAAAATGGAATTAAATAGTCACAAGTCTTTTTAGTATCACGTCATAAATAATAATGTTGGACCTATACAACACTTTTATTGCTTACGACTTTGTAATTCCAACAGCATAGTTGAAATAATAATATAAATGGATCTAAAAAAACGCTTTTTAGATAGTGACTTTGTAGTTTCAATTAGTGTGGTTAAATATAGTAATGTTGGATCAACAAAAACGCTTCTATAACCAATGCCTTTGTAGCTCCAAAATTTTTGTTAATTATGAAAAAGAATTGAGGTGTTAAAAATAGATACGTTTTTGTCGCTCCAATAGATGAGAATAAAAATGGTCATAAATACCTTTGTGTGGCTGTAGCTCCAACGCACGTCTTACTCTCGCAGGCGCGGGGGCACTACTGTCCAATCAAACTTTGTCGTCCCAAAACGCACAGAAAAAGCGCCAAAGGCACCTTGCGCCATCTAGTACTATTTTGAGATACTTTCGCGGATGTCTTTGTTGCCCCAAATAAAGGCATCGTTCAGAGATAATGTGGCATACTTAACTCAATTTTGCAGTTTTGGCTATTTGTGCCTTTGTTGTACCGAAGGTGCGATATGTACTTTGGTTTTTTGGTTATGAAATATCAACATGTTAATCGGTAGACAAGGAGCAGCATACTAATATCCAGCCGTTGCAGAGTGACAGCGAATTTTCTAAAGTTTACATTGACACAACCTTGGTAGATGAGGTAATAGGCGAAAAAAGCGAAGTGTACGACATCTAGAAATTCGATAGTAACTACTCTAAGCGATTTGGCCATTGTGAGTTGTAAGCTGTGGCGTTTAAAACGATTTGTTGACAGTTGTTTTTCATTTTTATAGTTTTTGTAATTAATAATTAGATAAGTTTCAGACATTTTCTCTTGATGGTAGATAGCTGTGTGGCTGTGTCTCAAGTGGAGGCAGTACTCAAGAGGAGACGGTACTCAAGATTGGAAAATCGTTTGAAAAAATATGCTTGTTCCAAGAAAGTACTATTGTTTACATGGTAAATAAATCGCTCCATTCTATATTTTAAATGAATTATGATGATTTGTTACAGCTACACCTCTAACAATGAGAAAAAACCCAAATAGGAGTAATTTTCAGTAAAAAATTTCCCTTCAAATAACCCAGTAAAAAGGGCAATGGATGTAATAGAATGGTGAGTTGAAAACTATAATGGTAAAATGGATTTATATATTCCTAACTTTAAAAGTTTATTTGTAAGTCATTTATATTTAATTTACAATTTCGAAAATTTAATTTGTGCCAATTGGGGTACTTTCTCGTCTTCCATTATAAGAGAGTACTTTGTTTTTAATGTTCTTTGAAAAATTACTTTTCTCACTCAAGAGACCTAATTTTATTAATAAAAATGTAATTAGATTTTATATGAAATTTTAGGTCAGAAAAAGAACATCCAATGGCGGAAGAATACTTCCTGATATTCTAAATAGTAATGAGAAACTGGTAACTCAGGTCATTTTAATAAGGTTTACATTACTTATCTTTTGAAACTTTTTTCAGTTTCAGGTATGAACCACAAAATTATCTTAGTTTTTTTGAAATGTGCAAATGTTGCTTCTTACATCAGCTACTTGGATGGAAATCTGAAGACAGGAATATTAATAGTTCTCTGCAGATTTGAGACGAATATGTAATTTTCTATTCCGAGCATCACTTCAACTATATTTTACAACACAGTTAATATTAAAATAAAATATGCAATATTTCTGTCTGCGATTATGTATATGGGGAGAGGAGAGTGGGAGAGTGAAAAACTAAAAAACACATTTATGGTAAGGGCTCCGTTGCTCTCACAAGTCTCTCGAAGACTTCTTCGTAATGGGGCAGCCGGTTGATGCAAATAACAATTTTAACAGCAACAATAGCTAAAGAGCAATCAAATGAAAATTTTCACCATAAAAAACATTTTATTAGCAAAGCATTGAAAAGGAAAATGAAATAACAATTAAAATTACAAATGTTTAAAAATTCATTTGATTTAAGATACTCATAATATTAAATTGAATTGAACTTCTCAATTCCTTAAAGGGTTTGGGAGAATATATTTCTTGAACGGATTTCTCTTCCCCATTTTTAGGTCCAATCATTACATCCCAAAACTTCTAAATTTTCATGCCTACAATCAAAAAGAAAATACACAAAAATTGCAGAACCCAGACACACCTGCTTTACAAGTACAATGGCACTTCGACAGTCTTTCAGCCAAAGGTATCGATCTCATGAGTTGTTTTAACTAAGGCACACGTTCTCAAACAAAGACTTTAGTGCTTGTCTTTTGATCTATCCAATCCACAGGATAGTATATTTCCAGTTTTGACAGCTGCCTCACCTTCCTTAGTCTAGTTCTTTCTCCAATTTAAGAAAGGACTAATGGTCTACTGTACTGTTGGCATCTTTACCTGAAATTTATGAAAGCTGTAGAAGGGATTATACTATGATAAAGTCCTATAAAAACCATATAGTATTTCTTAATTCTATACTTCTTACAACTTAATAAGCCTGGGATTATCTCAAACATACTAATAATTAATAAATGCAATTTTCTATAATTAAATCCATCATATTCAGAAAATTTCCCCAAAAGGCTACACAATACACAAATATTACAAATTCACATTCGTTTGTTTACCCAGATTATCGGTAGGCATATTTGATATTTGATAATTCAGCGACTTCTAGCGGTTCGCTTTTTTCGCCTATATGAACGCTCTTTATGATCTTTATGATCTTTATGATTCCTGACGATCCAGCACCCGAATTTTTTTAAACCAAAACAATCTTATTTTATTTTCCGGTCGGTTTTAACAATGTGTACCTTGGTTAAATTTGACTGTCTGTGTTAACCGTGAAAAAGATAACCGAAAGAAGAGGCATCGGTTTCGGTTAACTTCAACCTGCAACTCAAACCTCACATATTTGATTTGTTCTTTGTTTTGGGTGGTCGTTTTTTTGTCTGAAAGATAATAGTGAAAAGGCAGAGAGTTCTAGGTATACTGTAGATACTATTATTTGTAATCAATTCGCTGTATTCCAAAAACTCCAAATTCAAACTAAACACCATTTTAAAAAAACTATTTTGCATTAGCCCAACATTCAAAACATAGCAAAAAATTCGAATATGAATACTCTTGTGACGTAGAATGCTTTCACTAGATACTAGTAATTTTTGTTGACCTAAGTTCATGAAACTGATATAAATCTGACAACAGTGGATCCACTGAAATTTGCTGACATTGTTTGTATTGTTCTTGTTAGTTGTCAAATGCTTATTAGAAGATTCCTCTTATTGATTTCATTGAAAGAACAGGATGTTCATAAAGTCAGTTGTGGAATCATCTGCGACTGAATGTTGGAATTTAGTCGCTATTTTCCATCGTACAAGATAGCCTCTCTTGGAAGGGATTCATGTTTTGAAGAGAAACATTCTCAATTGAAAATTACTTCTACAACTTATGAAAATGAAAGACTTTGCTGAAGCAAGCAGTAAAATAATTGTACTTCATGTAATGATTCACGAATGTTTCTCTCGAAATACAAACTATTTGAGTATGGAGATGAAAGGAATGAAAAGTTGGAACTCATTCTGATGGCATGATTATTCCTTTACTATGAGTTGATGAGGTTAGTTCATACTATTTATACTAAACAGGCTATGCTGATAATGCTGTGGGTTATGTGTAGCTGAGGAGGGTTCTATTTGTATCATTAAGTGCCGTTTCACAAAGGACCGATGATCAGCACTGACGATAGGTCGCCACCCGATCATCGGTCGAATAAAATTCTTTTCTCATACGACTGATCATCAGTCGTCAACATGTATGTGAGAAGTACATAGCATCGCGTTGTTGTCGCTTTGTGCGTGAAAAGGTTGATAGAAAGGAAAAAAAGAAACGAAACTCCAGAAATATTTGGGTTAATCATTTATGTCTACAGATGCCATTAAAAGGTGCTTTCGTAACCCTTTATTCAAATTTGCGAGAAGATCCACGTAAATTCTTTATGTATTTTCGGATGTCCATTTCTTCGTTTGACGAACTGCACCACAAGCTAGAAAATGATCTAAAATGTTCAGATCGTATTAGGGCTTCAATTTCTTCAGTGTAAAGATTGAGTGTAGCACTAAAGTAAGCTTTTTCGAAAATAATTAATATCTAGGTAATAAATATATAAGCATTGAATTATTTATAATATTTAATTGATTTAAATGAAAAAAGTGTCAGACATTAACTGAACCCAAAAAATATATATAAATATACCAAGATCAAAATAGCTCCAAATATATTTACTGTCAACATGACTGTCAACATTGACGCCTGTTAAGTTCAACAAAGTACGTCGGCCCATTTCGTGCTGGCTTTCAGTGAGCAAACAATCTTGTGAAGACATGTTAGGGGAATATTCATATTCATTAGATGATAGAGGTGGAGAAACGTAAGAGACACTCGACTGGGGTCTTGAGTTAAAATCAGAATATCCAGAAGCAGAATTAGACGTAAACGAGTGTGGGTAATTTGAATTAGCATTAGAAAAGGCACCTGCACATTTCCTAACATTATACTGTGTATATGAAACACGTCCCTGGTTGGAAACATTTTGAGTTTGCGAATTATCTCGGGCATCATACATTCGTGCAAGAGTGGGGATATTTTTTATTTCCATCATAATTCGAAGAACTTCCGCTCGAAATTGTAGCGATTTTGCTTCATCGAAGGTATCAAGTGTTGGCAACAGAGATTCAAGAAATGCCCTATTGCCATGGTCTTCAGTTTTTTGTGAATTAGTTAGAAATTCCATTAGCTTTTCATCGATATCTTGTTTCTTTTTGCGTTTCTTTGTTCCTGTATTTAGACTTTCTTCTTCATAAATCGATTCGTTTATGGGATCCTCATTTTCAGACATATCTGCTACATTTGGACTCTTTTCTATATGAAAGTTTGTGTCAGTTTCATTTAGGTCTAAAGTTTTATTCAGAAACTGTAAATTTTCGAAATAAATATATTTTTTATACGTCTTCGCAGCTTGACCTGATTTTGAAGTTTTCAGTTTTGATCTATCTCTGCGGTAGGCATCTCGAGCTGACTTCCATCGTTGGTGAATCTGTAAAAAAAAATATAGACCTTAGACCTTTTTTGTTAATAATATTGTTATAATAATAATACAAATAATAATAAATAATTACCCTTAACCCTTCCCTACTATGTCCAAGAACTGCATTTGTCCGTTATGCGCAAAAATCGATTGCATCATGATTTTTGTTTTAGGTATTTGGCCAGTGGGAATACATTTACTGACCTACATTTTACATACAGAATAGGCATATCAACAATCAGTGGTATTGTAGAACTTGTATGTGACAGTATTTGGGTGCGTCTATCTCCTGAATATTTGCCTGCTCCCTCGAAAAACCAATGGATAGCAATTGCTCGTGGTTTTGCTCAGCATGCTAATTTTCCGAATTGTCTCGGCGCAGTCGACGGGAAGCACATAAGGATCATTAAACCAACTCATAGCAGGTCAGACTTTTTTAATTATAAAAAATATTTTTCTATAGTGCTTTTAGCCATCTGCGATGCTAATGACTCTTTTACATATATTGATGTTGGTGCTTATGGAAAGTTTTCGGACTCCAACATATTTAAAAATAGCAAATTTTGGCAAAAGATTCAAACAGAAAGTTTGACTATTCCAGTTGAAGCACCTCCACAGGGCTATGACAAACCACTGCCTTTTGTTTTTGTTGGAGATGAAGCCTTCCCTTTGTCACGAAATTTAATGCGCCCATATGCTCGAAAGAATTTAAATTATAAAAAAAAGATTTATAACTACCGACTTACACGAGCTAGACGATTTATCGAATGTTCTTTTGGAATCCTATCTAATAAATGGAGAATTTTTCACAGACCGATGAATGTGTCCCTGCGACTTGCTAAAAAAATTACCAAGTCTTGCTGTGTTTTACACAATTATGTATGTGCAAGAGATGGTTATGCTTTCCACCATACACTATCGGTAACAGGCTTAACAGACTTGGGTAATACAACAGTGCTAAATAGATCTGCCTGGAATGTACGCGATGATTTTGCTAATTATTTTGTAAATCCAGTTGGAAAAGTTTCATGGAAAGATTCAAAAATATAAAATCCGTGTTTGTGAGATAATAAATGTTATTACGTAACGTCGCTGACTTTTTGCAAAAAGCAGGGTACTTTTTTCCTATGTATTATGTCTAATTATAAAATAAAATGTATCTCAAAAAATCTTTAATACCTACCTACTTACCTAATATTCCTATTCACATTTCAAATACCTACAGATGATGACAAATGACAACAAAAGCATGTGCACGCCAAACTAGAACAGATGCGTATTATACACGTTGAAAATCTATACATATATCATAAATATACCAATACAAAACTTCACACTAAACAAACATTTAAAATAAATAATAATCAATAATAATATTGAAAACACAAAAACAAATCACCGCGGCAACTTTAAACAAAACTCATCTTTAACAATTGTTACGTAACCAAACTGAATACAACTGTACAAAACACTTCATTTTGTGTCGCATCCATGATGTTCTAACGACCAACAGCGATGCGAGAATTGGCGATCTCGAGGTGGACATGCTTCATTGATCACTGTTAACATCGGGCGCATTTGAAATGTGAATACACTTAGCATGGTTATATTAAAATACTTACTTGCTTCTTGTTGTTTTGCTTCATCAAGATTCACAAAATCATCTGGCAATATTTCAGCCACTTCCTCCCAAGCTTTAATTTTCGCATCGCGATTTTTATAGTCCTCTGAAGAAGTATCCCAAATACATGGTTTTTGTTCTATTGCAGTGATTAAAAGTTCGGTATCAAAACGATATTTTTCTTTATAATTTGCCATTTGCGTTTCACACACCACAAGAAAGAACAGCGAAAACGTAAAATTTGCTCACCGCCACATGACAATACTGCATTGAAACCACAACTGATGATCCTCTTGCATGTGAAAAGATCTATTTATCAAATGGCTCTGACTCCAACCGATGATCCGCACACGCCAAGGGTTAGACCGACGCCCGTGCGTTTTTCATCGGTCGACCGATGATACGCAGACATGTGAACGATCAATTTAATACAATGGACTAGGCGGATCGTCAGAGCTGATCATCGGTCCTTTGTGAAACGGCAATAAGTGCAGTATAGTTCCTGTGCACAAAGTACGGAGCATACCATATTTTGTTCGAATTCAGCGTCCGACAATCGTATAATTTACTAGTTAACTGACGATAGTGACAAAACAATGCCTCCAGAACCTATTCCAACGTTGCCGGATTGTGACAGTGACGTAAAATGCCTCTGGAAGGGCACTTCTCAAATCCGAATTTCAGCAGCTAAATACAGGCGAAAACGATACGTAAAAATTAAGCACAATTATATTTTGATATATTTGAGATATGAGGATTTTTATAATTTACATTTTGAATTTTAGGAAATCAGCGAATTGTGTATAGGAATTGTGTATACAGCTAGTAATTACAGAATAATTAGGGAAGGTAGTTAACTAGGGCAATGATGAATTCCCTGCAGGTGTGCATTTGCAGGTCCTACTAATTAAGGATAAGAATTAGGGAAAGGTCAAAGTTTTCGAGAATGTATTTCTTATCAACATGAATTGTTATTCCTGCGAACCGATTGCACCCCTACACGCAACCCTCGGAAGTCTTCAAGAGACTTGTGTGAGCTAGGGAATACGCAGCCCTTACCTTTTAACGTGTGATGCCATGCACGAGACCGGTGAATCGGTAGATCGAACCCACGACCCCAGGCTTGCGAGGCGTACGCTTTTACTAGCCGACCACCACGGCCAACATGAATACTTTCCAAATTTTATCATGAAAGTTGGAAGTTAGCCACAAAAGACCATCTCATTTTCTAATTTCGTATAAAGTCAAGATGAAAAGTTTGTATTTTTATGACACATAACTGGAAAAACAATTTAAATCAAGTCAACATTTTATTGACGAACACAAAACATATATCTTTATAAGATTGAAGAAATCATTATTTTCAACTGTTTGGCTTTAGTTTCAACATATTTTTGGATAATTATTATTTTTAAATGATTCTCTTCTAAATACTTTTTTGATAACAAGTTAATTCTTCCTTGTTGTGATAGGTTTCCGACTACTTTCTTTCATTCCATTTCGCGCATCTCCATATGATTTTTGCTCCCAATTATAAACATTTTTCAATACACACATACCCCATCTCAGGGATTATTACTTACATTTTTTCAAAGTGATCAACTGCTGATGAAAATTATAAAGCAGCCAGCTCCTACAAGAAAAAATGCTCCTGCAATTAACACTGCTTTGGTGACAGTACAGGGAGTGCTAAACAAACTGCCACAGAGGATTAGGATGGAGGCAGAAATAGATTTGTTGAAGAGTTTACCAGCTATATTGAACATTCTTAAATTAAATGATTTTTTAAAATTATTATTAGTAATTCATTTTTCTTAGCTTTAAATAAATAAATATAAATTTTGAAAAAATAAAAATTTATTTTAACCACTGCACATCAATTGGAGCCATATCAAAAAAATATTCTGTCAACATAGAGCGCATAACACTTGCTCTTCCCCCCATTCTTGGTACACTTGCCAATGTGTTCTGAACTGGAGGCCTCATTCCCCTTCGATAATTTCTCCTGTTTCACTTTCTGTATCAACATAATTGGGAGGACAGTATCTTAGGTTAGCTGCTTTTTCTAAATCACGCTTTATTGAAAGGTTATGTAAGCACCCACTATTTTTTCGGTTGTTTGTAGTTTCGCAATAATTGGACGTTTTAATATCCTCCATTTAGCAACAAGTATACCAAATGCATTCTCGATTATCCTTATGGCATGGCTGTAACAATAATATTCTGAAATTTAAAGCTGTTTGTAATAATGTAAAGTATAACTTACCTATAGTTGAAAATTCTTTCTCTTAGAGAAAGAAAACTGCCTGGGTATGGTCTCATTAGATTGGTGCTAAATGGAAAAGCTGCATCGGGAACAAAACACTAGGACACTGGTTCACATTCCTTCTTAAGTTTTCTTTGAGGAGGCAGGTTTAAAGAGTTTGTACAAAATCTTTGTCCAAAGTTACTACTTCGGAATATTCCTCCATCGATTTTCCTTCCTTTTTCACCAATATCAACAGCAGTAAAACAATAATCTGCATCACAAACGCTTACAGCATAATGCTAAAGAAATCTTTATAATTAAAGAAAACTGACCGAGTGTTTGAGGGACGATACAAACAAAATTGTAATAAAGGAACACCTGAATAAAAATATTTTCTTTACTACCTGAATCCTAATATGTTTCCCATCAATGGCTCGCACACCATTTGGAAAGTTCCATTTTGTCTCAAAACCATTTGCAGTATCTTTCCATGTCTCTTCTTTTCGAACACGCAAATATTTAATATTTGAAACTTCCCAAATTGCAGTAGTATCTCTTTCTCTTATGATATTCGATACAGTACTTACTCCCAATATGTAATTTGTGCTAAAACAAGCTTATTACACTTCTAATTGGTACAATGATTATCCGTTAGATGGCGTATATGAAGACTCATTTGTACATTTAAATAAAGTATGTTAATGACCGCATTAGTTAATGCATTGTGAGTTGCATAACTCTTAGGTGTCTGAGATCCGTAGAATCCAGACTGTGCCTCAGGACAGCAACAAAAACAAGCCAAAGCAACCTTTTTTTTGTTATATCGTGAATCTGAATACCGTTTCGTTTAGTTGATGTTCTTTTCACCACAGCTTTCAAGGGTATCACAATATTTGTTCTGATTAATGCACAAAATAAGTGAGCCTTTCGGCAACATAGTCAAAATTGATTGTAGTGGAAACTTGATACCTGGTCATTGTTTTTAGGTAAGATGATCACATGGAAATACACTTTGTAGGTTATTCACGTGTACATTATTTGTGGTGAGTCTGTCCTGTCTGGAAAATAATTTTCATTCCTTCATTGTTTTTAGCGTTTAAATCAGCAAGTAATAAAGAAACCAATCCCGCATTCCGCAATTCCATTATTGATAGTAAAGAAACCAGTCAACCCACAACCCACTAATAACGAAAGAACAAGGTCTCCAACCTTGGTTCAGTACATCTTGGCGCCCAACTAAGGGGCTGGTTCTCCAGAATTCGAGACGGAAGAACAAAGGACTCCTTACCAATTCCGGACCAGGAGATCCATAAACTATGCAAGGATGGACAAAGGAGATGAAACCCCAGAGGAAGGCGAGCAAGGTAACTCTTGGGTTACGAACAGTGGAGGAAAAGTTTTGCAGGAATCTTCCAATAATACACCTCCTGTAAGTCAAAATCAAACTTATACCAATACAGGTGCTATTCCCAAATGAGACCAATACTAATTTCACACAAGCAAGCATCGGGAATAAAACTGATTCTCCAACGACATTCCGTCAGGGGGCGAATGTTGGTCATGGAGGTGCATCGAGTATGTTTGTTCCTCCACACATATCACCAGTTCTTACCACAAAAGTCACCATTCCAAGTGAGCGTAATACTGGATATATGCACACAAACAATAGAGAAACAGCGAACTATTCAACAGTATTCAGTCAGGGGGCGAATGTTAGTCATGGAGGTGCATCGAGTATGTTTGTTCCTCCACACATACCACCAGTTCTTACTACAAAAGTCACCATTCCAAGTGAGCGTAATACTGGATTTATGCACAGAAACAATAGAGAAACAGCAAACTATTCAACCGTATTCAGTCAGGGGGCAAATGTCGATTTAGAAACACGAAGTATACCATTCCCTCCAAATATACCATCTTTGAGTAATGGTTATGTATCAGCACCACGAGAAGATCTTACTCGACTGGTCACACAAATAGTCACGGCAATGATGCAAGTACAACAATCTAGTATTAGTCAAAATTATAACTGTAGTCAAAATGTTCATAACAGGCATCAATGATTTTTCCTTAACTGATTTAAGAAAAATAATTCCAGATTTTGATGATGAAGGTGACATTCAACCTCTTGATTTCCTTGAAACCTTAGAAAAAAGTATGGACATACAGAATGTCTCTTTTAACAAAATTAAAATAATTTTGAATGCTTGTTTTAAAAACTCTGCAAAGTTGTGGTGGGATGCTTTCTCTAATATCTGTGATACCTACCAGCAGTTCAGGTCATCCTTTCTTGAAAACTTTTGGGATACTAGGAAACAAATCAAAATTAAATTAAAATTAGAGAGTGCAACATATAAAGGGGGCTTATTTGTGGATCACATCAATTTGTGGGTCGCAACTGCAAAAAAATTGTCACCGCCTTACTCACAGGCAGACCTAATTGATCTAATAGCGCCACATTTTCCACCTAATGTTGCTGGAGCTTTGATTGGTGCAACAACTTTAAGTTAAGCTGTCAAAAGGCTGCGGCATGCTGATGAATACTTCAAAAATTCTCCTATAAGGTGGAAGCAGAATGAAATTAGTGATACAAATCCAAAAAAAATGAGAACAAACAATTCAGTTTCAACAAAAAATTTGAAAGGGATAACAAACAATATTATCAAAATAAAAATCAGTTTCAACAAAAAGGTACTGAAAATAAAGCTAAGATAAATTTCTGTAACTTAGAGTTAGAAGAAAGTGTAGCTTCGGAAAACGAAACAGACTCCCATATTTAAGCCCTAAGGTGGGGGCAATTCTTGATAGGGCTGTCCAATTTCCAAATAACAATCCAACTGAAGAACTGTTACAAGAATGCCACATAATCATTCATTTTCAAGTATCCGTTCCCCAGGAATTATCCTAAAACTATATGGAAATAAAGTACTTGCACTTATTGATACCGGGAGTTCAGTTTCGGCAGAAGAAATATGGACCCAATTGAGTAATTGTCATGACATTATACCCCATTTCTCCTGCACAGGCAAAAAAGTATCATTACAATCATTGATTTCATTCCAACTTGGAGATGAGGAATTTTTACATGAATTTTTAGTAATAAATTGTTTGTCATATCAAATCCTCATTGGTTGTGATTTTTTACGAAGCTTCAAAGCTAGGGTAGATCTTGGGAGTAAATGTTTATTTCTCCAAGTGAATAACAAAGTAATAAGTGTAGATGAAAGTGAATACTATCACAGCATGACCATTCAAGATTCGTCAAATGTATGTGCTATTGTTAATAAATGTTTCTCAAAGAGAACAAAATTCCCAGATGAAGAAAAAGGGAGTAAGTTTGCAAATATCATTTCGAGTCTGCACATTGCAGAAAAACATAAACAGGACTTTCTTAAATTATTAAATGATCATGCAGCCCTCTTCTCCAACATGCCGGGACGCACCTCTGAGTATGTTCATTGCGAGATACAGCACAGTTTTTCGTGAGACCTTACCCCATACCGGTAGCGCATCGGGAGGCAGTTAACCAGGCAATCCAGGAAATGGAATCATGGGGGGTTATTGAACGGTGCTCCACGAAATATATTTCTCCACTTATGACCACCTTGAAAAAGGAACACCGTTAGGGTGTGTCTTGATGCTCGAAAACTGAATTCTGTTATGGAGCCAGATTATGAGTTGCCTCAACCAATAAGTGAAATCATCAAGCTCATGGCTGTTAAGAAAGTAATGAGCACGCTTGATTTTACCCATGGATTCTGGCAAGTACCCGTTCGTGAGGAAGATCAGCAGTATCTGGGATTTATGGTAGGGACTAAGACTTATAAATTTCGTGTCCTTCCGTTTGGAATTTCAACGGCTTCAAGTTCATTCACTCGGTGTATAAACATGGTTTTGGGGACAGAATTTTAGAGAAGTTGTTGTGGCCTACATAGATGACATCCTTGTGATGAGTAACTCTGTGGATGAACATCTTTATCACTTGCAGCGGGTATTCCAGCGACTAAAGGAGGCAGGATTCACTATAAAAATTGAAAAATGTAAATTTTTTCAACAGGAAATTCCATATTTGGGTTATGTGCTGAGTGCGGAGGGTGTCAAACCAGATAAGCAGCGGATTCAAGCATTGGTCGATTACATAAAGCCAAAAAATCAAAAGGAGTTATTAGGGTTCTGTCAGTATGACAGGATCTTTCTGCCACGGTTTTCAGATTTGATTGCTCCTCTTACCACTTTATTGAAAAGGAAGGCACCTTGGAGGTGGGAGGAATCCCAGGAGAATGCATTTCAAAATATCAAGTTACAATTACAACAAGAAGTTCTACTCTATCATCCTCAGTGGGAACATGGCTGGCATGTACAATCTGATGCGAGCAGTACTGGAATTGCTGGAGTCTTGTTTCAAATGGTGGGTGGCACTCGTTATGTTGTAGCATATGCATCTAGGTTACTTCTTGATCGAGAACGAAGGTACAGTGCCTTTGATTTAGAAGTCCTGGCAGTCTTGTGGTACATTGGTGCATACACTGATTGTAGGGCCCTCACATACATTAATTCATGTTGACTGTTATCACCTCGAGTAACAAGATGGGCGCTGGCTCTCCAGGAGTTTTATTTTCAGGTAAAATCCGTTCCAGGGCGTGAGAACATTGAGGCAGACACGCTTTCCAGACATGCATGTACATGATTTCCAGTTCCAGAGGACAAAACGTTTAAAATTTTCAGTTTTTTTAAATTTCCAGATCCATTCTTGTTAAGATTGCTGATCATCAAAAAGAAGATCGAAAATTGTGTGATATCATGTCTCAACTCAGAGTTGACCCAGAGCTGAAGGGAAAATTTTTGGTGTACAAAGGGATTTTGTACAAGCGTGGGTCTGACGAGAGTTCCTACATGTTGGGTGTTCCAAAGCAACTGGTAGGTGACTTCATTGAGGCATATCACGTTAACATGGGACATTTTGGGGTGTACAAAACGTGGGTAGCCATGCGCTCCGAGTTGTTGTTTTTTGTTCAAATATATTTATTAAACTACAAATATTGATAATATAACATAAAATTGAGAATTCTCAAACGGATACCAGAAAAAAATAGCATTGCGTTTTCGCAATATTGGCAGGAACTACTATAAAGATATCTACTATTTACTATTTATTTCCTATGATACAAGGTAAAACACTTGGAGTGCAAAAATACGTTGCATTTTGTACAGTAATAACATGTAGTGCTTTTGCAAAATTTACAAGTTCTTCTGAGATTTTGCGGATGTTTTTCTACTAAATGTCCTACATTATCAAATCGAACTTCATCTATTGGTTTACCAGATGCACGTCATCTTTGAGAGTTGTTGGACTTTTCGCATTTACCTTTCAATAATAATTCATGAACTAATTGAGATCGGAAATCAATTTGACTTCGTTTTTTTTCTGAATGCACCAATCTGTCCAACTTCCATGCATTGACTGTAGCACTGTCAACCAGGTTGGAAAATAGTGGCCACCACCATTTTTTCCTCGAATTTTTATTCGGTAATTCGCTATCCCATTATCATGTAGATCAACGCCTCCCATATGAGTGTTGTATTTATGTATCATATTTGGTTGATCCACCTGATTATCTTTCCTTTCCTTAAGGTTGAAACGTTTGACTTGTACAACGGGTTCTACAATTAGACATGACGGTCACGACTGAATTGTCATTCCAGCGAACTAAACTGATTTCATTGAAATGATCACACCGTGTATCAAACGAACCTCTCTGTTTTTTCTTCAAAGATTTTGATGGTTCCACAGGACATTTGGCCACGCGATTATCTCTCACAGTTCCCGTTGCGAAGAAACCCAATATCTTCAGATTGACCATAAGTCCGTAGCTACTGAAAAAATTGTCAAAGAAAATTCTATAAGCATTAGGCTCTGTGATTATATTCAACAGCTCTAACACAACACTCCCGCCAAGCCCAAGATCGGGATTACGTTGATCCGCCGTCTTACCACCATATGGTATAAACTTGAACAAGAAGCCGTCACTGGAAGTCAAACACCAAAGTTTGAAACCGAATCTTACAGGCTTGTTCTTGATGAACATTTTAGCAGAATGTTTACCATAATAGGGCACCATATGTTCATCTATAGACAAGTGGTGTTTGAAAACTCAAAATTGAGAGTAGTTTTTATTCACCAGAATGAATATAGGTCTGAGTTTTGCAAACTTGTCGTCTTTGTCAAGATCATTATTATTCGCAAGATGCAGATTTTTTTTTTATGCTGAGAAAACGATTTTTCCAAATCCTCTGTGTCAAGCGTGAATTCTGGTCTATTATTATCCGCAGCGTAAATTTTCGAGTACCGAATGATTTCTTGCATAACATTATCGTCAAAAAAAGTCTAAACAATTCAAATGGGCTTTTTCCATGTAAATCTTCGGATATTTTCTACCTCATGCGATTGAGGAATTGACTCATAATCCTCATAATCGATGGGGGTCTTACACCACGTAACCTCTTTTTGCTTTTCTACTCGAATAACTTTTTTGGATTTTTTTCTCTCCTGTTCTTCACTTTCCGTGACTTTTTCAATTCCATTGATATTCTGTACTTCACTGTCATTTATTTCTTCTCTAATAATTTCGTAAGTTCCAGCGATCTCTCCTAGTATATCTAACTCACCAGTTTCGTTATCGTCGAAATCTTCTTCATCAGTGAGTCCATCCACGTCTGGAGGAATATATGATATATCTATTGCGTCACTGTCATTTTCTAGATCAAGGTTATCGACAATTTCCTCTAACTCCCTCATACTCAAAGCAGTTGTCCGCTTATTGAATTTATTCTGAAAATATATCCACCGAAATAATAAACACAATTTAGTCACTACAGAAAACTTACCATAGTTAGCTTCGATACCGAAAGGCACTAACAATAATAAACCTCAAAAGGCTACACGTGGACGGACGTTTCTTTACTGATGTGAAAGAATGAATAGTGTGAAGATGTGCATTGCATCATAGAGACATCGAAACAACACTGTGATTGGTTCCACAAAGCGCATGAGCGATATGAATGTACTCTCAGCAGTCACAGCACATTCTGCCAATGTTGCGTTTTCGCAACCTGAAGATTTGACGTATAAATGCTGACATATAGTATAGTTTGTGATGTTTCTGTTCACACATACCAATAACTCCATCCAACAGTACTCGTTCGCCGCTTTTAGAATAATTCGTGATTCAAACATAAAAAAGTTAGGTAATAAAATGTTGGCGATGCTAACAAAACGACAAAATTAGCCGAATGCAAGTTCCGACAGAATAGTACATTTTTAATTTTTGACCAAATGAAAATTACATTGAATAATTTCAATCCTTTGTTCATCAACACCCTATGTTCAATTGTCCAACTATGGACATACAAGTGTCGAATAAAAATCGTGTTTATGACATTGCGTTAACGCAATATTGACAAAAGATGGGTTAAACTGGTTGAATCAAATCCGTTTGCAATTATATGCAGATGTAAGTATTCCGTGACTACTCTTTTTTATTTAATTAATTAGATAGTAATATATAAAACTGAAAATCAATAAACAGTTATTATATAAATAATGTTGTTTTCAGGCTGTAGCAACCAGAGGTGCGGCAACTCAAAATTGTTGGGGGTTTATTGATGGAACAACAAGAGCTATCTGCCGCCCTTCAGTAGACCAGGAAGAATACTATTCTGAACACAAACGCCATCACTGTGTCAAGTATCAATCTGTTGTTTCTCCAGATGGTCTCACTATCAGCCTTATAGGAGCATTTCCAGGTCGACGCCATGATGCTGGTATGTTTCGGGAATCTGGTTTATATGAGCAATTAGAAAATTATACAAGGTTTCCCAGTGGTACACACTATATTATTTATGGAGACCAGGCATATGGAGTGAGAGAACTTTTGTTATGCCCATTTCCGGGTCGGGGCCTCAATGAAGAACAGCAAAATTACAACACGTCTATGTCTGTTGTACGACAGGTAGTGGAATGGAGTTTTGGAAAAATTATAAATCAATTTGCATTTTCAGACTTTAAAAAAAACAAAAGTTATTGTTGCAAGACATTGAAGAAATGTATATTACAGCAAATATTTTAACAGACATTCTTGTCTCTATGGTAATCAAACTGCAGATTTTTTCAATATTGAACCAGTTACTTTAGGGCAGTATCTTAATTAATAAATTGTTTAAATAAATGTCACTGTTGTTTTATTTCATATTTTTTAAATATATGCTATTTTTCACATACATAATACCGGCAAGGTTCAATGAGTAGAATAAAAAACAAAAGTAATAGATTATCTAAATTTGTGCCTTTCAGTATGCAATTTTCTCGAATTGATTTCAATGCAATTTCCTTAACTTTTTGAGTTAAGGAAAGTTATATCTATCTTAAATAAGTACATACCTTTCATTGTTTGGTCCAGAAAAAAAAATTATGTTAAATTCAGTTCATTTAATTTTACATAAATACTCATGTGAGACGTTTTTTTACCAAAAAAATATATATTATACGATGAACAGAAATCAAACGAGAACCATTTATGAATTAGTTTTATTCAAATAGAACAGTTTTTGTTAAATATATGTTGATTATCTTCTCCTGCCTTTCAACTATAGCCTTCAACGTTTTTTTATCTTCCATTTCCAATTTAATTTTCTGTTCTTCCAAGTTGAGTTTTCTTTCTTCTAACAACGTCATTTTTTTCTCCTCGAGAGCTGCTTTTTTGCCCTTTCCTCTTGTTCGAGGGCGTGTTTTTGTTCTTCGAGAGCTACTTTCCTTTCCTCCAGTTTCATTTCTCTTTTTTTCAGGTCTGTATGATCCCTGTCATATTTCTGGAGATATGTCAATCCTTGTCTCTGGACGCTTGCTTGTCTCTGCCTACTTCTTACTGGAGCTAAATACTAAAGTTCAACCATTACTTAATAAAATAGAAAATATGTGTTCACTACACAGTTATTACTGTTACCTACAAAAAAACACCTATTGTAAACTTTTAAAATTTACCTAAAACTTTTGAGGATTTTGCTGCAGTACCCACTGATAGACTTGCCTTCGTGGCTTTTTTTCCAGGTGTTACTGGGATTGATGTTTTGCTCATAATGAAATTGGAAGGATTTTCTGTTTCTTCAGTATCTTCGTGTAATATGTCATTTGGAGCATCCATGTCTACAAACAAGTTTTATCAGTATTAAAAATAACTATAGGTAAAAAAATATTTTTTTGTGCAAGGTTATCACAATAATTCAACCTGTATTTCATCTAAATATTAAATATATCAACTGAATTTTACAATGCTTACCAAATGGTAGGACTATTTCCTCCTGAACGTTCTCAGCATTATGTTGTTCAGTCCCATGAAAATCTAAAAAATAACTGCTTTTTATAAAAATAGAAAAGGTGATACATGTCACATTAATTTATATGACATATATTGGTCAATGTTTTGTGTCATTTACGGGGGAAAAAATGGCAAAAATTGAAGAATAGCTAAAATAAACATATAATAATTTTTTTTATTTACTTACAGGAATGATCATGATCATCAAATTCATTGTTTTCAATATTTTGTATTGATTGAAGAGGCTGTGTATTGACCATCGTAGAGGACCATTTATTACGGCCACTTTCCCCTTGTTTTTTTGCCATAGCCTCAACAGTGGCACTTGATTTTTTTATTCACTTTTCTTTTTTAAAGCATTCCATCAGGTCATAAATATTTTGACATAAGTTGTCCTTTTCCGTATGAGGTTCTTCAATACCTGACCTACAAATATCAAAGCCATTTATTAATTACAATTTGACTGAAAAAAAAAACATGTTATTTGGTAAATTTATCAATGGTTTTTTATTTACTAACTCGCTTTTTAAAATCTTAATTTTTTCCAGCCAAAGATTAATCACTCTTTCAAAATGATCTTTTAAAGTTCTGATCATAAACTTATTTTGGGTTATTAGAAAGAGGTTTATCATGGGCCGAGAAGCCCCGTCTGACTTCGGGCCAGGGAACATCAAAGAAAGGAAACCTAAGTTTGAAACTGAGACTTCTAGTATCCCCTGCTGCCGGAGTGATTGGACTTCTAGATCCATCCCCCGGATGTTGAATTTTACCAAAAGGTTCTTGGACAGTACTAAAGGAGGTTTTTTCACAAAGGGGATTGTGTATCCCCTTATTGTCTTCAGAATTGCCTCGGGTGTCCCTTTTATCTTCAATGTTTCCTGATAGTTTAAAAACCTTCTTCCCCTGAAATCGCCTGTCTCAGGGAGTTCGTGATTTTTTGAAGTTTGTGGTCTTCGTGAGAATTTAGTGCGGGACGGCTGTAATTTTCTGCGGAGAATGTTATTGTTTGATGTACCTCTCCACTCCTCAGATGATTTCGTATGGTGGGTATCCTGTGAGCCTTGCCTTGGCGTTCTTGGGGTTTTGTATGAAGATGCGGATGAATAGTTGGGTTTATTGACAAACTGAGTTCTCTTGGAAGGAGGGCGAAAAAAGGACTCTGCGCTGGCTGCTTCATAAGCTCTGCAAATTTTTCCTCACAAAAAAGATGGCAAGTTGTAACACCAAAAACACTTTTTAAATAGTTACTTGGTCATTTTATACAGCAGTGCCTGTAAGCTCCTCAGATCAGTTCAATAGATAGATCCTTTGACAAAAAATTAGATACTCGAAATTAAAGAAAGTAAAGATACAAGGTAACTATATGGGCACCAGGTTCTTTTTTATGGAAATACCAAATACACGGTTTTGTGCTTCTCAATAGTAAAACAATTTTTTTTAAAAACTATTTACAATTTGTTTATAAAGGACCCCGCACGGTTCTTATGGAAAATGGGTCCCAGTCAAATTGGCTGAAAATTTAGTATAATGTAGTTTACGATGTCTTGATCAAATGTCTTCACGGGCACAACGAGATCTAATGTACAGTTTTTGAGATACATGGTGTCAAACATGAAGAGGCAGCGTTGTCACTTGCCTTTATAAAATCAATAATGTGGCGATTATTTTGTTACAAACAGTTAAGGATAATGATTGAAATTGTCGACACGAGTTATAATGGAAAGTTCTAAGACTCCGTATACAGGGTTATTAATAATTACATAATGTTTATGTAATTCTTTGAACTAAATCACTCAAACGCAAGAGCTCGTATACCTGCAAAATAGGTAAATAGCATTTGATTTTGATATTGGGTGATCTGATATTACTATTATACAGGGTCGCCCAAAATTTTTCTGTTTAAATGTATTTTTTAAATTTTTTTAGGAACATGTGTATACAAATTAATCATAAAGTAGAAAATTAATAAAAATTGGTCAATATTTATGTCTATTTGTTGCATCTTATACGGATCCTGGTCAACGGCATGATGATGCAGCTTTCGCTTTCACATGGGAGTCTACTGCATTAAAAATGTTGATGCATACCACAAAAAGCATACGAAATTATCGTTACGTGGAAGGTAACGACACTTCCGAGCACCAGATTTACAAGTGGGGTAATATCGATCTAGGGTATTTTATTTTTCATTTAGTATTTATAGTATGTGTATAAACATTCAAATTCATTGTCACTCAAACTACTCTCGTGGTATATTCTCGTCAGATTTATTGCTGTATTTTTGTAAGAATGACAAGATTTCTCATCTTATGATCGGTTAATTTTAAGTTATCAAATAATTATTACCTAATAGACGGTTCCAAAATATACCCTTGCCTATCTAAATGATGTGCAAATGATTTAATCCTTTCGGAAATATAGCCCCATATTCGACAGATAATGAAGATCTTCATCGCCGGAACATACCGTGTGAGTCACAATTATTAGTCATTTTGGGCATTTGTTCCATCTTGTGCAACATTAGCTCTTGTAGCAATACTCGTCCCAATTCTGTTATCCCGCGCCTTTTATCTGATGTAACAGTTTCAATATTATTATTTTAAACTTCAAGAGTTTATTTTAGATAATTGCCAAAATTCCAAATCAGCATAAATGTACAGGGAATTGTACTATAATAAATAAATTATATTTGTCTTGTAACTGCCTGTATGTGTAACCTGAATACATATTTAAATTGAATATATTGAGTTTGAAGGTGAATATGTTATATTTGATTTAACTATTTTTTGATAACTTTTATTATATCTGATAATGAAGCCGGTCGTCACATTTAATGAGCGATAATTCAATACCCTTTACAGAAAATCAAAATATGAAGAGCACGGTGTTACTAGGTACGGTGTTACTACATTCGATTAAATCAAGTATAATAGTAACCTTAGATCACCCAATATCAAAATCAAATGATATATACATATTATGTAAATCTACGAGCTTTTGCTTTTGACTGATTTTGATCAAAGAATTACATGAATATTATGTAATTATTAATAACCCTGTACATAGTCTTAGGACTTTTCATTATAACTCGTGTCGACAATATTAAGATTGCAATTATTATCCTTAAATGTTTGTAACAAAATAATCGCCACATTATTTATTTTCTAAAGGCAAGTAACAACGCTGCCTCTTCATGTTTGACACCCTGTATCTCAAAAACTGTACATTAGATCTCATTGTGCCCATGGAGACATTTGATCAGGACATCACAAACTACATTAAACTAAATTTTCAGACAATTCGACTGGGACCCATTTCCATAAGAACCGTGCGGGGTCCTTTGGAGATACAATAAAGAATTATTTATATAATTGAGGTTTGAATTTCTAAATTTCTAAAAAATATTATGGTTGAAATGATTTGAGTTTACAAATTTGGAAAGAGTATAATCGCTTACAAATGACTGGTTTGTTTACTTTTTATGATCATTGTTTGCGTTGGTTTAGGAAGACTCACTCCAGTGCTCTACTTCAACGTTGGATGTAGGAGCCTTGTAAGGTGTCTCCAGACAGCGGCTGCTCTACTAGCTGGATAAAGTTTGTAGTAGCTTATCTGGTATATTGGAGTATTTCCTAAACTCGGGTATTTGAATGCTGAGGTTGCAATGTGGGAAATGAAAACAAACTAGTATCTTGTCTCAAATTGCCAAGTGCGATAAGAATAATCAAGGACAAATCAACTCACAGATTTACTTTAAAGTTTGTTACAGAAATGGTAAAGTTTTATATTTAAAAAAAATAGCATTTCTAAAAAATAACCTAATATTTAAGATTTGCTGAGTTAAACAATGTGTTAACGATTAAAGTTGTGTGAAGCACAACAATTTACGAAAAAGTTTAAATTTAGAATCTTCTAATACAAAATTAGAGAAGGCCAATCTCAAGCGAGCATGAGAAAAATAATTATCATGAAAATATTGTTTTCAATGAACTAAAGAATAAAATATTCAAATTTGAACAGTAATTCAGACTGGCAAAAAGGTAAGAAAATTATTGATCTTTCTTATCGATAAAGATAAATAATTATAGAATGTCTCCAGACTGAGGAGAAAGAGAAAGTGTAACGATAAAGCGTACAGATAAATTGCCTTCGACAACGCTCGGTTTATCTTGAGAGCACTGAAAACAGGTGCTGCATGGAGCTTCTTCTGGACTATGCTGTACCTTATCTGTCTGAATGATAGTTCGCCAAGCCTTCGACAAGAGGTGCCCTGTGATGCAATGAGGGGCTTTGGGGGCGGGATCAAGAGTTCTTGCTCATAAATCTTGGGGTAAAAGTAAAAATATTCCTCCAAGAGGGTGTCAGGAGGAACCCATTGAAACGATGGAGATGTAGGCCCTGGGTGACCTAGCGTAGTTGTTGGATTAAGGTTATCTTCCCCATCAGAGGACTACTCCTTCTCCAAAAAGTCCTCCGAGTTATTATTGGCCTTCACAGCATCAAATCTCCTGACCAAAGACTTCAATAAGTTTCTCATCTCTGCTTGGTTTTGTTCCAGCTCATCAAGCTTGCTCGTCTTCCTTGATTCAGAAGATGATGATTGAAACGACATCGCATCGTCGCCGCCATCTTCGCAGTTATCAGCAAGCTCTTTGGAAGCATTCTCGCGACTTAACAGCAAAGGTTTCAATTCCCTGAGATCAACTCGTTCTGAGAAGTAGAGTCCCTTATGCGTGTGAGAAAGGAAGGTTCAATAATTAGGCCGATGCAAAGCGGCCAGCCGAGTAGCTTCACTTTGATATCTCTATAAGTCTTTTCTGACAGCAAGGAGCAATCAGGAGCTCGTTCTAACCCAACAGTTGGTAAAGCGAACCTAGTGTTGTTTGAGGGTCCAATTCTTCCCCAGAAATATATTCTCTTGAAAGAACATGAACTTTCTAGTGAAGCCAGCCTTCTGGTAGATGGGTACTATTCAAGATAATATTGTCCTGGGTATTATATGCCTCTTTCTCCATAAGAGATCCCAAGGGGACCAGGCCCAAAGAAGGACTCACCTGCAACAAAGGACTATCTGAATATCACTGGCTCCCTAGGATTCATCTAAAGATCAATAAATAATGTATAAGAAACGCCAATCCGAATTGTACGGGGCTTGAGCCAGGCCGTACGCCTTAAACACTCGACCCGCACGGCTCGTTTGCCCGACCCGCACGACTCACGACCTGGACCACACGGCTCAAAAACCTGAACCGCACGGCTCAAAAACCTGACCCGCACTTCTCAAAAACCGAACCGCACGGCCCAAGAACCCAGCCCGCACGGCTCAAAACTTGACCCGCACGGCTCAAAACTTGACCCGCACGGCTGACAAACTCAGCCTTCGCGGCTCAAAGGTCTGACCCAAGCCGTTCGTCTTTTATTTGGCCGGGACGGGTTACAGGTTCGACCCGCAAGGCTCATAGGTTTCAGCCACACGAGCGGTGAACCGGAGCTGTAAGGGCCGTGAGCAGGAGCCGCACGGCCCGACAGAACACCCTTGATAAAAAAGGAGTTGTTTCCCTAGATTTGCAGGGCTGATCGTACAAATCAGACAATAGTTACGTGACAGGAAACAAACACGGCTGAAGGTCAGGCCATGTGAGCAGTACACATAGTCATCATGGATTTCATTTGAGTATACGTCTGAAGGCAGTGAGTGAGTGAGTATCCTACTGATTTATAACCTTGCACCTACGGACAGAAAACAATAAAAGACTTGCCAGTTTTCACAAACACAGCAATTATATAAAAGCGATCTTTCGATCTCGAACGACACTCGTCGTTTCAAATTCACACAGGAGACAAGAGTGCGGATGCAGCTTGCGCCAGGAGAAATGAAAGCGTACTGAGGAGTATTGCCTATATCCGCGCTCGACCCGTCGAGAGACAGGCACGCACGGGGATAGGCAACGCTGGACGGCGCGGGGAGAGCTGGGTTAAGACGGATGCACGTTGCGACTAGGAAAATATACAGGGTGTTATCTCATAGGTCAAGCCTAGGCACATACCATAAAATAATTGATTTTACTGGCTGGCTATCTTACTGAAAAAACGCTATTGAATATTATCCAAAAATAGATTCAGATTTGAAACAGAAATTTAATCAAAAGAACAACTAATTCTCAACACAGAAAATAATAATTAATTACTTACAAAAGCGCTACTGGATGTTAAGACAAAACGAATCCAAACGGAAAAACTACCTGTTTTTGTTTTTTTCCACATTTATAATTTCGGTCCCCTACTTGTTCTTTCCCGTCAATCTGAGTACGCAATCCTACCAGCCAATCGGCAAAAAGTTCCCTCCTATTTCAAGCTAGTCTCACCCCGGGTTCCAAATTCTTAAAACTTAAAACACGCCTCTTTCAATAACATAGTGCACAACTGTTTCAAATCCAAGACAAATATACGAGGTGTGTTTATTAACTTTCCCTAAACTGAACTTTCCTCCACTTTTACGACTCCAAGCTTTGGTTAGTCAATGTCTCTATCGATAAATTTTGATCACGAGAAAACCATACCTGAAAAACTCGTGATTTGATGAAAAAAATAACAACTAAACTAATACGCTACGAAATATGGAGCAAAGTGGTCTGGTCATATCTTGAACATGTGTTGGCGGCTGTGAATCTTATCTTTGGGAGGATATCGATACTCGAGAATTTTATTGCTTTTGGCCCATGTGAAGGAAGTTACACATTTGCGAGAATTCAACCCCCTGTCCATTTGATTTGAGCATGCGTGATTTTTAGGGGTAAAAATTACTTTATGTTGTGATTTTCATTAAAACGTGATGTATGACAAACAAATCTGCTTTTGGCCGTAT
Source organism: Chrysolina oricalcia (assembly GCA_944452925.2). NCBI lineage: Eukaryota > Metazoa > Arthropoda > Insecta > Coleoptera > Chrysomelidae > Chrysolina > Chrysolina oricalcia. The sequence continues at coordinate 37,808,351 of OX101825.2, forward strand.
TTTAAACATGAAGCTATTTTTATTCATATTCCGCTATTTAAGTTGTTTTATTACAATGTCAGTAGAAGAATTTGAATGCCTCTTGAGTAAAATATGTCCTGAAATAATAAAAAAAAATTAACAGTGTTAAGGAAGGCTTATCTGCTCAAGAGCGCCTAGCTATAACATTGAGATTTTTGGCCTCAGGAGGTTCCTTCAGTATATTTTCAAAGTTTCAAAGCAATCTATCTCAGATATAGTACCAGAAGTGTGCTTAGCCCTGAAGGAAAACTCGCGAGACTGCATAAAAGTGAATATTGACAATATTTCAAAACTTCAAACTGAACCGTTACAAAAATAAACTTAAGTATTGATATCATTTCAAAACTTTATTCATATTGAATCGGTACTACATTTTTATGTCTATGAATGAAAAACGCAAGAACCTATTAAGCGTAATTTGTTGGATACTCTGTTAGGTAGTCGGTGGTATAGTTCATAGGAAATGTTGTATCGAATCACTGCGTCGTGTATGTTTCCATATTATTTGATCCACATCTATCAGTTGCTGCAGTCGTTGGAGGGTGTGAATAAGAGGAATATTGGCTGCCTGTGGTAGGGTTACAGCAACTAAGTGGATGAAAAGAGGTTCCACAAGGCTTCTGCTTTCGTTGAATATGTTCTCAATTTTGACGCGATGTGCTGCCCGTAGATGTCAAACCGATCTTGTGTTTTTTCTTGTTTAGAGCAGCGAGCTTGTGCCCCCCATTATATTGTGATCATTTAGTCTGGGATCTTCTTCTGATTTACGTTTTTTTAATGTAGACATCTGAGGCTTTTTTAATATGTTTCGTTTTGGCTCTTTTTCGTGTGTGGATTTTTCAGCAGTTGATATCAACTTTTCATTGCCGTTCAGTGGGTCAACTTTTCTTCAGCATTCACGTCATTGGACTGTGCCATATTATCATCAGACTGCGGTACATGTTCTTCTTCGGGTGAAGAACCATTTGAGTCAATAACTTCTTCATTCTAAAAATAATAATAGAGTTTAGTATGCGCGGTAGATATTCTTGTGGATATATAATTTTTTACTCGGTGAAATTTTGGAATTTTAACCATTGTTTTTTTTCAGATGCCCGCAACACCACAAGAGTGGCAGATCATATCAGATCAATTTGAAAGTATTCGAAATTTTCCACGCTGTGTTGGTGCAATGGATGGAAAGCATGTTATAATACAATGTCCCATCAACACAGGGAGTGAATACTACAATTACAATTTTTTCTTCAGTATTGTTATATTCACATTGGTTGACGCAGATTATTGCTTTTTATTCCTTGACGCTGGTTGTCAAGAAAGAATCTCAGATGGTGGAGTCTTCAACCCTTTGTGGGCGGAATTATTTTTTTTTTTAATTAATCCGAAATTCAATAAACTTTAAATCAATGAATTTTTATTATATTTTGAATATTTTTGTAAAAAAATGGTGGTCTCCTTATGAAACCACTATGCCACAAACAAATTGTTAAATAACATGAAATGGAATGAAACAGTTTCTCCCTTCAGAAAGGCATAAACCTACATTACATGCAGTACAGTGCCATCTTGTGCGGTGAGGTACTGCTTTGGTACTGCAATGTGAACAACGTACTTTATATCCATGCTGAGGCATATGAGCAGCTTTATTAATTCTTATTTCTAGAGGAACTCGTACTTTGAACTTGTTGCTGGTACTTGGCCTGTCTGTGCTTCTTTTCCGTAATTGTGGCAGTTTTGGGTCAGCTCCAATCAAACCAGTGGTCACTATAATTTTGAAATCTTTCAGAGATAATCCGGCACCAGTTGTAAGATTTTGATGAGTATAAGTAAGTTTACTAGTGTTAGGACAATGAAATTTTAAAAAATTCTGTTCCACCATTTTTTGGATTTTCTGTCCAATTCGTAACAGGATTTTAGCATATCGGACTTATCCACGAAGCCCATATATCTATTATAATCTTTCACTAATTTTTCACATTTTACTTCTGTGGCTGTTCCATCTTTTTGTTTTCTTTTTACATATTCTACATCTTCAGGACTATGAAAGTTACCAAGGAAAAGTTTTTATCCATCCATTGCAGAGCTAGCACGCCATCTTTACTCATTCGCCAATTTGAATCACCTCTTTTCATTTTCTTATTCGTTTTGAGATCAACCGGAATACCTTTTCTGTCTTTTCTAGCTGTTCCACATGCGTAGATCTTGTCTTGCAGCAAGTCGCGTTGTAGTTCTACAGAATTAAAATAGTTATCGAAATAAACTTCATAATATTTTCCGATCAAGTCTCTCGTGAGATCTTTTATAACTCTCTTCCCAAGATTCTGCTCATCATTGACTTCCTTAGTGTAGATTTGGAATTGCAAGACGTAGCCAGACTGATCAGCACGTACCCATACTTTGTATCCCCTCTTTATTGGTTTCATTGGCATATACTGACGCAAACTACACCGTCCCTTGAACCTTATCATCGATTCATCTATGGATTGTTGCCTACTAGGCTGAAGCGAATATTTGTTGGTTGCTGACAGGCTATCAAGCAATGGTCTCACTTTGTACAATTTATCATATTTTTCGTGACCTTTTTTAAATTCTAATGAATTGTTATTTGCATGAAGATGACTAAGCATCCATCCAAACCTCTGTAGCTAGGCATTTTCTTCACGCCCATCAAAATATTTATGCCCAAAAACACTTCATTTCCACAATTGTTGTTGGAGTGTTGTTTTTATTGTGCTTTTGTATTGCGTATAAATTTGTTTGGAAATAAGGGTACTCAATGAATGTTCTCTGAACAAATGCAAAAAAAATCCAACAGAGTCTCTGAACTATCATAGACATTTGGTCCGACTATTTCTGCAAAAGGAAGGGGAGATGTGGTATTATTTGGGTTAGTGGTCCACTTTACTTCATTTCGACTAAGGAAGGATATGAGGGGTAAATCATCTTCACTATCAAAGTCATCATTTTCAAAACAAACATCGTCTTGTTCGTGTAAAATATCGTTTTCTCCATCTGAATCAAGTTCCATCTACATCCTCAGATTCTGACACATCAGATCTCTCCGATGGAATGTCGTCCAGCAAATTGTGAGCATCATCACTAGTTATTTCAGTCAAATCGAAATTTCTATTCATCTTGAAAACCTGTAATGTAAAATCATCATTACCTATCTATCGGCGTAGTGGCACCAAACGGAACCACCAATCAAAATACCAATTATTACTCAGTTATCCACTTATTTCACAACGATGCATTAGGCAGCACAAAGGAGTACTCGTATATGAACAAATCAGGATATTACATACCTCATAATAACCTCAGACAGTTTGCATAATTCACATTGAAAAACGTTAAACTTGCACATCAGCAAATGCGCGAAATATCTGTTGTTTACTAATTCTGAACCCCACTTCAATTCCGCAAAGTGCGCGGCCGATGAAATATACGATGTATACATTGCTTTGCGCCAGGTGGTTCCAGCGCTCGATCACTCCGCTAGTAGGGATGAAAGGTGGTCCCAAAGTGGAACCACTGAGCCATAAAGAGTTAGGTATACGAAATTGTATGATCTTATTGTGAACCGAAAATTAGGACTCAATGAAGATGATGCGCTTTTCGGTAGAACAAGACCTGTACCTTAGATAATTGTAGCTGATGAAGCGTTTGCGCTTACCGAATTGGCTTCATTATGGTATGAAGCCATATTCAGGATAACATCGTGAAGGATCGCGTGACAGATTTTCAATTACCGGCTAAGTGGGGCCCGTAGAATAGTTGAAAATGTCTTTGGAATTATCTATGCTGTCTTTCGAATTTTGAGAAAACTAATTTTGTTAGAACCTGAAAAAGTACAAATTATTATCATGACTATAGCGTATCTTCACAATTTTCTACGGAAGTCTCGATCTCCTAGAAACGTATATACACGAAAAGGAACTTTTGATCATGGAATGGATAACAACATACCAGGCAGATGAAGAACTGTCCAGGACAATGTTAATGGGTTGTTGTCGTATATCATCAGAAAATTCAAAATTGGTTAGAGATGAGTTCGCGGAATATTTCCAAATAGACGTACGAGTACCTTAGCAAGATACGTATGCCTAGTTGGAAAAAATCAGTAACATACTCATCACATTTCCTGAGCATCAATATCTGTGGTGCAATTTGGTTGGTCCCTGTCTATCAGAAATTTCATTCGTTCAAAAGCAAACCATTTTGATACGAAAATTTCAGTTGTACCTGAAATAAATAAAATCAATATTATACTTTTGTAACAACTATACGAGTTCTACTTTATACCTCATACTTGTTAGTACGAGAGCCCATGACCAAAATTTTTGTTGATTCTTCGTCCAAAATAACATCGTCCAATTCTGGTAGTTGGTTACCGGAGAACCACGTGAAATCCAGCTGTCCCTCGTTGTTATACCATCTAAAATGGGTTGGGTGTAGGTCGGTTGGATTTTTGTGATGAGCGTTGCTCCATATTTGTGCGATAAATTGTGTTCGCAACAAATGTTGTTCCAATTCCGATTTCCATAGCGGCAAGTTGCACGCATCGTAATTGGCTAAGTCCAGATTTAACGTCGTAGAACGATGCTCATTTTTCGGTTTGTACGTTTTTGTAAAAATGTTGAATCTGGCTAAATCGACATCATTAATTTTTTTTCGTTATATAATTTGCACGTGAATTCTTCCAAAACGTTGATTGTATTCTCGGTATCAAATGTATATTTGCCTAAATCTGCGAAAGCCTCTTGGTAGCGTACAGAATTTTTTATTAATGTTAATGGTTTTTTTCCCCTTGCGATATAATGCAGGATTATAATCGAACCCGGTCATAGCGTGAAAAGCGGGTAAAGATTTTGCCAGAGACGACCCCAATGTCTCATATAGTCGAGAAACATCAAGGTTACAACGGAATTTACCAACGTCAGCATACATCCAGATCTTTACTGAACTTTTGAGATATTCCATATTCCCAAGCATTATAATTAAAATGTCGGTATTAGAACATCGAATAGACACTCGACTCCGATGATTAATTTGACAGACATGATAAACAATCTTGGTGTCTATTTCCTCAAGTGCTTGGCATGTGAGATCTTCGTTAATTGTTTTGTTAATAGTACGATCTTGAACTGAATATGCATAGCACATGTGAATAATATATATGATTTTGTTCGCGATTATCTGCGCCATGTCCTCTTGTAACCACACTGTTGGAAATTAGTTGCTGAATTAACAATAAAATGTAGTCCCAGTAGGTCCACAACTATTTTTTAGTTGAAATGTCAAAAGCGTTTGAAGTCAATTTTTACTAAAATGGATATTGCTCCTCTCAACGATATCATGTTTATATCACTGATAATTGCTATTGTCAAAACTTCAAGAAGTTATTTAAAATTGGACATACTTTTACTGTCACTTCAACAAATTATCAAGACCTCATCTTGAATTGAACAATGTTTAAATAATAAATCGACAGCAGCCTTTTGCATGGCTACAATGTCTTAATGGAAGAGTTGCTACAGTAAGTAATCGATTCTACTGCAAATAATCGTATTTTTGGAAATGTTTTGCATATGAAGTTGCTAGTAGAAGATGTCATACTTGAAATAGCCTATTGTGGAAAGAACTGTTTTATGATGATGGAGTAGCTACAGAAAATTGCTGATTCTACGGCAACTAGATGTATTTTATTTAACAACTGTTGATAGATTAACTATTTGAAATCGCCATATCTTTAACACCTTTTTGTTTTTTTGCAACATCTTCTGAAGTTTTTTAAGCAATAATAAATTGTTACTTTCACTATAGCTAATTGTGTATTTTATTTAACTTGCTGTTGATAAAGTAACTATTTGAAATCGCTATATCTTCAGTATATTCTGAAGTTATTTCAACAATAACGAATTGTAACCTTCAACTCAACTGATTGTTATGAGCACTACCTCTTAATGTTATACTGACTACAATAAATTGTCAGTTGCACCTCAACTTATTTTATTTTTCACAATATTTTCTGCCAGAATTCAAAGATCAAATCACTGGAATAGCCACACTCTTTTGTTGTTTGCACAATTTGCTAATGAAATATTAGCAATAATAATTTGCGAATTCTTCTTCAATTCATTCCAGGTTTTCAATCTCTCTTGGTATTTTTTCATTCTTCTCCACTCTTTGAAATATTTACCCATTTTTTTTCCGATTATTTGGACAACATATTAATGATTTTAATTATCGAAAGAGGTTAAAATTGTAGTGGAAGTGAATATGCCCATGGAATATTGCAAAAATAAAGTGATATGAAGTGTTAGAAACAATTATTAGATCTTATCGGCAGTTAGCAACAACAAAAATCATTTCATCTACCAGGATTCGAATTGTTGTCGAAAATTGGAAGGAATACCACATGCACAATTTGCTTCTTCGAAGAATTACAGTTTCAGTTTTTCCTCTCCACTATTAATGTATTTTGCACGTCTTACTAGAAATTACCTTTCTTTTATTTTATTTATGTTTTTTATAGATATTTGAATTTTTATATGACTATATAGAAAATGCATATGTTCGAAGCAGTTACTCCTCTTTTCAATATTTAAATAAATTATTTCGCTCTCTTGAAAGCAAACTTCCACTATACGCATGTGCGAATGAAAATTGGAGGACAAGTTCGAGAATTGCAAGTGAGACGACAGAAAGAACGTAATTATCTCCTTTCCCTTTTACACGTTGAAAAAGATATTCTACACATTAGTGATTCGAATTTGCCCTGAATCAGTTTTCATGTTCGCTAGTGCACTTCTCGTACAACGCTTTGAACCCGAAAAAGATTTCTGGGATTAACCAGGTAGGTGGAAGTTTCTTTCCCGAAGTTTTTCTTTTTTAAACCGCAACAATTATTTTTGAACCAGCATTTTGGATTTTGTCTACTTTTACCGCATCATTTTGAGTTTGCCTATACTATTATCGCAACAAAACCAATTGATAAACAAACTTTTTCAAATATTAGGACTTCCATAATGCTTATGGTAAAACTTATGGTAGAAGTAATTATTCTTCGTGAGACCAAACATGCATTTGGCACCCGAGTGGCTCATCTGGGACCCATATCTTCAAAATATAAGGGATTATTACGTCATGAAAATTATTATATATATATATATATATATATATATATATATATATATATATATATATATATATATATATATATACAGTGAGGACCAAAAGTCCGTCGCCCCCCCTGTAACTTCTTTATTCTACATATTACAAAAAAATTTTAAATACATAAGTTGTAGGGTTTCATTCGATCTCTTTAATGGTTTAAGTTTCATTCATACAGAGTGTCTCAAAAAAGCACGGTGACTTAGAAGTTAATTTTTTTAAATGGGACACCCTGTATTTCATTGCATTATTACATTCTACGTTGAATTCTGAACAAGTTTGATAAATGGTTTTCTATCAAAAAAGTTAATAGTTTTGGACTTATGAACACTTGTAAATAATTATTTCGACTACTTTTGCGCCAGTTCAATGAGAAAATCGTAACAAATGGATCACAATGTATTCCACTTTCCTATCCTAACTTTTTGAAAGCTATCCAATGTTGCAAACTGCTGATGGCACCATGTGTAACTTACCTCGTCGTAACATTTTACAATTGTTAGAGTTGTTGAATCTCACGAAAAACTAGTACAAATGAAGTTGAAACATTTTATTAACAAATAAGGTAGTCCATAAATACAGATCAAGAAGCATTAAAAACTGAATAGATATTTTAATTTATAACTAAAAACGGTGAGTTTTTATCTATTTCAAAAGATGTTCGACATGTCCACCATGCATTTCTTGACACATAAATAGTCGGGTTGTAGACTCTTCCCTAACATTAATCAAGGTTTGAGGTGTTATTTCTGAACACACTTCAATAATTCGACGGCGCAGTTCATCTAACGACCCACAAACTGTCTTAAAAACTACGGATTTCACATAGCCCCAGAGAAAGAAATCAAGCGGAGAGAGGTCCGGTGAGCGAGCTGGCCACTCTGTTGTACCTCGACGTCCAATCCACCTACCTGGATACCTTTCATCTAAGTAATTTCTCACCTCCCGAAAATAGTGTGGTGGCGCTCCATCTTGCTGAAATGTTACATCCAAGTAAAATTCATGTGGGTTTTGCGCAACGATCTCATCGATACTGGGACTTATTGTGTCTTGCAGCATTTGGAGGTATCTGGGACCATAGGTATCTGGGACCATTTAAATTTTCTTCCAAGAATATGGGACCTACAATGTGGTTACCTAAAATACCAGCCCAAACATTAATTTTCTGGGGAAATTGAGTATGCCCCTCGCGGAATTCATGGGGATTCTCATCACTCCAATATCTACAATTCTGGGTATTCACATTTCCATTTAGGTAAAAAGTGCTTTCATCACTAAAGCAGATGTGTTGCAAATAAAGTCGATTTGCAACAATTCTTTCTGCCATGGTCTCGCAAAATTCAAGTCGCCGGTCTGGATCATCTTCAACCAATTGCTGCAAAATTTTTATTTTGTAAGGATGGAATTTATTTTGTTTTAAAACCCTCTTTACTGATGTTTTAGAAACATCACATGTCTCAGCTACTTGCTTAGTTGATTGTTGTGGGTTATTTACCATTTCGGCTAGTACTTGAATTTCAACATCTTCCGTAATTATTTTCGGCCTCCTAGATCTCGGAGCATCTTTCACGGTGCCAGTTTGGTTAAATTTTGCCACCAATTTCTGCAGATATTTTCGACACATCGGACGTTCTGGAAACCGTTCATTGAAAATGCGAATAGCAGCGTGGTAATTTCGGTTAGCTTCACCAAATATGATAACGGCTTCAACTTTGTCTGCTACTGAACGAGCCATATTAATCAACAAGAGAAATTGAAAACCGTTTGAAACAAAGTTTTGAAAACCTACAAAATGTCAATGACATTTGGCAAAAACAGATAAGATTTTGTTTTCGTTGTCATGGATAAAATGAACGCGCCTAGCGTGCATAGCCTACCTCATCAATTTATTCGTGAACTGGCGCAAAAGGAGTCGAAATAATTATTTACAAGTGTTCATAAGTCCAAAACTATTAACTTTTTTGATAGAAAACCATTTATCAAACGTGTTCAGAATTCAACGTAGAATGTAATAATGCAATGAAATACAGGGTGTCCCATTTAAAAAAATTAACTTCTAAGTCACTGTGCTTTTTTGAGACACTCTGTATGAATGAAACTTAAACCATTAAAGAGATCGAATGAAACCCTACAACTTATGTATTTAACATTTTTTTGTAATATGTAGAATAAAGAAGTTACAGGGGGGGCGACGGACTTTTGGTCCTCACTGTATATATATATATATATATATATATATATATATATATATATATATATATATATATATATATATATATATATATATATATATATATATTAATGGGATTGATATGACATTTAAAAATCAGATTGGTATTCAACATATTTCATTTTATAAACGAAAACAAACTATAAAAATTTCATTTTTAATAAAAAAAGAACAGCTATAACGAAAATTGTAGATGTAAACCCCTTCACCACATTATTCCAACTTCTACATGTGTATATAGATAAATGAGATATTGATCATCAAAAAGTCAATGTTGTTTTCATATCTCCTCAAACATAAATAACAAGTGTAGTAAATCTGGAGAAGAAATAGAAAAGTAGGCGATGAATTTTTCTCTACAATTCTCACTAAGTAGAATAAAAAAGAAAATAAAAACAAATATCACATTGAAATAATTCCATTGGCAGAAGCTCGCCATTTTGATGTATTATTAAGGACTATTAGGAACTTGAAATATACAAAGTGCAGCGTGTCCCAAAAAGTATGCAACAAATTGGAAGGTTTTTTATTATTGATAACTGAAAAAATATATATTTCTTTCTCAATGTGTTTGAAGTAATTTCCTTTATTTGAAATCATATTTAAATCGACCAGCTATTGGAAAATTCAAATGTTCTGTATGCCTTCCTTTCAAAAGAAAATAACCATTCTTAACGGATTTTTCAAAAAATTTAATTTTTTGCTACTCCAAAAACTGAATATACCCAAAGTTTCGCTCACTCATTATGATTTTTATACAAGCATCAACTTCAGATACAAACTGTTTGGGACAAGCTGTATTTCCAAAATAAAACCATAAATAATAACATAACATATCATAAAACATATTTTTGGTAACTAGGTATCCAGGTCATTGGTAATACGACAGTAACGTTTTAAGTTACTTTCTCATTCAATTGTCATAAGTACTAACCTACTTCGGCTTTAATTATTCAAATGACAAGTAAGTCAACCCCTAATTTGAAAACACTTCACTAACAAGTTTCGACTAACCTGGCGATGATTCAATTAAGAGTGCCCAGTAAGAGAATTACAAATTTAACAAAAACGAGTCAAACTTAAATATTGTGTACAATAAGAATTAATATACTGCAGAAGCTTTCACATGACTGACTAATTTTCATATAATATAATGCTTCAAATGCTAGGAACAGAAGTTTATTTTGGTGAACACATAATAGTATCGTATACAACATAAACGCAAAAAACGGCTTTCATTTTAAAATTATGTCAAATTTTGGTACAATGCAATTGAAATTATTCAAATATGGGGTACTTAAATCATAAGAAACAACATGTCTCAAACTTTTGAGAGAAATTATTTCATAACTCTTGTGTTTTTTTGATTCTACTATGTAAGTTTGAGATTTGACATCAAAACATTTTGTTATCCATGGTTCGCATAAAAATATTATCTTAAAATTTTGTACACAAATAGCAAAAATTCTGGAAAATACGGGACACAGGTGATTATCCATGTGATTTGTAATGAAACTATTGATCCTGAAAGCATATCCAGAAACTCTAATCATTCTAGTAAATTTCATATGAGATACTGTGGCATTGAATAGTTTTTAACTCCTGAGCATACATCTCTTTTTGTATATTTTTCAGATAACATTTCCCATTTTTCCAATTATTCCACATGTGTGTTTGGTGTCTTGAGGCAAGAGTTTTACAAACAGTTTTAAAATTCTTCAAACTATGTATTGAATTTTTGAAATAGGCATGCTTAGCTTCAAACCTCATACTCCACAAACCAACAAGAGGTCCCATTTTCCTTATTATTTCTGGGTAATGAGTCATCATATGATGTTTAGGTATCAAGCCATGATTCATGCGGGATATAAATAACTTATGATGGGTTTCAATAATCTTATATCATTGGTATTAATAAGTTTGTGCTTTGTATTAACTTTATTCAACAGATTAACATGTTTTCATTTTATCAAATTCTTGTCAAGTCTGACAACTAAAATAATCGCAACTTAGTTCAGGAACTAGAGTCTAATGAAAGTATAGTCATTATGTTACACGCCCCCCTTATTAAACGAACAAACAAAATCTTTGAATCTTGAAGGTGGTTTGATATTTCTTCTTTCTCGATGGCTTGGCCCTGGTTCTTCTGATGATATCTTCTCATTTTCCTCATTTATATTTTCAGTCTCTTCTCGTTCTACACCTTCGTTATCGGGCATCTGACGCAAATGTATACGATTTCTTCGATATACTGCACCGTCTTCTGTTCTTACAGTATAACTATCTGGTTCCTCCCTTTGATCGATTAATTCACCTGGAATTCAATTTCTTACGGATTTTTGTATGACGACAGGTCCTCTCAACTCAGGAAGTTTCTTTTTATTCAAATTGTAATTATCAGCAGACATGTTTTGTTTCGCTTTCATGACTTTAATATTTTTTTCAGTGTCAAACAGTGGTTTTAGCTTACTATTAAGACATGGTAGTTGAGTGCGAAATTTCCTCCCCATCAACATTTCTGCTGGTGAAGGCAATTGCTGTTTGGGTGTACTATTGTATTCCATAGTAATAAGATAAGGATGTTTTTCTGATTTCATCAACATGGATTTCAATGTTTGAATATGCCGCTCAATCATACCATTCGAGTGTAATGAATTTTATTCAGAATGTCTAATCTCATTGCTCTGGGTATAACTAGTTGATTACCTCTTAACAGAAAACCCTCATGTTCAAATAGTTCACTTTTATACGGGTAATAAGGTTTTGCCAATTTCCCAACAGAGGTTATCTGATTGGGCCATCCATTATTAATATAATATTTTACGATCTGAAGTTCCTCATCACTTTCAGTTTTTTCCAAAATTTCTTTGCGTTTTTCATCAGATACTGTTATAATGGATCGAATATAAAAATCATCAATTTCATATGTATCTTTTATGTCTTGAAGAGGACTTCTTGACAACAAATCTGGAATATGGAGTTCCTTACCAGGTAAATATTGTAAGGTAATATCATATTTTAAAAGTTTTATGATAAGTTTTTGGGGGAAAGTGAATCTATAGGTTTTTTAATTATACCCAATAAAGGTTTATGATCAGTTAGAGCAATGAATGGTCTACCATATAGATAATAATGAAATTTTTCACAACCCAATACTATAGCTACTAGTTCTTTCTCAATTTGTGCATAATTGAGTTGAGCACCATTCAAAGACATTGACCAAAAAGCTATCGGATGTCCATTCTGGCTTATATGACCACCTAACCCATATTGACTTGCATCTGTTGCTAAATTAACTGGTAAGTTAGGATCAAAATAACTTAATACTGGTGCTTCAGTTATAACTTTTTTCAAATTTTTAAACGCCAAATCTTGTGGACTATTATCTTCCCAAATCCACTCAGTTTCTTTTTTCAGCAATAGACGCAGTGGTGCTGTTTTTTCAGCTAAATTTTCTATAAATCTACCTAGATAATTAACCGAGCCCAGGAACTTTTGTAATTCCTTAACATTATTCGGTTTTTTTATATTTTGTATAGCTTCTATTTTTGTTTTGTCAATTTCAATGCCTTCACTCGATATAATGTGACCTAAAAAATGTATTTTATTTAATGCCAGTTGTAATTTTTCTTTATTGAATTTGATATTTGCCCTTCTCACTTTATCTAAAAAACATTTGAGTTGTTTATTATGTTCTTCTAAAGTAGCACCATAAATCAGAATATCGTCAATATAAGCTAGGGTGCCATCTAATCCTTCTATGAGGTTATTTACGCGATTTTGAAAAATTTCAGTAGCATTCGAGAACCCATAAGGAAGCCGTTTGAATTTATAACGACCAAATGGTGTAATGAAAGTACAAAGTTCAGAACTTTCTTTATCCAATGGTATTTGATAAAAAGCTGAAGAGGCGTCAAGAACTGTAAACCATTTAGCATTGCTCAACTGGGCAAAAATACTTTCTTGGGTAGGCAATTCCAAATGTTGTCGAATGATGTATTTATTTAAAGGTCTAGGATCCATACAGAGTCGAACACTTCCATCTTTTTTTTCACGTACAACCATTGCATTCACCCATTCAGATGCATCAATTGCTCTTTCAATCACTCCTTGTTTTTCCATATTGTCAAGAGCCTCTTTCACCGAATTATTCAGTGCTAGAGGAACTTTTCTACATCTAGCTATATGGGGGATAGCATCACCCTGTATACGAATAGTACAAGGTTGTCCAAAACATCCAATACCTTTGAAAACATCTGAATACTCAGTTATTATGTTTCGGGTGGATGAAATGTCATCAGAAATAATGTCATTTTGACATTTATCAATTGAATTTATTCTTTTTATTAATTTCAAATCTACACAAGCCCTAAGACCAAGAATCGGTTCATAGTTTTCTTTCAAAATATAGAAATCATATTCATATTTTAAATTTTTAAAACTGGTTAACAATTTACATGTTCCTAGAACATTCAGTTTATTTTTATTATATACCATTAAAGATTTTCTACTTTGTTCAATATTCGGTTTTTTATGTAAATTCTCGTAAATATGAAGTGGCAAAATATTAGCTTCACTTCCGGAATCTAATTTGAATTTTACTTTCAAATCATTAATAAAAATATATTCCATCCAACACCTATCAGTTTTACTCGAAATACTTCTTATTTTACAAACATGTTCTTCAATTCCTTCAATCGATCCTATCTCAAAATTGTTCACCTCAGTATTTTCATCCTCATCCTCACATCCACACACATTCTCATTTTCTATATCACATACCTTTCTTGCCAAACATTTCAAAGAAAAATGATTCATTTTCATACAATTTGTACATTTCTTTCCCCAGGCCGGGCATTTACCAAAATTATGTAAAATTCCACATCGCTGGCATACAGGTTTTTTCTCTTTCATTTTGGTGACTTCCTTTAATGATTTTTCTTCAGTTTGCTTGTTATTTATTCCTTCATATTTCTTCCTAACAGTCATCCTGTCTATTTTATATTCACTGGACGTCCCTGCTGATATTACTTTAACTTGTTTCCTAGATGCTTCATCCGCTCTACAAATATCTATACATTTTGATAGTGTCAAATTCTTCACTCCCAACAACTTCTCCCTCAGGTTATCAGAAAGCATTCCACATATTATTCTGTCTCTAATGAGCGAGTCGTGTAAACTTCCAAATTCACAATCCACTGCCTTTTTTTTTAAACTGGTTACATACTCATCTATAGTCTGGTTTTCTTGATTACACGTGAAAAATAGGAAACGAAGATATGTCTCATTTTTATATGGTTCGAAGTATTCAGAGAGCTTAGCCAGGATGACTTCTACAGTTTTTCATCATCTTTTTCCGTGAATGTTAACGTATTATATACATCTAGACCATAATCTCCTAGTATATGAAGAAATGTAGCTCTTTGTTCTGCAACTGGTTGCTTCTCCAAGTCTGCAGCAATCCAAAAAAAATCTATTTTCTGCTTCCATTTAGACCAATTCGTGGCTGGTTCTGTACCTGGCTCGAACGATTTAGGTGCTTTCAAATTTGCCATTTCCAAATAATTTGCTAATTGGGTTCAATGACTAGCTGCCACCATGTTATATCATTGGTATTAATAAGTTTGTGCTTTGTATTAACTTTATTCAACAGATTAACATGTTTTCATTTTATCAAATTCTTGTCAAGTCTGACAACTAAAATAATCGCAACTTAGTTCAGGGACTAGAGTCTAATGAAAGTATAGTCATCATGTTACAAATAAGAGTTTCTAATTTTGTTGCCAAACCGAGACTACAAATTGGATTAAACACTATACTCGTGATTTCTATCAGTAATAATATAACTTCATACTTTTCATATTGTTGTGGAGAAGAAGCAGCGACAAGATCATATATTATTAGAGGAAAAAATTTGAGTAGACACCAAGATTGAGCTGCACGTTGACCAATCGAATTTCCTGTCTTATCTAATGATATGGGGCTAGGTTGATTTGAACTGTTATTGATTCCAAAATCGAATGACTTGAGTCTTTCATTGAAATGTTCAATTGTAATTCTCAGATGTCAGGAATTTCAAAAATAGCTTCAATTCCAGTTGTATAGTCCCTTCTAACATGTCATGCATTATGTCCACAGATTGGTTGTCACAAAGTTTGAAATATCGCAGATTATTGAGAGAACTCCTGAATTTGATTCCATAAGTATTACAGTCTTGGCTGGGTTTACTTTCTACCAAACTTGAATGATTTTCATATAATTCATTTGTTCTCAGTAGTGATTTATTTTCAGTACACATCGTTTTAGTAGATTGTTTATCAGCTAAGAAAATTCGGCAAAAGTGCGTTGCTGAAAATTATTCTACCATTCCGAATAGTTGATTACCTCCTAAATTATCATGGCTAAGTGCAACCAAAGTTCCCTTTACATTAAACCCAAGTTTTTTCACGAAAACTCCTTTCTCTTCCAATATTTTCAGATCAGAAACTATGACATCGAGAATTGGATTGAAACCAAACATTTTTATATCATATCTATAGAATAATGCAACTAAGTGAATATTTTGAATAGCTGAATATAATTCAGATGGAATATTTTTGATGATCATATAGAAGGCACCTATTTTATGACCACCTGTTTTTGATCCTAAAGGATTTACTGTCTCAAATTCATCATAATATAAGTGTATTTGAAATGCAAATATATTTTCCTTGAAGAGTGTTTTACTGAAACATATTCCGTCTGCAAAATCTATCATTAGGGAGGATTTTTCTCTAGATTTTTTCATTAACAACAGAAAACTATCATTATCGACAATAAAACTCAAAGTGTTTTGTATTGACACATACGAAAATTTACAAGATATGGGAACTTGTATATAAGAATTATTATTCTTATTCCATTGTTTATCATATCGAATGCCAATGACAATCTCTCTAGGAAGAACTATTCTTTTTTTAAAATATTGTGTTCGTCTAAATTTACTAGAAAAATTGGTTGGGTTGATCAATCTTAATTCATCTCTGCACGAAAGCCCTTTAACATAATTCATTAGTTCATCTGTGGACTCCAAAATTACTTGTATAGTAGTTTCAGGGAGATTCAAAGAGTATTACTTTGACACATAACTACAAATGTAATCTTCAGCAGCTCGTTTTTCATTGGATTTAATTGATTCACTAAAATCTATACTGCGGAACTGTACTTCATCAATGTCAGGTTCAATTACTGTCTCTGGACAACACTGTTTTTTGGTGCAATACAAATCATACATTTCTGAATATGCTTTTGAATTCCACTGAAAGTTTTATACTTATTCGAACAGTTTTGGTTAGTGCATATGAGCTCTAAAGTTTCTCCCTAGTAAAGTGCATGGTTTTTTTTCAAGTGTTTGATATAATCAGATATGTTTAACAAAGTGTTTTTACACAAAAAACAAGAATACATTTTTAGTTTATATGTTTCTGAAAATAATCATGAAACTACGTAATTGTGTATGATGTATATAAATGCATAACTTTCTAATGAAAACCGTTTTTTCTATTTCTCTCAAAGCATCAATAATTTTGTTTTTAACTCACGAGATCTGCTGCTTATATTTTCACATGATATTTCATAAAAAAAGAATGATATGAAAATAAAGAAATGTTCGAGTGCCTGATAATATTTGATATCGAATACAAAATGGCACTTGAAAAGAAAATCAAAACCATGTATTATATCTTCACCGGCTTTCAATATATTATTATCAAAAATAACATAATATGTGTAAATTTCAGATTTTTTTGTCCCTACAGCTAGTAGAAACGATTGAGGAGAAGGCTTATCATTCAAAATGTTTTTGAGAGGGACCTGAATATTTTGAAATTTTATGAGTTTATGCAAGGCATTACTCACTGTCTCCCTCTTCACAGCACTCTTCTTTCCGGCGGCTGTTGGTGGAAGTAACTCTAGCAAGGCGAATAAAGACCGTGTTTCTTTATCCCAATCTGAAAATTTTATTCAATAGCTGATGAATGTGGTCGAATGATACAATAAAATTTGTGAATATCATTTACCACGGCAAATATTAATAATAGCCGTCCTCTACCCGCACAGGCTATGCCTTTGGGTATACTCTACGAGTGTTTATGAGGGAGTATTATTATTATTATATACTTATTAGAAAATGGGATACTGGACGCACGTGGTGTCACTCAACGAGAACAAATAGTATTTTTCCCTTTTACCACACAATCATTCATATTCCTAAAACATTTCGATAATCGAATTACCTTCATCAATAGGTCATAGCTTAGAATTCCTATTGATGAAGATAACTTGGTTATCGAAATGTGCATCTGGTAATGTAAATCTTGTGTCGCTCAGGGAAAAATAGTATTTGTTCTCATAAACATATTGACATCACTTTTAATCAACATTTTCATAATCCATTTATTATCACTAGTAGAAAAACTGCACTATGCAATTCACCACTGAACATGATAGACTGAGAGCCGAAGGACCAAAACTGCAAGAGTTTTATAAAAGCTGAAAATTGGTCTGTGGATAGAAAGACAACTAAAAAACTATGTGGACATAGTCAGTCAGCTGAACATTGGAACACCACGCGTCAGCAGCGTAAAAAAAATTGGTTGATGAAAGTGTTTTATAAAATTTGAACTTTTAGCTTTAAAATGAAGTGAGGATTCTATTTGCACGAAAAATTTCAAATTTTATAAAACACTTTCATCAACCAATTTTTTTTACGCTGCTGACGCGTGGTGTTCCAATGTTGAGCGGACTGACTATGTCCACATAGTTTTTTAGTTGTCTTTCTATCCACAGACCAATTTTCAGCTTTTATAAAACTCTTGCAGTTTTGGTCCCTCAGCTCTCGGTCTATGATAACTTGATTATTGAAATGTGCATTTAGGAGATAATGATAAAGGAGATAATGATAAAAATGAAAATTACAAAAATTCGACTACATGAAAGGTGATTAATATTCAAAATAATATTTATTGACATTGTAGGATACTCACAGTCTGAATCTTTGATCAGAGTCTCATTCACTTTGGAAACAGACGTCCTGTATACTTCTAAAATTTTATCCACAAAATCAGGACATTTTTTCACAAAAATATCTTCATCCTTTCCAGGTTTGAGGAAGAATTCATAGGATATCTAGAATCGATTGCCTTCGATAAAATAGAGCTGATATTATTCATCCAGTCACTTACCAATCCATCAGTATCTAAAAATCTTGGAAAATCCTCAGATATTCTGAAGCGGCTGCCATTCCTCACTGAAAATGTTTTTTGAGATTTTTCAAAAATTTCAGTTCTATGTGTATTTGGATCAGCATTCTGAAGGAATGTTTTGAAACTTTCGTATTCTTCCTCCCGAGTCAGGTCTTCAAATGAAGTGGTGTGAGTTTTTGATGGAGGCTTAATTCGACCCCTACTAATGGTTCTGATCCTGTTTGTCAAAAAACCTTTTTTGGACACTGGGTCAAAGAAGGCTTCCTATGAAAAAAAAATATATATAATCATAAACACTTTCAAGGAAAAACATTGAACTTACAAATCCGTCTTCTGTTGTTTTATCCTTCAAAACAGGAAATAGGTCCACGATTGCTGAGGCATATGATGCTTTTGTTTTGTTAGATGGTAGTAAATCAGAGGAACTCTGCAGCATGTGATTCACCACGATATTGACTAACCTCTTTCTCTGTTTGGCATCCAAGGTGTTATTAGTTCTGTAGAAGAAGACAACTTCCTTTCCTCCTGGGGCCTTGAGTATATAGTCTTTCAATTCCTGAAATAATTATAAAGTTAACCTTCCGTAGATAACATGATTAATTTTAACACGAAAGCTAACATCCGTCTCTGAAACCGACTAAGAAAAACCTAACTAACAAGTGGAAAAAAATATGACTTGAAATGTTATACTTTAGGGTAAGGTGATTTAAAAGAAAAAATGGAAAAATTGTATTTGTCACACGATTTTTAATGAGATTAAAATAACAAACAAATTGGGTTGGAAAAATGGAAATGTCTATAATTAAAAACAGAAACAAGTTCTATGGTAACTAAACTGATTATATTATTAACAAAAAATCAGAAAACATTGAAAATAAAAAAAAAGCACATTCGTTAGATATAAACTGAACACAAATATACAAACTTGGCCTTAAATTTCAACACACTCCTTACAGATAGCAGATAAATGCTCTAAGCACATACATTTTTTACATTTATAGCAACTAAATCTGGTCTTTCTACTTTTTTTACTAGAGCAGTAATGACATCGACCATGGGTAGGTGGTTGATTTTGTACATTTTCAGTAGATGAAATGTTGTAGATTTCTTGAATCCGCAATCTGGACGTTCGAGGAACCATATTACAGTTGATACGCTTTTTTGTATGGTTTTCAACTAACTGTTTTGCCAGTGTTTCTAAAAATATTTTCCTTGGAATGTTTTTGTCGATATTGTTATTTTTATATATAATGTAAGAATTAATACTTGCTATATTCAACAGGCCATAGAAAAGAACAAGAGTCCAGCGGCGGGTAATCCTAGCGCAGTTATAAGCTGCGCATGACTTGTCAACCGTATCCACTCCTCCTTTGGTCTTGTTATAGTCGATTATAATCGATGGTTTTCCTGTTTCCCCATCAATGGAGTCGTCAAGATGCATAGTCGAAAGAAGAAATACGTTTTTTCGTGGTTTGGGAATATACGATACTAAAGTAATTTTTTCTTCAAATGCGAACATAGTCGTCTTTTCGGGCCTCTTTATCATCATATCTGGTGGTATTTGCGGTTTATTCTTTCTCAAAGTACCTATAAGTGTCAGTTTATGCTCTTGGAGAAGAGTATATGCTAATGGAATACTTGAAAAGAAGTTGTCTGTTGTGAGATTCCGATTAGATCCAGAAATTGGTTGCCATAATCTTGGCACCAGAAACATATTTGAAGTGTCTACATAAAATGGCCCATTTGGTTGTTGACCAACATATATTTCCATTTTCGCAGTATAAAACATTTTTGCACCTACCAATGCATACACTTTTAGGCCATATCTGTTGGGTTTCGATGGTATATATACTCGAAACCCACATCTTCCTCTGAATGCCCATAACATTTCATCGATTGTTGTATACTGCGAAAGGGAGAAGAATTTTGGTAGGTTATTGTTGAAATCTTCAAAGAACTCTCTAATCGCTGCCAATTTATCATATTCTTCTCTTGCTGGTCTTGTTTCTTTATCGTCCAGACGAATGTTTCGAAGCAAAAATTTAAACCTCTCTAAGGACATGGTCAACCTGAACATTTCTAAACCCATACCGTCAGATCTGAATAGATCAGCAGCATTTTGAAAATTGCTTTTCATTACACCACCAAGATATAATAGCCCCAGAAATGCTTTCAGTTCATCGATATCTGTCGTTCTTGCTGTTCTATATGTTTCCGAATAATTTTTTGCAACTATATATTTGTTGGTATAAAGAACAATATTTTGTAACATTGCATCTGCATCTTATAAATAAACTCCAGATTTCGATTGGTGTTTTTTTATTTTTTGCTTCACCCTTTACTCCCGGTAACTGGGTTACGATATTATGGCGTCGAGTTCTTACATTGGGATGTCGGTGACAATGTTTTCTCCACTTGGTTCCATCTTTTCCCATCATGCAAGGTATGCGAGTTTCTCTTCTCTGTTCACAGCTTCCACTTCCATTTAGTTCGTTATCTGTTATGTCTTGTTCACTGTCGGAATTTTCTTCTTGAATCTCAATGTTGTCTTCTCCCAAACTTGAATCGCTATCTTCTGCTACGTCTAAGTCCGTTTCAACTTCATCAAACATACGTTGTAGTCGCCTTTGTTCTTCTTCATAAGTTAAAGAAGCCATATTTACGGAAATCTCTGAAAAAAATTAATAATTAGTACAATTCTTACAAAATAAAACAAAATGTAACTTACCACAAAAGTTACACCACAACTAACATCCGTTTCAGAGACCGAATACTTAATAACACACGCTACAATAATTCACCTCCGCTGTAATTCTTACACTGAGTCCACTAGCCCTAGAAAATCAGCTATTGAGGATGGCCAAGCGCGTTCGCGATTTCTTCGGGAATAATAAGACATTTTCTTAGGCATCGGTCTCACAGACGCCGTGTTAGCTACGGAAGGTTAAGAAAGTATAATTCATTTAAAAATAATTTTCTCAAAATATTTCAAAACAGCATTTTGAAAAATTGCTGAAATCACAAAAAATCGATTCAATAGATTTTCAAAATCACTTGGATATAGTAATTCAAATGTACTATCAGAATTTTATTCAGAAGTAATCTTACCAGCACATTTATTTCTCTCCCACTAAACTCAGTTCTTGTTCTTTTTTTCGGAAGTTCTTCATTACTGATGTCTAATAAACAGCTTAAACTTGAATCAAAACTGCTGAAACTAGCAGCATCAGAAAACGGAACTGTTCTTATGTTTTCATTTCTATCATAACTAGAAGGACCAGGAAGAGGTTCTGTTCCAATTTCTACATATGTGTCTGAAAATGAGAAAAATAGTAATTTATGTATCAAGTGAGTAAAGTGATACTTTTTTTTACGAGTAGGATATGTTGACGCACGACGCCGTAGGCGGAGTGCGGCATTCCTATGAGTAAAAAAACACTTTACTCACGAGTTTCATACATTATTTTTTCTACAACTGTCATAAAAATAACCAATTCATATTTTTTTGCAAATATGAAATGAATTTGGCATATTTTTATTGATTCATTATTCGAACAAAGTTCGAAGAGTATGCCGGAGAGTTGAGTTTCAAACAAATGAAACGAATAATTTCATGTGAATTATCAATTTATCATTGTACTCACTTTTTTGCAGCGAGACTTCAATAATCACACCTTTCTGAAAACCCAAGAAAAGTTGGAAGAAAACCTGGTAAAATTATTGCGCCAGCAGAGTCCGACAAAACAATGTCCTGTTGTTTCTCTAGATCAGGAAAAGTTTTCTTGACTAAAACAAAAAAATGTATTTCAATCTTGGTAGGTACGAGTGGGTGAGAAAAAATGTGGCCAGGTATAGATACAATATGAACCAGGTTCAAATTTCAAGTAGGGAGTGAAAGAAGATCCAGTAAAATGCCTAACCTGTTTCAATAACACTAGTATAGGACTGAGCTGTGACTGTGACCCATTCCAATCATCCTTTGTATTTCAATCTAATGAAATAATTTGCTATTGACTGATGATTATTATAAAAATCACACTGCTGATTTTGGGTATCCGATCCAGAGCATCCAAATTGTTCCTAAACAGACAACACAGGTATTTCAACTAGTATTCAACCTATATACCGGGTGTCCACAGAAGGTGGCTCGCCCCTATAACTTTGTTTGTCAAGATGAAGAAATGAAATTTGGAGGATCTGTGTAAGACGTAAAACTACATTTTTTGACAAGTGACTCAACTTCATCAAACTTTCGGTTTCACCGAAAGTGACATAAACTTTTGATTTTTAAATGGGACACCCGGTAAATTTTCACTTCTGTCTCCATGTGACATTTTGAATACAACAATGTATCATTTGTATCTTTTTGTAACCAATTCTTTTTTTTTTCCTTTTTAAATTTTTTATTTCAATCTAGAGAGCCATGAATTCGTTCAAATCGCTAATTCAGTCCCAGACCTTAGGAAAAATGCAATATTACTGTTTTCGGTCAAAATATATCTGCTATGTGAAATTTGATTTTTAAATCTGTATTACTCCTTTTCTTCAAATGGCAACATGGTGGCTCGTCGGTTTAGAAATACAGAACATTTCATTACGATCAGTTTGTTACCACGCACTAGTAGGTTTCAAACAAACTTCCATTAAAAAACTCAAAATGATTACGTTAAATCTTTTGGATCTAAATAATGTTCAAATGCATCGAGTAACCTGTGACTAACCAAAACACCAGATTAAATAAAATCATTAAGATAATGTACCTTGGTGAAACGGGAATCGGTTTTACACCTCCAGTGTTTTTTAAGAATTTTTAATTTTTTAGCAAATGATAAGTATTGATCTAAATTCGGAAACTTCGGTGATTTTTTATATGAAAATTTTTCGAAAAAAAAAAATATATATATATGATGAACAGAAAAAATTGAGAGATTCCCGAATTCTTATGGGACCACCAAGAATAAGACCGACAAACTACGACTACAGTTTCCTCACCTCAATTTAAGGTGAAAAGTTCCTATCAAGGTATGTCCTAAAACGCATCCTCCGAGTTACAGGGTGTCAAAAGTATTAATTTTTTTTTCTTCAAAATTCCTTAAGCAAAAAATACCAAACTCGGTACACTAATCAAGGTTTATCAACGTGATAATTGGAAGTTATAATTTTTGATTTTCGTAAAACAGTGGCGCAGATATATGATCATATTTTCCTTCATATTTTCTTTGGATAGGTGAATAGTCAAATGAGCGTTTGACATCAGTTAGGCTCATCGATACTCAACTTAAAAGTTATAACAGTCCATGTACCTAAAAGTAAAGGTTTCTGAGAAAATTGAGAAAAAGTGAAGATATGTCCTGAGTAGCAAAATAATTTCGTGTGCAAAAATTGCATAATGCAAAGTTCTTACAACATATCGGAATATTTGTCAACCTCCTGAACATTTTTCAATGTTGAAAGAATCGGAAACAGAGTACCTACAGGTGAGTCATTGATTCATCATATTATTTGATGAAATTGATGTCGTGTAATCACTGAGTTAGGTCTCATTCTGATTCACCCGTACTATGTTTTCGATTCTCCCAACATTAAAAAATGTTCAGGGGGTATATTCTCGAGTTTCAATGTATACGAATTCAATGTTGTATCTCTTTTCAACGCGCGGTGTTTGTATCGCTCTATGTCACTTCAAACGTTTGAAAATGATTTCGCATGAACTCGAGAATAGACCCCCAGGAGGTTGACAAATATTCCAATATGTTGTGAAAAATCAGTGTTACGAGATTATTTCACAGAGGAAATTATTTTACTACTCCAGGACATATCTTCAGTTTTTCTCAATTTTCTCAGAAAGCTTTACTCTAAGAGTCTACACTGACTAAGAAGGAAGAATGCACAGTTAAGTCTCTGCATGTTTGCTATAAGGTAAACGTGTACTCTCCCTTATTCCACACACACTCGCTTTTGCTCGCAGTGTAGATGTATGGCAAGCGTGAGCATGACGTCAAAAAAGAATCTCTCGTTAATGGCAGTGGCGTGTATAGTTGTTAGGGAGAAGTGAGACATCAATCGAAAACTTCGATCAAAATGGACAAAGGATTGGTTACAAAAACGGGCTACGTATTCTCATGTCAATCTATTTGAGGAATTGCGACTGGATCCTTCAGATTGGCATAATTACTTGAGAATGGATCAAGACACATACTTTCAACTATTATCGTTAGTAGCTCCTTGCATACAAAAACAAAACACTCGAATGCGGCAAGCTATAACACCACATGAAAGGCTCACTGCTACATTACGATTTTTGGCTACTGGAAGGAGCTATGAGGATTTAAAATTTTCAACTATTATTTCACCCCAGGCATTAGGTCGATTTATTCCGGAAACTTGTGAGGCAATAGTTCGTGTACTACAGCAAGAAGTTATGAAGGTGAGTTGATTTGCAAAAGTTTTTGTGCAGTACAAATAACAATTTTATTTTGAAATTGTTTTTTATTGACAATACAAAGAACAAGAAAAAGGAACGTTAAACAACCGAAAAAAAAAAATAGAAAAAATTTACGTTTTAAATTTTCATATTTCAAATTTTTTTTTAATTATAAGTCAGTGAAGACAGAAGAATTTTCGCCATAACTTTGAAAATATGCACGAGCAGAACTGTATTGTTCACGTACTGGATTTGATACCACAAGAGTAGAATTCTCATTGAGCCTTCCTAACTCTGCGTTATAAAGGATATCATTAAACAATTTTTCAGCAAAAATCCTTGTGCCTTGGGAAAATCTTCTCAATTTGCACGCTATGTTCTTTCCTATTAGATCGCATTCGTCGTCGCATGGTGATTCTTTCTGCAATTGTTCAGAAATAACTTCGAGCAATTGATCTGATTTTGATACAACTGCTGATCTTGAGCGTTTGTATGGTTTAGATGAAGAACTTGTGCAAGGTGTATCTGCACGAGCAGATGTTGATGATTTGGAAGTACCAGCTCGAGGTTGCGTATTACTTCCATCAGTTGAAATTGTGTCCTCTACCTGTGCCGAAGCGTCTGTTTCATTTTCACCCCCATGTGTGTCATCTGCAGTATCATCTGAGTGTGCCTGGAAACAAAAATAGCGAAATAAAAATATCACTTCGATTTTCATTTCTGTGTGTAAAAATACTGCTTTTTCTTCCAACTTTTTTTCAGCAGTTTCGGAAAAATATAAATGATATGTCATTCGATTCGGAATTGAGTCTAGATGATTTTCGAAAAAAAACTTAGTAAAAAAGAAAAGAAAGGGTTTGGTTTTTTGCAAATTTCTCAAAAACCAATTAAGCTTTTTGTAATCTGAAGAAAGATTCGAAGAGAGAAGAAAATTTCCTAAATAAAATCTCAACTCCCGAAACTGTTGGACCAATATTTATAATTTTCCCATAGGGTTGAAAATATGGCCAAAAACGGCAATTCTCGCTTACGCAAGCCACACCCACTTCGGGCACTTCTACAAGAAAATTCGTTTAAAGATATTAAATATGAAAATTAGGGAATGAAAAAATTCTGGCACTTACTGGATAGATGAGTGAACAATAACCCGCCAGCAAAAAATTTGTATCGCAAGTTTTCAATTAGTTATGCAATAGTTAATTAACAATTTTTTTCTACTTGAATGTGAACACTGCAAGTGTGAGTTTTTTTCTTTCTATGGAGCTATTCTTGAAAGGCTTCAGAATAGATCCCCATTGGAAAAAAAAATATTATTGAGTTTTTTATTACCAATTTACGTAGTTAAAAAATAAAAAACTTAAATTTCAATTATCTTATAAACAATGCATTTGTTTATAAGAATTTTTCAAATAATAGCAGAGAAACATTGTGAAACATGATTTTGATTCAGCTTTCGACAATAAAAAAACGGTTCATTAACAATAATTAAAAAAAAAAATTTCAATGATTAATTTAAGTCTTTAATTTTTCAACTACGTAAATTGTTGATAAAAAACTGAAAAAAGAAAAAAATCTCAGATTTATATTTGAACAATTATCACATTTGCAATGTTCACATTCAAGTAGAAAAAAATTGTTAATTAACTATTGCATAACTAATTGAAAAATTGCGATAAAATTTTTTTGCCGGTGTGTTATTGTTCATCTATCCAGTAAGTGCCAGAATTTTTTCATTTCTCAATTTTCATATTTAATATCTTTAAACGAATTGTCTTGTAGAAGTGCTTGAAGTGGGTGTGGCTTGCGTAAGCGAGAATTGCAGTTTTTGGCCATATTTTCAACCCTATGGGAAAATTATAAATATTGGTCCAACAGTTTCGGGAGTTGGGACTTTATTTAGGAAATTTTCTCCTCTCTTTGATTACAAAAAGCTTAATAGGTTTTTGAGAAATTTGCCAAAAAGAAAACCAAACCCCTTTTTTTCGTTTTTACTAAATTTTTTATAACTTTTGCAATTTTTTCGAGCAGGACTTCATTTTTTTTTTCGAAAATCATCTAGACTCTATTCCGAATCGAATGACATATCATTTATATTTTTCCGAAACTGCTGAAAAACGTTGGAAGAAAAAAAAGCACTTGTGAACCAGACTAAAAATATTAATATCTGTTTCAGTTTCCGACTGCTGCTGCTGAATGGAAATTGATAGCAGCTGAGTTTGATAGCAAATGGAATTTTCCGAACTGCTTGGGAGCAGTAGATGGCAAACATATTGCCATTAGCCCTCCTCCAGGAACCGGATCGTATTTTTGGAACTACAAAAGTTACCACAGCATTGTACTGATGGCGATATGTAATGCAAATTATGAATTTATTCTTTGTGATGTTGGCACAAATGGTCGTATATCGGATGGTGGTGTCATTGACAATTCAACATTTTACCGATATCTGAAAAATGGAAAATTACCACTGCCTTCTCCAGAGAAGCCCACTAATGGTAAAAAGGCGCTACCTTTTGTTTTTATAGGTGATGAAGCATTTGCGTTACGGTCAGATTTTCTGAAGCCATTCAGTCAGAAACAATTAAATCATGATCGAAGAATTTTCAACTACCGCCTGTCTCGAGCACGACGTATAGTAGAAAATGTCTTCGGAATATTGATTGCTAGATTTCGTATATTCCACACATCCATTTCAGTCAACTTAGAGCACATTGATAAGATTGTTATGGCATGCTCACAGACGTACACCTCGGTTGACTGTCTAGACAATGAAGATATTTTACAAGCAAATTTACATTTGGGGCTTAGAGCTGATCATCTAGCAGGACTTCAACGTGGGCCTAACAGACACGCCAGTAACACTGCTGTTGCTGTTCGGAACGACTTTCTACACTATTTTAATCATGAGGGTTCTGTTTCATGGCAAGAAGCTATGATTAGCTAATAAATGATTATAGTATTGAATAGTCTAGTGCAACTAGAGTTTTCCAAGTGTCCGTTTTGGTAATATACACAATTGTATTTTAAATAAATAAAATAAAAAATAAAAATTTAAATTTCGAACTATTTCATAGATCACTCTGTGTATCTTATCAAGTAAATAAATTTACTTACATCTGTAGAAACGTCATTTTCTTCAGCCATATTTGACAAGGAGGTCCGAGGTATCTCTTGGTCTTGAACAAATAATAGCAAATTGTAATACCACAAATTTGGCACGTACACGTCGTCCGCACCCATACCGGACGTATTTTGCTTTACTTTTTTCCATTCTTTACGAAAGCATCCTCGCATTGTATTAATTTTTTTCACTACAGTGTCCTTGGTCGCATTGGGGTCGACTTCTTTCATTTTTTTAACAAGTTCATTATAAGCTGTCGTTTTTTTGTTGCGATCACTGTAGTCTTTATTTTTTATTTGCCATAAACAGGGATAACTTCTGTACAGTTCTAGAAATTCCGTAATAAAATCTCTTGACATTGTTCTTAGATCAATCATGCTGATTTTCGGTATAAACAATATATGGAAACCTTCTCACCCGTACTCTACTGAGTAAAACTGAAACATGCAGAGACTTGTTGCCCATACACGGTCGTTTTTCCCCGTGCATTCATCATTGCGCACGCTAAAAATCAAGACGATCCTGATTTCGAGCGGATGGATTGCGCATTCCAAATTTTTGACCATACACATACACTTTTAACTGTACCCCGTACCACGCGCAATCAAACCTTCGCGCTTCCCTCTTAGTGAGTGGGGCCTTTAAGGTACATGGAATGTATGACTTTTAAGTTGGGTATCGATGAGCCTAACTGATGTCAAACGCTCATTTGTCCATTCACTTGTCCAAAGAAAATATGAAGGAAAATATTTCCATATACCAACGTAACTACGCCAATGGTTTACGAAAATTAAAAATTATAACTTCCAATTATCACGTCGATAAACCTTGATTAGTGTACCGAGTTTGGTATTTTTTGCTTCAGGAATTTGGAAGAAAAAAAAAATAAATCAATTTTTTTTAGAATCTCAGAGGGGATGTGTTTTAGGACATACCTTGATAGGAACTTTTTACCTCGAAATGAGGTGAGGAATCTGTAGTCGGAGTTTGTCGGTTTTATTCTGACTCACCCTGTAAGTATATAAAAAATATCTCTTGCTTCAAATCAGTGGTCTTTGCAAAAAACCGATTCTACGTTCGAGGAATTTGTATCTATATTGCGCTCTACTCGAGAACGGACAGGCGCTGTATTGCCAATTTTCAACGAGTTCATTATCTTCATTCCTAATGTTGATAAATATATGCCTAAAATCTTAGCTGGGCGAGTAAGAAAGAAATTCGACTTTTCGGTGTGACGCGCTGATGGTGGGCTCTTAATAAAAATTATTCACATATATCCTTGCATTGTATTATTATTTTTATAAACTTGTTTAAAAAAAAAGTAATGTACACTAATAGACTTTTGCAGAATCGAGGAAGAATAAGATGTCGGTCGATAAGTACATTTTTTTCATGTCACCATAATATTTTTTTTTTTAAACATTTGTGCTGATTACATGTTACTTTATGCATTTGAATCATTTTTAATCTCATAAGATATCTCAACAGATATCTCAGTAGATTTTTTATTTTGAGTTTTTTAACGGAATTTTGTTTCAAACTTAATAGAATGCCATATCAAATTAATCGTTATAAAAAATGCTCTTTTTTTCTTGAGCCGACGAGCCACCATGTTGCCATTTGGAAAAAATTAGTACTTGATATAACTGTAAAAAAATTATTTTACATACCAGATACATTTTGATCAAAAATAGTAGAGTTATATTTTTTCCAAAATACCTATCATGACTGAAATAAGTGATTTGAACCTTCCCATAGCCCTCTGGATTAAAAAATAAAATTCAAAATAAAAACAAATTTTGGTGACAAAAGTGACAAGTGACATATGGTTGTATACAGAATGTCATATGGCGACAAAATAAGTGGAAATATACCAGGTGTCCCAGTTACAAGTTAAAAGTTTATGTCACTTCCTGTGGAACCGGAAGTGGCATGAAGTTGAGTGACTTGTCAAAAAATTAGGTCGTCTATTAATCCTCCAAATTTCTTTCCTTCATTTTCAAAAACAAAAAGAGTTATAGGGGCGTGGACACCCGGTATAGGTAATTGACTTTTCTTAGTATACTATAAAAATTTATTTTCCATGCATACCTAATTGATTATGAAATAATCGGGTATAGTTTAGTGATGATCAGACGAGAACACTGATTAAGTGGTTCATGCATTTCTTAATTAGCTAAAATTTGGTACCTAATACTAACTGAGCCATACTCCATCAAGCAAGTTCTACCTTCATGTAATGTGAGATGCATTCTTATGGATAAAATACATCACACATAGGTAGGTATATATGTATAGGATCACATGTGTGAAATAACTATTTTAGTTATTTCAGTTTTAATTGTGAAAATTTCCAGCCAACAGTTATTAATATTAGCAATAAGTAGGTATTTGTTTTATATTTGCTAGGTAGGTATGTTTTGCAAAAAGCGTAATTGTTACAGTCTACACTACCTCCAAAACAACGTAAAAACAAGTGTTTGTCTACTTTTTGTACTTACCTCCATAGTATTTGTTCCACAGTTTCATACACTCAGATTACAAATATCGAAATTAACCCTATCACTCACCAGTCACAACCTCCACGTCCACGATGCTAATAAACCAGGAACAAAGAACTAACAACTAACCAGAACGGGTGAAATGTTTTCGCGGGAAAACACACGGTAAATAACGAATTTACACGAAGAAGCACGTAACAAGAAAATATTTTTAACGGAGCAAGAACTGTTGCGAATTGAGAAACAAAGTGATGTTAATTCATCAACAGAGTTGGACAAAACCGCAATTCACTAATCAACTATCAACAGTTAGATGTTGTTGTAACTGCCACGTTTTGTTTTTGATTTCGACAATTCTGAATAGTTATATTATCAACTTCAATCATATAATTTACCTACCGACTGAAGTTAATTCTCGTGTTAATTCACGTCTTCTTCATCTCAGTATTCTTAGTACCGATAAAATACCACTTTCAAAATTCAAATGAAACTGAATTATTTTCAACCTGTCACTCCACGTTGACAATTTTTATCAAATTTTATTTCTATCGTTAACATTTTTTGAACACCGTAGTGAGTGTTTTTGTTTCACCCATTGACTAGTTCCTTCCGAATATGATTTCATTTTATAACAATTTTAATTATTAACACGCTTTTATTATTAGGTATCTTTACTTGTAACTAACAATATAATAAAATCTTCATTTTGAATTTTCAACCACTTCCAATCGTCCGAATATTCTGAAATTTGGCACACATACGAAGGACCGATGACAATACAAGAATTTCATAATAATAATGATAATAATTTTTAAATTCAATTTTCACCCAAATTCAATACTCCGAATAGTCTAAAATTTAGCACACATATCACGTACCGACTACAATACTAGAATTTCAGAATGATAATGTCATAATAATAATAATAATCATCGTGGGGCAGCAGAGATAATAATGCATTTGCTGTTGGCTTGTCCAGCTTATGCGGTCTCAACCTATATCAACAAACATAACGCGGCTCTACGAGTTTTGTACCACCATATACGTCACTGGTACGGTATAGACGATATACTGGTGTTGCCTTATGCTCCGGGGGATACTGAGTCCGTTGTAGAGAATGAGAAATGCCGAATCTATTGGAACTATTCATTCCCCACCCTCAGGCAAATACAAACCAATTAGCCTGATGTAGTCATCCTAGAGTTTTCCGCAACTGGCGAAACGAACATCGTCCGAAAGGAGAAGAAAAAACGGACTAAATATCGAGACTCTTTGAACTCTGCAGGCTTTACCTAAACCATTCTGTGAAAATACTGGTTCTGATTATAGGGGTCCTTGGTGGAATGATGGACACACTGCTCTTGAATCTAAATATTATACCGGCTTGCTGTAGTATGGCAGAAATCTTAGCCGAACGCATGCAGAAATCCGTCATCCTAGGTTCACTTCGTCTGCTCAGGGCACATGACTCTCGGACCCAATAATCACTTACCCCATGGACGTAGGAAGAGATTAATTGGGTAAATAATCCAGCGCGCCCTCCGGAGACAGGGAGTGTCTGGAATATCGTATGCGGGAAAAAAATTTCTAATATTTGAATTTAATTTTTCCCCTTTTCCAGTTGCTCGAATGATTTAAATTTAGCACACATATCCAATGAAATTAAACATCCATGTAAATTTATAAACAAACGTTTGCATCTCTTTTTTCCGAATATTTTCTTTCTCACACTGACTTGTACCATCTTTGGCACATACTCTTCATAGTTACTGTGGCATGATACATAATTTTAGTATTTCATTCACTAGAATATATACTAATTCTACTGAAATCTATACAATTAGCATCCTGAATTATTAGTCAAGTAGTGTTTTGGTTTCTAATTAGGTATAGGTATAAGTAATTAAGAAAACAAAAGTATTTCAATGAAGTTTCACTTGCAACAAAGGAATCAGCTAAAATTCAATTTTCAAAATGTCCTTACCGTAGGAGTGTAGATAAAAATATGATATTATCACCATCACAACATGTTGAAGTTCATTTACACCACAGTTCTTGTTTAAACACCAACGCAATAGAAATGAAGTCAAAATTGTATATTGTCCTTTAAAAAACGTCCCATACGATAAAAGTACAACATTGTTGCAATTCTTGTTACAAAATTTTCTTAGAGATGTCTCCGATCGTTCGTGGAATATCTTTTATAGTATGTAGAAAAAAAAACCATCAATGATTAAAACTTCGACAGATTCCGGCTCAGTGCTTTCAATTGGTTTCTCAAGGTCTCGCATCAATGCCGATTTATCGGTTTTGTTTATCGTTCCGTCCAAATGACATAGTGAAAGCGGCATTGGGGTTATCGGATAACACAGCACTTTCTTAATACTTATTTTTTTTTCCAAGGAAATCGCTAAAAGTCGCCCAAATAAATCTCGTAACCTCAATTCTTGGATTTTGTCACCGAGTTTAACTTTTTTATTTTTTTTATACTGCTGAATGTGAAGACAGGACTTTTTTTTATCGGTTCATGAAACCGTGCTGGTCTCTCCTTCACGTCAGAAATGAAATTGTCGCGCAAAGTTTGCCCATTCAGCAGAAAGTTAGCAACATTTCCTGGGGCGGCTTCTCCAGTTGTAATATTATATAACTTGTCTGCATCTAAAGACTTGTCGAAAGGATTCATGCATTGTTCCACAGTTCTTATGAAATTCCCTAGTTGATGGTGACTCTTTCGAATTCGAGAACTCTTTAGTTCCGAGGTGACATCTTGATTCTTGGCGATTCCTACGGTATTCAGCACGTGTGATATTATTCGTGCTCGGGCACTATGATTGATTGCCCAACGTTGTCTTGCAGACAGAGAATTCGTCATGTGAATTATTCCGATTAATCTGCGAGTTGCTTCGCCGTTAATTGTCTGTTCCAATGTTAAATCGACAGGTATTCTCGAAAAAGGTTTCTCCGTTCTTCGTACTCCGAATGATCCCTGTTCTAACGATAACCGCAGTCCTGGGTGAGTTTCGTCTATGCTGCTAAGTTTGATTACGTAGTACTCCAACCAACGAGAATAATTTTGGTGATTGAAAGCGAAGAAAAAAATGGCGATTTTTGCTAGAATGTAAACATACATTTTGAGATTTCCGGTTCTGGTACTCTTATTTAGCATGTCATAATAAGATACTTATTGTATGTAAATGGCATAAAACCAAGATGTTAATCCATACTTTCCTTGCAAAGTTTGTTCCATGAAGTTATCGTACTTTTCGAATAATTTAAGAGTAGCTTCATGTTCGATTGCAGGCGTAGATGAACGATGATTTTGAAATTGAAGCAAAAAATCCTTAACTGATTCATCGATAACAATTTTTTCTCGGTCGACGAAGGCATCGAAAGCCTCTTTGGTGTGGTGGCCCAAGACACAACAAAGAGCCATAACAAGACTAAGCAAGGTGCAAAGGCTTGCCTGTCTTGGAATCACAGGGGCAATTAAATCAACACCAACTGCAGCCATGGAGACACTTATGGGACTGCCTCCTCTCCACTTAGTGGTGCAAGGGGAGGCCAGGCTTGGTGTCTCCAGACTGCAGAATACACCCAACTTGAACGTTGGAACGGGACACATGAGCATCGTTAGAATCGTGATCGGGGACGTGCTGGAAACGAGAACGGACCACATTCCGAAACGATACTGCTTCAACAACCAATTCAGAGTGCTGATTCCAGACAGAACTGAGTGGGACGGCTCGCAGCTCAAGGACACTCTACATGGGAAAATCTGGTACACAGATGGATCCAAGACTGGGAATGGGGTGGGCTCAGGAGTGTTCTCCAGGAATCCGAGTACTGGCATCAGCTACTCACTGGGCAAACACACCTCTGTCTTTCAGGCATAGGTGTAAGCCATTATCCAATGCGCGAGGGAGAACAACAGGAGAAACGTTGAAAACGCGCATATCAACATCCTGTCAGACAGCCAAGCGGCACTTAAGGCCTTGTGCAACAAGGAAGTGACGTCCAAACTAGTATGGGACTGCAAAGAAGAACTAGGAGTGCTGGCAGACCGGAATCATTCAAACTGATATGGGTCCCAGGACACCGGGGAATTGCAGGCAATGAAAAAGCAGACGAACTAGCGAGAAAAGGTTCGGAAAATCCCCCAAACCAAGGGCAGACACTAGGGGTACCGAAGTGCACGGTAAGAGCGTCTGTAAGAGAGTGGATTGGGGACAGTCACAAAAACTACTGGGAAAGCATACCAGGAAACAAACACGGGAAGAAATACATTAAAGGACCGTGCCAGAAAAGAACGGTGGACCTGTTGGCGATGAACAGGAGCCAGCTTAGAATCGTTACGGGACTCCTGACTGGTCATGCACCAGTGAAGGAGCACCTCAACAAAATGGGACTGTATAATGGAGACCTGACCTGCTGACTATGTGGTAAGGATCCAGAAACA
The DNA here is from genome assembly GCA_944452925.2 of Chrysolina oricalcia. NCBI lineage: Eukaryota > Metazoa > Arthropoda > Insecta > Coleoptera > Chrysomelidae > Chrysolina > Chrysolina oricalcia. The sequence continues at coordinate 37,843,516 of OX101825.2, forward strand.
GTGACACACATACTGTGCTGTTGCGAGGCACTAGACCGCAAAAGACAGGCAATCTTCGGGCAGCCATCTGGCGATCCAGAACTATACAGATCGCACCCAGTAAAGGACTTGTACAAACTCGTACAAGGCACGAAATTACTGGATTGGGTGCTGTGAAAGTACAACACACAGGCAAGATACAATGGACCAATAAGCCTAAGTGTCACCGTGGGCAACAACCTGACGGGCCTAGAGGTGGAGGTTTTAGTGAGTAACCCTGTGATCAGTGGAGTCTCACAGTAGGTCTGGAGTCTTGAGCCGGAGGCTCCTTTCCTCTCTATAAAAGATTTTCTCCACCTCATCACAAAAAAAAGGCATCGAAGTGCAGTTTTTGAAACGCAAGCGACAGTAGAATCTTTTGCATCGATTAAAGTTTGTACCTGTAATGAAATCCTTCAATGATCCATTTGCCAAAATTTCACTGTTCACCATAATATTGGTGATACCGCAATCCTCGATTAAAGAGCCAATAGCTTTGAAGTACGACATCATGACATGAAATCCTCCGAGATGTATGAAAATGTTGTTGAATTTTGTCGCTTCCTTGCTATAGCTATAGCTAAATCGTACGTTACTTGCATGTATTTCGAGTTGCATTCTTCAGCTATTTGTTGAGCCATTTTCAAAGTGAAGTGCACTACAGAATTATCAGTTGGTGATGCATTGATAGGTGTCAAATACGATACTTTCTGGAAAGAAGAATTGTCTTCAAATATGAGACTGTTATGCCAGACCACATGGTGGTGTGCGAGAGAAGCCAGGCAAGATCCACATTTCTCCACATTTTAAAAACTTCGGGTTTTTGAAAAATGTGGTAAATGCTAGTAGTTACGAAATTAGAATCGATGTTAGGTTTCTTTTTATACGGCTCGATTTCGTTGTCAATAGCGTCGAAACATCTCCTCTTTCGAACTCGCGGCGTTTTATCGTTCGTGTACAGTATATTCACGGTGTTGTCTGTTTGTACTGAATCATTGGTTGAGGCGGCAATATTTGTATCACTGAGTACGTTTTGATAAATTATGCCTACAGTGTCGTGAAGAGTATCCTTTCCAGTGAGAGTATCGACAAATCAATCAAAGTTATCAAAAGCAATACCCGTACATAAATTATCGGCAAGAATTATGTCTTCAGGACATAACTTGTTTTGTTGCGTCGTGGAGAATGTCAGCTCAGTTTCAAATTCTTCAATAATATTATAACTGTCGCGATGAAAAAAAATCTGGCTTTTTGGCGCTGGATGTGTTGTCATGCTCTTCGTGTAAAAATTTAATATATTATTCAGATATGAACCTATAAAAAAGGCATTCGTTGTTCTCGACTACACGTTCACGAAGGAAAATACAAATTTTTGAGCATGCGTCAACACGGCATTGCCGTTGTTTATGCCAAGAACTTTCTTTTTTTTTTGCTCGAGATCGTTTTTACAACGCCATTCAAACTTTGTCTTGCAGTGTTTGTGGTAGTAAAAGTTGCTGTCATGTTTCTTATTGTCAATTTTGTCGAGGATGTCTACGTTATTATACTTATTCGCAATGGCACAAATATAATTTGTAAAAGTTTCGGTTCCCTTCTTCAAATGTACAGAGCGTCTTTTCACATATATCAGGGATTTACCGCAAATAATACAATCGAATGCATTTTCGTCAGTAGGCGATTCCTCAGCAACCGAACTGTCATCAGCAGGCGATTCCTCAGCAACCGAACTGTCATCAGCAGGCGATTCCTCAGCAACCGTACTGTCATCAGCTTCGTCATCTCCTCCAAGTTCTTCCCTGTAATGTGACAATTTAAAAATTGTGATATTCGATTTAATTTTCACATTGCGTTTTTAAAATTATATTTTAATTTATATTTATTAAGCGACACGCACTGCAAAAAAGTTCCAAAACGAATTGACACGAATGTTTCCAAGTCGAGAAATTAAGAACAGTTGGCGAAATAAATGTTGACTATACGTTAAATTTCAATTTAAATGACCGCTCCGTTACCTGAATGTGCTTGTTGTTCCGAATATGTGTACACTGCTGTTGTTTTTTTTAACGTGTGAATATTCCGGTAAACAAGACTTAAAGCCTTCAATTTGCTCAATTTTTAACATACATCATATATATATATATATATATATATATATATATATATATATATATATATATATATACTCCGCTGAGGCTTTAGATATCTTGGATATGTCAAAGAGTAGATGGTTTGATAACCGGGCTTAATAAAGAAGAAGAAGAGGTCTATTCTGATTTCCGATTTCCTGCGACTGTAAAAATTATTTGTGGGGAGGAGAAAGTGATGGGAATTTTGAGTTGAATATTGAATATTGATTTCTGCAATCATCCAGTTAATGGGATTATTCTTTCAACTGGATTAATGTTTTCCATAATTTGGCACGTTGATGATTTGATGGAGAGATGATTATTTTTGGAAAACATACCCGAATAGGGGGATTATAACCTCACTTTCCAACCATATTTTTCTTTGGGTAAGCAGAATCTTCCGACTATATCCTTTGAGCCTTTGGCAAGTCTATTTATCTTGTAGGCGTAATTTTGATCATCGTGAAAATCAAGCCTAAGTTGTTGACCCTTTGACTAGGACTATGATATTTGGACATAACATCTGTAGAGGAGCCTGCTCACAGAATCTTTCCCGCAGTTAGTACCAGGCCTTCCTAGACAAAGGTATGAGGTCTATTCAAGTTGGTATCAGACAGTCAATGATTTAATTTCAGGGTTCTTTGTACTGTAGCGTTTTAATCGCCACAGAAATCAATATTCAAATAATATCACATAGTCTAAGTAATATCATTATTGACCACTCTGTATGAACACATCAGTAATCCTATCGCAAAGACAAGAACTCAAAAGAAAAAGCTAATACACAGTATAAAACCCAACTCTACCAATTTCACTCCTATTCTCAGAGAACACAAAAATGTTTGTTACTTCATAGAGTGTGTTTTGAATAGAAAGTTTTTTTTACTGAATTATCTTCCCTCAAAAATGATGCAATATCAGCGATAAATAATCACAAAGTCTTCAACTACCATTCTTCATCATTGAATTTGATGATTGCTACCGATTTATTTAAAAAACGGAAAAGCATTTCCAAAACATTTTGGGAAGCGCTGGCTCGTTGCCGAATTATCTCGCTGCCCTGAAAGTTGGTGTCCCCGCAGAATGAATAGAAATTCGACGTCGGGAATTCATTGCTGCTTGAATTCTCGAAGTGTTGATTAGATACTGATTGATTTTGAAATCACATAAGAAATAGTAAGTGCTTGTGGTTATATCATCTGAGATGGATTTGTTTCAATCACAAAGCACGAGTCTTGTTTAGTGAATACTTTCAAAAATCACTTTAGAAACACTTCTTACTTTGAGGCCATCTTCCATCAACGGTAAGAGAACGAGAGTTCATCTCTGTGTAAACTTTTTACATCAATTTTTCAAAATAATTCCAGGCCTCTTACGTATTTCTACCAACTATCGGTTACACTCGAAAACCACTAAATGAAAGAAGCCACCCCTATGGTTAATGGTTATTAAATTAATGGAATTTAGAAAAAAAATTGTCTAGGAACATTTCCCAATGACAAACTTCCCTGAAATCGATGATTGATGGTTCAGATGATGATTTTGTGGATTGGAGATTACTTGTGCACACCCCAAGGAAAATCAGATAAGAGTTTGACATAATTTTTTATATAAATTTTAACAGGAATTATTTCCTGTACCTACTGATGTTTTACAGTTTTAAGATATTTTTTTTTTCATAAGTAATTACCTGAGGCAATGGTATACGTATACAATCGCTGAAAAATTTTTTACTTGAAAGGTATATTATGAACATATTTTTCATAATTTATTTTTAATATTTCCAGTTGAGATTTCACTGTTTTTCCAGAAACTCAATGCACACTTTTCTTATTACTTTACAACCAATATTAACATAGTTGAAATTATCAGTAAATAGACTATATTCACTTTAAATAAAACTGTTTGGCGCCCTGAGGTATGGTTATTTTTATTTCTATTCGACCCACGACTTTCAGCTTCCAGAAAAACTGAGCAACCGTTCGCCAATGTGTTGCCGTAAGTAAAAATAAATAAAAAAAGGCTACACATAAATTAGCGCCTCAACGCGGGGCCTGATACTGAATTTCTAAACCTTTTTTTTTTTCAGATAAAAATACCCATACCTATTTTTTTAGTTAGTGCAATGAGTTTTTGGAAACAGATTCCTCAATTACGAAAAATTACATTCTGAATAGTTTCGCCGACCATTGGTGAAAAAGTTTCTCATACTCTCGACCCTTTTTTATCCGTAGTCGGTGCCACAAGTTTTTGTATGAATTCCAATGCCTCCCTAGATAAATGAAAAAAAGTCAAAGGAATACATATTTTATGGTGAACTGAGTGTAAACCTATTTGGGAATTTTAATTTCAATTATAGTACAGGCAAACGACGAATAATTTAGAATATTTTCGTTTTGTTTTGTTTCATTGAACGAAAAATGGAGTTTCGCGATATGAAACCAATTCATTTATTGACTGATGAATTGAACTATGAATTAAAAATAAGAGGTATAGTTACTACCAGAAAAGATGCATCGACGAAGAGAAAAATGTTACAGAGACGTCTAGATACGGAGTACGGTAGAAATATAGACTTAGTTGATCCAGAATATATTTTTGAAGATGAAGTTACTGTTATCAACAATACTTTCGTCCAACTGAGAACTCTTATTGATGAGTTCACTGGTCCTGAAAGTGACTCATCTTTTCAAAGAATCAAATCTAGATTAATATACATCACAAATAGAGTTAAGCGTATTCAAGTTCCTGACCTAGATATAAATAAAACTTGCGAAATATTCAAGAATGAAAGTTTAGCTACTTGTTTGGAATTAGAAACTTTATTATTTGATAGTGTGATCAATATACATCCTTTACCAGCAACAGGTAATGCTCCTTCTACTTCTTCAAATTCTACTGTTATGTTTTCTCAACTACCGAATAGTAATATGGCACAGACTATTTCAAAATCCGTTCCAGTTTATAAGTGGAATGTCACAAAATTCAACGGGGAATCAAAAACACTTATTTCATTTTTAAACAAGGTCGATGAACTCTCTAAGGCCAGAAATGTTTCAAAAGATGAACTTTTAGCTTCGTCTGCAGATCTTTTTATAGAAAAAGCTTATATTTGGTACAAATCGATTGAAACTACATTTCGAGATTGGGATCATTTAGTTTCTTTACTAAAAACCTATTTTCTTCCTATGAATTTTGATCATATTTGGGAAGATATCAGGGCAAGAACACAAGGCAAAAAGGAACCTATTTTCATTTATATAGCGGTTATGCAAACTTATTTCGGTAATTTACAAAAGCCTGTTCACGAAAGTGTAAAACTTAAATTTATTAGAAGAGGTATTTTGCCTATTTATAACGAAAGATCATCCGTTCTTGCCACTGCCATCGATAGTGTAGAAAGTTTACTACAATGGTGTAGAAAAATTGATGAATCTCTACAGTATGCGAGTGAATATCGATCACCACCAAAAACTTCAAGTTTGTGTCCGGAACTCGTTTATTTGAGCAGCAATGAGCCTTCGACGTCTAACTCGACTGTATCTGTCAGTACTATTTCTTCCGTTCCAAATGAAACTTTTCCGAAGAACAAAAAAAATTTCCAGCATAAGACTAAGACATTATACAAAAAAAACGAGAGGTGTCACAGGCGAATCAAATCATTTTTCAAATAATGGACCTGAATTGACTTGTTGGAACTGTGGTCTAAAAAATCATAATCATCAACATTGTACAGCTCCAAAGAGCAAATTTTGTTACAACTGTGGTAAATCTGATGAAACTATACGTACTTGTAATTGTACTAAAAACTAAATGATACGACTTTTGAAAGAGACCGTCAAGTGTTGAAAGGTCAAAAGGTCAAAAATTCATTTTTACTACCAAAATCATGTTGACAGAAAAGCTAATTCAAAATTTGCCAGTGAAAATAAATGGGAAGAATGGAAAATGATTGTCTCTCGATTTTATGAAACTGGTTTCCTTAATGATGTTCCCCAAATTTCGCCACTTCTTGTACAGAAGCCTTCCGAAAATAGACCTTTCATAGAGATAAATATATTTGGAAAATCTTTAATTGTACTTCTCGACTCTGGTGCTTCTAAATCAATTTTAGGTAGTAAAGCAATGAAATTAATCGATGAGTTCAATGTAGTTTTAGATAAAACGTGTGTGAAGGCTGTGCATACTGCCGATGGGTCTCCACATATTGTTAGCGGTTCAATTGATCTGCCAGTTTGTGCCGGAAATGTATGTAATATGTTGAATTTTCTTGTTGTTCCTTCATTAGCTCAATCGGTCATTTTGGGTAGTGATTTTCTGAAGATATTTTCAGTTGAAATTAATTTTCGAAATAATGTTTGGAATGTTCATAGTAGCTCAGCAGACATAGATTTGAATGTCACAAATAGTTTTGAAAAAGAAATCAAACTGTACAGTATGGAACATTTGACCAAGTCAGAAAGGAATGAAGTAGATGCCCTTTTTGAGTCATTCAAAGAGATAAGTTCTGATAATCGCCTAGGCCATACTGACAAAATGATTTTTGAAATTGAAACGGGTGATGCAAAACCGATTCGTGTTAGACAGTACCCGCTTTCTCCTTTTATGATGAATTTGTTGAATAAAGAGCTCGATGAAATGTTATTACTGGGAATTGAGAACCTTCACATTCAGCCTGGAATTCTCCTGTTCTTTTGGTCAAAAAGAAGTCTGGCGAGTACAGATTTTGTTTTGATGGAAGACGCCTCAATTCAGTTACTAAACACGATGCCTACCCGCTCCCTCGCGTGGAGAGAATCTTGAGTATGCTTAGAAACGCTTGTTTCATCTCTAGTATAGACCTTAGGAAGGCATTTTGGCAAATTCCACTTCATGAGAATAGCAAAGAGAAAACGGCATTTTCAGTACCAGGAAGGGGACTTTATAATTTCACCCGAGTTCCTTTTGGCCTCAGGAATAGTGCCCAATGCCAGCAAAGGTTGATGGATGCAATATTCGGCCCTGAGTTAGAACCAAATGTTTTTTGTTACCTAGATGATATTATTGTAATTTCCTCATCATTTCATGAACACTTGAAAATACTCAAAGAAGTATTGGATCGATTAAAAAATTCCAATTTAACAGTTAACCTAAAAAAATGTGAATTTTTCAAATCTTCATTAAAATATTTAGGTTTTGTGGTGGACTCGGATGGTCTCAAAACAGATCCAGAAAAGATTTCTTGTATGGTTAATTATCCTCGGCCTACAACTACCACAGAAGTCAAAAGATTTATTGGTATGACTTCTTGGTATCGAAAATTCATTAACCATTTTTCAACATTGGTTTCGCCGTTGAATGATCTCCTCAAAGGTCGCAAAAAAGGCAGTCTATTGTTTGGTCCGAAAATGCTGAAAAATCCTTTTTGAAACTCAAAGAAATTCTTGTTTCAACACCATTTCTTCGGAGCCCAAATTTTTCTAGACCTTTCATTATACAGTGCGATGCGTCTAATACAGGTTTAGGCGGTGTCCTGACTCAGAACACTGATGATGGAGAATGTATAATAGCTTTCGCTAGTAGATCCCTTTCTAAAACAGAGCGTAATTATTCTGTTACAGAACGTGAATGTTTGGCTGTCATTTTCAGCATAGACAAGTTCCGTCCTTATATAGAAGGCACCCATTTTACCATTTACACCGATCATTTCTCTTTACTCTGGTTAAACAATATGAAAGAACCATCCGGAAGACTAGCAAGGTGGGCTGTCAAATTGCAACAATTTTCTTATGAATTAAAACATAGAAAAGGTGTTCTCAATGTAGTACCAGACGCTTTGTCAAGAATTCCGGATGAAGCAAGTCCAATACCTCCTGAAATTTCACTTTTAGATGTTTCATCAGACAACCTAGGTACCTTTTATATTCGTCTCCGCAAAAATATCCTTGATAATCCTCAAGAATATTCTAACTGGAAAGTCATTGACGATAAGGTTTACAAGTATTGTCCTTCCCGTACCCGAATTCAATCCAATTTATCTGAGTGGAAACTCCTAGTTCCAAAATCACAAAAACTTCAAATTCTCAAACAGTGTCATGATATCCCTACTTCAAGTCATTTTGGGTTTTTCAAAACGTTGTCTCGTATAAAAGAAAATTATTATTGGCCCAAAATGAGAGCAGATGTTCTTAAGTATATCAGAAGTTGTGAAGTGTGTGGTTCACAAAAGATATCATGTGCTGGAAGAATAGGTTTGATGGGTTCCGAAAGAAAAGTGAATTTCCCTTTTCAAATCATCGCGGTAGACCTCATAGGTTCTTTACCTAGAAGTCCACGAGGGTTTTCTCACTTATTAGTTGTGGGCGACTGGTTTACCAAGTACACACTTATGTGCCCACTCCGTAAACCTGACGCTTCCAACATAGTTAAGTTTATGGAAAATGACGTGTTCCTCACATTTGGTGTACCACAAATAGTTGTCTGTGATAATGGTTCTCAATTTGTGGGAAAAACATTCAAAAAACTCATCGACAAATATAATGTCCAAAAAATTTGGCTGAATGCCAAATACCATCCACAAATCAATTTTGTTGAGCGATCAAATAAAACTATTGGAACAGCTGTTCGTTGTTATATCAAGGAACATAAAGATTGGGACAAACATCTCAATGAGATAAGGTTCGCAATCAATACGTCAGTTCACGAGGTAACAGGCTATTCCCCATCATTTCTACTTTTTGGTCGTAATGTCCCTATCACAGGATCCTACTATGGACAAGTACATTCCACAAAAGATATTTTTCTGTGTCCTGGAGACAGAACCAATTATTTGGAAGATATGAAAAATCTTTCCGAAATTTTTGAAGATGTTCAAAGTAAAATCCGCAAATCTCATGAGAGAAATGCGAAAAACTATAATTTGCGAAAGCGTGATATTTGTTTTAAAGTAGGCGACAAAGTATGGCGCCGAAATAAAGTTTTGTCGGATGCTGAAAAGCGATTTTCGTCCAAATTAGCTCCGAAATATATACTATGTACAGTTGTCAAAAAAGTCTCCAGGTTAATATATGGATTGAAGACTATGGATGACAACTATGTTGGCGAATGGCATGTCAAGGATATAAAACCATACTATGGTTCAAATTCCGATGTTTCGGTCGGATCTAGCTGAGATTGCCGGTTATGAGTTTAAATGTTAGCTCATTATTAGCTAACACAACTTTTGCTTGTTGTAAATAGAACGTTCATTTAGGTTAAGGTTTATTAGATATAAGATCCACCTCTATATTATTGATAAAAGGCACTGGTGAATTGCCAACTATGGTAGCCACTTTAGTTTCAAGATTTCTTTCTAATTATGTCCCCTCACGATATTGACCATTTTCCTGACTAGTGCAAATATTTAAGAAGATCCAAAATATACAACTTGGCGAGTAGTACGCGAAGATACAAAAATTATCCATAGATGTTTCAAAATATGGCTTTCTCACCCAGTGCACCATTTAATATTGTTAATTACATCATATGTCAATCCGACTCAAAGTAAAATTAAACATTATATGTTCAAATTTTTTTTTTTCGGAAGGGGGTGGTGTAGCGTTTTAATCGCCACAGAAATCAATATTCAAATAATATCACATAGTCTAAGTAATATCATTATTGACCACTCTGTATGAACACATCAGTAATCCTATCGCAAAGACAAGAACTCAAAAGAAAAAGCTAATACACAGTATAAAACCCAACTCTACCAATTTCACTCCTATTCTCAGAGAACACAAAAATGTTTGTTACTTCATAGAGTGTGTTTTGAATAGAAAGTTTTTTTTACTGAATTATCTTCCCTCAAAAATGATGCAATATCAGCGATAAATAATCACAAAGTCTTCAACTACCATTCTTCATCATTGAATTTGATGATTGCTACCGATTTATTTAAAAAACGGAAAAGCATTTCCAAATCATTTTGGGAAGCGCTGGCTCGTTGCCGAATTATCTCGCTGCCCTGAAAGTTGGTGTCCCCGCAGAATGAATAGAAATTCGACGTCGGGAATTCATTGCTGCTTGAATTCTCGAAGTGTTGATTAGATACTGATTGATTTTGAAATCACATAAGAAATAGTAAGTGCTTGTGGTTATATCATCTGAGATGGATTTGTTTCAATCACAAAGCACGAGTCTTGTTTAGTGAATACTTTCAAAAATCACTTTAGAAACACTTCTTACTTTGAGGCCATCTTCCACCAACGGTAAGAGAACGAGAGTTCATCTCTGTGTAAACTTTTTACATCAATTTTTCAAAATAATTCCAGGCCTCTTACGTATTTCTACCAACTATCGGTTACACTCGAAAACCACTAAATGAAAGAAGCCACCCCTATGGTTAATGGTTATTAAATTAATGGAATTTAGAAAAAAAATTGTCTAGGAACATTTCCCAATGACAAACTTCCCTGAAATCGATGATTGATGGTTCAGATGATGATTTTGTGGATTGGAGATTACTTGTGCACACCCCAAGGAAAATCAGATAAGAGTTTGACATAATTTTTTATATAAATTTTAACAGGAATTATTTCCTGTACCTACTGATGTTTTACAGTTTTAAGATATTTTTTTTTCATAAGTAATTACCAGATTAAAAGTGAACTGTGAGGCAATGGTATACGTATACAATCGCTGAAAAATTTTTTACTTGAAAGGTATATTATGAACATATTTTTCATAATTTATTTTTAATATTTCCAGTTGAGATTTCACTGTTTTTCCAGAAACTCAATGCACACTTTTCTTATTACTTTACAACCAATATTAACATAGTTGAAATTATCAGTAAATAGACTATATTCACTTTAAATTAAACTGTTTGGCGCCCTGAGGTATGGTTATTTTTATTTCTATTCGACCCACGACTTTCAGCTTCCAGAAAAACTGAGCAACCGTTCGCCAATGTGTTGCCTTTAGTAAAAATAAATAAAAAAAGGCTACAGTACTGGCACTAAGAGGGCATCCTGAAAAACTATTCTTTGTACTGGCACTAAGAGTAGATCCTGAAAAAGTCCGAGCCATTATAGATATCCCTATTCCCACATGCGTATCGGAAGTTTGACGCATACTGGGTTTGGCTTCATGGTATAGGCGATTTGTACCACACTTTTCAACCCTAACAGCCCCTCTTTGCGATTTACTGCGCAAGAATAAAACCTTCAGTTGGAGTTCAGAATGCACTGAAGCCTTGAACAAGTTGAAAGAATGTCTTATAAGTGCACCGGTATTATCGTGCCCTGACTTTTCACTGCCTTTCGTAGTCCATGCAGATAGCTCGGGATATGGCATTGGCGTTGTTTTAACACAATCACATCCTGATGGTGAGAAGGTGATATGCTATCTATCTAGGTCTCTTACTCGACAAGAACGTAATTACTCTATCACGGAACGTGAATGCTTGGGAGTTCTGTGGGGAATTGAAAAACTAAGACCTTACCTTGAAGGATCCCATTTTACGGTCATCAGCGACCACGCGAGTTTATTGTGGCTTGACTGGTTAAAATCTCCTTCTGGTCGGGCGATGCTACTGGGCGATCCTGAGCTCCATGGATTCGTCGCGACTGGGGAATTTGCTCGCAGTGCCTCAATTAGGAATATCTCCGAATTTTTGGGACGTTATGGTTTAACAATTTTCAGCTTGGTGGAGCTACATATCACCCCAATTGAAGTGGACAATTGGTAATCTTTCGATTTTCAAATATTTTTTTATTTTTGTTTCCACGTGTGGGATTTCGTTTGGGGATCGTTTTGGCTGTTGGGTTTACTTCTGGGATGTCTGGAGCAGCGATGTGATCCAAAACACGAGACTTCTCCTGTCTTTATTGAGTTGTGCAATTTTGGATGTTGTGGAGTCTATTCCATCTGAACTCGACCACATTAGGTGTTCTGGATATTTTAGTTGTGAGACTGGGCAGCGAAGATGGTTCATGGACTGGATCCATACACCACAATTTGATGTGGGTTAGAACAACACACTTGAGGCGATTTGTTGTCATGCGTTTCAAGTCTTGTTCATTTTTTTTAATACTTTTATTCTGTTTTGAACATGATTTTTTGTTAAATGAGCAGTATCTGTTTAGAGTGCGTATAAATTTCCCGATTTCGGTAAATTTCTTTTATAGTAAGGGGGGATTTGTAACATTATTATTTTTCCACTATCAGCTACTCAGAGATATAGTTATAAAAGTGAATACTATTTGTATTTATTAGATCGATGCTTGAATTGCCTACCTTAATAAAGTCTAATTGTCATTGAAACATTATTTCTTCCGTAGTGTGTTCACTTTGGATATATTTACAGCCATTTATCATCTTTCATTATCTATACTCCCTACAATCATTCGTATTTTCAGCGCTGTCTACTGTCAGAGAACAGCTGTTCAGTTCCGTGACTGTCGCTGGGGCATAGATCACTCTTTCATGTAGATGCGATACATCTACATTCTTTCAATGACCTTCAAAGGCCGACGGTGACATAAATTGGGAAGAACACCATAACGTGATAATAGTTATCTGTCCTGACGAATTCCTGTTTGTTTGAGTATTGGATGATGTTAGGTAATGAATTGTTTTACGAAACATTTTAGAATCCTTTGTTGATATTTTGACACGTCGAGGAAGGAAGTTACTTGGCAACTCCGCTGAGGCTTTAGATATCTTGGATATGTCAAAGAGTAGATGGTTTGATAACCGGGCTTAATAAAGAGGAAGAAGAGGTCTATTCTGATTTCCGATTTCCTGCGACTGTAAAAATTATTTGTGGGGAGGAGAAAGTAATGGGAATTTTGAGTTGAATATTGAATATTGATTTCTGCAATCATCCAGTTAATGGGATTATTCTTTCAACTGGATTAATGTTTTCCATAATTTGGCACGTTGATGATTTGATGGAGAGCTGATTATTTTTGGAAAACATACCCGAATAGGAGGATTATAACCTCACTTTCCAACCATATTTTTCTTTGGGTGAGCAGAATCTTCCGACTATATCCTTTGAGCCTTTGGCAAGTCTATTTATCTTGTAGGCGTAATTTTGATCATCGTGAAAATCAAGCCTAAGTTGTTGACCCTTTGACTAGGACTATGATATTTGGACATAACATCTGTAGAGGAGCCTGCTAACAGAATCTTTCCCGCAGTTAGTACCAGGCCTTCCTAGACAAAGGTATGAGGTCTATTCAAGTTGGTATCAGACAGTCAATGATTTAATTTCAGGGTTCTTTGTACTGGCACTAAGAGGGCATCCTGAAAAACTATTCTTTGTACTAGCCATAGTCATCCTGAGGAAACTCATCGGTTGTCTCAGTATACTTATCTTCATCCTAGAGCAATAGCCGTCCTGAGGGAACTCACTTTCTGGTGTCACTGCCCCGAAGGCTGACACTTACCTCGCAGCGTTACTACTGATATCCTTCCACCTGGTAGATTCCACCGTGTTGCCTGGCTGAAACCAATCCGATGTTGCACGCAAGTTAACCGGTTCAACCAATATTACCTATATACCTTTTGTTTGTTGACAATACTTACTCTGAAATTCTGTAAACGCTACAGCTAAGGTGCACCTAACTTAAGCGGCTTTATATTTAATATCCTACCCTAAAGGGGTATATTGTGTTGAGTAGGATAGCTGTAGGTAACTACCCCTGGATAGTTTGGGTTCTGGGCTATTCTTCAATTTATTTTAGATAATAATTTTTTATAATATTTCACCACTACGGTATCTCTGATAATTTCTAATGAGCCTTCAGCTAATTTGACTTCTACCTAATAAAATCCTTGTAACATGATATATTATATGAATTCAATCATAAAGCTGGTAATCATTTAAGAGTGTGGCAATTGCCTAAATTATTACTATTCGTGTTATATGGGAATTAGTAAAATTATCTGTACAGGGGGCTCAGTATTCATATGACTGGCGCCTGCATTTTTAATATCACAGGACATTTTGTTTTGTTCAATCCACTCCCCTCTTCACTGGAGCTTAGCCGCGAGCCTACCCTGTCACTCTAACAGCTTTTGGATACTTGTCAAAAGCGTAAGTTGTGATCTTGTCCACTACCCTACTGTAATTGTACGAGGGGTGGCAAACTTCGTGGGGCCAGTTTGCCACCCCTCGTACAATTACAGTAGGGTAGTGGACAAGATCACAACTTACGCTTTTGACAAGTATCCAAAAGCTGTTAGAGTGACAGGGTAGGCTCGCGGCTAAGCTCCAGTGAAGAGGGGAGTGGGTTGAACAAAACAAAATGTCCTGTGATATTAAAAATGCAGGCGCCAGTCATATGAATACTGAGCCCCCTGTACAGATAATTTTACTAATTCCCATATAACACGAATAGTAATAATTTAGGCAATTGCCACACTCTTAAATGATTACCAGCTTTATGATTGAATTCATATAATATATCATGTTACAAGGAATTTATTAGGTAGAAGTCAAATTAGCTGAAGGCTCATTAGAAATTATCAGAGATACCGTAGTGGTGAAATATTATAAAAAATTATTATCTAAAATAAATTGAAGAATAGCCCAGAACCCAAACTATCCAGGGGTAGTTACCCACAGCTATCCTACTCAACACAATATACCCCTTTAGGGTAGGATATTAAATATAAAGCCGCTTAAGTTAGGTGCACCTTACCTGTAGCGTTTACAGAATTTCAGAGTAAGTATTGTCAACAAACAAAAGGTATATAGGTAATATTGGTTGAACCGGTTAACTTGCGTGCAACATCGGATTGGTTTCAGCCAGGCAACACGGTGGAATCTACCAGGTGGAAGGATATCAGTAGTAACGGTGCGAGGTAAGTGTCAGCCTTCGGGACAGTGACACCAGAAAGTGAGTTCCCTCAGGACGGCTATTGCTCTAGGATGAAGATAAGTATACTGAGACAACCGATGAGTTTCCTCAGGATGACTATGGCTAGTACAAAGAATAGTTTTTCAGGATGCCCTCTTAGTGCCAGTACAAAGAACCCTGAAATTAAATCATTGACTGTCTGATACCAACTTGAATAGACCTCATACCTTTGTCTAGGAAGGCCTGGTACTAACTGCGGGAAAGATTCTGTTAGCAGGCTCCTCTACAGATGTTATGTCCAAATATCATAGTCCTAGTCAAAGGGTCAACAACTTAGGCTTGATTTTCACGTTGATCAAAATTACGCCTACAAGATAAATAGACTTGCCAAAGGCTCAAAGGATATAGTCGGAAGATTCTGCTTACCCAAAGAAAAATATGGTTGGAAAGTGAGGTTATAATCCCCCTATTCGGGTATGTTTTCCAAAAATAATCAGCTCTCCATCAAATCATCAACGTGCCAAATTATGGAAAACATTAATCCAGTTGAAAGAATAATCCCATTAACTGGATGATTGCAGAAATCAATATTCAATATTCAACTCAAAATTCCCATTACTTTCTCCTCCCCACAAATAATTTTTACAGTCGCAGGAAATCGGAAATCAGAATAGACCTCTTCTTCCTCTTTATTAAGCCCGGTTATCAAACCATCTACTCTTTGACATATCCAAGATATCTAAAGCCTCAGCGGAGTTGCCAAGTAACTTCCTTCCTCGACGTGTCAAAATATCAACAAAGGATTCTAAAATGTTTCGTAAAACAATTCATTACCTAACATCATCCAATACTCAAACAAACAGGAATTCGTCAGGACAGATAACTATTATCACGTTATGGTGTTCTTCCCAATTTATGTCACCGTCGGCCTTTGAAGGTCATTGAAAGAATGTAGATGTATCGCATCTACATGAAAGAGTGATCTATGCCCCAGCGACAGTCACGGAACTGAACAGCTGTTCTCTGACAGTAGACAGCGCTGAAAATACGAATGATTGTAGGGAGTATAGATAATGAAAGATGATAAATGGCTGTAAATATATCCAAAGTGAACACACTACGGAAGAAATAATGTTTCAATGACAATTAGACTTTATTAAGGTAGGCAATTCAAGCATCGATATAATAAATACAAATAGTATAAACTTTTATAACTAAAACTCTGAGTAGCTGATAGTGAAAAAATAATAATGTTACATGTACTCCCACAAAAATTTATATTTTTCATATGAAAAATTACGCAAATTAAGAGTTAGCTCCCTTATTACAAGAAATTATGATAAATTTTATATTATTCTCGTCGAAATTTACAGTCTGTACAGTACGATTTGCTCCCCGGTCCTATTCTGTAACGGTAATTTTTCAGTTCAATCAATATTTAATCCCGTTTGCTCATTTCACAATTTTTAGCACACACACAGACGCATTGAAATATATAAATCGGAGTAATAAATTCATTTGTCATTTAGACCGCTAGTTAACAATTTATTGCAAGATTTATTCAAGATATTCGAGAATTAATCGTGGCCTGCGGTATATAGCATTTGAGAAGCATTGGCTCATACGGCGCACGCATACAAACGTGCGGTACTCACCGATACATACAGACGCTTATGTACGACGCACGTTTAACCGACGCTCTTCAACGATGTTTGTGTACACATTTTTCCTTACCTCGCTCTTGACGTAGATGCGCCTTCATCAAAAACACATGTGACGCTCGACATGTCTGAAAACAAACTATAGACATTTTCAATATCAGACAAATTGTGATGAAACCATCTGCCTATTTTTTTTTAACGTAGCAGAAATGCCCCCCCTATGAAACTGTGACGTTTCTGACCGGTACTGCCCACCTAGTTGGGTTCAGATTCATCGAATCTAACGATTTTATATGGTTGTGGCCGTAAAACGATGCGACATGGTTTTGGTCGTGGGCTCTCGTACTATGTGGAATGGCTTCATACACAGAGATAGGCAGATAGGTACCGATTCATTGTTTATGTATTTTAATAACTCAAAAAAAAATTATTAACACAAAAACATAGGGTTATACCAACATCTGAATCTGTATTTGAAATCGAAAATGAATATTTTGAACTGTTGGTGTGAATACAATTCAAGATATAAAAGCTACCCAACACACCAAAATGTTTGAAATTTCATTTAATTTAGACATCCTGTTTCTTGGTAATATTATTTTCCAAAAAACAGGCATCATTTTTCCATTATCAGAATATGCTATGTAGTATACTCCAAAAAAAAAGAAAGTGGGTACGTGCATTTTCCTGTACCTATAGACTTTTTGGATTTGCTTCTTTGTGCCTTAAAAGAACCAAGTAAAGTGCTAATGTTTTTTTCACCACTGCTATTTCCATACTCAATTCTTTTGAAGTCATTTCTCATGCATCCTCTTTTAAGGTTTTTGTAAAATAGAACTTATTTTTTGGATTCCATAATACGGGGGTGTTTTACATATAAATCAATTAATTGTAAACACTGATCATTCGACCACTCCATTTTCCAGCTTCCAGCCACAACTACGTATGCTTCAATACAATAAACATTTTTCTCGAAGAACGAAACAAATACCTGTCCAAATTTGAGCGCGAACGCACACGTATGTTTCTTAGATGTGAGTCAAAAAACTGACACCTCATGACTCACAATAAGCGCCTCTCACGTCATTCGCGAGAGGTAACGCATGCGGCGAGAAGCCGTAAGGGTACGTCCATAACGGCGCACCGCACATAGTATCGTACCATAGTATCGCATCGACCTCGCACACAACATTGCCTTCGAGTGTTAATATTGACGCACCGCACCTAGCATTTCCACGCAGTTTATTTTCAACTCCTGACGAAGCAGCAGGGTAAACATGAGTTCTTCTTCATCTTCGTCAGATGAAGATGATATCGTGCTCAAGTCTAGTATACACAAGTGGCACTTTATTAAAAAGAAAAGAAAGAAAACAGTACATCCTGTAAATAAAAAACGAAGTCAGTTTGGTGAATACCATCATCTTTATGACGATCTAAGAAAAGACAAACAGCGTTGTTTTGAGTACATGCGAATGAATATAGATACATTCGACTATACTTTACTCAAAATTGGCGATAAAATACATATATCGTGGCAGAACTGTCATGCTCAGCCCATAATAACTGAAGAAAGACTGATGTTAACTTTGCGGTAAGTACAATTAACTTTATTAAAATAAGTAGTAAAAAACTTGACAATAATCACAAGTTCTCATACGTTTAGATGCCTGTTAAGTGATAGTGTGGCTCTCCAGAAAAGCTTTGTAGATGTACACCAGAAACACCTTGACTGCTACTCGTGCCTGGTTCTGCGTTACCAGCAGGAAAGTTTGGGAAAAAATTTGTTGACTTTGACGACTATCATGAACTATATTACCCGGGGTGACACTTTCACTTTGGGAACTTCCACCATAATGAGTAAATGGAGATCTTTGTTGAACATACTGTCTTGATGGTTGTTTAGGAATTTCATTGTCTACCAGCTGCAAAACTTCTATGCGGAATCTCATTTTTTGTTTTGGGTTCATTGCCCTGACGTGTGGAAGTATGCTCTTAAAAAATGCTTCGTCTTCGTCCACTTTTCGTCTCTTTTGCTTCTGTTTTCCTCTTTCCTTTTTAGGTATGCAATTTTTTCTTGTTCTGCCTTTAGTAATGCTTCCCCAACAGCATCGGTTGTTTTAGCTGTTTTCCGCATTTTTTGTTAATGAAGTACTGGAGCGGCTGAAGTTTTATGTTGTGGGGTTGATGAGCACGACGTTGGTGTAGGAGGCTCTGAATCCATTTCGCTTACAACCTCGTCCATGCTGTTCACTTCGCATGTCTCTTCAGTATCTTCACTATTGGATATATCAAAATTGCCAGTTGAATGTCGTGGCACACACTGGTTTTTTAAAAATAGAAGTGAGTCAAAATATTGCCAAGTAGGTTTTTCGTCGTCTTCGGTTTCAACCCCATCCCCTGAATGCTTTACTGGCATTTCTGTCAGTTTCTTTTTGAAAGTTTCCCTGAGTCATTTCCATTGTGCTTTGGCTAAGGTTGCTGAAAAAAATAAGGATTTTTGACTTATTACATCGAACAAAACATTTTTTTTGCAGATATTTTTCAACTGGCATATCATTCAGAAGTTTGGCATATTCATTTCGAATGAGGAAAATTACAGTAGCCAATATTGTTTTCGAGATTTCAGATTATGTTTGGGACTCATTATACAAAATCCATATGCCCATGCCATCTAAACAAGATTTTCGGCAAATATCGACGGATTTTTATGACATTTGGAATTTTCCTAACTGCGTCGGAGCACTAGATGGGAAACATATTCGTATGCGTTGTCCAAACAACTCTGGATCAATGTATTTTAATTATAAAGGGTATTTTTCCACCGTACTTCAAGCTCTCGTTGATGCAAACTACAAATTTATCAATATTGAAATTGGAGGCTACGGTCAACAAAGCGACGGTGGAACATTAAATTTGCCTGAAGATAGTCGTCTACCTAATTCGATTTTGATTATGTCTCACGTAATAATAGCCGATGAAGCACTGATGAGAAATTTACTAAAACCATATAGTAAACAAGAATTAAATGAAAAAAAGGAATATTTTAATAAACGCTTATCCCGTGCTAGACGAACAGTAGAATGTGCTTTTGGCATTCTGAGAGCAAAATGGCAGCTTCTAGATAAACCTATACTGACCAGTGCTTCACATGCAGATAAAATAATCAAGACAATTTATGTTTTACACAACATAATTATTGACAAGGAAGGAATGGAACATAATTTACGGGACATTCAATCTACTTTTCGAAATGAAAACATACAAGCAGCCGCAGGAAGACCAAACAATGTAGCAAAATATATCCGAGAAGCTTTTATTTTTGTTGTAATAATCCTATTTAGTCGAATCAGTAAAGCCTAACAATCAACAAAACTTCTTAATTTTCTGGACCACCCTGTATTTGTTTTACTTAACTCTCAATAGATACTAAATAAAAAAAACATACAGTGTTCCATTTAAAACAATGAAAGTTAATTTCGTCCGTAAAATTGAACCACCCTATAAAATTTCAACATGTTATCAAAATTTGTCTGGCTACAAACGTTTGCCCAACTCCTGTATATGGACATTAGATTAGAACAAATACATAGTGGTCCATCAGACTATGCATCACCCTGTATAAATATTTCAGAAACTTAAAATGTAGGTATCTGGATATGAATAATTTTGCAAATAAATACAAATATCATTATTACAGCAGTTGCTGAGAACTCAGTCAACTAATTTAAAAAATAATTCAAACCTTACCTGTTGTGTTACATTCACTTGCAACTTCTTTCCATAATTTTGTCAAAATTAAACTATTATGATGATGTTTGATGGTTTTGTCCCAAATTGCCTCTCGTATAAAGATACCGGTAATTAATTTTTCTTTATCCATGATGCTCTGTGCAAGGGGAAAATCGCAAAAATCGAAAAAAAAAAATTTCGAAAAAATAAAAAAAAAAATATTTCAAAAAAAAATTCAAAAAAAAAATTTTCAAAAAAAAAATTGAAAAAAAAATAAAAAAAAAATTTAAAAAAAAATTCACAAAAAAAAAATTCATAAAAAAATTTTCAAAAAAAAAATTGAAAAAAAAAATTGAAAAAAAATTTTCGTAAAAAAAAATTTAAAAAAAAAAATAAAAAAAAAAATTGAAAAAAAAAATTAAAAAAAAATTTCGTAAAAAAAAAATTCCAAAAAAAAATTCGAAAAAAAAATTACAATTTTAGTAAAAAAAAATTTAAAAAAAAAATCAAAAAAAAATTTTAAAAAAAATTCACAAAAAAAAATTTTCGAAAAAAAAAAAAAAAAAAATTTTCGATACGATACACTGGTACCAGGCTATGGTGCGAGAAGCTGTGCGGTGCGCCGTTGTGGCCACACGTATTTATTTACATAAGAACATTTGCTTGGCAATCGGATGCTAGGGTACGATACTATGTGCCGTGCGCCGTTATGGACGCCCACTAAGAGCACAGTTCAGATTTGCATACGTGTGTGTATGCGAGCTTCTCACCGAAATGAACATATGGAGCCATTTCTTATTTTTCTCAATGATAACTTGTTCACCTTTCAGATACCCAGACATTGTTTACGCGCCGTCGTATCCTCTCAAATACTGCATGTCAATACCCAATCTCTTCAATTCACTGATGATAGTTGATAGTAAAGTTTCTGCAGTCAAATATATTACTGGTACCAACGACAAAAAATCTTCGTGAATTGTTTGTGTCTTGCTATTGAAATATTTATCACCAATTGAAAGTTGTTCGATCCCTGATTTATCAGCCGTTTCTTCAGCCCTAATGGAAAATGCTTTGGGATCGTATAATTTACCTTGTGACATGCATCGACTTTGTCATTTTGTAGTCCAGGGCTGATGTATTTGTTTCTTTCTTCAGGTCCTTCTAACAAATTCTTGAAATCTGTAGGCGAATATAGCTCCATAGTTTCCTTTGTTCACGGTTTCTTCAGATAAGTTAATATTAATTTTTTCACTGCCACGATGTCCTCGCAAGGGTATCTCTTGTCTCCCACAGAGAATTACTGCTTCAATAATGGATATCAGCTTCTGTCAATTTTCTATTATTTGTTTGCGCTTTTCTTAATCAAGAAGAAGGTCCACTGACACTCGCTTCCCTTCCATAAAGTTAAGAACTTCTATGGACTATAAATGGCATTACGATGATAAATCCTGCATTCATGTTCACGAAAATCTTCTAAAGCAGATTTCCAGTTTTGATATGGCTTCCTCGATAATGAGCCTAGTTGCCGGTCGCCGATACCGACCTGATTTGGACCGAATAAAACGCAAAACTTGCAAAATTCTCCGTCAACTTTTGCTGAATAACCTAGCCAATCCATACTGAAACCTTCTTTTTTTATTGTTTTTAACATTGTACGGAAAATCAAACCTACTTTCCGGTGTCCAAATATTTTCCATAACAGTATAACATCGTCATTTGGTTCCTCCTAAGGATTCACGAAGTTTATGATATCATACTTGCGATATCTTTCGGTGTGTTCGTTTATTGTAGTTACAGAAGTGTATGCATAATAAATGAGATTGTGCTCAGTGGACTGTAGATTGAATAGTACTGGTATGAAATCAGAAACTGTGAAACTTGAGAAACTATATTTCAAAAAATTGTACAATAGACGCGTATCTTAGGATGGTCACATAGTAACTGACGCTGAAGGCAGAAAACATTGATGCCTCAGGCCGTCAGGAACGTATAAAAAACTCGAACAAGAAGTTTGAAATTTCAAACTCGCATTTTCTAAAGATGACGCTACATTAGAGGTGGTAGCTTCAACAGCGGCATCATGATCTGCATGAAATAAAATGTATCATATCATCTAATTATAGTGACAAATGAACATGTTTATCTTATCATTACCAATATTTTTTTTATTTTTTCTGGAAGAAGTCCAGATTACTACTTTGTTTTCTTTTTTCTGATATGGTGAAGAAAATAACTTCGCAACGAAATTTAATAAAACGATATTCCGGTGAAATAGAGTTTCATCACTGCTGATACCATTAATTATTAGGCCAAGCGGTGCCTTTGTCAGTATTTTATATTGGTTTACATTGGAACACATTAGGAACATTATATATTTTCTTACCTCTCATGTCTCAATTATCGGTAAACCATATCAGGAAGTTGCTGCAAGTTCTGCATACACACTAGTTTCAATTAATCTAGTTACTTTATTTATTATTATTATTATTATTATTTCGATACTTTTCTGAATTGCAATATCTTCAAATACTTATCAAATTGTCATTGATTATTATATGGCCGGAGGCCCAGGTAGAAGATAAAATTAAACTCAATAAAACAAAGAATTCGGCAAAAATCTTCTATTATGTCGAAAGAAAAAATTAGAATTTCGGAATACCCAAGAACTTTTCAATTTATAAGTTCTCAATCCAAACCCAATTAGAATCAGTGAATTGAATGAAATTTCGAAATATTTACATTATTAAACTATTCAAAAATGTTTTATCCTACTAAATTATTAAAAGAATTTTTCGGAACAGATCATTTACCAGAAAATATTACATTATTACCAAACAACTAACTCTCTCAAGATTTAAGACAAGACTGCGAGTAAAATATCTTTTCTTCTGTTTGCCTGGGTGTCGCAGTTCCAATTTCTATTCAGTCCTGGTTAGGAATAAATATAGGGGTTGTTCAAAAATTAAATAGCAAAGTGAATTTCTTTTCGTTTTCTTCTACAGTCTGCTTATTTTATAACTCCGATATTCCGACGTTAGTAGAAATAAAACATAATGGAAATTCTGCGCACTATGAAAAAAAAACTCTTTATTTCTACACAATCATTCTTATTTCTACTTACGAAATGTCATGTATCTTTCTGTAACACACAGTTATGGTTTGATTCAATTTTCTAGATGGATTTGGCTCAAACATGTCATGCATTTGGAAACACAACATCACCATGATCCAAAACAGTTACCAGGGTCATCACAAACGTACTCAAAATATTCTGTTTCCACGTTGTTAACTTCACTTATCGGAAATGAGATTTCTTCTAGTTTGATTTCGAGATTTTTTGGCTGAGTAATGTTGACCGTTTAGAAAAGCAACAGGATTATAATACATGCACAGTATGTCACCATACCGGGGTGATCAAAGAAATGCTCAAATAGCTATCCTATTCCGAAGTTATTTACTTCTTCTCCTTGTTCTTTCAAAAGCAACTTTAGAAAACCATATTATGTTTTAAAATTTTATCTTTATCATGTGAAAAAGCTTCAGCCAAACATATATTTTAAAAATACAAGGGCCCTACAAAAAGTAACTCCTCATATGTATCTTATACTTCAGACTATTTCAGGTAGCCCACTTTCTTCTTCAGCAACCTCACGAACAGTGTGACATCCTGAAAGCATTCCAATATATTGGTAGTTGAACATTTTATATTTTCCATACCATCTGCACATTCCCTGGCATCCAACCGTTATGTGCAGTAATATCCTGTTATTTCGTTTGCATCCATATCAAATCTCTCGAACTGATATTTATTATTGTTTTTATGCCTGGAAAATAATCTGACTCTAATAAAACCATTTTCATTATGTTTTGTGTTCATATCTAGTCTGGTATCGCCCACAAACTTTTTTTTCAAATTTTTGTTTTATGAGACAGGGTAAATTTTTGATTCTCAAAGCAAATGAATAGTTGGTCTGTTACGAATATACCCTCTTATAATTATTCTTGAAAAACATGAAGAAATGTAATTTTCAAATAATTCTTGAATACCTCACATTTTCGTGTTTTCCTAATGTGGTATCGGGCAGGTATCGGACAGGTGCTCTAAGTATTGATGACAAAAACATTTATTGATAAAAAAATCATTACACCTTAATTTTCGGTCTTGGCAAAACAAATGTCACATTCATAAAAGAGATAATTCCTCTCAAGATCAGCGCAGTTGTCATGGACCCACCCCTTACAAACTTTGCATTGTATCTAGTCTTCATCAAAACTTTCTCCACAAACAATGCAGCAAGTGGTGTCTTTCTTATTCTTTAATTGATCATCAAAATTCAAAAATGTTTTCACTTGTTCTAATTTTGAGCCCTCACTTGATTGGATTCGTTTTCCCCTTCTATCCTTATTTTGGCCTTCTCTTCTCTCAACCTCTTCTTAATTTCAGCTTGTTCCTTTTTCTCTTCTGCAAGACTTCGTTGTTCTTCTAATTGCTCTTTATGGGGCGTTGAAGTGAGAATCTCCCTTTTTTCTCTGCGAGCCTTTCTTGTAATCTTATTTTTGACTAGGAAGAGGAGATATTTCTTCTAAAACATTTTTCTGCGAGGTTGATCTTGCCAAAAATATTGGATTGACTTGAGGTCCTGATGGTAGGTGAGGATGAGTCAAAGATATCTCAGGGCTTTTGGTTTCGAGTTGAATTGTGATGATGAATGGGATTGTGAGGAACAAGGCCCAGATGAAGATGGCCCAGCTTTTGAAAAAGGTCCAGCTTCTGAATATATGCCAGCTTCTGGAGATAGGCCAGTTTCTGAAGATGGGCCAACTTCTAAAGATGGACCAGCTTCTGAAGATACAGATGGACCAGCGTCCGAAGATAGTTCAGCGTCTGAATATGATCCAATGTCAGCTTCAGTATCCTTAGTCTGTGAATCTTGTGATCGATTCATAAGTGATGCTGCAAAATCTAAATCACTGAAAACATTTCGGTTCAATGGACTGATTCCTGTACAAGAGAACCCTGACTGCGCCAATTCCATTCTGCAAATGCGAGAAAAGGCTATATTTACCAATCCATAAATGTCCTTGAGAGTTATTTTCATGTTTGGATACTTTCGCATCCACAGTGAGCAAGCTTCATTGTAAGTATCTTTAAAGGTCTTCATGATTTACCTATCTAGTGGCTGAAGCTTGTGTGAAGTATGTGGGGGCAGGCTTAGAATGTGGGTGTGATGGTTTTTGGCAAAACAAATAACACCAAGGTCCTTGTGACTGGAATGACCATCTACAATGAAAAGAACAGGTTTCTTTTCATTTGGATTGTCCCGTTCCACAAAATGGTGAAGTTATTTCAAAAAGCCATCCTTGGTTATCCAGCCACTCAGTTGTCCATCAAAAGTACTACCTGGTGGAGCATCCTTTTCCAGAAGCATTAATGCACAATAGGATAGTGTCATTTCTACCTCTTTCGTTAGTTTTCCAACTTGTTTTTTCCCTTCACATATATCACCTTCAGTTTATTTGTGTGAACAACTGAAACTCCAGTTTCATCCGCGTTAAAAATTTGAGAAGGTGTGAAAGAAAATTTGTTTACCAGTTCTGCAAGTGTATCAAAAAATATATCCACTTGTTCTGTATTAAAGCCTACTGCTCTCTTCAGATTTGTAGATTCCGCGGTCCTTTGTCTTAGATCCTCATATTTTTTCATAAAATTGTAATAAAAGTCTTTTCTTGCCATTTCTTCAGTTTTATTGAAACGGTGTTTGATTTTCAATTTTTCTGCAAATTGGTTAGCAAGTTTCAAAAATTCTGATCGGCTGAATGGAATCAGTTGGCTCTCCAACTTCTTCACATGTTCATATAACATGTTTTCCTGTTCATCATAAAAAGTTCTATGATATGTACATTTGTTGTATGTGCTCGGTTGAATTATTACTCCTTCTTTTCGCCGGATACTTCTTAATCTGTCAGCTAGAGAACTTTTCGGAACTGAATATCTCTGAATAGCGTCTTTGATAGATATGTCTCTTGTTAAGACTTTTCAAAACTCGACAATTGCCTTGAAACGACGCAGCGTTCTCTTGTAATACATCGGGAGTTCTGGTTTCTTGTTTAGATGTATACGACATCTGACTGACAAGTGCTACCTCTCGTGGCAAGTATTCGAAATACCAATTGTCCGATACCACCCGCTGTTCGATACTACCCGATTTTCCCCTATGCAGTGTCTTACATCCTGCCCCATATTATCCTGTATATATGATAGAGACTGTCGCAACTGGAAAACTACAAAAGTTAGATGTATAAGGGCTTCTAATTCAAGTCTGGGAAAATTAATCTTATACCCAATTGGGTCTGGCCAAATTCCGCGACGTCTGATCAAATGTTTTTGTTCTATCTGGTTTTTAACGCCTTTGGATGCATCTCGTTAGGGTAAATGCAAATCGCAGCTGTGATACTAACGTGGCTTATAGCTTTTTTACCAATTTAAAAAAACTCGCATTTCTGGTCGCGATGTCGGACAGTGATGACGATTATTTATGTTCGTCCGCTACAAAGTGGTATGTTCTGCGGCATCTACCCGACAAGAGGGAATACCATACTCACACAATTGTTCAAAAACGTTTTGAAATGGGAGAGTATCGCCACTTATATCAGGAGTTGAAGGGATACCTTGATCGGTTTTATCAATATTTGAGAAAGGAACCATCTACTTTCCAATACATTTTAAGTAAAATTGAAGACAAAGTGGACAAGCGATGGTAAAATTGCCATAAATTACCAATAAGTGCAGAAGAAAATTCAGTTGTTACGCTCAGGTAAGTAACAAAACTTTATTTGCTATTCAAATTATTATATAATAAATATTGAGAGATAAAATAACTCACAAAACGTTGAAAAAATAATTTACATTCTAAACAAATGTTTCCCTTGGTGAAAAATATTGCAACCATAAAATTCGGAGTCATGTCGTTCCAAATTATGAAATTGTGGCAAACTGTTTTCTTGCTCATGCATTTGCTGTTAGTACTGCTCGTGGTACTGATATGATGTAGAATGCTGTGAGAATGATGTCTTGGAAACTTGTGATGAACGCGCGGAAGCTTGTGATGATGTATTATTATTGGAATAACATATAACAAGCTGGTGAACCTCTGATCTGAATTTCAGTTTTGTAAGCAGATCCATTTTTTGTATATGAAAAAATGCATTACTATTTTCGAGTTTCATCCTTTTTTCTTGTAACAATTTGAGTTTGTCTCGTTCTGTGTTCATTAAAGTTTCTCATATTAAATCCCCTCATTTTCGACTTGGAATGATTACCCTTGGTTCTATGGAGAGCTTTCTATTATCGTTGTTTTAAACGAGTCAGCAAAATTGTCGTCTCTTTTTCTAAATGATTCGAAATTTTCTGCGTCCTGACAATCTTGATTTCAAGTGAAATTGTCAAGCTGTGTGCATGCTTCATTATACTTGAAGGACGAAAATTTGTATTTCATACAAAATATTTTTATTTTAAAAATTGTAGCAAAGCGCTTTCGACTGTTAAGTCATCTGACGAGTACGCACAGATGATGACTTAACAGTCGAAAGCGCTTTGCTACAATTTGTGGGAACCTCGAAAATTAGAGACTACCAAGTAAAATCCGTAAATAACGATGGCATTAACGATGAATTGTATTCGTTTTGGAAGTTTTGCGACTCCAACGGTCTAACTGAAACACAAAACCAATTGGAAAACTTGATGCTTTCTACCAAAGAAAATTTGAATAACATACCTTTTGAAATAAATGGCGTGTTATATGAAGACCTCACTGTTGCCGATGAAGAAACCGGACCAATCCAAATTGAGTATATTGTCTCGAACGATCCTGATATAAAAATAGAATGTCAAGGAATATTTGAGAGTATTATAGAAACTGTGTTTGAAATTGTTGATAAAGCCAAAGAAACGACAAAAATTAACATACTTTCCAATGTGTTTTGGTAGTCTCTAATTTTCGAGGTTCCCACAAACTTTTCTAGAACTCTAAGGCTTGTTCTGAAATCATCAGTCGTCACTTGAAGATCAGTTGATTCGCTTGAAAAAATGTCTTTGCGTCTCCAAGATATACATTTTGTGTAATCTACTGCTGGATTTACAGGCTGAAGTCCACAAACACCAAATCCATTTACAATAGTTTCTGGTTTTGCAGATCTATCAAACGCCTCTTTAAACAAAGAGCAAAAATTGTGCCTTTTAATGGTGCATCCTGTGTTTTGCTTGTGTCTTCTGACGACAGACCTCCATTCAGTTTTTAGAGGACGGAAAATGCTGACATCACACGGCTGAAGAATGTGTGTTGAATTTGGTATAAACAATACAATTTTATTTGTTTCTCTGTGCAAAATTCGTACAGCTCCATATTGTAGTGCGACTTGTGTCCGTCAATAAACATAATCACTGGAAATCTTACATTATTGTTCGAAAGCCATGGATAAAAAACATTAGCCATGTACTCGTAAAATGTTGATGCTGTCATCCATCCTGAGTCAGATCTTCCAATTGCTTTGCTTTCTGGTACTGACAAAGCAAGTTCTTTCGGAATTCTTTTATAAGGAAATAATAATAATAATAATAATAATAATAAATATTTTATTCCTTAAAATGATCATTTCACAATGACATAGGAATCGTCAGATTGAACATGAAACACATAAATGTATAAATACACAATACATAAATTACTAATATAGACACAATACATGATAGACAGTAGATCTACGCGGGAGTGAATGAGTACTCAAAATATCCGTCGATGGAATAAAAACAACGCTCCAGAAGATATTCTTTGACCTTTCTTTTGAAGGTAGAAATTAAACGTATACTCTTTATATCTGGAGGCAGGCAGTTGAATAACTTCGAACCAATTAAAGTGGGTGACTTTTGAAACAACGTTGTGCGGTGTTGTTGTAATTTAATAAGATTTCCATTTCTTGTTGGATAGTTGTGGCACTTGGAGTTAGTTTCAAACTCAGACTCGCGCTTTTTTACATAAAGCAAACAACTGTATATGTAAATAGATGGTAATGGTAAAATGTTTTTTCCTTTGAAAACAGGTCTACATGAATAGGTGTGACGAAGACCGTATAACATACGTATTATTCGCTTCTGAGCTATAAAAGCGCGAGTTATGTTATTTCCATTGCCCCACAGAAGTATATTGTAGGAGAGAACAGAATTTACCATTGCGTGGTAAACATCTAATAGATTTTTCTCGTCCAACACTTTCTTAAGTTGTAAGAGAGCATAAAAACTGCTGCTGATTCTCTTACAAACGTAATTGACGTGAAATTTCCAACTCAAATCAGAGTCAATGTAGATTCCTAAAAATTTCGTAGTTACTGATGGATGTATTGCCACCTCATTAATTTCAACATGTATGTCTTGTTCAATGTGTTTTTTTCCAAAAAATTGAACCAGCACCGTTTTATCTGCATTCAGAATTAGTCTGTTAGAGCGACACCATACTGAGAAGTTCCTACCTATCATATTGAGTTTGTCTTGCAGTTCAACGAGACTATCAGCTTCTGCTGAAATAGAGGTATCATCAGCAAAAAGAGATAATGATGTTGTTCCTATATGTTGTGGTAGGTCATTTATATAAATCAAGAATAGCAAAGGTCCCAAGACTGAGCCCTGTGGAACCCCAACGTCCACATTGAATAGATCTGAGTCCGTATCATCCCATTTCACATATATTTTCCTGAACTTCATATAGGATATAATCCATGCAAGGAATTTCCCCCTAATACCCACTGCATATAATTTGTCGGCAAGTATATCAACATTTATAGAGTCGAATGCCTTGGAGAAGTCGAAAAAAAGTGCAGCTACAAATTTTCCCCTGTCGATTCCATTATAAATAGTATCTATAAAAGTTGCAGTCGCACCTTCAGTCGACCTACCTGGACAAAACCCGTTTTGATGTTTACTGATTACATTATACTTGAGCCAAAAATTTAATAATTTATCATGAACACATTTTTCTATTATTTTACTTATTACACTGGGAATGGTCACTGGTCTATAGTTATCAATCAAGAGTGAATCATTTTTCTTGAATAATGGAATGATTTTTCCTATTTTTAGTAGATCTGGAAAAGTTTCCTCCTCGACAGATTTGTTAATTATGTATGCCAGCGGTTCAGAAATATACTCAGATATTGATTTGATTATGCTTGTAGAAAGACAATCCATTCCTGTAGAATTTTTGTTTTTTAGTTCACTAATAACATTGAAAACCTCGGCGGCTGTGACAGGGTTAAAGTGAAAACTATGCAAGTATCTAGTTGAGTCGGTGGTGTTTGATAAAATTTCATTTTTAAAATGATGTTCTAAATTATTTGGAACTGTTGATGCATAATATTGCGCAAAACTATCGGCAATGATCAATTTATTATCAACAAGTTTGTTTTCAATATATAATTCTTGTGGGTATTCAATTTTTGGTTTTTTTCCCGTTAATTTATTTACCGTTCTCCATACTTGTTTTTGTCTACTTTGTACACTATCTGATTCGTTTATTTTATTTTGATAATATGTTCGTTTACACGCTTTTATGTTTTTCCTATGTTGTTTTTTAATTGTGCGATATGAATCTAGCACATTTTGATCGTTAGAATGTTTTATTAACCAATAAAATTCCTTCAATTGCCTACCTTCAGCCTTGAGTTTTTCTGTTATCCATTCACTCCTGGTAGTTCCTGTACAATTTTTTGTTTTAACCAAGGGACATGTAAAATCTAAAGCATACAGTAACAAATTGAAAAAAAGTTTATACACGTCATTTATTCTCAAGTCACTTTTATAGACAGATTGGAAGTTCTCATTGACTAGAAATTTTCTCAGATTCATCAAATTGTCCTTGCAAGTATTATGTTTCATTACGTTTTTTACGTAGGAATTATTTTTTTGATAATCAACAATATTATTTAATTGAAATATCAAACCATAGTGATCGGCAATGTTGAATTCTTCAATTTTTTCATTAAATAATGTCATATCTATATTGGAAGCAAAATAATCAATTTGAGAAGTTAGTATTGCCATTTTTGTTTGTAGATATTCTGGTAGGTTTATCATTTTTGAAATGGAGTTGAAAGCTATCAAGCAAATCCATAAATAGATCTTTATCTTTTTCTTTTTTCGCGCAATTTGTCCAATTTAGGTTATCTATATTCATATCACCACATATGATGATGTTTTTGAAACGTCTAGAGAAATGACTCAAAATTTGTGTTAGTCTGTTTATGAAAATATCAATGGATCCCCCAGGGGGTCTATATATGTTAATAATAGAGTAATTTTCATTTTCGATAGAGAAACTAATACCACAATGTTCAATATTCATTTCATCCTCTTTACGCCTAACACATTTCAAGTCTTTATAGTCAATATTTTTCTTCACATAAATCATGACCCCACCGTGGATATGTTTTCGTCTATTGAAAAAACTGGCAATATTATAATTTTCCAATACCATTGAATCAATGCTGCTGTCAGAGCACCACGTCTCAGACAAGCACAAGATGTTTATAGTTTCAGTTTCAGTAATGAGCTGATTTCATGCACGTTCTCACGCCCGTTTCATCTGCATTAAACACTCTCGAAGGATCTTCCATCGTATCCAAGATGTTTTCATTCTGCAGAAAAGCCCGAAGATCAGAAAACCATGCTCGAATGGATTCTTCTGTTACAGAGGCCCGGGATTTAGAAATAATTTCAGTATTTTTTCTTGCAATTTCAGGATGTCTCCCCAAAAATAATTTCTGCCACTTGTCGCCCGGTCTGCTATCTGTGAACGGGTTAGCCCGACCAATATCCTGCAATATTTTTTTCACGGCATCTTTGACTTCGTCTGGATGCATTGGAAAACCCAATTTTGCCTTGGATAAAATCCAGTCTTCTACTCGTTTTTCCTCGGTTGAAGTTAGAAAGGGAGAAGGGCCCATTTTTCTTATATTTGGAACTTTATTCGTTAGTTTGTTGTGGAGAGTAGATTTGGGTTTTCTATACTGCTCAGAAGCCTTATTCAAAGAAATGTTTCCGCTTTTAACGTCTGTGATAGCGTTGTTCAGTGTTTCCTCCGAATATCGGAATCGCTGGTAGTTTTTTTATCCATCTGAAATGAAAAGTTCTTATGATTTCTTGAGCAATACAAAAAACACAGTGTCTACTAAATAATGAACACCAATTAATGAACTAAGGAAAAGTTGCTGTTCATTTGCTGGCACTCTCACCCTGTAAATAAACATTACAAAAAGTCCCGTTCACTAACTGGTTTCAGGATTATTTGATAGAAATCTTTGAAGAATTATTAGAGCACTTTATTTCACCTATTATTAGGTATATTTTCGCTTATTTTCATATTACTGCGTAAATCACCAGTAAATGAACGGCTGTTCATTTACTGGATGAATTCGTTATTTTGAAACTAGTCAATGAACACGAAAATTTAACGGTGAGCACATGAAAAAAATAAACTCTCTATACAGTAATATAATCATTCGATTGTTTATTTTACTGTCCAAATGTTAGATTTAATAATTTGTAATGATTGTGATTATTAAATACAACTTTTTAATGCTATGTTTTGCACTTACCTTATCGAAAATGGCGCACACTCCGCACACTTGCTGCGATCTGACAGTGACGATGTTATTAGCACTCACTGATTGAGGTTAGAATTTTGCCAATGTATGAACGAAATGGTCCACAGTGTTGCCATATATTAACGGTTTCTTCCACTTCTGATAATTGAAATAACCTTAATATGGATAAAAATAGGTAAATTGTTCATTTACTGGATGGCGTTCATTCTCTGGCTTGTTGACCCTACTTGGCATCTGAAACTTTGTGAATTCAGTGAACTGACACTCTTTTGAAAAACAATAAAGTCAATAACAATAGACAAGATTTATTGATAATAACTATAATTAATATCTACCTGTGTTAGAATCTTACAACAAAAACAATTCTGAAATATTGCAAGTTATGTTTAAAGTTAGACCAACTTTTTCTTCCTTTAATGGGAATGTCGACCAGTGAATTCAGTAGACTGTAGTAAGATGACCGGTAACGGAATCGTAGTAAAATTGCACGATTGAATTTAGAATTTGTATATTTTTATTATTCCTGGCGAAAAACTTATTAGATATAAGGTATATGTCGCAGAAATCAGGTATATTAAGGTTTTGAATACTTGGTATTCACAAAAGTGTTCACATTTTCATATTTATTACAACTGGTTTATAAAACAAAAACAAATTTGAGTTTGAATCTAGTATATTTATTTTCTACAAAGATTTCAATTTCTATCACTATAAAGTTATCACTTAAAGTTATCAAACGTCCTTTTCCAAGAACTCCACTTGAAATTGGGAGATCTGCATGTTTGGTGCACCGACTGAGCTGAGTAGCTGAAAAAGAAAGAAAAGGTAAGATCTGAAAGAGTGTAAGTATTTGGCCTTGGCAATCTGAAATTTGAAATAGTAATAACTTCAAACTATAACACTCTATATATCATAGCATTATATATAATTTTTAAGTGTGAATTATTGGAAGATTTTTATTTCCTCCCTTTTTATCAGTCATGATGAATTTACACATATTAAATGCCAACACCATAGAACACAACGTCTAAATAGTATATTTTGAGTACGATTGTGATTACTAAAGAAACTAAAGATTTTCTTATAATTTCCCATTCATCCTCTTTTTCATTCAGTGATTTATTGACCTTGTTCAAACGTCTTCCTTAGCCTTGTGTAAGCTATTTTTTCTTTTATTCCTTATTATGTTTGGTGTCACTGGTATCACTTCCTGAGCAGTATTGCCAATGTGAAATGTCTAAATTATTACCTTCCAGCTGCTGAAACATTTTCGCGCCCTCATTTTAAATTCCTCACAAAATCCTCACGTTGATGAAATTAATTTAAAAAAAAACATATTTTTCATTTTATTACTGATAAAAACGTACAAAATACACTTTAAGAAATAAAACACGGTTTTTGTGCATTTTTTATTGTTGTAATAGGTAAACAGTACCTACCTATAAAAAGAAAACAAGAAACACTTCAATTCTAAAATAAGTAAATTCATAACATAATTTAAAAAACCTGTGATAGAGAAAATAAACAAATAATTCGTGCAATATCACAAAAATAACATTGCTAAAAGCAATAAATAAAAAATAACTGACAATAACTTATTAGTTATTATTTCCAAACAGCCATATTGATCATTTCATCAGTAGGTTTGAATTTTACACTCCTTCTTTTCTCACAGCCTCCTGTGTATGTATAAGTGTTCTAAGAGTTTAATTTTTTAGTCTGTTCCTGTTATCAGTTTTTATATTACTAAAAACTCTCTCTACACAGGCATTTCAAAATGGCCGTACTAATAAAAAATTCAAAACTATTTTCAAATTTGAGAATAAATTATTACCTGCAGCATATTTTAATTTAAAAAGAGTGGTCCAATACTTGTAGCAAATCTCCCATCTATATCGCCTATACTAATACAGGCATAGGTAACGATCCCAGCACAAGCGACCTTAGATGGTGAAGGACACGGTGCGGATCCAGGTTGGGAGATGTAAACCTAATCAATCTGAATGTACTTTTATTAAGGAGGATAAGGGCCGAGAGAAGATCGTCCTTGGGGTTCGGTTGACATTAGTAGAATCGTTTTGACAGATGAGATACGAAAAGAAATACGCAAGTAACTATTCTATAACTTTATTGATACAATAATTCACATTAGTCGACTATTCTCAGATTAGGCTGATCTTAGGTGTTCCCCCGTGTGAGTTGAGACATGTTTTGGCTTTGAGATTGAGAGAACATTGCAAAGTAGTTCTTGTAGATTACTTTGCCAAGAATCTAACAGATACAATTCAATGGTCGTAGGGGGCAGTAGTTGTTTTCTGTTGAAGACTTGCCGACGATTATACTCATTGTATAGGTTAAATGCAAAGTCTGGATTGCATAATACATTTTTATTATTAATTTAATGGGCTTCTGCCAAGTAGTGTCATCAAATATTTTCTTCTGAATTTATTTTGCTTCAGACGAAGTCGACACCATAGGCGGAATGCTCTTCGAATCTTGGGCTCAAGATATTTTTCGATTGCGTTGGGTGAGCTACCCTGCGCTGATGATTGGCAAGGAACCATGACATGTTTTGGCGTTGAGATTCGGAGAACATTGCAAAGTAGTTCTTGTAGAATACTTTGCGAATAATCTAACGGATATAATTCAATGGTCGTAGGGGGCAGTAATTGTTTTCTGTTGGAGACTTGCCGACGATTATACCTATTGTATAGGTTAAATGCAGAAGTCTGGATTGAATAATCCATTTTTATTATTAATTTAATGGGCTTCTGCCAAGTAGTGTCATCAAATATTTTCTTATGAATTTATTTGGCTTCAGATGAAGTCGACACCATAGTCGGAGTGCTCTTCGAATTTTGGGGTCAAGATATTTTTCGATTGCGTTGGGTGAGCTACCCTGCGCTGATGATTGGCAAGGAACCATGAAACCGGTCCGTAGGTTTTCCCCCGTGTGGGTTCAGACATGTTTTGGCGTTGAGATTCGGAGAACATTGCGAAGTAGTTCTTGTAGAATACTTTGCCAATAATCTAACGGATATAATTCAATGGTCGTAGGGGACAGTAATTGTTTTCTGTTGGAGACTTGCCGACGATTATACCTATTGTATAGGTTAAATGCAGAAGTCTGGATTGAATAATCCATTTTTATTATTAATTTAATGGCCTTCTGCCAAGTAGTGTCATCAAATATTTTCTTCTGAATTTATTTGGCTTCAGATGAAGTCGACACCATAGTTGGAGTGCTCTTCGAATTTTGGGGTCAAGATATTTTTCGATTGAATTGGGTGAGCTACCCTGCGCTGATGATTGGCAAGGAACCATGAAACCGGTCCGTAAGTGTTCCACCGTGTGGGTTCAGACATGTTTTGGCGTTGAGATTCGGATAACATTGCAAAGTAGTTCTTGTAGAATACTTTGACAAGAATCTAACAGATCTAATTCAATGGTCGTAGGGGCAGTAGCTGTTTTCTGTTGGAGACTTGCCGACGATTATACCTATTGTATAGGTTAAATGCAGAAGTCTGGATTGCATAATCCATTTTTATTATTAATTCAATGGGCTTCTGCCAAGTAGTGTCATCAAATATTTTCTTCTGAATTTATTGGCTTCAGACGAAGACGACACCATAGTCGGAGTGCTCTTCGAATTTTGGGGTCAAGATATTTTTCGATTGCGTTGGGTGAGCTACCCCGCGCTGATGATTGGCAAGGAACCATGAAACCGGTACGTAGGTGTTCCCCCGTGTGGGTTGAGACATGTTTTGGTGTTGAGATTGGGAGAACATTGCAAAGTAGTTCTTATAGAATACTTTGCCAAGAAGAAGGTTGTTGATCCTGATCATCATTTGGGTCAACAACAACTTTTTCCTGAAGTCTGGAGGGGCGCAATGGATCTCTTGGAGGAGGATTTCTAGCATTGGACCCGGCTGTTAGAGTCAATTCTCCATCTTCTTTCGCGGCAAACAAGAGATCAACTTCCTGCAAAGTTTCAGCGAGCTGCTTCCCTCTATATTCCCCAAGGTCTTCAGTAGGAGTACTTAGCCCTGACATTTTTCAATGCGTATTTAAGATTTGGAGTGAGATATGAATACTATAATTCAATGGTCGTAGGGGGCAGTAGTTGTTTTCTGTTGGATACTTGCCGACGATTATACCCATTGTATAGGTTGAATACAGAAGTCTGTATTGCATAATCCATTTTTATTATTAATTTATTGGGCTTCTGCCATGTAGTATTATCAAATATTTTCTTCTGAAATTAAAAACCATACAGATATCATAATTTTCACTAAGAATCATTATTTGCTATAGCGGAAAAATATATAAACATTTTGAATCTAACTGGTGAAACCTGGGTATTTGGGTTAATCCTGTTTAACAAATATACCTATCAAAAATATCTACACTATCCCGATCCTGCTAACACACACAAGAATATCATGTTCATAAAAAATAATAAAACAATGAATGGGCACTAGTAATTCAGATTTGAAAACATATTTCATTTAATATCAAACCTATGGGAAATATGAGCATAGCGACGTTACTGGATTGCGTCGCTATATAAGCAAACTCAACAAATATATAAAATATCATGCACAATAAACTTATGGAAATACACCATGCTAAATTAGAATTCATATTAGTGTACTAGATCAAATACCAAAAATACGTAAAAGGTGGTTCAGTTACAACTAGAATGCAACCATAAAATAAAATGCTAAATTGCAAAATCAAACAAGGATCAAATACAACTAAATCCAGATAACATCATATAACCTAATTATTGATAACTTCAATGATTCATGCACTGAGGAAAAATTTTACTAACCCCAGCTAGAAATCGAATTACCCCAGCAAGAAACTCTTATAGCATAGGGGATAAGCGAGTTCTCACCTGTGGTTATAAAGTCGACTTTGCTGATTACAACTCTCTTGGGATTATTAGATATTGCCGAATAACTTATAGTCTCAAACTTTGCTACCGCTAGGGAGTGCATCTACCTATGGCTATTAGACAACGTTTCTGAAGTAGATGTTAAACTTTGCTACCGCAAGTGAGTACACCTACTTATGACTATGATGCATCGTTGCAGTAGTAGGTATCTGACTTTGCTACTGCTAGTGAGTGCACCTACTTATGACTACAAGACATGCTTACAGTTGTAGGTATCTGACTTTGCTACTGCTAGTGAGTGCATCTACTTATAACTATAGTTGTAGGTATGTTACTTTGCTATTGCTAGTGAGTTCATCTACCTATGACTATCAGTAATAGTTACAGTTGTAGGTTTCCAACTTTGCTACCGCTAACGAGTGCGCTTACCTGAGAATATTAGGCAGTGCCACAGTCGCAGGAGGAATATTTTGCTAATGTAGGTGTGGAGCATACCAATGGTTGCAATATTTTTTGATGCATTTAAAAAATTAAGTTCATTAATTTCAACCACTTTTGTAGAATTCATGAAGAACAACAGTTTTTTATAATTATTTTCTGTTGTGAATCCTTGAATCAATCCTTTGCGATAAAAATCACCAAAAAATTTAGCACCTGATAGGATCACAGTGGCTAGTGCCGCGAGATATATTTCTGTAACCATATATAGAGTTTTTCATGAAAAAACATTGAAAAAAATTATGTTTCTTTATGAGTTCTAAAAGTGGTTGAGAAGATTTGGGGAAATCAGGTCCTTCTGAATAACTTTTCGCTGAATCGAGGATTGGAGAATTTGTAGAAGGATATAAATAAAGAATCAGATCAAATGAAACAATTTTTATTCACTGGACGGAACACAATAGGTATAATAATGAGATCATGAAAAGAACATAAAGTTTCTTGTTTGAAAATTAAACAACTATGAAAAATTAAAAATATTAATGTGCAACTTTTACACACAACAAATATATGCATGAAAATTTAAAAAAAAACAACAATTAAATATTTCATTGGCACTACTTTGACTCACATACCTTTTATTTATCAATACACACATATCTAGAATATTCCTGACACACAGACTTCAGAATATCTTTAAATTAAGGTTGATTATTTTTTTTTTCTAAAATCAGTTCAAAATAAACAATTTTAATTCACTAGACGGAATACAAAAGGTATTAATACTGAGATCATGAAAGGACATAGAGTTTCTTGTATAAAAATGGAACAATCTACCATGAAAATTCAAAATATTAAAGTGTAACTTTTACACACAACAAATACATGAGTATTGAACATTTCTTTGGCACACACGCAATCAGTTTATTTCAGTATTCCACATATCTCAAATATTCCTGACAGAGACTTTAGAATATATTCCGATCGCTAAATTAAGGTTGATTATTTTTTCTAAAATCAGTTTTAGGTCACTAGACAGAACACGATGGGTAAAATAATGAGATCATGAATACGCCAATCAATAAGAGCAAAAAATTTGTGATTTTTTAACAAAAATACTAGTAGAAAAATGACTATGAAATCACATGAAAGACAGTTATATTCTGACTCGCAACTGTCATTTATTAATTTGTTACAAACATTTAAATACAAAAAACGTGTTTTTTAGTATTTTGCTTATAAAATGAAAACTTATACAGTAATCTGGTTCCTTGAATGACAAACATTGTAGAGAAATAATATATGAACAAACTGAGATTTTGCATGACCCGGTCAGATCATTAGTAACGGAGAAAAACTGGAAAAACCGGAAAATTTTGCGATTTAAAAAAAAATCATAACGCCTCCATTGTTTAGGTTGTAGGGTTGGCTCTTTTCATGAAAGTAGTAAATTAAGTGTACCATATATGTGTGTACAAAACAGGCTCTATTGGATCATCAATTTTGGAACAATTGCGATTTAATTTTTTTTTGCATTATTTTGCGGCGTGCCTGGATGCTCTAGTGATAGTCCGGTTTCAATGTCTCAAACAGATTTTGAAAATAGAAGTATGGTACCACAAAATGTATATTCTCATTTTGCGCTACAATGCTGCGAAATAGGTAAAACCTGCTTGCAAAGATCAATGAAAACGGCTGAGCCCGCTTAAGCGGTCGTTAGTAGGAGAGAGGGAGAGGGAAATATTTTAATAAAGGGGTTTAGTCATAATACGCTTCCCTTCATCTCCCGATCTCGACTGATTACGCGGGCTCAGCCGTTTTCAATCATGTTTGAGAGCATTTTTTACCAACTTCGCGGCATTGTAGCGGGAAGCGATAATATACATTTAGTAGTGCTATATACTTCTACTTTCGAAATCTGTTCGAGAAATTGAAATCGAACTATCACTACAGCATGCAGGCAGGCTGCAAGATGGTGCAAAAAAATATTCAAATTGCAATTGTGCCACAACTAATTGTCCGACAGTGCCTGTTTTGTCATCAAATAAAGTACACATAAAAAGGGGCAATCTCTACAACTTGAGTTTTTCTTCGTTGCTAAATGATCCGATCAGGTTGCCTAAAATCTAATTTTGTTCGTATTTTAATCCTCTACAATTCTTTCAATAAGAACAACCATATTGCTGTATTCGTTTTCATTCTATAAGCAAAACACTAATAGAAAACACGTTTTTTTATATTTAAAAGCTTATAACAAATTAATAAATGACAGTTGTGAGTCCAAAACATAACAGAATATACTACAGACGGTCTTTTATGTGACGGCACAGACGGTTTTCTACTAGTATTTTTGTTACCTACGAAAAAGCTCTCTATTGATTGGCCTAGAAAGGAACATAGGTACAATTTCTTGTAAACAAATGGAACAATCTACCATGAAAAATTCAAAATATCAAATTGTAACTTTTACACCCAAAAAATACATACATGGTATTAAATATTGCCTTGGCACTACTTCAACTCACATACCGAATCAACTTTAGACTACAAGTCCATCATATATTTTGAAGAGGTCAGAAGTGACCCAGCATGAATTATATTCAGAACGATGCTGCTATATGAAACAACTTTCGGCACTATGCCGTCAATTTTGGGCGGTACAGGTGACAATTATATACTGTCCTTCAAAGAGTTAGCATCATATGAAAAATCTCCAATATAATAAATCCTTGAGGATACATCAACTTTGCATAAAACACAACACATATTTGAAACGATTTTCTCATTTCCTTAATGAAAAACATATTCTCATCCAATATTCAGTAATCAATAGACTTTCAGATGTGTAAAATCAGAATAGAAATAACTATTCTCTTTGAATTTTTTTGAAATTCAATCAGATAGCCCACTTTAAGCGATTATTTTGAAAAAAAATTATTTTTGACAGATATCGAAAGTCAGCTGATCCCGTCATCTTGTTTAAAGCACGAATTAACGCCCTACTCGAATTTCAAAATAAATTAATAATAAAAGTTTTTTCCATATGATGCCAACTCTGAGGACACTGCATAGTCGACACCTGAACCGTCTAAAATTAACGGCAATGCCGAAAGTTAATGTTTCATATAGTAGCATCGTTCCGAATATAACTTCAAGCTGGGTCCTTTGACCCCATGAAATGTACGATGGGCTTGTAGTCTATTTATTTATCAATATTCAATACATCTCAAATATTCCTAATATACAGAGTACAGAATATTTTCCAATGCTTAAATTACTAGAAACTGTAATGAACTTTTTACCATTTCTTAACACTGGTAAATATGTATCTAAAGGGTAAACATCTTCGAGTAATATACATTTCGAAATTTCGGTCTGGATAACTTCATACGCAAAAAAATGTTCATGAAAATTCAGAGTTTCCAACTCAGCATAAATGAAACAAATTTTTTTGTGTTCATTAACAAATATA
The DNA here is from genome assembly GCA_944452925.2 of Chrysolina oricalcia. Lineage (NCBI taxonomy): Eukaryota > Metazoa > Arthropoda > Insecta > Coleoptera > Chrysomelidae > Chrysolina > Chrysolina oricalcia. The sequence continues at coordinate 37,885,341 of OX101825.2, forward strand.
AATTTATGCAACCAAAATAGGGAAAATTACCGTAATAGCTGACCAGAATTATGTCTTCCACTCTGATAATTTTATTATCCAATACAATTCGATAAACATCAGTAACGTTTTTCTCAAAAGTTTCGAAAATTGATTCAGCCATAAGAGGGTTAGATTCTATCAATATATTTTTGAAATTCGGAAAAATTTTCAATATATCATCTGGAATATTCTTCTTGCAGGAAAATGAAATATTACTGAGGAAACTTTCATTTTTTACAAATCTGCCGGCTAACTGTAATTGATGTTTCTTAGCAATCGTTTTGGTAATGTTCACTCTTGAAGATACAACATTTGCTGCTAGTTTAGAGAGGCGGTGTTTAGACTCATACCTCAAAGTCATGATTTTTACTAATGGTCCAACATTTCTAACGATAAATGGGTGATAATATGAAATGTTGGTTTCAAAGGTACTCGCTTCTCTTCACTACGAATACCTTTTGGGACGAACAACCATCGGTTCCATTGTTAAACATACGTGTACAGCTATCTGGGCTTAACTACGTTCTACTCACATGGGAGAGAAAACTCAAGAGGAATGGGAGCAGATAGCAGAAAAATTTTACGGATATACCTCTTTTCCAAACTGCATTGGTGCGATAGATGGGAAGCATATTCGGATTACCAATCCGAATCATTCAGGTTCTCAATATTTGAACTACAAAAAATTTTTCTCAATTGTACTTGGTTGACGCTGATTACTGCTTCATTGCGATTGACGTTGGAGCATATGGAAAATCCAGCGATTCAAATGTATTTAAAAATTCTGTTTTGGGTCAACGAATAAGACAAAAGCAACTATATATTCCACCCCCAAAACCACTACCACATGACGCCAATGGTAGATGTATGCCACATGTTATAGTGGGGGATGAAGCATTTGCTTTATCAAGGGACGTTATGAGACCATACCCCAACAGAAATCTTAGTGAAAAGCAAAGAATTTTTAATTACAGATTAACCAGGGCAAGAAGAATGGTAGAATGTGCCTTTGGTATATTAGCCAATAAATGGAGAATTCTTCATAAGGCTATGGATGTAGATGTGGAATTTGCACAATTAATAACACAAACTTGCTGTGTTCTACACAACTTTGTTCGGAAAAGAGATGGAACGCATTATGAAGATACCTTGTATGATTGCTCTCTTGATGATATTGCTCGTGTAGGAACCAGAGCTGATGGCGATGGAATATCTAACAGGGACTATTTTGCAGATTATTTTATCTCCCCAAGAGGTGAAATACCGTGGCAATATGACAAAATATAAAATACCTTATGTATAAGGTTTTACTTGAAACTTTGAATTCATAATAATATATGAGTATGTTGATTATTTAATTGTACATTTCTGTGGTCACATAAATTGTGCATTAACGAAAAATATTTTTTTTTGTTATTAATGGTACCTAAAATAATTTAATAGGAGGAACAGTGGTATTGAAGAAGAAACCTAAATTACTTTAACTACACTGTACAAAACTTTGATAATTTGTTAATTAACTCTAGAATGATTATTAAAAAACTATGTCCTACCTTTTTCGGACTTTTCTTTGGATTCCAAGTCTTTCCAATTCGGCACAACGTGTTCGCATACTTCTTCCCATAATTTGGTTTTCAAATTACGATCGCTGTATTCTGGTAATGCCGTGTTGTAAAGTCCAGGCCGAACCTCGATTTCCAAAATTAATCTTTCGGTGTTATTAATTTCACACATTGTGGACGTGTGCACCGTACGAAATACTTTACCGAAATGCCAGGCCAACGACTAGCGACAAAATAGTAGCCCGTATGTTCATTCCTGTAGAAACCGGTTTACTGAATAGCTTGCTACGATCGCTTGGCGTCTCTTTTGTCGCCGACAAATAGAACACGTTTCATTCCGGGCGACTGTCGACAGCGGATGCCGCTAGAAGCTACAAAATTGTCGCTCGTGTACGCACAAACCTGGAAGTTCATTTGTATCATTTTGAGCTACACGACTGTCGCGCTGCAGTAGTCGCCCGTCGGTACATGCCCTTATTATTTTCCATTAACTGGCCTATAACATACTCAACTGGTTTTATATAAAAACTCGTACTTTCTAAAACTTTGAATCGTAAATATTCACTATCAAAACCACGAAAAAATTTCTCGAATTCTTCGAAGTACTTTCTGAATTCATATTCATCGGATTTTGATATAGAATACTTCGGTGATAAATATTCCATAGAATATTTTCTGAAAATTTTCAGAGATTCATGTAATAATTCAATTACATTCATTATCAATAATTTTTTGAATATCTTTTCGGCACATAGTGTTTTCTGAATATAATTTAGTCATGAAACTTATATTATTTTCCATCAACGTGTTTTTGAATTCATCAAATAAATTTTCACAATTTTCGACATTATCAAAACTATCCGAAGATATGACTGACTGGTTATGATTTTCATTCAAGGTTTGTGAAACATCATTTTCACGCGAGCATTCAGGCAAATGAGAGTTAAGCTGGACAGTTTCACAATTATATAGCGAATCAAAGGATTGTTCTAATTATGAAGATTTATTGGTCTCAGATTCATGATACTTCAGATATTTCCGGTAAGAATTGATAGATGGAAAGTGTCTTCCACAATTGGTTTCACCACAAATGAAGAGACTATTTTCCTGACATCGATGTATTATTTTTAGGTGTGTGATCAAGGCGTTTGCCTTGAGAAAGAAATCACCACAGGTATTACATCTAGGCATATTTATGAAATGAAATCATCAAAAGCTATTAAATGCTGGATTGACTCTGAAACGAAATTATGAACTCTGTATATAGGAAATTTGTACAAAACGAATATAACTAATTTCTTCGAATTATGGAATGGAACAAATTAATATATTTTTCAACATATTTCATGTTGAAGCATCCTTCATCAAGTGGAATTTGATGTCTGCTGCTAACGTTACCATGGCAGGAGATTTTTTGCAGGACTTCATTGCAAACACCAACTCTTGTATGAACAACCACACATGTTCTGATTCGATCGGATATTCAACATCGAGGGCATGAAAAACTTTATATAAAAGTTCAAGAGCTCTGATGCATGTGTCAACCTTGTATTTGACATTATCAACGATAACATAAAATGAAATTGATCCTTGATGGCACCAAAAGGCTGAATGGTCACATTGTATTCGAACAATTTTTGTTTCCTTATGTTAATCGTTTCATCAAGCTCATCAAAATTCTGAAAATAAATTTTCATAGAGTGTACATTACAAAAGAAATAGGTTTTTATATTAAATACAATGTCCATTAGCAGTACCAATATTAATTGAGCTGTAAAGAAATCAATACATACTGGGTGTTTCCTAAGTACGTGCTAAAAAGTCAGGTACTCCTTGTGGTATTTCAAAGAAAAACTCACTGTTACCGGAGACGTTTCGTTTCCGAGTTACAGGGTGTGAAAATATGTATTTTTCAAAACTATCAAAAAAACGCCTTGTCCAATTTTGATGACATTTCCACAGTTTTTTTGTACATCCTATTGAGGCATCTTCTGTACTTGTTGAGGCTGAGCCAGTGAATCCAGACTCACGGGGCAAGTTGGTTACTTTTTTGCACAACAATATAGCTTTCTTTAATGTTTTAAGACTTTTACCAGGAACCACTAAAAATTAAACTTATATATAGTCTTTCGATTTTTATTCTCGTATCTCGCTTTATTTTCAAAAAAAATTAAAACAATCATTTTCTCGTGTGAACCTATTTGAGACGACCAGAATGCAGAAAACATTTCTTAATACTTTCCAAAATGTTATTTTCTCGATTGCGTACTTATCAATTCACAGTGTGGCAAATATTAAATGTTTTACCTTGTGAATCGAAAAGTATGCATTCGAGGAAGAAGTGTATTGAAATTTATTTGCTGTTCCAAAGAAAATTTTGGATTTTTTTTTAAGTTTCCATTATTCAAGTCTTTAACTCAAATAGATTCAGAGACAAGTAAATGTTTTTTATTTTTTATTCAAAAACGAAGAGAGATACGAAAAAAACTCATGATACAATGAAGTTATATTTTCAGTGGTTCCATCCGGAAACATTCCAAAAAATGCGAAAAACCTACGGAGTGCAATTTTTTTGTGCAAAGAAACTAACCAACTTGTCCGTTGGGCATGTGCCTGAAATTACTGACTGAGCTGCAACAGGTCTAAAAGATGCCTCAGTAAGTTATAAAAACTGTACATTAAATACAATTTGACAAATGGTATTGAAGCTATGAAGAAAAATAATTTTTTTTTCAGAGACTTCAACACCCTGTATCTCGGAAACGAAGCTTTTCAGGATGTATGTTTAAAGGGACTTTCTTCTTGAATTATCAAAAGAAGTCGTTGGCTGGATTTATAGCATATACTTGGGAAACACCCAGTATAAAATGGGTAGTTCCCATTCAATAAGACCCAAAACGATATGAAAGATTTTTCAGTCAAATCAATTACGAACAACGCTTTCAGAGTTCTTGAAAAATATTCAAAATGTATTTTGAGCACACATACAGTGTGACCCATTTAAAATGGGACCACCCTTATAAAATTTATATTTTTCAACCATTTAGAATAATTCTGCTTCCATTAGGTAGACACTCAAAAAGTCTACTAGGACACCAAACTTAATGAAATAAGTCTTAATTTTCAGTGCCAATTATTCTTATTTTTCAAGGCAAAAAATCATACACTGGGTTCACGACGTTTCCAAATGGATTATGTCGAAATTACGTAGAAATGCACCCATTTTGCTAAATAGTACTCCGAATCCAGTGGTGTAGTCAATATTTTGCTAGAATTCCATTAAACGACATATTTTTAAACTTTTCTCCCTCATAATTTTTTTATTTATAAACAGATTATGATGAAATTTCGAATAGTGATACTTCGAGACCTCACAAATCCAGTGGTGTAGTCAGAACAATGATGAAAATTTGAAATTGAAGTGGTGGATTGATTAAACAGCATATTTTTCAAATTTTATTCACTTGTAACTTTTTTTATTAATATATGCATTTCTAAGTGATTTTGACTCAAACCATTTGAAAACGAAACGAATCCAGTGGTATAGTCAGATTTCTTGTAAAAAAATCGCTAATAATTTTTGTTTTGTTTTTGGCCTTGAATAATGAGAATAGTTGGCCCTGAAAATGACGACTAATTCATGAAATTTAGTGCCCTAGTAGAATGTCTATCTAATGGAAAATTAATCATTCAAATTGGTTGAGCAATATAGATTTTATAAGGGTGGTTCCATTTTAAATGGGTCACACTGTTAATAATTTTTGTAGGATATTTGTCAATCAGAGTTGTCCATCGAAAGAGTTTCACACTAAATTTTCAATTGAGAAAAAAAATATTTTTTATCATACCTACATCATAATCCCTGTCCGATGAACTGAAAAGTGTGCGAACAACGAATATTAAAACATGCCGTGTGAACTGCTAGGTACCAATAACTTTTGATATTCTTTATAACGGAAATCTCTGGAGTTTGCTGGAATTAGTTTTAATTCAGATTCCGCTGCTAATTTTTCGATTTCGGGTGAAAGTTCTACTTGATTCATGCCAACAATATGTGGACATCAGATGTCCATCACCTACCTGATTGAATGTATTAAAATATAAGAAACATTCTGGTTCAATATTTATTTCTGGTATCATTTGTGAAATCATGATGCAGGTATAATAAAAAATTGGGTTGTACCCTTAAAATCGATGTACATGCTTTAAAGGCTCACTCACACACTTGTACCGTAATCTAGTATTTTCAATGAAATGGTTCTTTTTACACTAATTATGTATAAATAGTATCAAAATTGAGTTTCTTAAACATTTCTTCACTTGGGCTTGAAATCACCCAACATATCTATTACTAACCAGTACTTGAAATTATATGGCGACTCACCATAACATGCAAAAAGAAACTATCCTGGACCTCAGATCGTGTTGGTCTCCAATTAATACCTTTCCTGGATTTTTTCAGAGTAACGGGTGAAAAAAGGAAGGGCAATATAAGTAAGGCTCTGGTCTGGATATCTGCAACATAAGGAAATAATTAAATGTTGATTCACAACTATTTATGGAACCTCACCATCAGTAGTATTTGTTAATTGTATATTCCTTTCATTTGCCTCGCCTATAATAGCAGAAGCAACTTTCGGCCAGTTGGTATATATAGTGTCGGTTTTTTTTCAGGAAAACGCCTATTGAAATCAGTTTCAATCTGAAAAAGATATCACACTTTATTTATAAGTTTGTTTCAAGAAGTTGGAAGAGTTAGAAAGGGTATATTATTTTACCCACCAGTTCTAGACCAGAATTGAGTTTGAGGTAATGGAAATCTAAATATATTTCATTCAATTCTGAGTTCATGTACTGTTTTCTTCTTGCCTTAAAAGTATTTTCCCATGCCTCGTATACTTTTGTGAATGGCTCCGTTCCAATCTTCAGGAATTCAAGGTGTTCTACTTCTTGAGGGTCCTTTTCTGGACTTCTTTTATTGTTGTTTTCAGTAGTGGCCGTATGTGGTGGAGATTTATTTACTCTATTTTGTGAATTGGCCAATCTCAGGGCTGCTTTTACATTTACAAATCGGGACCAAAGTTTACCCTTTGGTCCTAAGTGCCAGCTTTTTCGTTAATGAAAGTATTTTCAATTTCCTCAGTTAATTTCAAAAACGTGCTTGCTCTGATTCTGAAAGAAAATTAATATGGATTCAACTGTCATATTATATTATACAGGGTGTTTCATAATAAATGCGCAGGACTTCAGGATATGATAGCTCTTTCAAGAATATGAAAAAAAGTTCCTATTGACTTACCCTCTAAAATGCACCATTTTCGACATACAGGGTGCTGAATTAAAAAAAAAATTGTTTTTTGCGAATATTTCTGGAACCGTTTATCGCACAGAAAACAGATTTTGTTGGCATTTTCTATTCATAATAAGCTATGTTTTCGGCTGATTTTTATTTTTTTTTTATTCATAATTGGTGAAGATTTTGAAGGGGTAGTTGGTGTTTTTTCCTCCAACTTCTACGCCACTGGAAAAAGTACAATTTTGAGCCACCTATTTGAACCGCCAATGTTTTCTACACAAAAAAAGTACTCTTGTTCATAATCTCTAAAGTTGACCGTTTTCAAGAAAAATCAACTTTCATGTTGAAAAACATGGTCAATTTTTTTAAATAATTTTTTTCATAATTATACAAAATTTATTTAAACGTTAGAACAAGTAACAAAACCAAACGTTAACTTTATAATTAGTAATTATTAATTTAAAAAAATAAAAAATCAGCCCAAAACATATCTTATTATGAGTAGAAAATGTCTACAAAATCTATTTTCTGTGCGATAAACGGTTCCAGAAATATTCGGAAAAAACGATTTTTTTTAATTCAACACCCTGTATGTCGAAAATGGTGCATTTTAGAGGGTAAGTCAATACGAACTTTTTTTTCATATTCTTTAAAGAGCTATCATATCCTGAAGTCCTGCGCATTTATTATGAAACACCCTGTATGTTGGTAAATGTACAAGTAATCGAAGGGAATTTGATGTGAAGTAAAATACAGTGTGACCTATTTTGTCTAAATATTAACAAAGTTTTAACCATGAACTCAGAATAGTGAAACTGCCAGCCAGTGATAAATGATTGATTGAACTCTTGGTGTTTCAGAAAATAAGGGATGAACAGATCAAGATAAATGCGCCTCTTAAAATGGAACATTCGATTACTCATTTGTTTTTGAAGATATGGAAGAATGTTAGAAAAGTTGGTTGAAATTATTTTTTGGTATACAGGAATGTATCAAGTTCGGTTTCTCAAATGGAACACTGGACATGGTGATTCATTAATATTCCATGAAATTTCAAGGCCGGATTTCTTAGGTCCAACCGTTGAAGAAATTTCATATGGAAAAGATTTTAGATTTTCCCAGTTTGTTGATATTTCGATGAGACATCTTCTGGACCTGTAGGGGTTGAGACAGTATTTAAAGGAGTGTGTCCACGAGTCAAGTCGGTTAGTTGTTAAACAATAAAAAGCACTCAGTAGAGTTTTAATTTATATGCAATGTTTCCAGATCGTACCACTGAAAATACAACTTTATAGTCTCTTGAGTTTTTTCTTATTTCGCTCAGTTTTCGAGAGAAAATTAAAACAATAATTTGCTAGTCTCGACCTACGCACGGCAAAGACTAGAAGGGTACAAAAGCTTTGAAAATCTGACAGAATATTAACGTTAGTACATTAAGAAAGTTTCGATAAATGAATGAATAGCCGTATTGAAACTAAATTGCTGTGCTCAACGTGAATATTTAGATGAGTTTTCAAAATGTTTGTAGCGTTCTGATTTTTGTCAAAAAAAGGATGTGATAAAAAAAGAAGAGACCATAAAGTTGTATTTTCAGTAGTTCCACCTGGAAAAATTCCAAAAGATGCGAACAATCAACTAGGTGTTAATTTTGTGGAAAAAAATAAACAAATTGCCCCATCGGCACGCCCCTGAAACTACTGGCTCAACCATCCAGAAGTTACCTCATTGAGATATGAACAAAATACAAATATATCAATAACATTTGACAAAGTTTTTTTTTTCTTTTTGGTATTTTAGACATACCTATAATGTTCATATGTTCCATATTTTAACCCAAAAAACGCGGATTCGAAATATCGTGCAATATTAATGAATCACCCTGTATAGTGTTCCTTTTGAAAAATAAAAGTTGATGTGCATTTCTAATGCCAAAGAATAATTTCAGCCAATATTTGTAACATTTATATTCAAAAACAAATGAGTAATATGGGGTTCCACGTAGAAATAACACTTTATTGAAAAGTTGCTGTTCAAAATTCAACACACTGTATATTATTACCAAATATATATGGGTATTGATAAGTGTTGGAAAAATTACTTACTCTGTACCAAGCAATGAAATAAGTTCATTAACAATGATTTTACAAAGTTTCTGTATATAATCATTATTCAGTTTTTTCTTATTCAGAATTATAATCTGCCCATCTGTATATTTCCTCAGTATAGACTCCAAGTCCTAAAAATTGAGAACTATATACCTAATAATTTGCTGATATGATATGACCAAAGCCGATGATCTAGATATGAATTATTAGGCAAGAAAATCTTTTTTTCTCAAGTAAAATCTAAATATTTATCTATTTTCATTCCGTTTCATAGAATAATGAAGATTGAAAATTAAAAAAAAAATATCTAGACAGGCAGCAGTGTTTCATAGGCCAGGCAAATTACCTTCTTTTAACCCTGCGGGCGGGGCGCCTTTGTGTAGCTCATGAGCCGGGGCGCCGGGTCTCTGAGACCCATCATCAAATATCGCATTTTTTTGGCAAAAAAATTAAAAAACTATATTTTAATGAAAAAAATATACCTTAGTTTATTCAAATATTATAATAGGAACATGATTTAAATATACATAGACAAATTTTATCTTGTTCTAAAATTTTTTGTCAAAAAATATATCATTTTCTAAAAACTAGGAAACAACCGGTAAATAAGTAAACAAAATAAGATTTTCTACTGAAACATTATAAAAATATTATAGAACAACAGTTTTTATTGATTTATGTCAATTTCTGAGCACTCAGGACACCAAGCTTCCATGTGAGAGAGACAAACAAATTTTTTACATTTTTTGCAAAAATATTTCGTTTTTGAATCCTTTTTGCAAAAAAAACATCTTCTTCTGGTACCTGGTTGGATTTCTTCATTTTTCATGTTTTCTTGTGTTCCAGCGACTTCTTGTCTTCTTTCTCTCACCGACCTTGGCACATTTGTTTCATAGGAACGTCTTGCCAAATGTTCCTTAGTCAAAGAAAGCCCAATGTCTCTTAGAAATAATCTTCTTTCGATTTTATATGTTTTGTTGTTGCATGCAAAAATTATTTGTGAATTAACCCCAGCCATGTTCATCATTGAAAAAAATACTACCATTGGCCACCTTCTAGTATTCCTAGCGACATTATAGGTAGCAGATAATTTGTCAAGATTATCTACACCTCCCTTGGTGTGATTATAATAAGTAATTATATCGGGTTTGCATTTTTCTGCCGTAGATGGATCAATTCTATCATCATGGTGCAAACTGGATATAAGATTTACATTTCTATATTTCTTTGGTATGTAAGACACAATAGTCATATCTTTTTGAAAGCCAAATACTGAAGAAAATTCAGGGCGAGCTCTTGTGTTGGAAAATTCAGGTGGCAATTCTCTTTTATTCTTTTTTATTGTACCCACATATGTTATTTTGTGTTCGTCAAACAGTTTTTTACCAATTCGACACTGGTAAACCAATTGTCACTAGTAAGGTTACGATTAGTCCCGGATATAGGTTCTATTAGCCTCAAAACTATATCGTGTGGCTTATTAGACTGTTCATATGGACCCTCAGGCTGCTTACCTACGTAAACTTCAAGATTTGACGCATAAGATGTAGCCGAGTCAACTAAGGCGAATATTTTTATACCATACCTGTTAGGCTTACTTGGTATGTACTGTTTGAAGGAGCATCTTCCTCTAAATGCCTCAAGCTTCTCATCAATTGTTGTGTTTACTCCAACTGTATAGGTGTTTTTACATTTTTCAACAAAAAGGTCAAATAGGCTTCTTATTGGAGCTAATTTGTCAAATTTTTTTCGTTCATCTCTTGTTGTTAGATCATCAAACCGAAGGCAACGAAGTAGAAAATGAAATCGATCGTGAGACATTACCAGCCAAAAACGTTCAATTCCAAGTTCGTTTCTTTGCCACAGCTCTTTTGTGTTTAGTCGTCCACTTTTGAGAGTACCCGCCAAATATAACAACCCAAGAAAAGCTTTTATTTCACAAATGTCTGTGGGCTTTCCTCTTCTCTCTCTCGCATAATTTTCCGCTAATCCAGAAATATAGCGATTTGTGTTCTCCACTATAATGTTGAGCATTTCATCAGTAAAAAATAACGACCAACATTCAACGGCTGTTTTGGCGTTTTTCCCACAGTTTCTGACGCCTGGTAATCGCACAATAATATTTTCCCTTCTCGTTCTTACTGTTTTGTTTGGGCAATGTTTATGCCACCGCGTTGTCCCATCTTTTCCAATAAAAGTTGGAATTCTTGCTAATTTTGCAAGGTTTGCAAGGGGTACATCGTCGTCACTACTATCAGAACACTCTTGTTCGGATTCACTATCGGTGCTTCGAGTTTCAACATGATTTTCCTCAAACACCAACTCCTCTTCTTCATCATCAGGCTCTTCCTCTGATTCAACTTCCTCCCATAGACGACGCAGTTTTTCTTGCTCTTCTTCATAATAATTAGACATTGCTGCTAAATAAAACAAATATTTATAAAATCTATAGAATATAAATGATATTTACCCTGACTTACCATAGAAAAATATATCCTGCCAGATGTAGAAAAAATACACTGAACCGGGGCGCCGGGTCTCACAGACCAAAATCAAAATAATTCAGAAACTAAAATACTTGCGCATCCACGAATTACTGTGCACGTACTGAGTCTAAGCATAAACAGGTAGATAGATCGCCAGGCCATTACGACGATTTTCCGAACATTGCCGATCGGTTTTCGGAGCGCCGGGTCTCAGAGACTAGGCGCCCCGGCCGGAAGGTTAACTGAAAAATTCGTTACACGGTAAATAGGTTAGAAAGGGAAGAAAAGGGCACAACTAATGCAGGGACAAAAATTCAACATCTGAATGCATGATGCAGTCGAGGTGGGGTGGGGGATTCAAGTCGATTTTTCACGATTTTCAGAGTAAATACGTGTTTTACCTAAAAAACTTACTTATATGTAAAAGTTCTAGATAATTAAAAATTCTACAACTTTTACTAGTACAAATTTTTCACTCAACCTCAAAATTGCCGAGTACAATGCGGAAACCACTATTTTGTTTTTTTTTTCTTTTTTTTGTACATAATTTTCCGATAACAGAAATTGGTAGCATTGTAATATTTTTATGCCAAGCAAGCAGTTATTTTATTCTTGTCAAAAAATTGAGCAGTTGTTGAGAAATTAATGATTTTTGCTAAAAATTAGGTTTTTTTCAAGTCCCTTTTTTTATTGTATAGAGTTCTGTGACGACGCATTTTTTTTCGTAAAGACTTCAACTTTCAAATAAAAGAACGAAAATATACTACTTCAATGAAAAAATGTTAGATTAAATTGAACCACCAGTTAGAAGAAGGAAATGAATCCAAAAAATAGATTTTTGGGAAATCGATAAAAACTGTTTATTCCTTCAATTATTTTTTTTACTCGTGTAATAATGAAATCTACTCTAAAGTACAGTTTGTTTGGGTTAATTAATACTGGAAGAAACCATTCATTGATTTTCGTTATCTAGAAATAATGATAAGAAACTCTTGGATTTATTTCTTTCTTACAACTTATAAAAAAAATTATTGGATGTATACAAAAAAAGACACAAAAATGTATGAAAAACGTGTTTGTATTTAAGATAACCTATAAAAAATGGACAAATCTAAATAAACTATCCTTCTTCCGCAGTAGTGTCATCTGAGGTAGTAGTAGTTGGCCATGTAAGGATATTTTCATAAAATTCTTTTTTATCTTCTGGAATATACTGAATGATTTTCCGAACGTCTTCCATCTTTTTCTGGTTAATTGGTATTTTTTCAGTGTATGCCCTGGTAGTAGGCAATAAAGGAGTCACCCCATTTTTTTGAAGTAGAAACATATGTTTCAGCAAGCCATTTATATGTTCTGAAGCAGTTACGTAGCCTCGATGGGAGGAAGAATACTCTAAATATTTATATTTAGAAATCATAAATGTACAACTTTTGTCCACCGACTTACAAGTTTTTTTGTAATACTTTGGCCATGTCTTTTTAAAGTCAAATATATCATCTGAGGTGATTGTTGTTACTGAAAATCCTCTTGTTTTAGCAGTGGAGATCATTAGATTGTACTCCTCTGGTACGTAAATCCTATCTTTTCTCCTGATAAGTCTTTTTGCTGTTCCAAAATTTCGATCGCACTGTAAAAAGGAATGTCCACGCACAGGAAAGTACTGATAAATTTTATCAAACCGTCCAGTTGAAACCAACATGAGCATGAAACGTATTAGGGTATTGTTCCTGTTCTGCCCTCCGCAAGCGTCACTGAACACGTGAAGTTCTTTGATCGCGGGATCCATATGTTGGATTGTTTTCCAAAGTAGACTGCAGACATCATCAGGTCCTCTCTTCGCTACTCCTTCATGGTACGTGTAAAAGTCTGCACAGTTTGTTTTCAAATCGTGGACACAAAACACGTAAAGCCATAGTTTCCTGAGATAGAACATCTCCTGCACTGGTATTTTTGGCAGTGGAAGGTTTTGCATGTAGTCGAAAACAATAGCTCCGACATTTTCTTTTTCTTGACATAATTTTAACACTTCTTGCTGCTTCAGGTAAAACTTTTTAGCTCGTCTCAGATGCACCATTTTTTCTGCAACTGCTACACGCTTGGCGTTTTCATTCAACGTTGAACTTTTTATTTTAGCTTCAAGTTCTTCACAAGTTGAGCAAACGTCAACCTGTGGTCTTCCAAATCTGTAGCCATGGTTATCATTGTACTGTTGTCTAAAAAAATCGTATTTAACTTTATTGGCGTGTTCCGGATGCTTTTTGCAAAAGAGTTCATGTATTATTTTCACATTAAGGTTGGCATCCAAATATTGAATGATTCTGGTGCTGTAGTGTGATTCTTTTAAGGGAAATGATCGAATGTGCTGGTCAATCGCAAGAACTACATCGTTAGGTAAAACGTTGCCACGATTTAAATGAATACCACGGTGGTCTACTGGTAATTTTCCTTCGGCAATGAGAGATGTCAGTCGAAAAATTGCTTTGTTTTTTATAGCATATAAGATCGAAAACGCTTGCCTGCATACTTCAACTCTTGTAGAATTTATTTGGACAAAATAACTAAAAGTATTGTCACGCCTTTTGGGATTTTCTTTTTTGGATCGTCTTCGAACAACTTTGGACCGGTTTATGAGGCCCATGAGAAATGTATCCTGTTCATTTTTTGGACGTCCACTGTATAAGCTTTGGAAAATCATTTGTTTTTCTTCTGGACTAAACTTTTGTGTGCACCGTTTTTTACACGTACACTCACTATCTGTATTTGATTTTGCCGGAACAATACGCCCCGTAGTTGAACTCGTATAGGTTTCACCGTGCAAACGATGTAATTTTTGTACCTCGTGTTTATATAAATGTTTATTTCTTACACCCCGTTTTCTCTTCCGTGACGTCGCAACATCGCTTACAATACTTGAGTTACTGTCCTCACTACTGCTACTATCACTACTAGACATTTCTCTGATACAAATACTAATAAAAAATACTCATAAATAAAACAAGAACCAGACCAATGTGAATGTCAACAGCAACTGCAATGAATTATTGCATCATCATTAGGATACAGCATGCGCCGTTAACCCGCCAAAAAACCACGTGACAAAGCAATCCAACCGTAAGTTTGAAGAAAGAAATAATTCCCGGATTTATTTCCTTCTTAACACTGTCGCATATTTCACGCTTCAATGTCTCCGTTATTTACATGGTGTTTATTTCCTACTTAGCGCTGATAGATGAGCCTTGCTTTCAAGAGTTCAATTTCTGATATAAATAATTTCGCCATGTTTTGGCGTTTATTTCCTTCTTCTAACTGGTGGTTCAATTGCGAACAACTGAAAAAACGAATTCTGCTTCTGCTCATATCGACTTCCTCACTATAGTTAGGTACAAATTTCATATTAAGTATTTCTTGAAATACAGCTCAGATATTCATAACAAATATTAATAATAATATTAGGTGTTTATAGATTTTCAAGACTTTGAAGACTTTCTATCCATCTAAGTAATTTCGTACAGGGTAATCACAAACTGTTGGTTGACAAACTGTACAAAGCAAGAAAAAATTTTTTTTTACTCGAAAACAACGGAGAGTGCCTCGATGAAAATATAGCCGTGTTCCTTATTCAGGGACTTAAAAAATCTAATTTTTCGCGAAAATCATTAATTTCTCTGTTGAATTTTTTGACAAAAATAAAATATCTGCTTGCTTGGGATAAAAAATTCTACAACCCTACCAATTTCTGTAATCGGAAAATACCTAATTTCCAAAAAAAAATAAACAATAGAAACGAAAATATTGTTTATCAACATTTTACTCGGAAATTTTGAGGTTTTGTGAAAAAATGTGTATAAGTCAATATTGTAGAATATCTACAACTTTTACATTTAAGTTTTTTGGATAAAACATGTACATATTTTCGCTGCAAATCGTGAAAAACCGATTTCACTCTCTTTCATCCCCCACACCCCCTCGACTGCATTCAGATGTTGAATTTTTGTCCCTCCATTAGTTATGTTCTTTTGTACCCTTTCCAACCTAGTATACACTGTAAGGAATATTTCAGTAAATTGTAGGTTTTAAAAACTAATTCTCCTGGCCAATCAACTCAGTTGGCTGTTTCAAACCACTCATATCTACAACATAAGACAATTTGGACACAACACAATAATGTTGACAATCACTCATGAAAAATGAGCAGTAATTAAAATTCACAATTCACCTCTGGAAAAACACATTCGTTGTCAGTTTTCTTCAAATGTTTTGCTGGTGGGTATCCTACTGATTCTAGTGGCCGTTCAATTGGACTTTGCGGTTGTGTAAATACAAAAGAAGTAGATTGTGAAGGCACAGTGAATGAGAATTCTTCTGTATCTGCTTCAAACACTATTGTATTATTTGGGGATGACAAATATGATTCCAACATAGATACGTCAGAATCTGTATCAGAATTTATCTGAAATGGATATAACAGATCAATTAAATTGTTGATAAATAACAGAATAGCTAAGTATTTTATAACAAGTTGCAAAATCACTCCATTTTTTGCACTTGACATGAATATTGGAACACGAGCTTTTTGTGATTGCAAATAATTACCTTGTATATTGTGAGTTATTCTTTACAGATAGTAAAGAGAAATGGTGTCCTCTTATTATTTAATTGTGAAAACATGATATTTGTATGAATTCGCAGAATATTAGCTTCAGTCATCAGATTCATATTCACACTAAGTGCTACCAGTTCGACATTCAAAACGTAAACAAACAGTCGACATATTGAAACGAATACCTATATAGGAATGTATTGAATTGTATTGAATTGAAACGAAACAACAAAACTATATACCTACGTAGGTATTTGACATTATTTTTTCAAATACTAGGATTCCAATGATTAGGAAATTCTTGTATTATTGACATACCAAACTTTTAGCCAAGTCCAGTGAGGGGGATAATGATGGAGTCGAGAGAGACTTTATATTTCTTCTTTCTTTACATTTCCTCAATTTTTCTTTGAAAATTAGTCTGGGTCCAATTTTTGGAAACAGTTGGCAAATAGTTTCATCGTCAATTAGATCAAAACTCGTGTCATCTATTCCTTCTGCTAAAAACGAAAATTTCTCAAATGGAATAGGTGTGGAAAAGTTTTGTATGAAACGGTGGGTTTATAGATTCAACTAAACTAAGATGAAAAACGAACTAATAATGTTAAATACAAAAGAACGTATAATATGAAGGTTTATACACTTACGTCTGTTATTCAAATTAAGAATTAATAATTACGAACTTGGTTAACTTTCCAACTGAATTACAATTAAGATTTTGAACGCATGCTCACACGATAATCACGATATTTCTACATTTCAAATTTTTTAAAGATTATTTCGATTGTGGTGTAGTTCCTGGCTAAACAATTGTACATTTTATTGTAATTTTTGAATTAATAAGTATGCAGTTTCCAAATTTCATCCAAAATTATTCTTTAGTTAATGATAATGAAAACCTTCCTAATTGCTAATTGTTAATTCGTAATTCAATGGAATCTATACACCCACCGTAAATTAATAAACCTTTTTTTTTTATTTCGAGTGAAAAATAACATAACTATAGGAGAGGGCCTTTTCGATGGATACTGTACAATTATATTATAGTAGGTATGCTTAAAAAGCAACGCACATTATATCATGGTAACATACCTACCTATACTAATATGTGCTTATCGTTGATTTCGCGTATAATTAGAATATGCATTGAGATTCAACCGGCAAACCAGAAAAAATCCGAGCATGATTGAATAAGGAATGCAAGCTTACCTTCGAAAAATGTGATAAATATATCTAGTTCCCATTCATGTAGTAGAACCTTGAACGCCATTTTATTACTTACCTATTATTAGGTAAAGGTAATCGTATACACAAGAACAACTTGATCACCAAAACTTCAAACACCGTTTTTTGACTTTTGAGTAGATTAGCCGGTAACACAAATAGCACAATGGCATGCAGTATGCACCTGCACATTCAAGATAGGTCATGCATGGTCGTATAGACAAGTGACGAACAAAACGTGCAGAATGTTTCTGTTTCTTTGTTTTCGGCGAAATCTTTTCGCACTTAACGATATTTGGGTTCGTGGAGGGGGTAATTTACGTCGAATAACCACAGCAAGGCACTGAATAATGGTAGTGGGTTTGTCGATTAGTATTTTAGTGGCCGGTTGACAACTGTATTACCATAAGTGGGTGAACTACTATGCGATTGCCCACTTATAGTAAGCAGAAAACTTGCATCCACATGCATGTAACCTGCTTGTGATTATTCAGCTATAAAATTATAATTTTGTAATCGAAAAACTCACTGTCCCAGACTGACTCTCTAATAGCTACAGCAGTATATCTTGCTGTGGCAGAAAAATCACCTTCAGCAAAATCGTTTTTGCTGCTGTAGGATTTCAATGTGCTGCTTCTATTCGAAAATTTGTTACAGTAATAGAATTTCTTATTATGGCAGCAAGAAATATCTTAGCAAAAACTTTAATAACACGATTTTCCTCAGTGTGTTTATCACTCAACCTTGACCGGCTTTAGAACAATAGCGCTGTTTTTATTTCATAATACACAATATATACCATCCTATATTTTTATCGGGGAATGTCCCTCACGAGATATCTGGCGTTCTCCCTTGCGCTGTAGAAAAAGCATTTTCTATCGCTCGGAACTCGGTTGTTTCGAAATCTGAATATGGGTTGACGGTTTATAAACATTCAACTATTTACGTTTCGTTACGTTCTGTTTATAACTTCGTAATACAATCTTCACTTCGACGCTGCATTTGGCGGAAATATTATACATACATAGCGGTTAATCAATTGAAACAGATAATTTGCATTGTTTAATTGTTTGTTATACGAAGATTATCTCACAGACGATTTTAACTGGTTACTCGTCATATCTTACGTGACTCGTGGATTGAAATTACACAAAATGGTCATGACTCCTGGGCGAAGGTACTTCACCTGCGCTATTATGGTAGTGATACTGAACTTACTGATACTCAATAACAATAACATTTATTCGATCACTGAGAAATAAAGCCAGAAGACTGTCGTCCGATTAATTCATTCGAAGGACTAAATGACTTATGATTTTCCTTCGCTGTAGTTTCCGAATCTCACACTCAACGGTACGTTTTTATGGTAATGGGTTTTATAGTAGGAAAAAAACCTCGAGATACATCGTCACTGGACACTGCTGATAAGAATGCTTCATTCCGTTTTCGTACCTAGCGGTGAAAAGATTGTTATTTATACTTTAAAATGACGAGACGCAAAATACATAAAAACAAAGGAAAGATGCGTTTCACGAAATTGAGACAGGAATTAGACAAGCTTAGGAGAAAGTTATTAGAAGCAGAATCGTCTTCTGATAGCTCGGGTAAGTTAGACATAATGGAAAGATTATATTTTAGCTCATAATTTGAATTCAATTCTTATGGTATCGTGCGATCACCTGAAGGGAATAGTTATCACGATGAATTCGATCCGAAAACTCATCACATTAGTTAACTCTGATGGTATCGAGCGATTAACAGATGAGAAGGTGTAACAGGCGTTACCAATAATTCCAAATGAACGTGACTCAGTTTAAATTTCTAGATTCGTCTGATAGTTCAGATGAGGAAGTGGAATTCATTGACTGCCAAGCCACGGAGAATGAAACCCAAATTGATCCTCTCGAAGTACAAAATACGGCTCTCTAACACACTCCCCTTCCGAGGTTGTTCAAGAGAATGAGGCTAAAAATCTTAACAAAGCACCACCCACAGCTTTCGACGCAGTAGGTGTAAAACCCCCCTCTGAAAATTCAGAGGGTGCAGAGTTACACGACTAAATAACCGTTCGGTGGACAGCGTATCTCTAACAGGGCCTGCCCAAAGATACAAGGATATCATGTCTAAGCACCCAATCCCAAAAAAACTGTAAAGCTCTGTACTCCCATAGGTGAACGGCGAAATTGAAGCATGCCTCCTGTACGCTGCAGTCACCCACGATCGAGTTATGACAAGCATTCAACAACAAAAAGGACAGTCATCGACCATTGGGTCTATTATGAATCAGATATTACCCAAGTCCCCTGATGACTCATCTGAAACATTAGCTTAGTTAGCAGACGCTTCTCAACTTCTAGCGCCCATAACACCGTGTTAATGCACATACGCTATCACATTTTGCCTTTTGACAATTCTGAATGTGAAAAGGTTATGGAGTCCTCCATGGTTGATAACTATCTCTTTGGGAAAAATTCTAATGAATCTTTCAAGAATAGACAAGCAATGAAAAAAGCTAATGTTGAGATTGAAAGAAGAAATGTTTCCCTCTTTACTAGCTCTAAGCCAAGCACATCAACAGCGACCACAGTTACTTATCCAAGAAACCATATTGGTTTATTTGAACTACAAGCGCACCAATTACAAAACGAAGAAAAAAGAGAAGTAGACCCCGAAAGAAGATATCAGAACAAACCGCAATACCATTATCACAACCGCCGATAAATCAGGTTACTACACGTTATGCAGGTACCCTCCTTAAGTTTTATGATAATTGTTGGAAGATTACCAGAGACAAGACGGTATTGCGTTGGGTGAAAGGGGTGAAAATCCCTTTTCATGCAATTCCCCCCCACCCAGTGTAACGAAACTATAGTTCACATTTCTAGGTCACAAATTGAACTATATACTAATTCAATTTCAGAACTGATTGAAAAGGGGGCCATCACGAAATGGTCACCTGACAAACACCAGTATTTATCTTTATACATTGTAACAAAAAAACCGAATTGTAAATATAGATTCATCCTGAATCTGAGAAACTTGAATACTTTCGTAGATGCCCCACATTTCAAGATGGAAGATTCTATAACAGTTGCCAGATTATTACATAAGGACCGTTTTATTGCCATTATCGATTTGAATGAAGCATATTTTTTGTTAGGGATCTATGGAAAGCATAAAAAATATCTGAGGTTCAAATTCAACAACTGTTTATACGAATTTATTTGCTTACCGTTCGGACTAAATGTAGCTGCCTACATATTTACCAAGCTTTTGATACCGATAGTAAAGTACCTTATAATGAAAGGGATTGCGTTAGTCGTTTATTCAGATGACATCCTCCTAATTGGCAAAAACAAAATTGAATTCAAGAAATATTCTTCGCCAACAGTAAAAGGGTTGAAACTGTGTGGATTTATTATCAATTCAGAAAGACGTAGCTTGGTACCTACACGAAAGTTGACATTTTTGGGGTTTTCGACAACGCAAAGAATGTGCATTTCATTGCCGAACGAAAAAGTCCTTCAAATTGGAAAATGTCCGAAAATATTAATTAATACACAAAAATGTCAAACAAGAGGATTTGCAGTGATAATCGGCAAATTACTTGCAGCCTGTCCAGCAATAAACTACGGCTGGTGGCACGTCAAACCACTGGAAATAGCAAAATTCGTAGCCTTGAGCGAAAATAGTCAAAATTATGAGAAATGGATGAATTTATCATCTAACCTTATTCCGGAGTTACTTTGATGGAACAAAAGTTTGGATACATATAAAGCGATAAAACTGAAAGAGTTGTCATTAGAAATATATTGCTCCCATTCTACCAAGGTCAAAGGAGTCATGGTTTCTGGAATCCAGATGAAAAACAAAAGTATATAAACTATCTTGAGATCAAAGCGGCATTTTACGGTCTGAAGTCGTTTGCCTAAAATACAAGTAATACTCACTTTTTGCTCAGGGTTGATTTACGGCTATTTCCTGTAATAATCGGTTTCGTAGCATACAATATGCAAATCTTAATGAGATTACAATATCCTCGTGGGACTGGTGTGAATCAAAAAATAATTTAGTATATGCCTCATATCCCTTCGTCTCAGAACATAGAGGCCGATTTAGAATTAGGATCTGTATACATAGAAACCGTATATGAATTAAATCCTACAGACTTTGAACGTATCGTGCAGTGTTTTGATCAACCGTAAATCGATATTTTCGCCACTAAATTGAATGCAAAAACAATTAAATACGTTTCTTGGTTTCCAGACACAGACTCCCTTTCCGTAGACGCATCCACGCTTAATTGGAGCGAATATTTCTTCTACGCCTTTCCACCTTCTTCTATTATCACCAGAGTTTTAGAAAATCTTGTTCAAGACAGGGCTTGTGCAATCATAATAGTTCCAAACTCGCTGTCACCACCGTGGTATCCCCTATTCAAAAGCCTAATGACACAAAGCCCAGTCATATTCAAACCGAATAAATATTTATTATTGTCTCCTTTCAGGAAGAGCCACCCCTGGTGGCAGGGAAGTTATCAGGATAGTTTTTGACAATAGAAAAATTTCTCAGGCGGCAATCCCAATTATCCTACAACCCAACCAGCAAAGTTGTCTTATAACTCGGATGATATACGGCTATTCTATTGTGTAGTTATTTTATTTATACTGCCAAAATGCTCATTTATTGTATTGTAGCTACATAAATACTGTTCTGTTGACGACAACTGAAATAATTAATAAATGTATCTTCGAAACGTTTATATGAAAAAATTATTGAATATATTATACAACTGTCATCAAACCATTTCTTAAAAGTTTAAAGCTTATAAAACAATTCATCTTATGAAATTGAATTATTTTAAAATGGTTATTTTTTTATATTCTGATGATTATCCTGACTGCGTTATAAAAATAATATAAAACTATTTTAAAATTGCTTTCTGTATCCGTATATAACAGTTCTATAGAGTAATTTGAGGAACAATTTTGTTTTCATAGGTAAATTGTTGTTTAGTTAAGAACTATACAACTGTTTTATAGTATTGCATTTTCACGACAATAATGAGAACTCCTAAAATTTCTTATAAGATAAATTGACCAGTTGAACATAAAAATGCTATTGCTAACAACATTATACAACATATATTTAATATTTTGGAAATTCAGTGTCATATATATATATATATATATCTTTTCACAACCAGCTGCGGGCCTGTTCATTGATAACGATATAGTATTGGGTGATGATGGAATAAGAGGCAACCGGTTGATAGAATTAGAATCGAATGAAGATTGTAACTACATGCTGGAACTTGACAAAAACATGGAATTCAGACAACAAATCAGACAATGGGCAGTTTCTTTCAATATTTCCCATTCGGCACTAAAAGTGCTATTCAGGAATCTGAATGATAGAATACCACACGTGCTACCGCAAGATCCCAGGACACTTTTGAAAACATATCAGACAATTGTCATTACAAAAGTTGGAGAAAATGGTATTTATTGGCACCATGGCTTTGAAACTTGTTTACGGCAAGTTTTAAATTCAATGAATAATCGTACATGAGAGCAGTTCCTTAAATATTAGTATGGATGGTTTACCCATATATAAAAGCAGTAGAACAGAATTCTGGCCAATACTTTTCAATATTCATGAACTGCCTGATATTAAACCCATGGTTCTAGGCATATACTGCGGTAAGGGAAAGCCCTCAAATTTAGAGGAGTATTTGAGACCTTTCGTTGAAGAAGCTAAACCTATTATTTCTGAGGGAATTATTATTAATGGAAATGAGATTGCTGTGAAGTTAAGATGTTTCATATGTGATTCGCCCGCCAGGGCATTCGTCAAAGGTGAATTTATTAAACTTATGTCTTATACATTTTGAGAATTTTTTTTTTTAATTTCAGGAGTAGCCAACTTCAACAGTAAACATGGATGTCTCAAATGTACCGCAGTTGGAGAATATTCACACATTTCCCATTCAGTCTACTTCCCAAGAATAGGCTGTGAAAAAAGGACAAATGACGGATTTCGTGAAAAGCTGTATGGGTCGCATCATAAGCAGAATACTCCACTAAGTTTATTGCCTATTGATATGGTTGAAGACTTTCCAGTTGGTGATTCTCTTCATCTGATTGATTTGGGTGTCATGAAAAGGTGTTTGTTGGGCTTGAGGGATGGAAGTTTTGGCAATTACAAAACTAAATGGTGTATGAGAGACATTACCAATGTTTCACATTTCCTTGAGAATTGAAGGGGCAAGTGGAAGAATGAGTTATGTTACAAATATGTGTTTGTGAGAAAAATAGGTTTTAGTAAAGTTAGCTGGCATTTTTTAATTGAAGCTACTTTAATAATTTGATTCGTGCCATTGTGAGAAATAGTTTTTTGGTGATTTTTTAAGATTTACAGCATTCTGCAATCATATAATTTTTTGATAAAAATCTGGATTTATACGTACATAACCCATTCTTCCATTTCCTGACATGAAGGTAATAGGTTGAACAAAAAGGGAGGAAAGTGTCAAGTACTTTAATAACCATATTAATACAAAATAATCATATATTCTCTAAGAATCTCAACAAACAAACTTACAAAAATAAAAAATCTTCAAAACTTAAAAAATATAGGAAGGAATAAATAAAAAGAGTTCAAATAAATCATGGAAGTCACTTGGTACGCCGTCTTTGTTGCTTGGAGGTTTCTACTTTTTCACCTATAATATTTTCATAAAATGCCCTATGTTCTTCTGAGATGAAAGGTAACTGCTCCCGAATATTCTGAATTTTTTTCTCAGATATATTTCCCGTTTTATTCAGAATTCTAGTGAATTCGATATCCGTTGGAGGCGAATAGTTTTATGGAGGGTCGTTTTTAAATAGAGAAACTTTTTTTAATGGAGTATACTCATCGTACGATTCTTTGTAGAGGTAGCTGCCGAACTCCTCAATACGTATCCATTTTATACCATCCCTAAATGGAACCTGAGCAAATTGTTTTAGAGGCTACAATATTCCCTTTACTCGAAGTGTAACTCTGTCCCTTGTCTCTGCATAGTTTCGCTGCCCGTCTTTTCCAAGAATCTGGGTATTTGGTTCGAATTTTTTAATTTTTTTGTTTTTAGGAACTGTTTTAATCCTCTTTGTACCCCTAGTAGTTATACTCTGTTCATTGTTCAGTATTTCCTTACCATCAATATCGAAAGTAGTATGCGAAGTCATTTTCTGTTCTTCTTCAGTTTCTGATTCCGTCTGTGCCTTTTCACTTTCTGGTTTTAGCTGACTTGATTGATCGATATCTTCATCAGAATCACTGTCTGATTCTGATTGGCTTGGTTGGTAGTCGCTGCCACTTGACAGGTAGACATCGTAAGTCCACAGAAAAACTAAAATTGAAATTCTTTGATAAGTTTTGAAGATTCTGATAATAATTTCAAAATAGATAATTCAAATAAAGGAACAAAATTACATCTCAATTTAGGCTACAAATCCCTCAATGATTGGTAATAGGCAATGTTTTATTCAATCCAAAACAATAACTTATATTTTTATAAAATGAAAAATGAAACATTCTCATGAATAGGTACTTAGTGATATTTAAAAATTGCGCCTAGTGCAGCTGAACACTATCAGTTGAATGGATTGTTTTTGAAAAATCATAGAAGAAAATATTTATTTTCATCGTGACGTAGATTTTTTATACTCAATAATTTATTTAAAAAATCTTATTTCAGAAAATAGAAATTCTGAGGATAAAATCAGACATAAAGAAAAGTCACTTTCATTGATTCAACTGACCGTGAACAGAAAGGATAAACAAGAATCGTATAAAAACTTGAGTCATTAAAACATTACAAATGCGTAACATTGAATATTTTTATATGCGTACCTTCACTCGATTCGGCGCCACTCTGTACGTCATCGTCCTGAAGTGAAAAATCGGTATTGCCACCCACAGAACAAACTAAAAAGGAGTAATAACGTAATGTAGACTCCGACATATTTTTGTGTACTTACCACCGCTAGGTCCCTCCGAGACCTGCATATTATAATGTTGCAGTGTAGACAAGATCTGAGAAGTAGCTACATCTTCCGTTTCTTCTTTTCTTGTAAACGTTTTAGGGATATTAAAGTTACAAATCGATCTTCAATCGTATCACATTATATATAAAATCACAAGTCAAAGAAAATATGAACAACTTACTCGTTTCGTGCTTTTCATCATAACATTCCTTAAATGGTGTGAAACCAGATTCCTTCTCAACATTGTTTTCTTCATTATACGACTCTAGCGCTTTTTGCACCATTTTTTGTCCACGAGACATTTTTATTTCGATTCGATTGTACCTTGGCCAATTCGTTTCCAAATTTTGAATTACTTCCGCAGTGACATGAACCGACTGGACCCTAACACGTAAACACGTCGTTATGAGCAGCCGCACAGCCCACTCCACACATGGCATTGAAACTTATTATTGTGCAGCGGAAGAATGGGTTATTGGCACATAGCTCCTTCTTCCATAGCGCCCTTGATGTTTAATGTAACATAGCCCCTTCTACCACTGTGTATCTGCTCAGATGTGAAGAATAGAAGCAAATCCTGACGGGGCAAGTTACATATGCACATAACACCTTCTTCCATGATATAACCGAATATTTTCAGAAAATGTTACTTGACCCTTTCTTCCACTTGCCCCTTCAATTGTTAGTTGCCTTCTGAAATTCATAGAGCTGTACGAGGCTTAGATGTTTTATGCCATTGGAAAGGTTCTGAATATCATTCTTTCCTACACTATTTGAGTATAGTAATACTTAAAGATGTGTTACCAATTGACGTATACCAACACTTTCTTAATTTATTTTGTGCTATAACAATGTGTGTGTGTGTGTGTGTGGATGGTTGGCATCGGATATAATCCATTTGCCACAGACTTTTGTTATAGTAATTTGAGCCTCAAATGTCAAGTTTTATTTCCGTTAGGAATTTGATTAAAGCATAATAAATATTTTTGTGTTGTAAACTAAGTAAGGATGTGATGTTAATTGGTAGTTGAATTTGATTTGATATTATTGTATCAATTAGATTGGTTCTCTCCACTGAATAGGATTCACATGCAAAAAGTATATGGTTCAAGTCACAGATTGACGTGTCATCACATGTGCAATAGGGTGATTCACCAAGCCCAATTTTATGAAGATGCGAAGGAAATTTCCCGTGATTCAGTTTCAGTCGTGTAATTATTACAGAATGTTTCCTTGTTAAACTAAAATCTGTTAAATGAGGAATACGTGGAGGTATTGAGGGATGTATTAGAGTGTAGTGATTTTTTGAGGTAGTTATGAAGTTATTCCAGTGTCTCTCCCAAGTCACTCGAATGCTATTCTTTACCAAGCTTATCAGATCTTCATAAGGAGTAATTACTAACTGATTTGATGATGTACATGCCTGTTTGGCTAGTATATCTACTGTCTCATTTCCGGTGATTCCGGAGTGTCCCTTAACCCATATAAAGATTACATCTATATTTACGCTATGTAAGTCATGGAGGAGTTTTTTAACGTTGCACAAATGATGTGATTTATAAATTTTGAAAAAGTTTAAGTTATTTAAAGCTCCTATTACTGACTTAGAATCTGAGAGAATGATCATATTTTTAAAAACTTTGTTTTCTAATGTCCATTTTAGTGCATGTTCAATTGCTATCAATTCAGCAGTGTACACAGAGCAAAAATCTGGAAGTTTCAATAGGTAATCATGATTCGTGTATGAGTTGTGAAATGCTGAGCCGGTCCCTTCCGAGGATTTGGAACCATCTGTATAAATATGGCAGTATTTTGGATAACGACTCAATATGGATTGGAGCAGTGCATTATTGTATGTGCGGATTTCATTATATTCCGGAATAATAATAGTTGGTTTGAGCATGATAGCGTTAAATTCTAATGTGTAGATGGGGTATTTGTCAAATAATTCTTTTGTAAATGTTTTTTCGTCAATAAATGCATCTACTAAAAGGGAACTTTTCTTCAGTGCCCAAAATTTGGATGTGAGTGTCTCTATAGACAAATTTGATGTGCCCTTTAGGAGAATAGTATCATTTGCAAAACACTTAATTTTTATCATTTCTTTGGCTGCTAGATATGAACGTCTAATATCAAGGGGCGGTTCTTGGGCCTCAACTAGTAGTGCTTGAACTGGTGAAGATTTCAAGGCTCCCAAAGAAATTCTAAGGGCATTATACTGAATTCTATCGACAGATCGCAGATGACAGTCTGCTGCCGATCCATACAGAAAACAACCGTAGTCCAGTATAGAGCGAATGTAAGCCTTATAGAATTGGATTGAGATATTGGGGTCTGCACCCCATTTGGTTTTTGTGACGCACTTTAGCATATTCTTACCCTTTTCGCATTTCTTTTTAACGTGTTCTATATGCTTATTCCATAACAACTTACTGTCTAAGACAATGCCTAGGTATTTGTAATGTTTTCTTATGGGAAAATCGAAGCCACATAGAGATACACTATTTGGAGTAGGTAGTCTGTGTTTTGTAAAGAAAACGATAGCAGACTTTTCTGGTGAAATGACGAGATTGTGTTCACTAAACCAATTCTTAAGGCAGTAAACTGAGTATTTCAGTTCTCGGATACACTGGGCGTACGATTCCTGCACGGTATAGAAGCAGAAGTCATCTGCATATTGAATGCATTTTATGCTTTTATCTAATAAGTGATGAATATCGTGGGTATAAACATTGAATAAGATGGGGCTTAAGACCGCTCCTTGAGGTAGACCCTGACATATTCGTGTAGGACCATGCAAGTTATTATTCTGATCACGAATAAAAATTTTGCGGTTTCTGAAAAGTTCAATGATATTAGTTGATGCATTAGAGTCAATTTTCAAGGTTACCATTTTTTCAGCTAAAATGTTCAGATCAACGGAGTCGTACGCGCTCTTCATGTCTATGAAGAGACAAGCCAAATAAGCATTTTTCGTGAACGCGAGTTGTATATCCGTTACTAAATGAGAAACGGCCTCTATTGTTCCCATACCCCTCCGAAATCCATACTGAGTAGTTGGCAATTTTGAATAATATTCCAAGTACCAATCTATTCTCGCCTTTACCATCCGTTCATAAGTTTTTGTTATGCAAGACAGGAGAGAAATCGGGCGATAAGATGAGCTTAGATTTGGATCTTTGTTAGGTTTGAGTATTAAAATAATCATTACTTCTTTTAGTTGCTCGAGAATTTCACCGGACTGCAACCACATGTTAAATATTTCTAACAGCTTTTTTTTTCGCGTTCATTGTGAGATTTTTTAAAATGTTATGGGTAATCATATCTTTGCCTGGTGTACTTTTTCTTGTTATATTCAGTGCAGATTCCAATTCAGTATAACTAAACTTTTTTTTGAAAAAGTCATTATTGTACATAGGAAGTTTTCCTAGGTTATTGGGTACTGTGTCTGGAGCTAAATGTTTCAATAATTTATTTATCATTTCCTGCGAGATAGTCTCCCTTCGATGTTTGTAATTTTTATTATTTATTTTTTTAATGTAATTCCATATTTTGCTGGGAGGGGTGTTTTTATTTAGTTCATTCAAAAAATTTTTCCAAGAGGCTTGTGATTTGGTTTTGAAGAGAAGTTTAGCTTGCGCCTCCATTTTTCTGGCGTATATGTAATTTTCCCAATTAGAAGTAAGTTTGTATATTTTATAAGCTTCCTTTCTCTTCAAAACCATGTTGGTGCAATCAATATCCCACCAAATCGGGCGGGGAGTTGATGGCAGGAATGGTTGGCTGATTTTCATAGATTTTGATGCTGCGTCTTCAACAAGGTCTGTAAAAACTGTAATGGATATAGGGTTGGATAAATTTTGATTTTCGAAGGAATCATCTAGAAGAGACTGAAACAGTAACCAATCAGCTGAGCTTTCATTCCATTTCCTCGTTGGAAAAATTTTTTCTGGTGTGAAATCTGAGTCCACTTCTATGGAAATAGGAAAGTGGTCCGATCCCATTCGATCTTCTAAGACAGACCATTTTAGTTTACCAATCAGGTTGGGAGAAGCTATTGATATATCTACTGCAGATGGGCCTTCGTTGGGCCTACTTATACGTGTGGCTGTTCCATCATTTAAAACAACTAGATGATTGTTATCTAGAGCATTGATGAGGCGAGAACCATTAATTTGATTCGTGGCCGAGCCCCATAATAGATTGTGGCAATTATAATCACCACAAAAAAGGGTATCCGTTGTGAATTGTGTAAATAAATTTTCCCAATCACTTGTGTACGCATTTTTATTAGGCGGTTTATATATTGAAACAATTGAGATTCCAAAATGGTCTAAGAAAACTGCACAAGCTTCTATGCTGTTGCCGAAGTTTTGTGTTAAATTAATTTGTTTATAAAATATATTATTGGCTACGAGTATTGCGACTCCTCCTTTTCCATCAGGCCTGTTGACCTGGACAGTGGAGAATCCGCGGATATTTATAAATGAATCTTTTTGCCAGGTTTCAGAAAAAATTAGAACGTCAAAGTGGTTATGGGATAAAAACTTTAACAGATTAGATTTACGCTTATTGAAAGATAATATATTCCATTGTAGTATTTTGAGTGGCCTAGTAAGTAGATTCATTGTCGCTTATACTTATGGCTTCGCTTACTTGTTCTGTTTCGAGTTCCATCATTGAAGCTACAAATTCTCTAATCTTCTGTTCATTTTCGGAGGTAGTAGGATTAACTCCTTTATTTACAACTGAAAAATTTTCTGAAATAAATCTTGAGATTCCAATTATAATTCTTTCTTTAAACTCCATGTATTCATCTCTATATGGATTAGGAAGTACTGTTTTTTTCTCTTTTAGGTTTATGTTTTTTTTTGTAACCGCTGGGGGCGTTGTGGGAGGAGAAGAAATTTTTCGTTTTTTGCCAGTGTTGGTTTGTTTAGGTTTATGTATAAATAATTTATGAGTTGCTTGTGACGATGATGTTGTTGGCAAGGCAGGAAAATTTTCGTTGTTATTCAGGATAGCGAACCGGTTATGTGTAGCAATTTTGGCATAAGAGGGATTGTTCACTATTTTTTCAGCATCTTTATAGGGTATATTACGCGATGCCATTTCTTTTTTAATTTTGAGTTGCTGGGAGTACATGGGACATTCTTTTGATATTGACGTATGATCGTTCGACTGACAATATATGCAGAAAGAGTTAGAGACTGAGCAGACATCGTTTATATCATGAGTATCCGAACATGTTTTACACCGTTGCAGTTTGCTCTTACATAATTTCGCAGTGTGACCGTACCTTAGGCATTTAAAGCATTGGACCACCGGATGAAAGTAGGGTTCTACTACGAAGTATGATAAATTGATTCTCACTTTATCAGGTAGATGATTGCCTAAAAAGGTTACAATAATCATTTGTCTATCGACTAAGCTTTGTTTTCCATCTTTATCCGTGACTTTTCGTTTCATTCTTTGAACGCTAACTACTGAATAGTTATCAGTTTCGATGTTTTTCGTTAAGAAATCTTCGCTAAAAAAGGTGTTCACCATTCGAATGACTCCTTTCCGGTGATTGAAAAATGACGGTATGTAAGCAACTAGATTATTTCTTGTTATAACATCATGTTGTATTAGAGAATTTGCAGCAGAAAATGTTTTGAAAACAATTTTTACTCTACTCACCCCCACCGATGTAATATCTAAAATATCTTTTTTAAATTCATCTACTTCTAGAAGAAAATAGCCTATTTTCATTGGGAATAATCTTCCAAAATTATGTTTGAGATGTTCAACGTAAACGTAAAAAGGGCCATCATCATTATATTTATATTTGTTCGTCAAATTAAATAAACTAAGATCTTTAAATTCGCTGGGCGGCCCTGAGCCGCCCGTGTCTTCACTCATTGTTCGTTGTTATTGATAAGAGAACTGATAAGAAATATTTCAAATATATCAGATAAGAAATGAATGAGAAAGAAAAAACTATAGTAAAACTTGTAAGGTCAAGTACTTATCTCTCGATTCACAAATTGTTATACACAGCTCACTTTCGATACACCTAGACAGGTCGACTGCCGATACCGAACTGTGCTATAACAATATGTTCAACAAAATATTATGGACATTTGCTTGACTTGGCTGAAACATTACTCAATAATTGAGTCGAATATTATCGAGATTTTTATGGAGAGGATTATATTACTAGCAATGTTCATAATCTAACACATTTGGTGGATGAAGTGCGAAGGTATGGTCCTTTATCGACTTTCAATGCATATCCTTTTGAAAGTCGACTTTATCAAATAAAAAATTTGATACGAAATGGAAATTTGCCACTGGCGCAAGTTGCAAAAAGAATGAGCGAAATTATGCGATGCGAAAATGAATATAAAAAAAATGTTTCATTTCCTATTTTAAAAAACAAGAATAACTCAGGATTTTTTTCAAAAGTCGAATTAAAAGGGTTCTCACTATCTGTAGATAATCGTAATGAATGGTTTCTCACTGGTAATGGTAATGTCGTAGTTATGGAATATGCACTGATGATTAACAACTCTCCTTTTATAAGTGGAAAAGCTGTCAGTGATTTGAAAGATCTTTTTGAAAGTCCTATAAAATCATCATATGTAAATATTTTTAAATCTCGTAGTACTAATCAAAAGCCCTTGAAACTTTTTTCAACTGACGATGTTAAGTGTAAAATGATAGCAATAGAATATAGCAATAGTACTGTTTTCATCCCTTTATTGCATACTTTGAATAAAAAATAATCATGTAATTCTTTCAACATTCTGTGTTTTTGATATTGGGATAGCATATATCAAAATACAGTCCCTGACACATAAAACGGGGACAAATTCAATCTCCAATAACTTTTCAAATTCTGCATTATATTTCAAAATCAGATAATAATTAAGATAAAAATGAAAGTGCTTGCAGGTCAACAAAAAATTGTCACAGTTCATGCAAAAGCCAAAAAGTTATTTATGATTGAACAATTTTTTTTGTCACAAGTGTTTGAAACTAAAATTTTTAAGTTCTTGAAAAAAAAACTAGAAATGTAAAAAAAATTCAAAATAAATGATTTCAATTTGACAAATTGTCATTTATTGCTTCTTCCTCACTGGATCTTTCTTCTTCTGATGCTGCTTCTTCATTGTTAAAATCTTCAGGGATATTCTAGAAAATTCAAAACACATGACATTTTTTTTATTTCAGCAAAAATAACCCCGCCTCAGGTTACTGTCTTTTAAGAAGTTAAGCTCTTTTTGTAGGTCACTGTTGAGTATAGTTTTTATTTGTTATCTAGGTTGTTCGATCTTCTTTCTTCGTAGTATAAAGGGCATTCTATCAAGAGGTGTTGGACTGTTATTTGAGTGTCACAGATGGGGGAGGGATCTTTCTGTAAACTATGTGGATGAGTTAGAAGCGTATGTCCTAGACGAAGGCGGTTGATTATAACTTGGTCTCTTCTTCTCGTCGGGAGGGATACATTTCCATCAACATGTTCTTTGATTTCTCTGAGCTTACTTGCTGATTCAGACCAAATTGATTGCCAGGTGTTAGTAACGAAGCTTCTAATTGATGATTTGTGATCTGAAGATGGAAACTTGTTTAGAGAATGTTCGCTTTTTCGTTGCCCTTGACCCCGATATGAGAGAGTACCCAGAGGAATTTGATGTTCTTCTCTTCAATTTGTAATTGCAAAAGTAATTCTTTAATTGACAAAAGAATTGGGTGAGACGGATATAACTGTTTTAGTCCATAGATTGCAATTAGAGAGTCTGTGATGATAATGAAGTTATTTCTGGGATCTTCTTTGCACATCTTGAGTGATTTCAATATGGCAGTCAATTCACCTGTGAAGATACTGCAATTTTGTGGAAGGCGTATAGAAAAACTGTGATCGCCGCATATATAAGCTGCAGCATGTCCTAGTGAGGTCTTAGAGGCGTCGGTGAAGACTTGGTGAAAATGACGGTATTTGGAGAGGGTTACTTGGAAAGCGTGAGGATTTGTGGAGTTTTTTGGGTAGATAGTTAAGTATCGACTGTTGGGATTGTGATTATCCATGGGGGGTGATTTGAATTAATGGGGATTGAATGACTGAAAAGTTCAACGTCATAGCCACTGCGTCTTATTCGTTCCCG
Source organism: Chrysolina oricalcia (assembly GCA_944452925.2). NCBI lineage: Eukaryota > Metazoa > Arthropoda > Insecta > Coleoptera > Chrysomelidae > Chrysolina > Chrysolina oricalcia. The sequence goes on from OX101825.2 coordinate 37,918,815, forward strand.
GAATGGAATACGTTTAATTGGCTTACTGTCGTAGAAATCTTGACGTACTGCGCTTGTTTTGAAAATGGTCGAGAAAATGAAATTACTTCTGTTTGATGAAACTCTGGCTGCATAATCAAGTTCCAGCATTTGGCGACGCAAGTTCAGTGGAGGTTCACTAGAAGCAACTTGCAGGCTAGTAACAGGGGTCGTTCGGAAGGCGCCAAGGGCTAGTCTCAGAGCTGAGCTTTGAATTGGGTCTAGTTTTTTCAATAAAGTTTTACTTGCGGTGTTGTAACATATTGAGCCGTGATCCAGTTTACTTCTTATTAGGGTTCTATAGAGGTTCAGGATATCTGATGTATCGGCTCCCCATCTGATGTTAGATAACATTTTAAAAATATTCATTCTCTGTTGACACGACCGTTGTAGGTTTTCTATGTGAGGTTTCCATTTTAAGGCGTAGTTAAAGGTCAGACCAAGAAAGTTTATTTCATCAACTTTTTTCAGGGGAGAGCTGTTAAGTGTTCTATTGATTTTTTCTATATTTTTTCGTTTACTGAAGACCATGAAGTGCGTCTTTTCAGTTGAGAAGATTAATCCTGATCCCTTAGACCAATTTTCTATTTCGTGGATGAAGTTTTGCAGTATTTGACTGGCTGAGAAAGAGTCTTTGCTTTTTATGTATATGACTAAATCGTCGGCATATAGGTTGGTTTTTACGGGTAACCTCATATTGCTCAGTATGTTGTTTATAGCTATTAGGAATAGGGTTGGGCTCAAAATAGATCCTTGGGGTGTACCATTTTGGAGTGATCTAGGAGCAGAAGTGAAGCCATTTATTCTAACTTGTATGGATCGGTTGCTCAAAATTTTTTAATGAGTGCTAACATGTGACCTTGAATGTTCCAGTCTTGGAGCGTTTTGAGTTTACGGTATCTCCATGTGTTATCGAAAGCTTTATTAATGTCAAAGAAAACTGCGAATAATTTCTGGTCATGCAAGAAGGCTTCATAAACCTCTGATTCGAGTACTACTAAGTTATCTGTGGTGGATCTGGCTTTCCGAAAACCACTTTGGAATGGGGAGAAGTATTTTTCTTTCTCTAAGTACCAAGTTAGTCTGTGATTCAGGATTTTCTCAAACAATTTGCACATGCTGCATGTTAATGAGATTGGACGGTATGAGGAGGGGTTATCTTTTGGTTTTTTCGGCTTCAGGATAGGAACTATAATTGCTTTACACCAAAGTTCAGGAAAATTATGATTTAAGTATATATTGTTGAATAATGAAATGAGTTTAGCATTGTATGGGAGTTTTTTCAGGAAAATGGGGAGTATATCATCAGGTCCATGGGCGGAGGTTTCCAGTTGAGTTAGGCAGTCATCCAATTCTTTCATTGTTATAGGGTCGTTTAGATGACAGTCTGAATTCTGTATGGTGATACCTAGGGTTTCTATGGATTTCTTGTATTCAACAAAGGCGGGGTTTAGATTTTGGTCGCTGGAATTAGATTGGTATGTGTCTGCGAGAGCTTCGGCGATTTCTACCTTGTTTGAGACGAGTTTATTGTTGTATGAAAGAGTATTTATATTGCGAAGAGTATGTGAGCCTTTCAGTTTACGTATTTTATTCCAAATAATTTTTTTATAGATAGTATCCAAGATATTGCTGATAGTATGATAGAAGAGGAACAATAGTCACAAGAAAACCTCATACAAATAAATAGCACATTAAATTGTTTTCAAAAACTAACTTATAGCGAACTGCGTGGAATTATATTCTCTTTGGATAACAATAAGAATAAATCTGAAATTCTTAGTGCAAGATTCTTGAAAGAAACATACGAAAGCATTGGACATGTTATATTACATTTTATAAATTCTTCTCTTGAATATGGAATATTTCCAGATAGTTTCAAAATTAGCACCATTATACCAATACCGAAAATTCCAAATACAATAGACGCAAATACTTTCAGACCTACTCTTGAGAAACTCTTGAGAAAGTAATTGAATTGGCTGCTCATGCACAGTTGATAAACTATTTGAATAGCAATATTATCCTTAGTGATCACCAATCAGGATTCAGGAAGAGTTATTCATGCGAAACAGCTCTCCAATATACTTTATCAAATTGGAAAAACCAAATAGATGAAAATAAATATGTCATTGCAGTTTTTCTAGATCTGAAACGTGCATTTGAAACAATTGATAGAGACATTTTATTACGCAAACTGAGGTATTATGGAGTTGCTGGCACTGTTTATGATTGGATGGAGCTATCTGAACAACCGAAGTCAAAAAACAAAAATTTGCTCAAGTTATTCCAACAAATTGAGTAATAGCATTGGAGTACCTCAAGGAAGCGTTTTAGGTCCCCTTCTGTTCATTCTTTATATAAATAATATTCATCAAATTGCAGGGAACTGCTCTATTAGCTCATTTGCCGATGATACATTGGTGTACTGTTCAAATCACAGCTTAGACCAAGCTACAATATAAATTAACAACACATTGGCCAATATTGAAAAATATTTGCAGACAAATAAACTTAAATTAAATGTAGCTAAAACTAAATCAGTGATTGTTACAACTAAATATAAATATGATAATATAATTGTTAATTCGATTGATATTGTGATGAATTCAAATATCTGGGATTTATGATCGATAATATCTAACATTCAATAGTCATGGAGAATATATCATTAGAAAAATATCTAAAAAATGTACTTTTTTTCAAGAATTTCAAAAGAGCTGTCCATGTTTGCCAGAGTTACTATTTATAATTCCATTATAAAACCTGACTTTGACTATTGTGCAACAATAATTTACTTGTTTAACCAAAACCGCATTTCTCAACTCCAAAAGCTACAAAATAGAGGAATGAGATTAATCTATTACCAGATATAGAAATGATAAACTTTTATAAAACCAATGTGAAAGATTCTGTCTCGTCACTTCTCCGATTATCGGAAATATAAAAAGCACGGCAACCGGTAACGATGGTATTAATATTCTCACTTTGAAAATGTGTGTCCCTTTTTTATTACCCTATATCACCCATATTATAAACTTCTGTCTCACCAATTCTGTATTTCCTAAGTCATGGAAAAAATCTCATGTCATACCATTACCAAAAATTAATAATCCTTCAAGTCTAAATGAAGTCAGACCTATTAGCATATTACCAACTCTATCCAAAATACTTGAGAAAGGGATTGAGGTACAACTACGAAATCATCTCACAAAAAACAATGTTATTCAAAATAACCAGTCAGGTTTCAGGCCAGGTTTCAGTTGTTCTTCTGCACTTCTGAAAATAACTGATGACATTTTCGAAGCAATTGATAAAAGTAAAGTTACAGTTTTAATTTTGTTAGACTATTCTAAGGCATTTGACACCCTTAATCACCAAATGATGACAGCTATTTTTAATTATATTGGGCTTAGTGTGAGCGCCATTAACCTTTTACATTGTTACCTATCGGGTAGGTGCCAAGCAGTTAAATATGGTTCAAATACTTCAGCCTACCTGGACATAAATAAAGGGGTTCCCCAAGGGCCAATCCTGGGACCTATACTATTTAGTATATACATTTGCAATTTTCCGTCAAATTTTCTCTCTTGCTCACAGCATTATTATGCTGATGACACCCAACTTTACTTATCATTCAAATCAGATGAAAGCAGCCAGGCCGTCTCAGTTCTTAACTATGATCTGCATCGTCTCAGTGTATATTCTGAAAGTCATTGTCTGAAATTAATCTCAACTAAAACAGCAGCAATAGTTTTTGGTAGAAAGTTTGAAAGAAAACATTTTGTCACACATTTTTTCAGTAATATAAAAATTCAACAAAATGCCATTAACATTTCTGAAAATATCAAAAATTTGGGTTTGTGGATTGATCAGGATTTGAGATTCTCGTTTCATATTAGTAAGTGTCTTCAGAAAGCTTATTGTAATTTAAAAATGATTTATCAAAATAGACAAATATTCGATAAAAAAACTAAATCTCTCTTATGCGACTCTATTGTTTTAAGTCACCTCCACTATTGCGATGTTGTTTATGCCCCCTGTTTAACTCGTCACGATGTTAACAGATTTACAGAAATTACAAAACAGCTGTCTCAGATTAATACATGGCATCAGAAAGTACGAAAATATTAGTCATACGTTACAAATCAGTAATTGGCTGAATATGAAAAACCGACGACATCTCCACTCTGCTTGTTTTTTCCATAAACTTATAAATTTGCAATCTCCAGCTTACTTATATAATAAGATCACTTATCGAACAGATATTCATAATCTTAATATCAGATTCAAGTTTACATTAACAATACCGATTCACCATACAGAACTATTCTTATAACTTACCTGCCATTATGAATGACTTACCCTCTGAACTAAAAAAAATTACTCATACAGCCTTCGGAAATAAACTGAGTAAATATTTGATGATAAAACAACTGACTAAGTAAATGACCAACTTACATTAAGTTATAACATGTATATCTATTTGAAAACTGTACCTTTCTTTTCTTTTTTTTTCTGAACGTCCTCTGCAGACTTTTGGGGTTAGGTGGAAGAACAGGCAGTTGTCTGCACACATCTGTGTGAGGGTAACTGATCTGAATCTCGCCCTAACTTTCCATATTCTTAAGTTTTTTTGTTTCTTATATTCAATTAAATTAATAAAGGCCTTTATTATTATTATTATTATCATTATTATTATTATTATTATTATTATTATTATTATTATTATTATTATTATTATTATTATTATTATTATTATTATTAATACTGAAATGCAATAGATATACTCCAATTAAATTGATGTTGGATAACATTGCAATGGTTTTCAGTTAGTTCTCGTTCATTTTACATGAGTATGACTTTCATTTATAAATTCAACAAGAATGAGGACTGACTTTCATATTCACAAAACCAATTCTAGTATGAGCATGAGATCGATATTTTTCAAAGGGTTAAATGAATTCAATAAACTGCCTATGAACATAAAATCATCAGTATCTTTATCTTCTTTCAAGTCATCATTATCAAAGTATATTAAAACTCTATGATTGTTGGACTTATTGACGTATTAAATTGGAGAGTTTACAACATCTTTGTGGAAAAATCATTCTTATCTTTGTTCAATATTATCAATATTATTGTTATAGGATTCTGAGTCTATTACTGCCATATCTTGTATTTCTATCTTATCTTGTATTTCTGTCTTATCTTGTATTACTATCTAATCTTGTATTTCTGTCTTATCTTGTATTATTCTCTAATCTTGTATTACTGTCTTATCTTGTATTACTCTTATCATGTATAACTATCAATTGCCTGTGATATTTTTTTATATGTGTGATGTACATTTTTTATATTTAATCGAGATGTTTGTAAATTAGGCTTACCTATTTTAAATAAACTACTACTACTACCAAATGGTCTCAGTTGGAGTGGACTCGTTTATGGAGGATATGTATTCGATCCAAGAGTTCTTTTTACTTTTTTTCATGAGATAGCGGGTTCTAGCACGAAGTTTTTTGAACTTTAGCAAGTTTTCTTCCGTTTTGTGTCTTTTAAGGGTATTGAGGGTATGATTACTTGCAGACCTTGCTAAAGCGATTTCATTATTCCACCAGGGTACTGGCGAGAACAAGTTTTGGTTTTTCCGATGGCTAACGAAGCCGCGGCTAAAATAATATTATTGAAGGATGTGACAGTTTTGTTGACATTATTGCTTTGGGCAAGGTTCGGGATATTATTTTCAATTATGTGTTGGTATCTTGCCCAATTTGCGTTTCTTATTTTCCAAGTTTGATAGATTGGAGATTCCGGAGGTTTATTTTTGAGAATAGAAATGGAGATTGGGAAGTGATCGCTGTCTTATAGGTCATTTATTGTTTTCCAGTCGAGGATAGGTGCCAGTGAAGGGCTGCAAAAAGAGAGATCGATAGCAGAAAACGTACCGTCAAACGGGGCTAAGTGAATCAAAAATAGCGCATTTTTCGATATTTAACCGAAAGTAATGAAACAAAAAATATGAAAAAATTAATATAGGTTCTCTAAACACTCCTGTAGCCCATGACATATATATCATAATTTTCTCAACATTTCAAGTCCGCCATTTTTTTTATTGAAATGTGATTCACTTTACCCACCACTGTGGGGTAAAATGAATCAGCGCTTAAAATTCGTCTTTTATGCATGATAGACAAGATATGGGTAAAGTGAACCGATTCATTTGAAAAAATATATACCTATTCTGTTGAAAATAGAAAAAAAATCGGGAATAAAACGATGTATTTTCATTACAAAACGGTATATTTAAACATCAATGTACGGAACAGATACAAAACTCATTATGAAAATAAAACAAATAAACAAAAAGCAATTCTTAACTTAAATATCACTCATAAAATCACAAAAAAATAAAAGAAATTGGTGCCTTTGGTATAAAAATTATCACAAACTGAAAAAGCTACTATAAACCCATTAAAAAAACTTATTCCAGAGTTTGGAGGACTTTGACGCTAATTTTGAAGACATGTTGTCCCCTTTTGACATATTTCAATTTTATTTTTTTGACAACTTGGTTGTTATCAATAACGGAAATATCCTGAATGTCAGGATAAACAAAATATCATTTTTCACGTCCTTTCTTCCTTAAGGCGTTAATAGTCAGTTCCTGCCCGTCAATATTTTCAATTTTGCCAATGTAGAGTCTCGTCCGCTTCACCATCGGGAATTTGACAATAATGAAGTCCCCTACATCTGGTGTTTCGTTTTCATCATCCGAAACCTCTGCCTCACGTGGCTCCTGCGACCTATCACTGTCATGCGATGTGGATGGTTCTGGCATCGGATCCTCTTCATTTCCTGATTCGGATAGTTCACTCATATCTGATAATGAGACGGACTCTTCGCTGTCTTCTTCTGCTACTTGGGTTTTGTTTTTCGATCTATTTGGTTTGCGTTTTGGTGTTTTATCAATCACAGTCGAAATGATTAGGTCCGCCGTGGAAATGCTTTTTCCGGCTGTAATATTGATTTTTTTCCCTCGTTTAACAGTGGATCCAGTAGAAGATCTTAATCTTTCCAAGTGTTCTACTATTGATTGAGTCCATGCTTGTGCATCGTCGTTGTCTCTATTCACTGTAGGATTGTTTCTTGGCACTTTATGGAGGACAATATCTGGATTCCAAGGAGAAATGCCACAGGCTTTGAAACCAGCAATAGAGTTTTCCTTAGATCGTAAGCCAATTTTTTCAATTGTCTCCCTCAGAAGCCTTGGAAATTCCGTTTTTGGTAAAACACCACGATGCTTGATTTTCCATTCTTCCAGAATTCTCCGCCAGCATGCCTTAACCGGTCTGAAGTATGCCACATCGAGTGGTTGCAAGAGATGTGTGGAGTTGGGCGGGAGAAGAACACATTTTATCTCATTATTCGCACTCACTCACTCATATTGATATGGCTATTCAGGTTGTCACCTATAAGGACTTTAGGGCCATTTAATTTCCTGAAAAATGGCAGAATGATTGTTCTGAACCAATCTTCGAACAACTCGGAATCAAACCATCAATGCCGCCTTCCGTCCATCCTTCATATGAATGTTTAGCTTTATACACAGTGTATGGCGGCAATAAAGTGCCATCCGCCGCGATAGCAAACATGACAGTAGTGCTGCTCTTTGAACTATCAATAGTCCTATGTGTGTGTTTCGCTCCTCTTCTTGTGACAACTTTAGCGGATCCTGGATCGTCGACGAAATTGGTCTCGTCATAATTCACTATGTTTGAAGGAGGAATGTCTTCTATGGTTCGCCTTAAATTCTCAAAATATTCTTGAATCACCTCATATGATAATGCAGCCCTGACGCGCTTCGTGTTCTCTGCCAACTCAATCGTTAAATCTCGATTTCTTTTCATAAACCTCTTGAACCAGACCAATCCAGGAAGATTATCTTTGAATCTCCTCTCTACCACTCCCAACTTGTTCAAATATTGTTGCACGATTCCCCTTATATTATTAGATTTCAAAGGAAACCCCCACTTTGCGCAGACCTCAAGACTATCTCTGATTCGCAATTCTTGATGTTTGGTGAATACTGGTTGGCGGCCATACTTTAAAGGATGGTGTCCATGGTATCGTCTTTGAATTGTGGAGAAAGGAACTCCATAATGTTCCGATGCTTGTCGCATGGACATGCTGCCCCTACGGACCGCCGCCACTGCCCGGTGCACATACGCGTTATCATAATTGCACTTTCCCTGGAGCCCCAACTTTTTTACATATGTTCGTGGCATCCTATGAACAAAAAATCAATGAATAAACTGAAACTATATTGAGGGGTGGGGGTCAATTAGGTCATACTATGCATTGAAATATACCATGATTATTTTGTCAAAAAAGGAAAATAATTCTTGAATCACTCATCAGATCAAAATTATTATGGTTCAAATCCCATGCAATCAAAGATGATTCATTTTCCCCACTATCTAATTCATTTTGCACAAAAAATATTCTGAATTCTCAACTAAATCAGACACAATTTTTTTTTCATGGAATTCGATTCCTAGATGACTCAGCAAATCATATTATCAATAGTAGTATTTCTCAATATAACCCACTCCACCTCACAACTGAATGATTTCGGCTTTTAATGAGATTGCAAAGTAAAGCTTATCCAGAATAAATAGAACGAACACTTACCTATTAGCAGACTCGAATGTATACGCATCGCACCACGGTACATACACAACTGACTAACGAATGACGCACGAAAGCAACCTTACAAAGGAAGAATGTCGAGTCTGCGCGAAAGAAACCTTTAAATTTACGGATTGATTCACTTTACCCATACCGATTCACTTAGCCCCGTTTGACGGTACCGTTGTATGAATTGAATCTAGTTGGTTCTCCAGTGTTCATAAGAATTAGGTTCGTGTTATTAATGATATTTTGTAGGAGGTTACCATGTTTTTCAGTTCTCGCGCTACCCCAGGCCACATTATGGCAGTTCATGTCACCTACAATTATTTTTGGGTTTGGGATTTGATTTAGTAGATCATTAAATTCGTTTTTATGTTTCGGTATTTGAGAGACACTGCTACTGCTTCTAGGTTGGTATTTATGGCGATTTCTTTCGCTTCTACATCGTTCTCACAAAAGTTGCTACACCACCGCTGGCTTGATCAGCGAATCTGTTTTTAAAGAAAGGGGAATAATTACTCAGGTTCACCTTATCTTTAGTCTTAAAATGTGTTTCTTGTAGGCATAATATTAATGGGGAAAATTCATTCCGAAGTCATTTCAGTGATTCGACATGAGCGTAGTAACCGTTGAGATTCCATTGTACGATCAACGAGTTAGCCATTTCAAATATCTTGCTGAGAGAGTGGTTCGATGTCGGTTTCTTCGGTTGCAGATTGATTTGCTAATGATAGTTTTTTCTTCAATCGTGTAATATTGCTTTTTAACCCATTTAAAACCACTACCAATAATATTCCAAAAATCACCAATTTTTTAATGGATAAATGTTTATTTATATGTTTTTAAACATCTTTATAATTTGAACAAAAAAAAATTAAGAACTGAAACAAGATTTCTTGCGTCGCGTTAACGCAACATTGGCAAGATATGCATTAAAAAAAATTTGTCATGATATTCCTTGAAACAGTTCGAATGTAATGGAACTCTGCATTTATTACACATAAAAACGGTTGTACTCTTGCATAATCTGCATCGTCTCCTCCAGTTTTCTGAATTTCTCTCGATTATATGACCAATATTATCAAGTCGAGCAGGAGATGGTAGAGATGATGTAGAAACCCGTCCTCGAATGGATTGTGTCCTACATTTGCCGGTACTAATGAGGCTCCTTACAAGTTCGGACCTGAAATCCAGCTGCGAAATTGGCTTATCACTATACACAAGTCGATGAAGTTTCCAAGCATTTACTGCAGAAGAATCCAACATGTTTATGAACAATGGCCACCACCATTTTCTCCACGAATCTTGATTCGGTAATGTGCAATCGCGTTATCATGCAAATCAACGCCTCCCATATATTTGTTATACTGGGCAATCATGTTTGGTTGGGTAATCGATCACCTATCACATCATCGTCGATGTTCTCTTCATCCATAAGATCATCTACCTCAGGTGGTATATAACAAATATCAATTTCATTTTCCTCATCCAAATCCAAATCTTCAACAATTGCTTCTAATTCTCTGAGAGTCAATGGTCTCTTCGAGTCGTTATTGTTCATTTTACTCTGCAAAATTTGTTATGAATATCCAAAGCCCATACGTTGTCAGAAAAAAACTACTCACCATTGATATCTTTACCGTTCTCTTGACGATATTCTGATGCACGATAACGTCCTCAACCTTTCTGTAGCACTGCGTAAATGAGAATGAAACAGCCCTACATCATCGGAATAATAGAGAAATTTACCAGACATGAAAATACAAGTTCTGACAGGAAAAATTTTCGAACCACCATAATTGCACTGTTCCTTCCAATGTTGCGTTTTCGCAACCTCATATTCATACAGCTCAAAAAAATATTTCTCAATTATTTCATTTTTATTTATCATTTGTTTATCTTTTCAGGAATACTATTCTTTATGAATCTCATTTTGGATGATGAAAATAGTGAACCGATTATTTTATAATGAATATTCATGATTATCAGGTTTTCCGGTAGAAATTCCGCAGTGAATGATTACCGTCATAGAAAATTACAAATATATTCATGTATTCAAAAAATCAATTTCTGAATTTTCAAGTATTGTTTAATTACATACCACTGAAAGATCATCAAAAATTCGTTTTTTCATTCATTAAAAAAATGATATTTTTGATGTTGCGTTATCGCAACCATGGCAGTAAATGGGTTAAGCTTTTGTTATCTATATTCGAATAAATAAAGTTTAATATATCCGTGAGTTCCGAAGTTTCGTAAGAGTAATCTTCAGATACGATATCTGGATTTTTTAATTGATTGTATTTTCAAGAAAGTGACAAATTTCAGTGTATTTTTGTTCTCTATTTTATCTTTTATGGAGTTTAGAGTGCTGTGAATACTTTGGGTTGATGTTTTAGTCTTTTTTGTCTTTGTTTACTCATTTTGGGAGTAAGAAAGGAGAGAAGGGTTGTTTTTTCTGGAACTTCAGGTGAAGTTGATATTTGCCTTTTGATAAATGGGTGTTTTAAAACGAGTTTTGGTAAATTTTGAAAAGTTTGGGCGGTTTCTGAGGTACGTGGTTCTGTAGTGATTTGAGGTGGGTTGAAGGTGTTGGTTGTATTGGTGAGGATTATTTCCTCAGCTCGTATTTCTGCTTCAGCTATTGTTTCTGGTACTTGAGAAATTGGATTTGCATTACATTCTGATTCTTGATGTCCTATTGTTTTGCATTTCGAGCAGTTCAATCCATCTATATAAAGAAAAAGACGGTAGGAGGTGTCTTCATGTAGAACAGTGAAAGAGTCTGGGATGCTTGCGTTTTCTAATGGTGTGATGTATATCTGTCTGCGGAAACTTAGAACATGGCTGTATTCAGATTCTAGCATCCCGACTCTGAGATAAGTCATATTTGAAGCAGCTACCACGCCCATATCTTTCAGTTTTTCTTCGACAATAGCGTTTGGTATAGTGGGGCAGATATTGGATACAATCAGAATTTGTGCTGGGGATATCAGTCTCCTAACGTCTACCTGAGTTCCGTTGATATCAATGTGATTTGTGGAAGTGAGGAGCCCGTCGACAACCCTTTTGGAAGACAGATATATACATATTCGACCATTTGAGATTTTTGATGCGTAGAGTACATTTTTCGGTTGAATTAAGTTGCCTACAGCGATTATGTAGCCATGAATTTTAGTTCCTTCTAAAGTTGGTAAAATGATAGCTTGATCTCTTGTAGGAATTTTTTGAGAGTTGAGGATATTTGAGTAGGTGAATTTTGAAGCATTTGATGGTGGGAAGTTCATTCCAATTGGATTCTGTGAGGACATTTTTCCATTCTTCAGGAGACTATCTAAAGCCTGACCTGTCGCCGTTGTAGTTTCGGCGATGTGGTCAAGGTCAGAGCGCCTCACAGAGGACCGGTGAAGTGAATAATGTAAAATGAAGTCACTTACAGTAATAATTGATGAACTAGTTCATGCACAAACACTTCAAGTTTTATGTAGTGAGGAAAAGATAATTTTAATCTTTATAATACTTTGCAAGAATCGCAGTTTAGAAATCGGAAGATCTGACTAACGTGGTGTGTAAACCAAGGCCAGGGCCGAACTCTCAGACATGACATTGAAGAAACTAAAAAGAATGGGATATAACTCACGTTTGGAGGACTCAAATTGTTCTCCTAACTGACCACCTCATTGATTTTTTCAGTTGGCTCTACAGTATTATTATTGTTTTTCTTTGATTTCTGCTTTTCTTTCTTAGTCTGTGTAGCGACCATGCAGTCGCTACCACTTTGTACATTAATTTTTATTATCAAGAGCTTTGGCGATGTTCAGTTTTGTTTAAATAATGTTTTTCATTAGTAGTTGTGTGGAAAACGAAGTTGTCAAAATGTAATAAATGTTTTTGTCATTTGAATTTGGCATGATATTTTAATTCATTATAAAATATAAATAGGAGGAACACTAACACCTCCAAAGTGGTGACCCCGACTCACACTTCACCGATAGAAGAGTAGCGAGTTTGTGCCATCATGCCAGATAGTGGTTTTGGAACCTCAATTACAGAATCGGTAGCTCGTGTCTCGATGCGAGCCCCGCCATTCTGGCCTGAGAAACCAGGATTATGGTTTTCTCAACTTGAGGGACAATTTCACCTCAGTAACATCACCAGAGACGAAACCAAGTTTGCGTACGTTATCGCTCAACTTGAGAGTCGTTATGCAGCTGAAGTGGAAGATATTATAACCAACCCGCCAGATGCTGATAAATACGAAAAAGTCAAGCAGGAGCTGATCAAAAGGTTATCCATATCCCAAGAACAAAAAATTCAACAGCTCTTAGAACATGAAGAGATTGGGGATCGCAGACCGTCTCAGTTTCTTCGTCACCTCCGTAGTCTTGCAGGAAAATCTGTTCCTGATAATTTTCTTCGCACATTGTGGTTGAATAGGCTTCCCAATCAGGTTAGAGCAATATTAGCTACTCAAGAATCATCAACACTTGACGACGTTGCTCAACTTGCCGACAAGATTATCGAGATATCACCTCGCACCGTCGCTAGTGTCCGTGATTCCAGATCAGATGAAATTTGTGAATTATCTAAACAAATCACAGAACTTTCTAAGCAAGTGGCAGAACTCTCCGTCAGGAATAATAAACCTAAAACGTATCGTGCACATAGCAGAAACCGATCAAGAAGTGGTAATCGAGCTGAAAGAAAAGATCTTTGCTGGTATCATCATCGTTATGGATTCAAAGCCAGAAAATGTGTACAGCCTTGTAATTATGTTTCATTATCCTCAACATCAAGTGCCAATTTGGAAAAATAACAGGACAGCCGTATGGAGAGGCGACTAACGACTGTCCTTTAACCAAACGCCTTCTCCTCACCGACAAAAACAGTAAAGTGCAGTATCTAATAGATACTGGATCAGACGTATGTGTTTTTCCACGTTCCCAAACCAGACATCGATTGAGAACATCTTATGGTCTTTTTGCTGCAAATGGATCTGTCATTCATACATATGGAACAGTGTCACTGTCACTCAATTTTGGCCTGAGACGTGAATTTTTATGGCAATTTATAGTCGCAGATGTTACAAAACCCATAATAGGTGTGGATTTCTTGAGTTACTTCAATCTTCTTGTGGACATTCGTCACCAGTGTTTAGTTGACTCAATAACAGGCATAGCAACTAATGGCGTTCAATGCTTCCATGCACAAACCAATGTTAAATCTATTTCTGGTGATTCGAAATATCATAATCTCCTCAGTCAATTCCCAGAAATTACCAAGCCAGATGGTGTCCCGAAAGATGTCAAACATACCACGATGCACCATATTCGTACAACATTAGGACCACCAGTTGCATGCAAAGCTCGGCGTTTGAATGGTACAAAATTGAGCACTGCCAAACGTGAGTTCGAAGCTATGGTCAAATTAGGTATTGCTCGTCAATCTGATAGCTGTTGGTCATCGCCTCTTCATTTAGTATCCAAGAAAAATGGAGAGTGGCGTCCTTGCGGTGATTATCGCCCACTGAATGCAAGAACAATTCCAGATCGCTACCCCGTTCGTCACATTCAAGATGTTTCACAATACCTGAATAACCGGAAGATATTTTCTAAGATTGACCTAGTCAGAGCATTCAATCAAATACGAGTTGCACCAGAAGATATTCCAAAAACGGCCATCATCACACCTTTTGGTTTGTTTGAGTTTCCTTTTATGAGCTTCGGGTTGAGGAATGCAGCTCAGACATTCCAACGATTCATGGATGAGGTGACCCGTGAATTAGAATTTTGTTTTGTCTACATCGACGATATACTCATAGCATCATCGACGGAAGAAGAACACTTGGAACACTTGAAAATCATTTTTGAAAGGCTCAAAAGCTATGGAGTAGTGATAAATGTCAATAAATGTCAGTTCGGTGTTTCGGAAGTAGACTTCTTAGGTTTCTCCATCACTGAACATGGGATCAAACCACTCATTGACAAAGTCAAGGCAGTTCTGGACTTTCCTCAACCTGAAACGATTAAACAACTACGAAGATTCCTTGGTATGCTGAATTTCTACCGCAGATTCACTCCAGGTGCTTCAGTTCTTCACGCCCCATTCAATAAACTTCTGGAAGGCAATGTGAGAAGCAATCAAAAAATCAATTGGTGCGATGAACTTTCCATTACTTTTGCTAAATGTAAGGAAAGTCTAGCGCAAGCAGCTCTTTTGGCTCATCCAGACCCCACAGCAATGCTAGGATTAGTTACTGATGCATCAGAGACCTCCATGGGTGCAGTTCTTCAACAGCAAACAACTAATGGTTGGCAGCCGCTAGCATTCTTCAGTAAGAAGTTTTCACCTGCTCAACGAAAATATAGTGCTTTTGATAGAGAACTGCTTTCAATTTATTCAGCTGTCAAGTATTTTCGACACTATGTAGAGTGTCGAGATTTTGTGATATTCACTGATCACAAACCGCTGACTTATGCGTTCAAGCAGAATCCTGAAAAAGCATCTCCAAGACAGTTTCGCTACCTTGATTTTATTGGACAGTTCTCTACCGACATTAGACATATCTCAGGCAAAGAAAATATTGTGGCAGATACTTTGTCCCGAACAGAATCTGTCGAACAATCCTTGGACTTTGCCGCCCTTGCAGATTCTCAGAACAGCGATGCTGAACTCTTATCTCTGTTTGAAAATGGAACCTCTTTGGATTTAAAGAGAATACGGATTCCAGGTACCGAATCAACATTATTCTGTGACGTATCTGAATCTTCTCCTCGACCATTCGTTACAAAACCATTTCGGAAAAGAGTATTTGATCTTCTCCATGGACTGTCTCATCCCAGTATACGTGCCACAACTAGAATCATCAAGGATCGGTATGTATGGCCATCGATTACTAAGGATTGCAGAAAATGGGCAAAGAATTGTATTCAGTGTCAACGCTCGAAAGTATTCCGCCATGTGAAGTCTCCAGTTGAACATTTCCATTCAACCAGCTCAAAATTCGAACACATACACATAGATTTGGTTGGCCCGATGCCTTCTTCAAATGGTTATCGATACTGTTTAACTATCATAGACCGATTTTCACGCCTGCCTGAGGCATGCCCTGTTTATGATATCACAGCAGAAACAGTTGCCAAAACCTTGTTTTCTTCATGGATTTCCAAATATGGTGTTCCATTGCGAATAACCTCGGATCAAGGTCGCCAGTTCGAAAGCAATCTTTTCAGAGCTTTAGCCAAAACATGTGGTATTCACATTATTCGAACCACAGCTTACCATCCTCAAGCAAACGGTATGGTAGAACGTTGGCATAGACACTTGAAATCTGCAATACGTTGCCACCAGACAGAAGACTGGGTTGAAGTGATTCCCACTATAATAATGGGTATGTTGGGAGTTTTCAAAGAAGACCTAGGTGCAACTATAGCTGAGATGGTGTATGGAGAGCCAATTCGTCTTCCAGGTGAATTTTTAACTCCACATCCTGTTGCAGAAAATAACCCAACGAGTTATGTTGATCGACTACGGAAGTACATGTCTTCATTTCGACCAACCCTAGGAGCACATCATGGCAGTTCTCCAGTTTTCGTGTTCAAGGATTTGTCAACAACCACGCATGTATTCGTTAGACGAGATACTCCTCGTTCTTCATTGCAGCCTCCGTATGATGGACCTTTTCTTGTAATCGATCGACGAGATAAACAGATGATTGTTTGTATTCGTGGAAAGAATACAACAGTCTCAATAGACAGAGTTAAGCCAGCCTATATTCTCTCTGACGAACTTCAGACACCACAGTCTGTTTCAGTCGTTCCATTTTCTAAAACACCTGCAGCAGTTATTGGACCATCATCTAACGAAGATGTTACCGCATCAGCCAATTTAAACAAACAGTCAAGATTTGGAAGAAATATTAAATTTCCAGTTCGTTTCTCTCCAGGGTGATTTAATTTCTTTTTCATGAGGGGGAGTACTGTAGCGACCATGCAGTCGCTACCACTTTGTACATTAATTTTTATTATCAAGAGCTTTGGCGATGTTCAGTTTTGTTTAAATAATGTTTTTCATTAGTAGTTGTGTGGAAAACGAAGTTGTCAAAATGTAATAAATGTTTTTGTCATTTGAATTTGGCATGATATTTTAATTCATTATAAAATATAAATAGGAGGAACACTAACACCTCCAAAGTCTGAAATGAAAATAGCACATATCACAGTTTGAAGTTTTGTTGTCTGTATATATTAGTATTTTTTTACTTATAATTATGAATTTTCCAACCGGTATAAGCAGTCAACTATCAGAAATATATCCTACTAGTACTACTTACTTTATAAGAAAGACTGCTGGGTCTATTTTTGGTACTTGACATTCTTGCTAGGCTACTTTCATTTCTTTTTGTAGAATTTCTGATGACAGCTTTGAAAAATTCTTCGCAGTTTTTCAAGGTAAAATCTTCGTCAGATAGTTTCACCACTCGGTAGAACAGGCTAATAACGTTTTTGAAGATTTTAAAAGGAATTTTCTCTTTTCCGCCTCTAGCGCCTCCAGCCCAAGAGCACAAAGTCATGAATTTTCGTGAGAATATTTTATCCCCCAATATGTAGCAATTACTAAATCCATTTCCAGATCCTTTTCTTCCACAGACATAACTGAATTTTTGTACGTAATTTTCCATATTGTTTTTATCTCCCAGTTTAGTTTCAATTTCCTCTAACTCTGCTAAAGAGTCAATTAGGTCAAAGAATATGTCATCTTTGGTTGGTAGCACTGTGTCTTTAGTTGATGCCTTACATGAACAGGTTTTGATAGCTGCAGAATGACTAGCCATTAAATCTAGAGTTGTTTGTAATACAGCAAGGTGTTGAATAATTTTTTGATGGTTTTCTTGGCATATTGAGTGTTTGAACTTTTCTAGCAATTCTTGCTGATTTTTTATAATAATTTCTTGATTGGCCAATATTTTTTCACGTTTTTCAGTAGATTGAAAATCTAATGAGGAAGTCACCGTTTCTGTTCCAAATAATGAATTATAATTATTGTCATCATTTGTTATAATTTGGTAAAAGTTTTTTGATTCTAATATAGTTTGTGGTACAATCACTTCGGTAGCTACCTCAAAATCTGCAGATGATTCTATACCTGACGTCTCCTGTACCATCAAGGGCACCTGCAAATAAAAAAGACTTTCAACTGTAATTACCTACATACTATCGCTTTATTATTGAATTATAATGACTGACACACCTGACATGTACCGCCAAAAAATATGAAGGTACCAAATGGAAAAAAAGGTTTACCTACTATTAGAGTATTAAAAAAAAATTGGAAAAAGTTTTTGCATGTCCGACAAACTTAAAAACGACTTTAACATATGTCACGTGACCACTAGTATGGAGGAAAATTGGAAAAAATACCATGAAAAGGCCAAAAAAGCAATATTTAATTTAATTTTCACACACAAAGTTTCAAGCGATAAATTGAAAAGATTAAAAATTACAATTTTTATTTTGAATATTTTCCAATCTATTTACAAAAATCTTAATTTTTTTTCTTTTGAATGGTTTGACTGTAGTGAAACATTTGTATTCCGATGATAATGACAAAACTTTCCTATTTTCTCCACACCAGATGGCTCCTAATATCAGAATTCCAAGACTGTTCAATTCAATTTCCAATTTTTTCAAATAACTTTTTTCGATATATTGCTATCTTACCCCACTTTTGGCATCTTCATGGTGTTTTTTTCAAATTTTTTTCATACTAGTGGTCACGTGACATGTTTCAAAATCTGTTTAGGTTATCGGACATGCACAAACTTTTCCCCAGAAATGTATTTCAAATACTCTAAATGATAAACCTTTTTCCCATATGGTACATACTTTTTGGCCGCCACTGTAAGTATATCTATTGTATATAACTTATCATACATTTCTTTGCCAAACTATTAAAATCATTTTGAATGGGGTTAGACTTTGGCAACAGCACACTGGGCCGCTTTTTTATTTGGATTGGCTCTATGACTTCTTGTTCTGTGTCGTCATTTTCCAACATTCTTTGCAGTTCCTCTTCAGCAATTTCATAGTTTATCAAATGATTTCTTTTCAATTTACAGGGCTACGTAAACCAATTTGCTTCTGGTACAGAATTTGGATTTTGTATCATCTTATCGGCGCCTAATTTTGGCCACGAAAGTTGATTATTATTTTCCCATGCTGAAGGAACTATTGTAAGATGTTTCAAACCTCTTTCAATGGTCTGCACAATCTTGAACATGTCTACAAAAATCAATTCATAGTTAGTTGCTGGAAAGCAGTGTAGGCAGAGTTAGTTTGTTAGTTATACACATCCAGTGGAGTAATTAAGAGGAAGAGGGGGTCTGAAACTCTTCACCCCAGAGCGTTTGGAAAATCGTATAGGTATAAATTAGAGAAAGGTAAAAAAATATACTTTATAACGCTAGGACTCAAATATAAGTGAATATGAATATTTTTTTTGTGATACGATGGATGTATGATAGACACTTGAAATTATGTGTTGTTTTTATTAATTCTGAATATTGTAACTGGACCGCGACCGAGCCCCAAGAACAAATCTCATATACGCCACTGCACACATCACCTAGCCCTTAGCAGAGAACAATATACCACAGAGAAGCGACAAAAGACCGAAAAGGACGTTTCGTTTCGAAGTGCGCTTTCGCGAAATAAGTTGTGTTGTTGTCAACTGCCACAACTGACAAACTGCAGATTAAATGAAGGAGGGCTTCACTAAATTTTCTAAACTAATGAATTTCGAATTACAATCACTTCCTATAACATTAGATACTTTCTTTATTCTCTACGCAAAAATCGACATATTTTTCAGTGGAGAGCAGTTTCTGCGTGTCAAAAACTTTTTCTCCGTGTTTTAATAAGTTGTGTTTACGTCAAAGTAACTAATCCAAGGTCACCGAAATCTATACCCCCAACATCAAAGAAGCCGACATGTTTTGTCGCTTCTCTGTGGTATATTGTTCTCTGCTATTAGCACTTGGAATTATAAAAACTATTCAGTTCAGAACCTCTTCAAAATACCAATGAAAAAATTTGATATTGAGTATGCATTACGTATTCAACTTACCTGGAATCTTTTGTTTGAAATTTAACACAAAAACATGCAATTTGCCTGCAATGAGAAACTTAACGGCAATTTCAGATGTTATGTTTATCTTCACGCGTAAACTCTCTCATTCGCTACCAAATAATGAAATATTTGTCATAAAAAAGGATATTTATATCCGTGGTAAGTATTTAATTTTTCAAGAGTGGCCAAGGAGTTGCCTAGTTCTCAAAGGGTTGCCAGCTAGCATTATAAACACTCTTGATCGTTGAGTTGTTTACCCGAAATCTGTACATATATTTTATAGACAGGACCGTATTTTACTGAATAGGAGGTAGGGAGGTACTTGTGAGTTTTTGTTGTTGTATTTGCGGTATGGAGTCGAGTTGTACACAACTGGAATTTATTATTTGGAGTAATTTTTTGTTAAAGTTTCAGT
Organism: Chrysolina oricalcia; assembly: GCA_944452925.2. Classification (NCBI taxonomy): domain Eukaryota; kingdom Metazoa; phylum Arthropoda; class Insecta; order Coleoptera; family Chrysomelidae; genus Chrysolina; species Chrysolina oricalcia. Next base: position 37,939,069 of record OX101825.2, read on the forward strand.
ATTTAGAGTGAAAATTATTAACTTATTTGGTCAGGTTGAATTCACCTGTTGACAATCAAAAACGAACACTGTGTTCTACTTCGCATGGAAGTACCACAGTGAATTCCGAAATCATTAAATAAATAACTAAAAATTTCCAAAACGGTCCAAAGGGGTAATTTCAAGTGAAATACACTGTATGAGAGCAGTGATGGAAAAGGTGACATTAATGAAAAATTTACCAAAAGTTATTTCCGGACTCGTAACCAGAACAACCTTTCTGATACCAACACATTTTCCTAAAAAAAAAAAAAATCAAAATTGTGTCACTTATCATGGATACTTTAATAGCTAACCAACATTTTTGAAATTGGCTTATAATTGAAATTTACAAAATTCGTTCAAACTGGTTAGTTTGAATAGGGAACAAGATAATTCTCTCCCAAGAAGAAGGGGGTCAAAAATAACAGGCAAATTCGGTTCCAACGTTTGTTTGTACCAGAAACTGTATACCGGGTGTCCACGGAAGGTGGCTCGCCCGTTTAACTTTTTTGTTTTCGAAGATAATGAAATTAAATTTGGTGGATCTGTTGAAGACATCAGACTACTTTTTTTGACAAGTGACTCAACTTCGTGTAAATTGGGGTTTCACCGGAAGTGACATAAACTTTCGATTTTCAAATGGGATATGTTATATTTTCAGTTTTTCTGTCTCCATATGACATTTTGAATACAACCATGTATCATTTGTGACATTTTGTAGCCTATTTTTAATTTGTTTTTTCGAAATTTATCTTTCGATCTAGAGAGCCATGGATACTTTCAAATCACTAATTTCGGTCCTGAAATGTTTGTAAACATGCAACTTTGCTGTTTTCTGGCAGAATGTTTCAGCTAGGTGAAGTTTAATTTTAAAAATTGTATCACTTTTTTTTTCAAATGGCAATATGGTGGCTCGTTGGGTTAGAAAGAAAGAGCACTTCATTAGAATTCATTTGATACCGCACACTATTATGTTCAAAAGAAACTTTCTATAAAAAACTGAAAATATTACGTTGGAGCGTTCGTTAAATAAAGAATCTTATTGAGATTAATTCAAGATCTTTCAGACTAGGAAAAAGTGATTCTACATTTTCAAACCACTCCTTGGAATGCAAGCACAAATTCCCGAATCTAAACGATACGGAAATTTTGCACTATGCCAACAAGGGTTGGAAACTGAATTATTTAGAATCACTAGAAATTCATAAACATAAACATTGTGAATGTAATCTACTCAATGATCAGGTAGACTTGGTATATTCACCCATTTTTCCACATTGTCGATCATGAACACATTCTCAGGTTAAAAGGTATAGGTAATTTAATTTAATTGAATGTAGATATTGTTATTTTTATTATGGGTTAATTATTAGAGAATAAGAAAGACCTTGTATAAAAAGCATGTGTGTTGGTATATTCAACTATTAGTGTGAAATAGAGTTTGATAATGTCCATATAGGACGAAACTGCAGTTACGCAAGTGTTACAAATACAAAGTGGTATAAAAACATAGGAATTTTTATTTCTCATTTTCACAATAAGTTACTGTTGTACTCGATACTCCCGAAATGCCGCTTGTTCTAAATGCCGACAGAGCGTATAGACCCAGAATGCGCATCAGTGCCAAATTTATTTCTGCCCGTGCACAGTGCCGGCTCTAGGGTACCAAGCGCCCTCATGCAAGATTTTATTTGCGCCCTTGTTACTCATTATATACGATGCACATAATAATTATCACGTTAATGAACAGAAAGTATATGAGATGATGCACTTTCAAGTAAATAAGTTAGCCTCGGATATTTTTTTTATATAATTTCATACATTATCTGAAAATGAAGCAGCTTATAAGTTGATGACTTTTATTAACATAAATATTCAGTATTCACTTAGTTTTCAGTAAATAAACAATATTCTCAAAATAAAAAATGACTATACCATTGGTCTCATAGATTAGAAGAACCAAGTTTGTATCACAGAAAAATAACATACATTCTAAAAAATATTGAACAAAACAACAGAATCACAATATCCAGAAAAAAATTTAGCTCTGGCCCAACGGGACTTTACGAGCCTTGACTCTAGCGAATTCTGAAATCAAATCTTCTAAGGGAAGTGATTGGCACAAATCATTTTCGATAGATATCATGGCAAGTCCATTCAGTCTGTCCTGAGAAATTGTGGATCGTAAATAATTTTTGATTAATTTTAATTTGGAGAAACTCCGTTCCCCACTGGCAACGGTCACTGGTAATGTTAGCAATATTCTCAGTGCTACCAATAAATTCGGAAAAGTACACTGAAGATCTTTGGAAACCAAAAATTTTAATACTTCTTTCGGGTTTGTGAGAAGTGGTATTTCACTAATGAAGATTGATTTGAAAACAGTCATTTCATTGAAAAGTTCCTTAGCTTCAATATCCTTATCGTTTTCATTAGAGAGATGTATTTCTAAATCTAAGCATTTTTGTAATAAATCAGATTCGTTCAATTTATTAACTTGCTGAAAATTGTAAAGGAATCCAAAGTATGAGAAATGGGTGTTTGTTTGATTATATCTATCTTCCAATGAATTGATTGCTGTATCTATAATTGCATAAAAGACATTCACTCTGAATTTGTCTTTTGGATGTTGCGGGGATTGGTCTTCAGTCTCATAATCGAAGAGCCTTTTTTTCTTCCTTTGTCGAATCATATTTGATTGTTCGAAATCAGGTGTTACATCGAGAGATTCCGCTAGTTCCCGTGCATCCACCATCATTTGAGAGAAACCCAAGTCTGACCGGATGTCTTTCAAATATAATATCAAATTCTCAATTGCCTTCAAAACGAAACTTATATTGGTTTCAATACTTTGGAACATCTTACTTATAAGGTTGATACGGAATAAAATATCGTACCAAATCACAACTGAACATAAAAAGTTGAATTTTTTTAACTTTTCACACAGATTTTTTGCTTGAAATTTCGTATCGTTATTATTACCATTTTCATATAAATCAAATAACGCATCATATATTTCACCAATTTTGTACCTGAGAGGTTTAATAGCATCTATTCTAGACTCCCATCTTGTATCGGAAAGTGGTTTGACAGTTAAATCCAAGACATGTTTCTTCAAAACATCCCACCTTTTCGCGGAACTCGAGAAAAAGTTATATATTTCCTGAACAACCGAAAAAAAATTTATCGTGTCTATATTTACTTTAGCAGCATCATTGACAACTAGATTGAGAGTGTGTGCCGAACACGGAACAAACATTGCTCTAGGATTCAGTTTTAGGATATGACTTTGTAAACCATTGATTTTCCCTTTCATATTGGCTCCATTATCATATCCCTGGCCGCGCATATCCTTGATATCAATATTGAAATATTCGAATTTGTCAGTAATGGATTTCGTTAAACCAAGACCAGTGGTATCATTCACATCTAGAAATCCAATAAAACGTTCTTCTACTTGAAAACATTTGGTGGCTACTGAAACGAAGCGAACTATTATAGTTAGTTGTTCAGTGTGGCTAATATCAGTAGTAGAATCTACAATTATTGAAAAGTACTTGGCCTTCCTTAAGGAATCAATTATGTTTTCTGAAATCTTATTTGATAAAAGACCTATAATTTCGTTCTGAATATTTTTACTCAAGTAATGGACGCGGGACTCTTTATTTACGATCCTTTGGACATGATTTGATACTACCGAATCGAATTTGGAAAACAGCTCAACTAATTTCAGAAAATTACCATTTTGTTTCTCGAAGAGTTTATCTGAAGATCCTCTAAATGCCAAATTTTGCTGTCCCAAGAATTTTATTATTTCTATAATTCTTTCAATAACAGATTTCCAGTGTTGTTTTTCTAGGTCGTACAATATTTCTATTTGATTATCAATAGTCCTTTTACCTATTAAATTTGCCGTCATGTCTTTCCATTTCTTAAAATTGTTAATATGTACGAAAGAACTCTCATGGAGTTTCAGACAGTTGGACAAATTCTGCCAATCAGAATAACCTTCTTTGGAAATCAGTTTGATTTTATTTTCCGTTCCCGGAAATAGTTTGCAACAGAAACAATACACACTATCAGACCGAGAAGAATAAACAAGCCAATCCCTTTTAATTTCTTCAGAATTCGCTAGAGTTCGTGTGTAATATTTATCACTAAATTTTCTTCCTTTAGCATCGATCCTATATTTCGCCGTATTCTCTCGAAAGGGACCTTGCTCCACTAATATTTTTCTATCTTTATCGGTCAACTCCGGCCATTGTGATGGATCACGATAAATTTCCAAAGTTTGTAATGTAGGCTCCCGACTCTCATTATCATTACTAAATGAGACAACCGGCTCTTGGTTGAATTCTTGGGAATCTTGGGAATCTTGGGATACCTCTTCCTCTTCCTCGTGATAAACTCTCAAATCAACTTCCACTCCCCCCTCATTTTTATATTCATATGATGTAGAGGCCATTATATTTGTTTCTCCATCTATTGTGGGATCATGTAAAGAGGATGAAATGGACTCTGCTGCAGTCTCAGTTTCTGTTCGAGAATTAGACGATTCGCCATTGTCAGGGAGTCTTTTTAGAAATTTTACCAGATTTCCTCTTTGTTTTCCTGATTCTAAGTCTTTAAACGCCCTTCGTTTTCGATTTTCACACCCTGACAATTTTTTTCTCATCATTCTAATTGATACATTAAATTCTGAAATTATTCAAAACACCTGTCAGCCATCCCAACGAGAAAATTAATTATCAAATATTACCTTATACCTATCCACACAACTGCCAACTGTTCACCACACAACTGTCTCGAACTATTCAATAGCAAATTATACGACACGATATTAACTGTTGATACCAATATTGCAATATTACCAATAAGGAATTATGGTTCAGGGCGCTACTGAGACTACTGACCAGATAAATTATCTGGATAATAGATACAGGAAAACATCGGTAATGAATTAGCGAAATCGTTCGAGAATCGCCGATCGGTAAATTCGGTGATTGTTGAGGCAGTTACAATTATGATGCCTCAGCAGTGAGGTGTGGTTTGTAAGTAAGGCATTCTCGTACTTTGAAACCAATTTTGTATTGAATAACCCTTTTGTAACATTCACCATGCATTCACCGTTCAGTTCAAACAATTAAAGATTTACTTTACTCAGAGCTTTTAATGAACATTAAAAATGTTTGTTACAAGTGACAAAAATGGAATGGAATCTATAATTCCTGTCTTATATTTATAATATATTTCAAACAATAAAACATTATGTCTAAGAGATCATGTTCGGTATGAAAGATAATTTACGGTATAAAAAACAATTTACGGTAGAAAGCAAGTCACTGACTTGAAGTCAGCATAGCTAAATCCCGGTAGAAGTTGGAGTTGCAATTTGTCTAGCTGCAGGCTACAGGGCAGGACTCAGGAACGTAACTACGCGGCGAGGGCGCTTCGGAAGTTTCGAAATGAGTATATATTATTCAAATACTTGAACTTATTTTGGCGCCCCTTGGCAGGTGCGCCCTCATGCTGTGCATTAGCTGCATGATGCGTTCGGCCGGCCCTGCCCGTGCAATAGAGGTTACGGAGCATTCGAAGCAGCCTCTCTTTTAAAGAAAGTTTGTGGTCGAGATGTGAAATTGTACCGACGCATACGTTGTCGATACCTGTAGCATAGTCGTGCTTGAGGTATTATTGTGGTATTGCTGTTTTTATATTGTGTTTTGTAATGCCCCAGCTGATATAAGTCATACCTTCATAAAATAACATATGGAATCTACTTTAATTACATATTACCATTACGCATTTTAACTATTTCAATCATAGTGTTTTGAAGTGTTTTGAATAAATTGATCGACGACTCATTTATGTTATGCAAATTTATGTTCACTAAGGATAGAATAAAACACTACAAGTTTTATAGTTTGTTGACTAGTTTATCCTAGTTTAAAAGGAATTGTTTCCGCTACTGGAATTTACCCGTATCTGGAGAAATATATTTTTGAATGTCATAGGGATATTTAGGGTAGACTCAAAGAAAATGTTGCCCTTCCAAAATACCTATTACCTACCAGTGTGAGCAAAGGTGAATTGCTACCTGTGCCAAGCCAATATAATCAAAATATCTTCCGCATGAATTTTCGATTTGTTCATTGGAAGTTCTAAATATTTTTTAAATTCAGAATACGCATTGGATCAACGGAAATTGATATCTGTGATTTTCAACAAATACCTATTAGGGAATATGATCACGCTTGTTCGCAATAAAATAGAACGGTCTATTATTAAATATGTGAGTTGCGCAAATATTAATAATTCCCGAGTTCGGTCCTGTTGCAAAACTACGGTAAAGAATGTTTCCAATGTTTTATAGAAATTGCATGGTAGCTAAATTATCATATACTGCTAGTGAATGGTGCAAAATTGTTTTATAGGAAGACGCCATTAAAAAATGACAACATTCCGCACGATGAAAATGACAAAAGATGTAAATAACGAAACAATGCATTTATGTTAATATTTCAAACATTCAATTCACACAAATAAATGAATAATGACGCCTGGAACAAATCGGTACATGTTTATGCACAAAAAATTTCCAAATCGATAAATCTGAATTTCCTATATTTTGTTGTTTTTATGAAAAACAGCCGCAAACATGAGGGGCGTTAAAAATCTATTCATATTATGCTATACATTCAACAATAAAATTTCATTCCCATCATAAATTCCATCTTGGGTATCGCAAAATATTATTCAAAATACACAAATGAAAATATTACTAAAATGGCTTCTTGTAAATAGTGATGATGACTGACATTTATATTTTCTTTGTCTCTCTTGATATCATTTCAAAATTGCTTTTTGTGAAATGAAAATAAAATCAAATAAAAACATTTTTATTTTATTGATGGCGTTTCTAGTTGTTTTTTCACTTCAGATCTATCTCCTTGAAATACGTATAAAAGCTTTTACAAAACTGTTGTTTAGTTGATTTATAATTATAATTCAACAAATAGTCAAGTATATTATGTAGTATAGTTGAAAAGCATTGATAAAACTATTTTATAAGTAAAATAATTTGATTGTTTTTAAGTCGCTGGAATGTTTATGAAATAGTTTTGTAGTGTTTGCGAAAGGTTTTATGAAATATCAATGGAGACGTAAGTATTTTATAAAATGGTGCCAATTTCATAGTTATAACTACCGTATAAACGTATTTAAAACATTTCAGGGAGTGAGATTATTTTATAAAAATTCGTTAAAAACATTCTCGCAACTGCAATAAAATAACAAATTGCTAGCTGGGAATCCATAACAACAATTCATTTTGTTCGATTATATCAAAAAACTTTGTTCGTATTTTATTATTACAATAAATTATCACAAAAGCACACTATTTATTTCATTGGAAATATGAACAGGATGTTCATAAAGTCAGTTGTGGAATCATCTGCGACTGAAAGTTGGAATTTAGTCGCTGTTTTCCATCGTACAAGATAACCTCTCTTGGAAGGGATTCATGTTTTAAAGAGAAACACTCTCAATTGAAAATTGAATCAAGACATGACTCCTCTGGAAATGGAAAAACTCTACGATAAAATTGAAGTTACTTTTTTGTAATATCTAACAGAAAACAACTACTTCCCCGGGAAAAGCCACGCTGGACATTACCAGAGGAGTCATGTATTGATTCAATTTTCAATTGAGAATGTTTCTCTTTAAAACACACTGTTTAATTGTGCCCGTATCTGTCGTTTCATCCACAATTACAGAAAAAAACTGCCAAGACTTGATACTGTCTTCATCAACTCATTTTGAATGTTCAGTGCTAGCACATTTTTCAAAACAGCTGTAGCTTTAGTTCTCTTGAGTTTTAGTTCTTGTGCTACCACGGGATCCGAGTACATTTCCGCACATACATCTACCAACTCATCCATTAAACTAAATGGAAGGTTTTTAGCTGCCAACAATGCAGCTTATTTGATTTCTGCATATCTTATATTGTTTTTATATGGATTCAGAGAAGTCAACAAATGTTTGAAGTCTTGTGTATTGTCGACTTGTTTTTCCTTGAAAATATGCTTCTGTGACTTGAGATGGCGTACTAAGTCATTTCTGTGAGTAATTAGGCTTATGTTGCAAATCTTACAACGAGTATATTCCATTACGCATGAATTACTTCGACTCGAAACGTAATCTTCTTTCATCAGCCATTCCTTGAAACTTTCTTCGAGCCGCAATCAAAAAATTCGTTTTGATGTTTTTTTGGTGCTTCACATTCTTCATTTTCTCCTATTAAATTCCTCTCATATGATATAGAAGAATTAGACTGACTAGTGTTACTAGTTGACAAGATCTAAAAAATATTTACCCAAAAATATCTTTTATTTGTTCTGAAAATATACTTACGTCTAAACCAATAAATACATTTCTTGCTTTCCAGACCCAGACTCCTTTTCTGTAGATATATTCACGCCTAATTGGTGCGAATATTTTTTCTGCGCCTTCCCACCCTTTTCTATTATCACCAGAGTTTCAGAAAAGATTGTTCAAGACAGGGCTTGTGGAATCATGATAGTTCCAAACTGGTCGTGACAACCGTGGTATTCCCTATACAAAAGCCTATTGACACAAAGCTCAATAATATTCAAAACGAATAAATATTTATTGTCTCCTTTCAGGAAGAGCCACCCCTGGTGGTAGGGAAGTTATCAGGATAGTTTTTTCAATAGAAACATTTCTCAGGCGGCAATCCCAATTATCCTACAATCCATAACAACAAGTTCCGTCAAACAATATTCAGCCACATTTAAAAAATATTGGCAATTTTGCAAGGACATAAAAATTAACCCCCTCTCCTACAGTTTGAATGTATATATCAAATTCTCAGTTAAGGCTATAGAGTCTGGCAACTTGTACTCCGTTATCAACTGCCACACTAAATCTCATTTTCCATCCAAATACCGATGACGAGAAAATTATCAATAGGTTGTTGAAGGGGGCGTATAACATCAAACCGGCAGTTCCAAAATATCAATTTAGTTGGAACCCAGAACCAGTATTGCGATACCTTAGTAACCTTTACCCATTACATTTGATCAGCTTGGAAAAGCTCACTTGGAAATTGGTCACGTTAATAGCCCTTACAACGGCTCATAGGGTACAAACTATTTCAAAAATGAAATTGAGTGATATGGTTGGAACTGAAGAAAAAGTTGAATTCATGAGCCACAGTGTTCGGCACGCTGCTACATCAGAAGCATTGAGTACTGGGGTAAATGTTAACAGTATAAAGAATACAGTAGGATGGTATGAATCATCAGATGTTTTTTTCGAATTCTACAATAGGCCGGTTGGAAAAGACGACGAAATTTTCGCAAATTCAATATTGAGTCTAAATCTAGAAAAATAATTTGAATTATTGCAAGACTTCTCCTAGTGTTATATTAGATATAATACAATTTATTATAAATCATATCATACTACTCATACAGGGACGTAGTTGTTTTCTGTCAGATTTTTGCCTCATATTTTCCACTTTGTGAAAATATTTGGAGGGAAGGGTACGTCGACTTTGTCGATTTTATATTCATTTATTTGTAATCTCCGGCAAAACATTCGAACTTGTTCAAATTTTCGCATTTACTCTTCCTGGAGCCTTTTGCTGTCTCTAGGAGTGCTTATTGACTTTCCTGGCGGGTGGCGCTGCGACTGACTTTACTGTACGTCGCTACTTCATTCGTAGGGAATTATTAGATAAACAATAAGTTATAATTCGTTTGGCAGGGACAAGATAATTAAAAGTTGTCGGACCTACCTTTGCACTGATGAGAGGCATGTTTGCAGGTGGTCATCCCCAGCCAAATTAAGGATTATCTTTTGTTTGTCTACAATAAGCATTTGCAATTGAGTCTTCTTTAAAGAACGTTGCAAAAATATCTGGCAAATGTAGTTCAATATCCGCTGTGTCATTAGCCAGGGAAGTAGTTGTTTTCTGTCAGTTTTTTGCCTCATATTTTCCACTTTATGGAAATATTTGGAGAGAAAGGTACTTTTACTTTGTCGATTTTCTTATCATTCAATATTATACTGTTTAGATATATGTTAAATGTTCACAAGGTTCATACCATTTTCCAATTGGTTAATTCACTTGTTTACCTTGGTAATGAACTTCGTGAAATATGCTTTTTTTTTCTTCCTCGGATGCTGGTCCTTTCACCAGCTACACCTCAGCCTTTTGGGCTTTTTGTGTGTTCCGTGTTGGTTTTACAGCAACCACTCCGTAACTCTGGTCCCCTGTACCAGTCTGTACAGGTTCTTCACCGATGGCTGTTGTATTCTTCGGGAGTTATATTGGGTTTCCCGAAAATTGCCTGTCTCTTGCGGTCTAATGTCTCGCATTCTGACAGTATATGTTTGGCTGTTTCTGCCCCTTTACCACATTGTCTGCAGGAAAGTTCTCCGTTGTACAGACCCATTTTGTGCAGGTGTTTTCTCATTGGACTGTGACCAGTGAGAAGACCCGTTATTGTTCTAACTTGATTCCTGCTCAGCTTAAGTAGTTCTTCAGTTTTGTGTTTTGACGGTTCTTTAATGTATGTTTTCCCGTGGTGCATGAGAGGGGCTTCGTACCACCTCTCCTTTTGTTTTCGCTTGACCCAGTCCCGAATGCATCCTCGAATGTCGGATTTATTAATCCCGAGTGCGGGTTCTGGGCCAATACATGGAGTTGATGAGCCCTCTCTAGCTAGCTCATCAGCTTTTTCATTGCCCTCGATACCGCAGTGTCCTGGAACCCACATCAAAGTTAATTTGTTGTGTTCTGTGAGAAAAACATGCTTACGTTTTACTGATTTTAAATCAAAATCACACTGCTTTAAACATCTTCACTGTGTGTAATTATGTCGGAGGACAAGCGGAGGAAAATTATAAGATAAATCGACTTACCAGAGGAAAATTGATCAAAATTTTCCGAGCTTGTCCTTCCACATAATTACAACCTTCACCTCACATAACCTTTGAAAAAAAAAAAAGGTGTGATTTTGCAAACTCAAACGGAATGAAGCATTATTATCAGCAGTGTCCAGTGACGATGTATCTCGAGGTTTTTTGTCTACTATAAAAACCACTACTTTAAAAACGTACCGTTGGGTGTGAGATTCGGAAACTACAGTGTGTGTAATTATGTCGGAGGACAAGCTCGAAAAATTTTGATCAATCTTCCTTCAGGTGAGTCGATTAATTTTATAAATTTTGACTACACCCAACACCAAACCAAATAATTTTATTACCTCGACACGGGTTTCGATCACCAAGCGATCATCTTCTGGAGGAAAAATTGAACTTTTAATTCTTCCTACAGAAGATGATCAGTTGGTGATCGAAACACGTGTCGTGGTAATAAAATTATTGGTTTGGTGTTTGAATAAGTTTATTTCGAAAAATGCCGAAAAATGTAACCATAATTATATTAGTTCCACTCTTCTCGCTTTTCTGTTTGCAGAATCCTCGATAATAGCGTATGTATATGTATAGCAATATTGTCTAATATAGCCTCCTCTATAGATACAGTGTGACCCACTTAAGACCGGAGCACCCCTATAAAATCGACATTTTTCAACCGATTCGAATGATTTTTTTTTCATTAGGTAGACATTCTAAAAGTCTACTAGGACACCAAATTTCATGAATAAATCTCCATTTCCAGGGCCAACTAATCTGATTTTTCAAGGTCAGAAATCTAAAAAAATTACTAGCGATTTTTTTAGAAAAATTCTAACTACACCACTGGATTCGCGATATTTTCAAATGGTTCTTATGTAAATAACGTTGAAATGCGTCAATCAATAAAAAAGTTATGTGGGAATTAATTTTGAAAAATATGCCGTTTAATCAACCCACCAATTCAATATCAAAACTTTTATCAGAACTTTGACTACACCACTGGATTCAGGGACTCTCGAAATATCACTGACTGTAATTTCATCGAAATCTGTTGACAAATAAAAAAAAATTAGGAGATAAAATTGACATTTTCCTGAAATTCCATTAACATATTTTTACAATTTCCAACCGATTCAATTTTTTTTAGCAGGAAGAGTTACAAAAAGTCAGCCACTGGATTCAGCATTCTTCATTCAGGTAAATTCTAAAATTTCATTTGAAAATATTCATTGGCAGCAAAGCTATAGCATTATTAATTTTGATAACATGCCATTGTTTTTGAATATTTCAGACAAATTCTGAGAATCGGCAACACTGTCAACACAAACGTAGAAGATCGTTGAGATTACTGGTAGAAATTCAAATTCATAACACAAATTGTTCCCGAGTTATAACATCTAGGAACGAGGAACGAGTACACATTCGGAATAAAGTAATGAAGTCGAAAAGACAGCTTATCATAAAAATTTATTTAAAACAATTTTTGAAAGATACTGTCAGAGTTTTTGGGTTCTGGTATTATTTACTCATACAGGCTATCCCATTTCTTCCACAAAGTTATTTTGTTTCCCTCTTCGTTCGCTAGTGTCAAAATACAATTACTGAATTGAAAATTTTAAAATGTATCGAACTCGAGAAAGGTAGGCTGTGATGACGTTATTATTTTTAATAGTTATTTGAATAAAACAAAAGTAAGCCCTGACAATGACAGATTGAGTCTCAATTCGAATGTGAGAAAGGTATTTATCAATATTCAATTGCAATAAGATTAAATTTCGTTATGGCTTTACAATTGTCTTTGCCAGAAAAAATTGAAATTGTGCGTCTTACTGGATACAATGATAGGAGTGAAAGAGAAGTGTGCAGAATTTTCAATGATCGACATCCAGATCGCCCCCTATCAGTAATAGTACAGTACACAGAATAAATAAAAGTTTCAATGAAACAGGCGCTGTATCGAAGAATATTTTGAGGAATAATGTGAGAAGAAGGATTGGACACGAACAGGTTGTATTAGATTACTTTCGGAATAATCCCAATGCCCGTTTGAGAGTGGCAAAGCCTAGATTTGAATTTACCAAGGGAAAAGATACGGAGATGCCTACGAAAAAACGAAATGAAACCATTCAAACCTAAATTTTGGCATACCCTGGAAAACGGAGATCAAGAAAAACGACTTGAATTTTGTTTGTGGGCACAAGGAGAATACCTGAGTAACAGACGATTTTTAGAATGTATATTATTCAGCGATGAAGCCACTTTCACGACTAACGGTGTTGTTTCATCTCAAAACACAAGATTTTGGGCAACCGAAAACCCTAATTGGGTTATAAACTGCAAAAGACAATATTCGGAAAAAGTTAATGTATGTTGCGGAATATTAAAAGAACGAATTATTGGCCCATTTTTTTTCTAAGGAACTATAAATGCCATCAAATTACTGGAATTTCTCAGAACTGAACTATGGAATGCTATTCATGATCTTCCTATTGTTGAGCGAATAAACTTACATTTCCAATTAGACGGATGCTCTGTGCATAATGCTCGAATTATTAAACAATGGCTGAATAAACAGTTTCCTCGTCACTGGATTGGTCGAGGAAGTGAATTGATTGGATGGCCACCAAGGTCCCCCGATTTGACCCCACTTGACTTCTTCTTGTGGGGTCTTCTTGTACAAAAAGTCTACAAATCCCGCCCAAGAACTAGACAGGAGTTGTGTGAAAGAATACGTCAAGCTTGTAGAGAAATAACACCAGAAGGACTCAAAAATACTGTAAAACATATTCGAAAGAGATACGAAAAATGTATTGAATTGAAAGGTGGTTTGGTGGAAGCAACAAAAATTTGAAATTCATTGATTAGGACCAAAATTACTCAATGTTGTATTATCGATGTCATTTGTTAACCATCGTAAAATTTGGAAATTAAATCAAAATAAAGTTTTCAGTTCATTCGAAAGTTCTTGGTTGATAGTACAATAATCGATATGACGAGTAGCCGGTTTCTCGACGTTATGGATTTTAAATTTTTTCCAAAAATACCATTCTAGATGTTATAACTCGAGAACAATTTGTGTTATGAAAGCGAATTTCTATCAGAAACCTCAATGATCTTCTACGTTTGTGTTGACAGTGTTGCCGATTCGCAGAATTTGTCTGAAATATTCAAACATAATGGCATGTTATCAAAATTAATAATGTTATAGCTTTGTTGCCAATGAATATTTTCAAATAAAATTTTAGAATTCACCTAAATGAAGAATGCTGAATCCAGTGGCTGAGTCGAAATTTCACGAAAAAATCCGCTAATGAAATTTAGCAATTAGAACATAAAAAAAATCGTAGTATACCCTGAAATTTGGAATATTGTGCAAATGTTTTGTTCAAACGTAGACTTTTTGTTACTCTTCCTGCTAAAAAAAATTGAGTCGGTTGGAAATTGTAAAAATATGTTAATGGAATTTCAGGAAAATGTCAATTTTATCTCCTAATTTTTTTTTATTTTTCAACAGATTTCGATGAAATTACAGTCAGTGATATTTCGAGACTTCCTGAATCCAGTGGTGTAGTCAAAGTTCTGATAAAAATTTTGAAATTGAATTGGTGGGTCGTTTAAACGGCATATTTTTCAAAATTAATTCCCTCATAACTTTTTTATTGATTGACGCATTTCAACGTTATTTACATAAGAACCATTTGAAAATGTCGCGAATCCAGTGGTGTAGTTAGAATTTTTCTAAAAAAATCGCTAGTAATTTTTTTAGATTTCTGACCTTGAAAAATCAGATTAGTTGGCCCTGGAAATGGAGATTTATTCATGAAATTTGGTGTCCTAGTAGACTTTTAGAATGTCTACCTAATGAAAAAAAATCATTCGAATCGGTTGAAAAATGTCGATTTTATAGGGGTGCTCCGGTCTTAAGTGGGTCACACTGTATATATTGTTGCCAAATTCGTTAACCTTTCCTGGCACATTGTTGAGCGCAGATAATTTTTTATTAGTTTTGATTTAGAGAACGACCTTTCTGGGCTGATGTTAGGGCATACGGCTGTCAAATTGTTTAAATATATGGTATTGAGAATTTTTATCACACTATTATTAAATTTTCTGAAAAAAGACTGACATGAAATTATTTCTTCAAGCAAATCATCGGCGTTAATATCCAGTGAATCATTTGTTGAAAGTTTTTCCTGCAAACGATTGCAACTGGTTCTTAATGGACTTGGATCTTGGTCATTGCTCAGTTTAAATAAAAAATTAAACATGTCGTTTCGCTTATTTAACAAATCAAATCTTTCGTTTACGGAGAATAAAGCTTGATCCAATACATAAAAGAACACATTAACCCCGAAGGAGCTGTTTGCCTCATGTGTAGTGTCGTCTTCGTGTTCATAATCGAAACTCTTTAGAGTATTACGATGTCTTAGGGGTCTGGATCTGGAAGTTTCAAATTCAGCCTCTACATCTAATTTTTCGAAAATTCTCTTGTCATCAATTACAATTTTCTCAAAATTTTTGTCGGTTCTAAAATCTATTAAAAACTTCTTTAATCCCGATGAAGCATATAAAGCAACTTGCATGTTCATTTCTAAAGACTGTAGAATTTTGCTCAATAAGTTTACTTTTGTCAATACTTGGTGCCATACATTTTTAGTGAACAAACAAATGAAAAGGTTGATATTTTTTCTACTAGATATTTAGCGTCATATGTTGCCTTTTGATCGAATGACGTACTATTTGATATCTCATATAGCGGCCCTCACACTATCAATAATATTGACAATAATATTGAAGGTGCAATATTGACAATACAGGTTTGACGTTATGTTCCGAGGAAAGGCCCCTACACTATCAATAATATTGTCAATAAAATCCGTCAGAACTAGCAGTTCCATGTGTTCTATGAACTATTGTCCCGTTGGTGTTGAAAGTGAAAATAAAAGTATGTCATATCAATTAATATTGATAATAAATAAATTTAAGAAAACTATGAACGATACAAAAAGGGCCTGTTTGGCTTTGATACTGTTTGGCATCTCAAAACGCCGTGTTAAACGGAAGCGGTGGATGAAGGACTGGTTACAGAAAATACAAAACTATACTCACCTAAATCTGTTGAATGAAATTCAACTTACGGATGAAGATGAATACAAAAATTACTTCCGGATGAGTGGAGATACGTTCAATATGGTACTTGCATTAGTAAGCCCTTATATAACTAGAAATAACACACACCTACGAAGTTGTATATCAGTACAAGAGAGATTGGCAGTGACACTCAGGTATTTAGCAACTGGAAGATACTTTGAAGATCTGAAGTTCTCAGTGATAATGTCACCTTCTTCAATCAGCAATGCAGTGATAGACACTTGCGAAGTGATAATTTTTGTTCTGCAAAATTATATACAGGTAAGAAAAACACAAATGTATATAAATAATATTTTATATTATACCACAATTAATTTAATTGGAATTTTCAACAAACTCAGAAAATACATATCTTAGGTTTGACATTTCATGTGTAGGTGGCACTTGTATGATCATATCTCCAGTAGGTTCTTGGGGCTCTGCATTAACACGAACAAATGTAGGTATTGGAGTAATATTTGAAGATGTGGAAGGTCTGCTTTGAAGTGACGAGTTGCTTGACGTATAAAGAATCCCCTTCCCAGGTTCGTTGATCTTGACTGAATTTCTCTGTAGAGTTTCCATCTGAGCCTCATATAATATGTCATTGACAGCTTTTTCTGCCAAAAGTCTTTGATCAGGCTGCAGTGCCTGTATTTTATGTGCCCAGACCTTGGCGATATTATGGTACGCAGTGTCAGCAGACGTGGCTTCGTTTGAAGCATTTGATAAGTATTTACAAGCTATGGACATTAACTCATTTTGTTTTGCAACTGGTCCAAGTTGTTTTCTTCTCTTAATTAGAGGAGCTGCAAGTTGTTTAATTGAGCTCCTTGAAGGCCGGACTTCTGTTTCAATGGATGAGGTCTATGGTTGTGAAGGCAATTCTTCACCGTCAAGTGAGCCATCATGTTCTGCAGGTGTTTCCTGGAAGAATACTCATCAACATTAACTAAATGTAAATAGTAAATATGTGTGCGGTAGGCACGGACACACACACATACACATGGCCTGCAACAGATAAGATTTCATAACTACTGTTTTTTTTCAGTTTCCAAACAAAGACAAGCCAGCAGTGGTCTGAAGTTGCAAATCAGTTTGGGCAGAAACACCAGTTCTACAACTGCGTAGGAGCTATAGATGGAAAACACATTGCTATTAGGAAACCTGAACATACCGGATCCGCTTACTACAATTACAAGGGGTTCTACAGTATAGTGCTATTGGCACTAGTGGACGCAAATAAGAAGTTCATAATGGTAGATACTGGAATTAATGGTAGAATCTCAGATGGTTGGGTAATGTTCTACTCAAACTTTGGAGAGTTCTTTGAACAGAATGCTTTGAATCTTCCAGATCCTTCCCCTCTACCAAAGACAAACCATAATTTTTCATTTGTTTTTGTTGCTGACGAGGCTTTTGCTTTACATCAGAATTTAATGAAGCGGAATATTTTCTCCCGTTTTCATTTTATAGATGACATGTGAATTGAGAACCGCGAAGTCCGAAAAATGAAAAAATACTTTCTTGTACCACTTCACTGTTTTTCTAACTGACTCTGTGGTACTCAAAAGCATGTCTGTCCTGTCAACATCTCACATGTTTGAGGTGTAGTCAATTACGCAAGTTGGTTTCACGAATTTTTCATTTCGACTTATTTTTGCCACTCCCATTGCATTATTATGAATCGACGTCAACAAGTGAGCAATCCTTTTATCTGTCCACTTCAGAGCTAGCAACCTATCAGTTGAAAAAAATTCTGTGGTGCCTTTTACTTTCGTTTGCTCAAACTTGGGCATAAATTGCCTATTAGCTTTAACGGTACCACAACAATTGTTTTTTTATCGAAGAGCGCATTCTACAATAATGGACTTGTATACCACTTATCGGTATACAAGCAGTGCCCTTCATTCCAAAATGGTTCCGTTAACGTTATTACTATATTCCCAGATTTGCCTAGCCTTTAGTCGATTTCAGTGATTTCGGTGCTTCCACCTGTATAAATTATAAAATCTAGTATATAACTAGAGTATCGCAATCCACCATGACAAAAAACTTGCCTTTTGGATGGGATAAATTGAATAAAATTGAAGAGTAGCAAGCTTTCGTGTATAACTAAGTTTTGGAATGGATATAACGATTTTTTGAAAGTGGTCCTGCAGTGGTCAACTATACACCTTATTTTGAACAGTTCATCTGTAACGATCCTTGTGTGACACCGATTATATAATTGACTTATACTCTTTACTCAGTAATATGTCCCCAACTGGTTCGCTTACAAAGGTTTGTCTCGGGGATCGACGCTCAAAAATCCCTGCATGCTCGCGGCTACGCTCGAAGTGGAGATGGTCGTGGGTAAAACTACAGGTGAGCGTTTAGGTGACTAATAGAAAAACAAATTCACCCTACCTGTAAAAAAAATAATTGTGGGCACCACCTAGTTCCCTTCTACAGCAGGTTCGAAACTGGCTTCCTCCTTAAGAACTAGGAAATCGGAAAAAGGAAAGACCAATTCCCAAAACTATAACCCTGTATATTTAAAATTTGGAACAAAACACACCCTGTACATTTATGGAAAGTTATATGGTTCAAAAAAATTGTTGTGCCAACGGTAATGTATATGATGAATTAAATTGACAATGTTTGTGTTTGGCAATTACGATAAATTCATGTATTATTATTATTTTCGGTATCCAAGGTATAACTATGAAACGGAATGCTTAAATTAGTTTCATAAACACAAAAATAGATTCCTAGTGAGTGAGTAAATATTTATACCGTACGGAAAGTGTACTCTCTGAAGATTATCAAATTATAAAGGGACATCGGCGAATGGATCCATTGGCAGAGGTTTATTATGTGCAAATCGTGCGCTTGTATATGATGTTATGGGCTTTCCGCAGATATTTTACAACAAAAAGTACCTATGAATACCAGTATGTTATTTACCTTTTTAAAATATAACTTTACGAAAGTTCTAAGGGTTTCAACCCTTCAAAATAATATTTGACTAGTAAATAAAATAATAAAGATATTTCACACAGTTTTTAACCACTTATCTGTTGGTATATGGACGTTATTCATCCGACAGGACTCTGGAACAGGAATTCTCTGGACTTGCAGTCTCTAACAGCTACTTACAGCTTCCAGATGAGTCTGATAGGACTCCAAAATAGTTTTCTCAATGTATTACAGATTCAACATGAATATGAGCCTCTATCTTGAAATGTAGGCATCCCACAGGAAAACTTGGCCTCGAACAGAAAAACGTAGAACTCCAGCAGCAACGTAGGACTCGACCAAAAACTTGGGCCTCGAACAGAAACGTAGGTCTCGGACAGAAATTGGCCTCGGACAAGAACTTGGCCTCGGACAAGAACTTGGCCTCGGACAAGAACTTGGCCTCGAACAAAAAACGTATAACTCCAGCAGCAACGTAGGACTCGACTAAAAACTTGGGCCTCCAACAGGAACGTAGGTCTCGGACAAAAACTTGGTCTCGGACAAAACCCTTGTTAACAAGGGTTCCACACAAAATACAACAGTTGTAGGACGACGAGATGAGTTATGTGATGGTGATCCCCTCAAGGGGTTTGAGAAGGTTATCTTCAAAAAAAACCAGCAAGGTTCCAGAACAGCGCTCCAAATCCAACGACGCTTCCAAAAACCACAACGCTTCCCAAAACTACCATACAGCAACAAGATCAAGGATCCCCGACATGGGATGACACAAAGGTCACTAGATATCCTCAGATATTTTACTTGAATGCACGAACCTACGGCTCTTCACAATAACTTTTTCATCCAGTTCCTACTAACACGACAGCTTCAGATAGACTGCTCTAACACGGAAGTCCCACTACCAATTCCATTGGTGACTTCAAAATACAGTGTAGCCAACGTACCGACTCTAAACACTCTACCGAAGTACGTTTTAGTACGTTTTACTTCACTTACTTTGTGGACCCTGTAACAATTAAATTCGAAGACAGACAATACTAAATTACACAAAACAGATTTAAAACAATACCAGAACAAACTAAGTCAAACGATGTGATAGTTATCATAACAACAGATAAATCACTGATAATAGTCCGCCACTCGTAACCTTGACGGTGTAGGATGGTGTTAGTAAGAATTCTTCGACAGCGAAAACTACCCGGGTACGTCACGTCCGTTGCGAAGCGGGCTCCGAGAAATTGACCTGCGCGTCTACAGCTAAATCTATATAGGAGTGAGTGGGGCAAAGCTAGAAATTAGATGTAAATTCGTAACGTTGAAAATGAAACGTTACACATCTTCCCTATCAACATTTGAATTATCAGCGAAATGAAGGAACCTTAGCAAAAAGATGTATCTGTCTTGTGGCATGACTTGTCCGAATATTGGTGTTTCAATTACAATGTCCTCAGACCAATAGTCTTTAATTTTCTGCGTATTCGCTAGAGGCATGAGTAAAGAAATAGCGAGAAACACGTACATTTCATCTACATCTGCAGGTTTGTAATTTTTGGTGGCCTTGTCAGAATTCTCAGATACAAACGAATCATAATAAATCTTCGTTTGAGTCACCATTTCTTGAACGATTTCATGGGTTATACATGATTTAAATATTTCCAAAGCTGAGGACTTTTCGGTAATATTTTCGATTTGACAACCTGAGTTTCCATCATCGAAATCGTGTAATATGGGGACCAAGTCGGCTTTTTGCCATTTAAAATCCGGCTCGTCAACAGTTGTTTTTCTTTTTTTGCTAGGGTGGGTAGCACCTTCGTTGTCGCTGTCTGATATATCAGATGCACCTTCTATATTCTGATCAGGGAAAAGAACGTCCGAAATATTTTCCCATTCGTCGTCCTCTTCTGAGTCTTCTGGAGCACTAATCACTTCATCCTCACTGTCACTGTTCATTAAAATTTCGTACAGCTCTTTATCTGTGTAATACTTTTTAGAAGCCATTATGAAAGTAGACACAACTTGTAAAACAAACAATTACATTCACGTATTTCACTGTACTGCGGACTACTTGACTCACAATACGCATTTCACAATAGCGTGGGGTGACCAGTCAAGCAACCAATGAATGTTAATATGGGCGAGTCTAATGACAGTATTGGATACTGTAATAACATGCCATTATGAAACTCCGGTTGATTCCCGTCCCAAAACACGACTCCATGAACGCCACTTTAGTAGTTTCCCGTTAGGCTGGCACGAAAAATTTCAGCCACTCCAGTGCTCCAAAAGCTCTAGCCTGTCCAAACATATTCTCGATGGGATCCTGGTTCAAACGTCTGGGTGACAAGTATTTGAATCCAGATGTTTTCAAGATATTCCAGATATGAATAAAAAAAATTCTCAGTAAATGTCCAATTTTTAAGACTAGGAGGACGAGCTTGATCCTTTGCTTTCCTTTTTTTTTCTTCAATTACATCGACTGCAACATGGGCAGAGCCTCATCTGTCGAAAATCTAATATGATCGGATATATTACTTATCCAATATCAGAGAATTTTTGCTCGCTCTGCAGATTTTCGTTCTTCATTCAATAAATTGAACAATCTATCAAAGAAGAGTGGAAGTCTGGCAGTATCTGCTGCACCTTCCCCAAGAACTTTGTTACTGTCTAAAATAAAACAATAGTAAATTGATACTGCAATCGCAGTTTCTGTCACATTTACTCAGTAAGTTTATGTAAGTGTTGATGGAAATCGTTGACTAAAAATTTGAGCAGTTACTTCCAGTTTAATTTCCTTCATTTTTGCCTCCTCAATGTGTAGAGCTGTGGCAATGCTCTCAAGCCTTCATTAGCTTCAGAAGCACAATCATTTTCATATAATGATTTAAGTCATTAAATTATCGTTATTTTCCATAAATTTCAATCAAAATTCATAACATTTTTGGCTATTTTAATGTAAAAATTAAAAAATATCAGTGAAACTGTCAATTGTCAAACTGGGTCATAGAAACAAGAAACATTAAACGCAACGGAACACATTTTTTTCATAAAATACTAAGCACTAATGATCAATTATTAAAAATGTTCTTCGATTTCTGCCCGTTCTTCATCATCAGCTACATATATGACAGAATCTTCAATTTCATTAATTTTTCTAGTGTCGTACAATTTACCTGCCATTCACAAAAACTCTTCTGTAATGTTTAATTTCAATTCATCACATCTTTCATAAAACATATACCGTGCTAAATTGATGGCCTTATATCAGGTCGCCACGAGGATTCAATACTATTAGTATGGACTCCAGTTTCAGGGTCTTTGAAGGTTATTGAATGGTTTACTGATGAATGTTGGTAACCTTCTACTGACAAACAATTGTACGCTTTCCAACAATCTGAATAAATTGTAGTGCCTTTTTCGACCCACTGCTCAATTATAGGTAACAGTGTATCGGTGTCCCGATGTTCCACTGCTACCATGAAAACCTTTTCAGTTTCGCGTTCAAAACCTCCAAAGACCCATTGTCTTTCTACTCGATGTCACCGATGGTATTTTCTTTTGCCAAACTTGCTTTCGTCTATCTCAACGATTTTTCCTTGACCTATAATTTTTTCAGGATTGGCAAAAAAAGTTTCATGAACAACCTCCTCACAAATGCTTGCCCTATTGACAGCAGACTTTATACTTATTTCAAGCATTCAATACCCATAAAGTTGTAAACGCTAAAACTATGGTTAGTTTCGACTTTGCAAAGAAAGTTCCTCGTCGAAACTCTCTCGAATAACCACATCGTTTTGTTTTTTATTTTCGCTCCACAATATATTGAAAACATCTCCATTTCCAACCATCAATTCTAAAACAAGAAACAATATCAAAAAGGGTTTTTTATAAAACAAATTTATCTGAATTGCAAATTCATCTCGTAATTATTCCCGAGAAAACGTGAATTGCACTTTAATAAGATTACTTACGTGGAATTAAGTTCATTCAACGAAAAAGAACCACTGCATTTTGGGCACAAGTATTCCCCTTCGGGGGGAATCAAATTTCATTCTCTTAATTCGATAATTAGCTTTTGTTATCACCACAAATTTTATGCAGACGCAAAATATTAATTTTTAAATCTATGAATCACTCTCAACAAAAATAATCTTCTTGTCAGACAGGAAAATTTGATTGGTATGGCAGTTGCAGACAAACAGTTAATATGCGCAAATTATTAGCCAATCCAAGCTGACCTGATTATTAGTAGTATTGAAGCGAGACGTCTGGATGAAAGACCTCATTTCTTGGTGAAGATCCATAGTAAGAGCTACGCGAGCAAAGCGAGCGCGCACGGCCGAGCGAGAGCGTTTCTACTACTCGCTTTGCACGCCCTTACTACGTCCCGACCTAACTGCACACATATCCAAACTTTTAAGGCAAAAGAGAGGAAAAAAACCTAACCCACCCACCTAACTTACTCCACCTTACCTAACCTATTTACTCACCTAACCTAACCCAACCTAACCTAACCCAACCTAACCTAAGACGTAAATATATGTAGGTGCTAGCTGCGCTCGACGTCATTATGCTAGCTTCGCTCGCCCCTATTACTTCCCGACCTAACTGCACGCAGATCCAATCTTTCAAGGTTTCCTACATTTTAGATTTCTTTGACAAAAGACCAAAGTTGGCAACGTCGCAACCCGATCCGATGATCAATGACACTACTTTTGTCGAACGCTGAAATGTCAAAAATTACAAAATTTAGTGTTGAATAGGTATGGTATTTAATAATCCCCTTCGTAATTTCTTGATTTATTCTCCAATTACTTTTATTCATTCTTATGAGTATAAATGTATGAGGTATTTGGATTGAAAATTGAGTGAAAACTCTATCTTTTTGGAGAATATTAGTAAAGTGACCACTTTGAAACATTTTTGCCAAAAAAGGTGCTCACAGTCACATACGATTGGTACAGTAATTTTATCATGTTTTACATAATCTATGCAAATTTCGTGAAAATCGGTGGGGTGTCTACATTCACAAGTTTTACCAATAAAAGTATATTACAAAACTTTTCCGCGCTGAAATTTCGATTTATACAGTGATCTTATCGCATTTCAAACATTCTGTGAAAGGGTTTCATTCTTGTTAATGTTATTGGTTCTGGAGATGTCAGTTGTCATTCTGTTGCTACCGAAAGAAGCGAAAAAAAAAACGCACATGAGGGCTATCAGCCTGTCAGCAGTAATTTTATGTTGTTTTTATGGCGTATAAGTGATGTGACGAAGTGACCATATTTTCATCGAAAAAAGTACGTTACAGAGGTCTCCGCGCAAAAATTTCGATGGGTATTTATTTTATCATGTTTTACACATACTAAGCGTGTTCTGTTTCATGCATTCATCGCATCACTGTTGCAGACATAACCAAGCGTCCCGTTTCAACTAACATTGACGTTGGTAGGTTGAATCGGAACGATTTTTGCTTGCGTGGTGCATGACGTTTCCCGCAGATGTTGACATTTATCACTTTATAAGTCAACCAAATACTTATTTAACAACAAATCTGTTAATCTAGGAAATTAATTGATATGGATAGAACGAATGTGTTAATGGCAATAGTAGGAAGCGAGCTTTGTGAGAATGAGAGTAGTTCAGATTCCGATACGAGTGATAGTTATGAGGATAATATGATGTTGAATGAATTAACGTTGATAGACCAAGACAATATTCATGCTGTTATCATGATGGTTTATGAAACACGTGGAGAACAAATACAGAGGGAAAAAATGTACTATGCTGAACGTATCATCCCCGGATACAATCGACAAGTATTCAAGGACCAGTTTAGGTTGGTATTTTCAAATGCACATTGGCGATATATTTCATAACAATCCTGTTATAGAATGTTTCCAGAAACATTCGAAGAAGTATTGAGGTTGATAGGACCAGCACTAAATACAAACATACCCTCAGTTGGCGGAAGACAAACTATCGAACCGAAGAAACAGCTCTTTGTGGCGTTATGGTTTATGTCCACACCAGATTCTTATAGGTAATGTAATAAGAGTAATATAAGTAGCATCAGATCACATAAACTCAAATTGTTTATTCTCAGGTCTGTTTGTGTGAAATTTGGGATTGGGAAAGCAACAGCATTCAGAGCTCTACGACGACTGACATATGCTCTCCATTGCCTTGCTCCAAGAATTATAAAGTGGCCCAGAGATCAAGCAAATCAAGTTATGGAAGGATTCAAACAAAAAGCTGGATTTCCAAATGTTATTGGTGCTATTGACGGATGCCACATCAAAATAAGAAAACCAAAAGTGGATCCTATGTCGTACATGAATCGAAAGGGATATTATTCGATCAATCTACAAGCAGTATGTGATCATCGGCGATTGTTTACACACTGTTTTGTTGGATATCCAGGGGCCGTTCATGATGCAAGAGTGTTTCGGAATTCACCTGTAGCAGAATTTTTGGACCAGCCACATGAAAAATTTCCCAACAACTCCCATTTAATAGGCGACTCAGCATATTCTCTACATGCACACCTCATCGTACCATTCAGAGATACTGGACATTTAACACATCGCCAAAAAAATTTCAATTACTGCATATCTGCTACAAGGGTGGTTATTGAACATTCCTTTGCACTTTTAAAAGGAAGATTCCGAATTTTGTTGGATTGTTTGCCACTGTGGGATATTAAGAAGATACCTGAATTTATTATAGCCTGTTGTGTCCTTCATAATATTTGTACCTTAAAGGATGATCTCATTGAATATTTATTGGTGCCTGGTGAACAACATGATATCATGCAACCAAATCATGCAGTGAATGTGAGAGGACAGGAAAAGAGAAATTACCTAATGAATGACCTAATAATAAGAAACTGAGTATTTTTTGTAGATTTGTTTTCAATATTTAGAATAGAAGCTCATAATTCTAAATAAATATATTCATAGAATTGGTATATTCTTCTTGACCATATAGCTTCAGTTGAGTATGGTAACAAAATAAGAGTATTAATACCTAATAATTATCCAGGTTTATATTCTGATCGGAAAAAACACGACGAGCAACACACTTCATGTAAGGAATTTAATCACGAAAAAAATTATAAGGAATATCCAATTTTGCTCAAGATGACAGACTGCTTCATGCAAAATTTTAAATAGTCTGGTTCTAAAGAGGGCCTGAAGGGAATTTCTCGTAACTCAATATCAAACTCTTCATAAATAAATATCATACTATTTGGCTACACGACTAGTGAATATTAAAACAACAAACATAACTCAAATAATCTTTAATCACTAACAATAAGTATCTACAGATTATTTCATTCATTTAAGAACAATATATTTCCAAAATTTTAAAGATATCAGTCAAACTGCAAAAAAAAAATTTAATCAAAAAGTAACTATTGGTGTAACTGCTTTTCTAGAAGAGATAGTAATGCATTCTTGAACTGCATGTTCTCTTGATGCATTCTCTCTTTCTGTTCATTTTTCTCTTTTTTTCTCATTCTTGTATTCTCATCTCTTGTTCTTTGAATTTCTTCCATTCTGCGCATCCTATTCTCATTCTCAATTTTGATGTGCTCCATAAAATTTTCTAGCACCACTTCTACCCTTCGTTTCTTGGTGGTTCGATCATCTATTGAAAAAATATATATTTCAAATTCAGTAAATTTAAGAAATTGTTTAAAACCAAAGTAATATAAAATGCATACATACTCGACAAGGCAGTATTTCCAGATGATGATGCAATTCCTTCAGTTGTAGTAGATGCTGCAGATTGTTTGAGGGTCCTGCACTACAAGCAATAGCTTCTGGTAACATGTACGCTTTTTCTCCAAATAATGAATCCATAACCTACATTAATAAGTAAGTTGTTAGTTCCAACCACATCATACATTTTTTTGGTACATTTTGATACAATACTCACCGAATAAAAAGCCCAGGTAGATCTAGAGTTCCCAGATTTCTTATTTTGATCTTTTATATTTTTGTACGTTCTTTTTAATCCAGACATTTTTGTTGAACACTGTAATCCAGAAAAACAGCAGGATTTTTTATGAGTGTAAATTTCATCGGCTATTTCTTGCCAAATTTTGGTGTGTCGTTTTGCCATTTTGAACTGTGTCTCTTTTTCTCGGTAAATTTCCAAAAATAACAAAACTGCTTCCTCGGACTACTCTGAAATTTCATAAAAAATTGTAATGATCAGGGACATACTATCTAAACATTCCAATAAGATTGAGATCTACATTATTAATGTGTGCTGTAAGTAATTTTCTTATGATAGTGGTATGTATGATTATAACGCTAGTAACCCATTAAAAACTTACCACCAGTTTTTTCGAGTTTTTCACCACCTCTGTTTTCCTTTTCGTCATCATTATGTTCACTTTGCTCCTCAATTTCTTCAGTAGTCTCCCCTGATACCACATTTTCCTCTCTCTGGTTAGTCTGCTCGTTAATCAGCTGCCATAGATATGCCATATCTGCAAATAAACAATTCTTGCAAATCGATATCAGTTCTTCCTCGGCGATTTAGATTCAAGAGTACAGACACTAGAAAATAAATTATTTTTAGGTACCATCGGTGGCATTTTTTGCCTCTTCTGGCGATAACTCCCTCCAGCTTCAGGAAATTAGCTCTCAGGAAACCAATAAATCTTATACCAATGCACGTAATCCCGGGACTCGAATATATTAAGGGTCATGCCCAAAAGATCTAATAGGCCGAAGTGTTCGTGAGGACGCATGGCCTTCACGACCCCCCACTCCTCCTACAATCAACAATCCCTTCAAATACTAGGTTACCCATACCAAGGTTCCACTGTTCGTTCAATCAAGTTTTTGACTTGATAAAAAAGCTTGTTCCTGTTGAGATGTTAGAAAATTGAGATATTCATGCTTGCGGATTTTCAAAAATGCTGTCAAAGCGCTATATTGAATAAGTCGGATACTGTCGATAGCCACCAAAATTTTTTTTAGACGTGATAATATTTACTTTTACTCAGCCGATCCTGTTAATATCCCATTTTGCTTGCTGTCCAATGAAATGGTGAAAAATCCGAAGAATTATGTAAATCCATCACGCTTGCAATTACTAGCGTCTATATGTCACGTCCAAAAAGCATACAGCATACTGTGAATTCGTTACTGTCACACGTAATAGGAGTTGAAGGGGTGCGTGGGGTTATTAGCCCAATCATTGGATCTAATTCTGTTATACTCACTCGTTTCTTCTAAGTAGACGGGGAACTCGATTTTTTCTTCCATTGCATGGAAAATCACGTAAAATTGATAATGCACGATACTTGATCAAATATAAAACTTTAAATTCGTTTTCTGACGTTTCTGTTTGAACGTGAAATGTCAAGAAACTTTGTTTTGACTTTTGAGTTTGAAGGATCTAACTTGGATCGCATTCATCGCTGCTAGACGAACGGGCAGTAGTTAATGCACTTTCGATGTCTCAAGACCAAAGAGGGGAATATAAAAGTGGGCGTGTCAATGCGCTTCCAATGTAGGAAACAGAGCGGTCATATGCGCATTATGTGCTCAATGCATGAAACGGAACATGCCTACTGTGTAAATTTCATTGAAATCGGGGTTGTGTCAGTATTGTAAAGTTTTATCATGTGTCTCTGTATTTTGTTACAAAGAATGGCATATCCTGGACGTCTGAAGGATCTTCAGAGTTTTTCTACTTTTCTGAACAATCATTATCCCAAATAATATATGCAGAGCATCGTTGCCATCCATTTGCTGGATGATATGAGAAATTTACGTTGTCTGAATTTGCAGCGACTGCAGTTGTATGCTGAGTTGAAAAACAATATTTTATGATCCAATAAAGGCTCAGATGAATATTATTTTGAAGGCTATTCATGCAAGGAGTGCAGCAATTCCAAACTGCTGGGGATTTATTGATGGAACTGCCATACCAATATTCAGGTCATCAATACACCAAGAAGAATATTATTCTGGTCACAAGAGGATTCATTGTGTCAAATACCAGTCAGTTTTGTGTCCAGATGGCATGATTGTTAGTATGAAAAAAGCGTACATAGGACGAAGACATGATGCTGGTATTTTCCGGGAATCAAATTTGTATGCAGAACTTCAAGATATTGCAGTATTTTCCAACAACCAGTAGTTTGTTTTATATGGTGATCATGCATATCCCATCATGGATTTACTTCTGTGTCCCTTCCCAAATCGACAAGGAATTCCAATATGTCAACAACACTTTAATGAATCCATGAGTGCAGTGGGAGTAGCCGTTGAATGGGGATTCCAGAAACTTATACCTCAGTTTGTTTTTGTGGACTATAAAAACAATCAAAAATTACTTCTACATGATTTAGAAAGTATGTTCAAAGTTTGTGTAATTTTGAACAATTGCCACACAACTTTATATGGCAGTCAGACAAGTCAGTTATTTCATGTTGTACCACCAGTGCTGGAGGAATATTTGGGGAATCGATGAAGAATGGAAGTATTATGACATTATTGTATCTATTTTAATTTCTTTATTACTATTTTTTCAATGAAATTATGTCAGTAAACGTTCACAGATTCACTTCTTCAATTTCAATTGTCTATGAATGAACAGTTTCTACAAGAACAGCAATACCAGGTGTTGCAGTGAATCACTAGGAAACACTATGATTAGAAAATTTAGAAATTTTGGAAGGTACACAATAACTTCAAAACTACCTGTAGCTTTTCAAATGTGTTTATTCATTTATAAAAAAGTAACAAAACAATCTGCTTTAAAATTAAACCTTCCATTATTGTTTGTGGAAGTTAGTGGGACCCATTGTGAACATTCATTCGATAATAACATTGGCTACAATTGATTGGCCGTTTTTTACCTACTCCCACAAAACGCAATGAAACATTAATTGTAATGCACCACTGCATGTGAGGTTAAATTTGCTTCAAAATCATGATCACAAGTATGGTAGTCTGTTCTGTGGACTCATTCTTCATTGAAAACCAATTGTCGCGTTCAATGAATTCCTGATAAATATTTGATTTTTTCATAGTTCAACGGTCCAGTTGAAGTTGCTTGTCCATTGATAACTATCAACTTTTAACGAAGTAAAAGTTTACTTATTTTTCGATTTTTTTGCTTGTGGTCCATTTTGTGTCTCTTCAGAAATATCAATTATTTTAGCAGAGCTTGCTGAGTTTTGGTTATAAACCTGAATTTCTTCTACAGCATCAATCTCGGCTGCACTAATAGAACTTGAAGCGGCATCTGAATGAAACAATGATACTACCATTATGAACTGAGGCAAGACTGAATAAAGTTTCGTTATCCATAACAAACTCAATTACCAAAATAATCATGGTCCTCAGTGATAATGATGTTTCCAGTATTTGTATTATACTCATTATTAGTTTGATTCATTGCATTAACAGCATCATCTTCCCTAGTTTTCCTGCCTAGTGCAGCAATTTGCCTTTCTTTTGATAATACTCTATTTTCTTTGCTGTTGCAGGCAACAGGTCGAATTCTTTGCAAATGTCTGATATTTCTTTTTCAGTATAGACTTCTTCAGTGCCACTTCCAGAACACAAAAAATATGATCAAATCGTACTATAATAGGTATGATTACGTTGCTTAAATTGTAACCATACATACTTGAATTTATCTCCATCTGATTTTTTTTACATTTTCAAAAGAAGCATCAAATGATCTTTTAGTGTTCGTATAACATTTTTGGATGAGTGGCACATGGCCGACAGTAGTCATAGTACGTAGTCATAAAGTCATGTGAACATAAAATAACCTCAAACCCTAAGCTGGTTCGAACTTTGTTCTATTAAATCGGATTCCGAATCCCTCCGATATAGGATAGTTAACACACGGTGTATTATTCCGTAAATAACGTTGTGCGCTAGAGGTATTACCGCAGCTTACATGTCAATATAACGTTTGGTGTAATTGTGTTAAATAAAATTTGACACAGCAATATCTCTCTAATTTTAAAAATGAGCACATTTTTGCGTCTGCTAAGAAAAGTTTCTTTACATAGAAAAATTTGCTTGAGGAAACTGTCGAGCGTAAATCACCGAATGAACGTAGTATATTTTTTTCAAAACCTAGGTAGGTACTAGTCTAGCTGCAAACTGTAATTTTCTGTAAAATGGAAGCTTTTTGTCATATATTTCTTAAGCGGCGTCCACACTCTGCCGCGATTGGCTGTTGGCAATGCCGGGTTGGCAAAGCCAACGAGCCGATTTTGCCTTGCCGTCTACACCTGAGTTGGCATTCAGTCGCAAAATGTCTGCCGAGGAGGATGTACTAGTTGCTTTAGGTGCGTTTATAATCATCATTGAAAATAGCAAAAAAGTGCTTAAACGGCGCAAACGACGGTTCTGGGTGTAGAAGAAAATACGGAACTAGTGAGTTAATGAAGGATTTGTTATTGGATCTGGATGTGGTTTCAAAAACTTTAACCTTCAGAAGTGCTATTCCTCCACATGAACGCCTTGCAGTTACTCTGCGGTTTTTAGCAACGGGAGACTCTTACCACTCGTTAAGTTACACATTCAAGATTTCAAAGCAAATAATATCAGCCATCATCCCGATTGTTTGTGAGACAATTGTCAGCGTTATACAGGATTACATCAAGGTAAGCAAAAATAGTCTATTACGAGGGCTGACAATAAAGTAAGGTCTCCAATTTTTTTTTTCATAGAAAATGACATTTATTTACAAAAAGCGATACACCGTTGGAAAGGCCAAGGTCTTGGCTACTTTTCTACATAATCGCCATTTTTTTCCAACACCTTGCGCATCCGCACGATGAACTTGTCTATGCCGGCAGAATACCACTCTCCGTCCGCCTCGCGCAGCCAGGTGTTGACCTCTTTCTGAACCTCCGCGTCACTATCAAACTTCTTCCCTCCGAGATGTTTTTTCAGGGCGGGGAACATGTGGTAGTCACTGGGGGCCACGTCGGGACTATAGGGAGGGTGATCGATGATTTCCCAGCCAAATGTCTTGAGCAGGTCAAGGGTAACGTTGGCTGTGTGCGGGCGCGCGTTGTCGTGGTGAAATTTCACTCCTTTGCTCAGCAATCCCGGGCGTTTGTTTTTTATGGCACGACGAAGCTTTTCCAGGGTCTCACAGTACCTTGCTGCATTGATAGTGGTTCCCCTTGGCATGAAATCCACCAACAATACCCCGTGGCGATCCCAAAACACCGTAGCCATCACCTTGCCGGCTGACAGTGTCGCCTTAAACTTTTTGGGTTTCGGAGAATCGCTATGGCGCCATTGTTTGGACGACTCCTTTGTTTCGGGTGTGTAGTGATGAGCCCACGTTTCATCCCCCGTAACAAACCCTCCCAAAAAATCATCGCCTTCCTCTTCAAAACGGGCCACAACTTTGGTCGCACATTCCACGCGCCGCTTCATGTGGTCTTCGGTCAGCTGTTTCGGCACCCATCGGGCAGAAACTTTGTGGTACTGCAACTTGTTCACAAGGATATGACGGATTGTTTCGCTGCTACACACTCCTCCAAGCTTCTCTTCCAAGTCCCTAATTGTCGCACGGCGGTTTTTGAGCATTTCTGCCTCCACTGCTTGAACAATCGCATCCGAGACCGACGGTCGGCCACTTCTCTCCTCGTCGTGAACATTAGTGCGCCCGGAATTGAACTCGCGGCTCCACTTACGCACGTTTTTTATGTCCATACACTTTTCCCCGTAAACTTCAACTAGTTGACGATGGATTTCAATAGGTGTCACCTTTTTCGCACTCAAAAAACGTATTACAGAACGCAATTCGCACTTGGACGCTGACGCGAGTGGTACCTCCATCGTTGACGGCTGCTCAGCCAAGACTGAGCGGTCGGGGAAGCCTCACCCAGCAGCAAAGTGGTAGTGGGGGAACCAAGGAACACGGCGGTGTTGCCAGATTTCGCCTAGCGCGTGATCCGGCGAAGTTGCAGCGTTGGAGACCTTACTTTATTGTCAGCCCTCGTACATATACATAAAACCTTTGTTTGGTCGACATGTGTCTCAAGTGAACAAAACATTCTCTACAAATGAAACATTTACTCAGTTAAAATGTGTCTTAAGTATATACAACACAAAATGAAGAAAAGTCTAACTGAAATTTGAATTTTGAAGAGATGAGGTGGGAACTACAGGTGCATCAACATAGTGTCAAGAGAGTCA
This sequence comes from Chrysolina oricalcia, assembly GCA_944452925.2. Lineage (NCBI taxonomy): Eukaryota > Metazoa > Arthropoda > Insecta > Coleoptera > Chrysomelidae > Chrysolina > Chrysolina oricalcia. Next base: position 37,972,335 of record OX101825.2, read on the forward strand.
TTGTCCGTTACCGTATGGGTTGAAGACGTGGCTGACTGCGAACAGGTTGCTTGTGTTTGTCCCTGAAAAGACGACTGCTCAAAATATGGGTTTGGATTGGGGCAAGCTGGTGGCATCGGGGCAGGAATCGGTTGTTGTACGTAGTTCGGTATTGGGTAGAAAGGCTGTGAGTAACTTCCGCTCAATGGGTTGCCATAGTCGTACTTGCCCATTTCAGCTTCAAACAGAATATTGCTAAGAAGGTGATTCACAATTTTCTGAGCATTTGACGATGGAAGGTCTTTAATACGCAGTCCTATTAGCTCTCCAAAAGACTTGAACTGATCCATACCTGATGTATGCTTGGATACCTCTCATAATTGACAGAGCTTCTTCTGTAGCTGATGTCTTTTGTTTCTTTTGTGGGCCTTCGCCTGGCCGAACAGACGGTTCCTTTGGCAAACTTTTATTTGCATTGTCACCTCTTCGAGGTGTGTCTTCACTTGGTCCAGCAACTTGGTCCTGGTCGACAATCTGGGTTTCGTCTGCAGCATCTTCATCTTCATTTGAATGCTCTTCCTAAAAAAAGGAAAAGATTAATGATTGAATATTGCTATATTGTTATAATTTTGTTTCAGATGCCACAAAATGAAGCAGAGTGGAAAGTTATTTCAAAAGAGTTCAATGCTAAGTGGAATTTCCCAAACTGTGTGGGGGTCTTTGATGGGAAGCATATTACGTTGTAAATACCTATCCATAGTGGCAAAGAATATTTCAACTACAAGGGGTTTTTCAGTATAGTTCTATTTGCGGTGGTAGATGCGCACTACAACTTTACCTACGCAAATGTTGGCTGTCAAGGAAGAATATCAGATGGAGGTGTGTTTAGTCACACAACATTCAAAGATTGTCCTAAGAACAAAACAGTGCATCTTCCTCCTCCTACTGCTCTTCCTGGAAGAATAGATGAAACACCGTATGTTTTTGTGGCCGATGATGCTTTTCCTTTGTCAAAAAACATGAAACCATTCCCAGGTTTTCAAAAAAAGAATTCCAAGGAAAGAGTGTTCAACTATCGGTAAAGTAGAGCGCATAGAGTGTCTGAGAATGCGTTTGGCATAATATCCTCTGTGTACCGCATACTATGAAGACCTATGCTATTACAACCAGAGCAGGCTACGATGGTTGTGTTGGCAGTACTTTATCTGCATAACTACTTGAGGAAAAGTAACTCCAAATCAGTGTACAATCTCTCCGGAACATTCGACTCTGAGTGCTAAACCACAGGTGAGATCAATCCAGGAACTTGGAGACAATCCCCTTCAAATCAAGCTTTGGTCAACATTCCTCGAACTTCAAGAAGAAGCACTGATGAGGCACAAGCCGTCGGTAATGAATTTGCAGACTTCTTTACTTCCCCGGCTGGAATAGTATCCTCCCAACACGACAAATAATAAGCCATAAACTATGTCATGTGTGTTGTATATTAATGTAAAATATAATTACTAATTATTGTATGAATTTACTGTGTTAATATATATTTACCTGCGTGATTGTGTCCGTCGTTTCATTAGGTGTACTTCGATCCTTGAGAAATAGCATGTTGTTGAAGCAGAACCATTTACTCTTGTACACATCATAATTTCCCGCACCAGATTTACTTGAGTCTCTCTCCCTCTTTACTTCACGTAAAAAATGACACACTAGGTTCTTGATTTTCCTTTCCACAACATCTTTATCAACACTAAAAGTATCTGTGATTTCTTGTAGAGCATCTTGTTTCTTATTTCTATCTTTGTACACTTTCAAACGACAGTCCTACAGAACAGGACGATCACGGTATAAGTTCACACACTTTCGCATTAGTCCACCCCATGACTGAATACAGCGCTGTCTCATCCACAACTGAACCACGTGCGTGCCGCGTGATGCCAACGGTTGGCTCGTCCCCACTACCGGCTCTCGCTGGCTTCCTTTGATGGAGACCGACAATAGAGCGATTTTCGTAGGCAAACAGTTAGCTCAGCGGCACATGCCAACGGCCACGTCTACATTGTATTGGCTCTGCCAAATTGGCAGTGCCAACAGCCAATCGCGGCACAGTGTAGACGCCGCTTTACACTAATTGCATTTCGTCGTGGGTTTTTCGGCTTTTCTTTGACGAACAGTTGGCGCACCTCCTTTGAACTTTTTGGGTTCGTGCTGATTGTCGTGGTTGAGGTCTATTCGGCATATCAGAAACTTTTGTTTTTATATCGTTCGGTATATTTTCTAATGTAAGGCGATATATCAGCTGTTCACGGCAGCGTTCAAAGGCAAGGAATTTCAGAAAATCCTGCCGTGTTCGAGATTCTTTCGTGTTGCTGGACAAAATAATGGAACTGTTCAGCCCCTTGAAAATACATATATGATAGCAATCCAATTGTTTTCACACACACACACAAGTAGGTAATTCACCAATATTCACTAGTGTGAAAAATACAGTGAGCGGCCACCTAGCACTCTTTCTTGAGACATTCTAAAATGTTCGTTTTATTATAGAATGTAATTATAGATGGTTTCTTCTTCTCGCCCGTCTCCGGATCTATTGCACTGTCATTTTATGCATCGTTGACAAAAGAATACTTTCCCTTTTTGGAACGTACGATATCAGTGTTCCTTCTTTTAAAAATCGAAATATGCTATTGTATTGCTCTATATTTTTCACAAATTTAAAGTCCAAAGGAATTTCTCTTTCGTTATTTCTTATTGTCCCGACTATTGTAATTTTCTCATTATATAGGTATTTTGCCAGTGGAATTGATGTGAACTAGTTGTCGATGTTAAGGTTGGTTCCTCCCAGATCCAAGTATGGGTCTCACTAGACGTTTGTTCTGATGCACTTTTGTCAGCCTGATTTGGTCCATTCGGTTGAGTTCCGACGTATGTTTCCATATTGAATTGTTAAAATTGTTGTTGTTATTGTTGTTATTTCCATCAACCGATTGCACCCCTACGCGCAACCCTCATCTTCAAGAGACTTGTGTGAGCTAGGGAAGACGTAGCCCTTACCTTTTAACGTGTGATGCCATGCACAAGACCGATGACCATGCGAGGCTTTGAACCCTCGACCCTTCGCTCCAAAGGCGAACGTTCTACCAGCACGGCCACCAATGTGTGATATGTTTGAAGATAGTTCACCGGTGCTGATTTCATCCTGCTTACTGTATACTATGATTCAAATTTTTCATTTTGCTTTTCTATTGAAATGGTTGTTATAGTTGAAAAATAAATAGATCGAAAAAGTTACTTCAAATTGAAATTATTTCCAAGTTTTTTCCCATATTTTCAAAGTAAAAAGTAGTTTCAAAACGTTATGAAGAAAAAGTAAAAAGATAAGAAAACCGTGAACCGGTGAAGAAAAAGACACGAGCTTGGATGAAATATCCAGTGATATTTCGAAGAAGGATGAATATTATACATGTGTGAAGATTTTTGAATCGACATTCTCTAACCAGAGCCTTCATCCTGTTCAATGTGGAATGTGATATCTGGAAGAAATAACGATGTTTTATTTGTTTACCCTTTGTATAATATCACTTTTAGTTGACGTTAGCCGTATATATCATGACTGATGAAAAATAAAAAAATTCAGTTTTCGGTCATAGTTTTTACTAATTTCCAAAGTTTAGTTTTCACGGCCACAATACTCTACTAACTGAAATACTGCAATAACAGGTCGTTACTGCGTATTCCGATCAATCTGTTCCAACGTATTTGGTATCCGAAATGGTCCGTGGATGAAAGAATTGCAAGACCTCAACATCAAAGTCAATTACAGAAGTCAGGCACCTATCGAAATCTTAATTGGTACTGACATTGCAGGAAAACTCTTCTGTGGTGAACAGCAGTGCGGTTAGTTGCCATAAAAACCAAGCTTGGTTGGATTCGAATGGGCAAGTTTCAACTTTTATGAAAAATGCAGAAAAATCCGGTAACATGATTTCTTTGTTACATCTGTCAACAACAGCGAAATTAACAGATTTATGGACCCTTGATGTTTTGGGCATTGAAAATCCAGAAGAACTGAAATCCAGTCAAGAGCACGAACAAGAAATTTTCGACAATTTTCAGAAAACTGTAACACGATTGCCTGATGGAAGATATGAAAACTCAATGCCGTGGGTTCAGGGACACAAACCATTGCTAGATGACCTGAACAATGCAAAGAAAAGAGCCGAAAACCCCATGAACAAACTTGACAAAGATCGCTACTATAATGAGTATGACCTAGTCTTCAAAGAATGTAGCAAGAAGACATCTTCAAAGAGGTGAATGACAGCAAAAATGGCTCTACAGCACAGTACTTACCTCATCGTCATGTGGTAAAACTTTCTAGTACCACGACTAAGTTACAACCTGTTTTCGATGCATCAGCCAGAGAAAGAGATAGTCCATGACTGAATCAAAGCCTGGAAAAAGGTATGAATTTGATTAGTTTGATACCTTCGATGTTAATTAATTTCAATAAATCGAAAATTACCGTCATTTCTGACATAAGAAAAGCTTTTCTACAAATCGGCCTTCAAATGGGACGTGGTGGCCGTGCGGGTAAAGCGTTCGCCTTTGGAGCGAAGGGTCGAGGGTTTAAAGCCTCGCATGGTCATCGGTCTCGTGCATGGCATCACACGTTAAAAGGTAAGGGCTGCGTCTTCCCTAGCTCACACAAGTCTCCCGAAGACTTCCGAGGGTTGCGCGTAGGGGTGCAATCGGTTGATGGAAAAAGAAATTAACAAAAAAAAATCACCAGACAGATTTTTTTGAAATTTCTGTGTTATGATAGAAACCTTATAGTATACCTCAATTTTAGAGTGATCTTCGGCGACACATGTAGTCCTTTCCTACTGAATGCAGTCATAAAGCATCACTTGAGTAACGTGTTGGTTGAACATCGAGAAAATCTACAAGAAAACGCTATTTCAAAGTTGATGGACTCTTTTTACGTGGACAACTGTGTCACTAGCCTGGACAGCGAAGAGGAACTGCAAATATTCTTCAAAGAATCTACAGAAATATTTGGTGAAGCCCAGTTTGATCTACGACTATGGAAATTCACGTAATCTGATCCATTTTATGAGGAAAAATATCTAACTTCTGTACTTTTGTATTTGGAATGGAAGTTTTGACACGCTATTCCTTTGTTTAATCTGAAACAAGTTGACATCACGAAAAAATTGATTTCATCCGTTACAAATAGAATTTTTGATCCACTTGTTTTTGTATCACCAGTACTATTACTATCAAAATTGCTGTTACAAAAAACTTGGATGGTAAGGTTGAATTGGACTACAAAAGCTCCAGAAGAGGTATCCTTTTCAATATGGTTGAACGATTTGAACTGCCTTTCTTCGATGAGCACCTTAGATGGTTTTTCACACATAAACCAATGGCTGGTCAACACAGTCTCCACAAATTTTCGGATGCAAGTAAAGATTCCTACGCAACCGCTATTTTAATCATATGCGAAACGGATGCAGGTGTTTCTGTTCAACTTGTACAAGCTAAGTCTCAAGTTCCACAAATGAAAAAGATTTCGATCCCAAGACTTGAACTTCTAGCTGCTAAAGTTGCTGCCAGACTTTTCGCTAAACAGAATTGGTCAACTACTAAGATATACCAACCTATTTATGGACTGATTCCACAGTCGTTCTTTTTCGGATAAAGCTGAAAGAAAACTGGAAACAATTTGTTTGAAACCGCACAGAAGAAATTCGCAAGGTAACTCTAACTGCTGACTGGAATTTTGTACCTGGAATCATCAACCCAGCTGATTCACCGTCCAGAGGCTGTACCGCAATACAATTGCTAAAGTCCTGGTGGTGGGAGGGTCCAAACAGACTGCGGGCATATCTGATAGACGACAATAAATGACAGTTGTAAATCCATTCTGCTGGACAAATAAACGGATCTATAAACACTTATCGTGCCTTTATGTCATATTTAAAAAAAAAATTAATAATGCCTCACTTTTGCGCGATTGTAAAATGTGGATGTGGAAGCGGCAGAGATTAGGTTTCATTCCATCGATTCCCTTCTATTTTCGAACACAGAAAAAATAATAATCCTCTTGCTGAAAAGAGAAGTGAATTGTGGATTCAGGCAACTGGAAGAGCAGATGTAAGTACTGAGAAGTTGAAATGGGCAACGGTATGTTCAGAACATTTTGTAGGAGGTATGAAATTGTTTTTTTTTTTTCATTTTAGGCAAGCCAAGTGCATTGAAAGATGTTGACAATATAGACTGGGTACCGAATCAATCACTTCGCTAAAAAAATATCAATGCGGTTCAAAGCATCCAGAAATTGAATCATAGGAAGCAGCGTGATAAAAATGAGATCCCAAAACCAATTATTCTAGTTGATTTGGATAGAATTGTGGATCGAATTGACAATGATCCATTCTTTGTGTGAAGCCTTGAATAATCCAGCTGTTCAGAACTTAGATATTATTGATGAAGAAGATCAAGGTTTGAATGATATAAATGAACCTGTTGAAGAAGTGGAACATGCACAAAACTATGGTGAACACCAACGTCCAGATATCAATTTAGAGTTACAGAATTGTTATAGTGAAATCCATCATCTCCGGGAAACTTTGCAGACTTTTACATTCACAATGGAAGGTTTAGAGCATAATCCATCTAAATGCCTTGATACAGGATTACCATATGAAAGTAGAGCCTTATATATAACACACCTCAAATCTGTTCTATCAAAACTTCAACTCTTTATCATTTTCGTCATGAAGTTACGATTGAATTTTCTCTCCACTGATATCGGACATAGGTTCAATGTAGATCGTAGAGCAATAAGTAGAGTATTTCATAAAGTGCTGCATGTGATGTATGTTAGATTGAAATTTGTTATTGTGTGGTCAGAGAGAGACACAGTGACAAAAAACTTACTTGGGGGGTAAAGTAACAATCATCATTGATTGCTTTGGAATTTTTACAGAAACACCCAAAAACAAGCAAGCTGCTTCACAACATTTCAGTAGTTACAAACATCACAACACAATAAAGTTCTTAATAGGAATATCTCCACAGGTATAGATTATGTTTATTTCAGAGGCAGTTGCAGGTCGCTGTACTGATGACTTTGTGAATGAAAATTGTGGTATCCTTGATCATCTTCTACCTGGTGATTGTATACTTGCTGACAAGTGATTTCTATTCCAGGTTGAAGTAAAAATACACATGGCAGAAGTAATAATTCCAACATTCATGAAAAATAAGAATCAACTCAATTCCATAGAAGTAGAAGAAAGTATAATAGCCGTATGCATAGTCAATCGCCAGCGACTCGCCAGAGTTTCGCCGTTCGCTACACAAGGATTATAATGCAGAGACGAGCTCCAAAAAAGTGACAACTACGCGATAAGTCACTTTTTGGCGAAACGCTGGCGATGTACCACTTTTTTGAAGGTAAACTGTGCATTATAGTTCTTGTGTAGCGAGCGGCGAAACTCTGGCGAGTCGCTGGAATTGACTATGCATACGGCTGTTAGACTTGCATATGTTTGAATACATGTTGAGCGTGTTATTGGTTCCATAAGAAACAAATATAAAATAACTTCTTCAACCTTACACATGCATATGATCAAGTTCAAGCAGAATAATGTTCCTGTGATCGATAAAATTTTGACAGTTTGCTGTGTATTCATAAGTATATGTCCATCTATCTTATTGATATGAGAGTTGATATAATTATATATCCTTTCTAGAATTCATTAAAGGTTCATCTGATAAAAAGTTGTTGAATTTAAAATAATAATAATAAAATAATCATGAGTAATTTGTGGCATGTCTTGTCTTGTTGATTATTTTCATTCATAAATTTTTTCACTTTCCAACAGTGAAACCTAAAAAGTAAATGAAAATTACCAGTAGGAAATTATCTTTATTTACTTTTCAGGTCTAGTGACAGTAGTTGCCTAAATACCAATCAAGACCTGTAACTATTTATGTGGTATTAGAATTAGTTATATTTTTATTATCTACCTGGTATTTCTTGTTTGTAACCTATTTCTGTAATGATACCTAGTTATCATAATTAATTTATCATTTGATTCTGTACTGTTTCTATAATTATTTATTATTATTTGTGAATATTTCAATTCTTTTATCATATTTTATACTGAATTCATACAAAAAGATATATATTTTCATCAAAAATGATATTGAATTCTTTGTTTTACTGATTTTATTTTTTTTGCGATGCTCACTTCAATATATTTTTGTAATTCTGATAGTTACATTCAATTAAATAATATATAAATTTGGAAAAGCCTCATGAATAGTCTCATACCAGTATGAATACTGTGTCTGTTCATGCTATTCCATTATAGAAATCATAATGAAGATATTCATATATTGACCCTTCCATACTGTTGTAATAAAATTGTTACTTTAAATAAATTATGTACCTTGAAAAAAAATATATTAATTAAGAAATGGGTATATATTTTCAGAAACTGTACCAATGAATTATTAATAAACATTATTATTATTATTATAGCTGAGATATTATTGTATTTCAAGATTGCGTATTTCATTTATATAATTTTCTTCATGCATTATTTAAATTTTCAGTCAATGTGATGAACAAAATACTAATACCCCTATATACAGGTTAAAGAAATTATTGAACTGATCAAGAAATAAAACGGTTGATTACTTTTTACAGTTTATTTTTTTGCAAAGTTAAATTTTGTGCAGTCTTGGTAAAACCACTTTTGCCTAATACTTTTTTCTTACTTCCAATGCATTTGGGGTGGAACCATACAATTTTGCAGAATGGGTTGTAACATTTCATCATTTTGCATCCATTACCACTCTTCTTACATTTGCACCAATAGTCCAAGATCCCAGGGCCACCAGACGTCACTTATTTTCTGACGAAAGAAATGTGTACGTTTGAGTAGTGTTACTATTTACTATGATCGTATGACTACCTGCTAGCTTGGCCAGACGGCCATTTTCTAGATATCAGGTGATCAAGGTACGTAAAAATATTACTAACCTCACTTAAATTCTCCCGTCTGATTTTTACGTATGTATCAGACAATTTCGTTAAAAATACTCCCAGACACTTTCCGTCGGCGGTATTGCTTTGCAGACGCTTTAAAGCTCTCAAAATAATTATTCAATCTCAAGTAAATTCGGAAGCTCTATTTTTATATATGTTAGCCAGACAACTATTTCAAAACGTTTTATAAGAAGGCAGACCGATCCAAGGGGCCAATCATCCCCTAAACCCAATTTCGCTGCCACTGTGAATAGGAGCACAAGGGATTATCCACGCGCATGAGTGTGAATGAGACGGGTATCAATATTATATTAATCTCTATTTCTCTCACAGTTCACTGATATCAATTTATTATTGATAGTTCAAAACACAAATCAGCTGAAAATGGGAAAAATCAGGAAGATAATTACAGATCAACTTAAAAAAATCAAGCTTTTTCAATAACCTCAAGTAAACTTCAATTTTTCTTTAATAAAAGGTCAAAAGCTCTACAAAGCATCAACAAATTAATTAAATAACAGCATTTTCTTCTATTAATTATTTCTTGAGAATCAATCTTATAAAAAAATGGTTTCTGGGTATTTTTGCTTCTAATCTTCATTGTCATCGTCGTTGACAATTAGACAATTCATCACCGAGCCACTCTTGATACTGAATAACTAAATCGTCGTCACTAGTTTAAACTTAATTTGACACGAACCAAGGAATCCAAAAGTAGAGGTTTGTCCACAAATTGACAGGCAGCCAACAATTCGTTGTTCTGACCATCCCAAGGTTCAATCAAGTTTCTAATACGTTATGAGGAACGCAAGCAGAATCTAAGTGAAAATAGAGTATATTTCGTTTTAATTCCGAGAGTTCTAACCTTTGACAGCTGTTTCGTGCTAACGCAATCATCAGAAAGGATTTATGGAGCTCTCGAAATCAAAACGAATCCACTCAAGAATTAATACCGTGAGGTAAGACAGAATAAATCAATCAAGTTTCTAATACGTTATGAGGAACGCAAGCAGAATCTAAGTGAAAATAGAGTATATTTCGTTTTAATTCCGAGAGTTCTAACCTTTGACAGCTGTTTCGTGCTAACGCACTCATCAGAAAGGATTTATGGAGCTCTCGAAATCAAAACGAATCCACTCAAGAATTAATACCGTATTAATTCTTGAGTGGATTCAGTCAGACAGCTTGTCCCAGTCGTCACCTTCGCCTACTGGATCAAGAATCATATCTATAGAAGAGTCTGAAGAAACTTCCTCTTTATCGTCGTTTTTATTGAAACGTTTTTTCTGGGAGGTTTGTTTTAATTTTTCTTTTTCCTGCTTTTTTTCTTCTCGTTTCCTTTTACGCTCCTTTTTCTCTCTTTCTTTTCTTTCTCTATCATCCATTTTCTTCTGATGGTAAGCTCTCCATTATTCTGACGTAGCAACCGATGGTATTTTTTCCTTTCATGAACTTTTGCTGATTTGCTTGATATTTGGTTTTGGCCAGAATAAAGTTGACTTGAAAGGTGAGGGTACATCCCACAATTGGCTTTCCTCTGTTTTTCTTTTTCTCATTGGAATAGTATCTCCTCCTGTAGGAGTGCTTGGTTCTGGAGTTTTCTCTCTTATTTTTGGCTCTGGAGTGTGTTTATCTCTTTTATTTGGCTCTAGAGTTTTTTCTCTAAGTCTTATCTCTGGAGATTTTTCTCTCACGGTTGGCTCTGAAGTTTTCTCTTTCATGCTTGGCTCTGGAGTTTTCTCTCTCATGCTTGGCTCTGGAGTATTTTCTTTTGTAGATACTGATGCTGCTGCTGCTACTTTCATCTCATCTATGTATTCACTCCGTACTTCTTTAGTATGTTCACTGGTTTTTGAATTTGTCTGAACCTCAGTAAATTCTATTTCTACCTGATTCGTTTTCTCATTTTCGATTTCTGAAGTGTTCTCATCCTCTTCATGTAGTTGCATCCAGAATAGGAACAAATATGTATCATGTACATCTCCTTTCCATATCCCACTAGATTGTTTGAAATGTTCCATTTTTTCTGGTCCAATTTTATCTTCAAAGAATTTCAGATATTTTCTTGTTGGACCGTTCTTAACAGGTAGAGTGGGGGGATTATTGTTTGCCACAGTTTTAAAATATTTGGCAAAAGGCACTGCATCGGCATCGAAAAGAAATAAACCACAGGTTTGAAAACCATTTTTGAGTATTTCAGCAGTTATAGTATCTCTAATAACTTCATTCAGCAACGGAGCAAAGTTCTCACGCCTCATTTTTTCCCCTCATTTTCTATTTTGTATTTTTGCACGCCTCTCTTCCATCCACTTTTCAGTGGATGAAGAACCGCAACGTCCGTAGGCTGCAAAATGTGAGTAGCGTTGGGATAAAGAGCTACCAGCTCAATTTTATTTTCAACACATTGTCAAGTGGGATGGATGACCATCAACAAATAACACGACAGGCAATGGAATGCCATTGGAAACAACCCATGGGAAAAATATGTTGGCTATGTATTCGTAAAAGCTTTGTCCGGTCATCCACCCCGATTCTGACTTTCTTATACCCCAATCTGACGGAATAATGCTGGGATTATGTGCAGGAATTCGTTCATACTTGAACATTATCATTGGGGTTACAATAGTCCCATCAGCATTAGCAGTCATCAAACAAGTCAAACACTCTTTGTCATCATTACTAATGAAATTGTAAGTTGTTTCACCTTTTCTTACCAAACATTTTATACCCTTTGGAGCCAAAAAAAGGCAGATTCGTCAAAATTAAATATCCTTCGAGGATCTTTCAGTATGTCCTCCAAATTTTTGGTCTCAAAATGGTTTTTTATCTCATCAAACCATGCTCGAAGTTTCAGCTCCGTCAGTTCAGATCTACTTTTTGTTAAATTTTTAGTCAAGCTTTCACTCAACTCATGATGACGCCTCTGCTACTTTCATCTCATCTATGTATTCACTCCGTACTTCTTTAGTATGTTCACTGGTTTTTGAATTTGTCTGAACCTCAGTAAATTCTATTTCTACCTGATTTGTTTTCTCATTTTCGATTTCTGAAGTGTTCTCATCCTCTTCATGTAGTTGCATCCAGAATAGGAACAAATATGTATCATGTACATCTCCTTTCCATATCCCACTAGATTGTTTGAAATGTTCCATTTTTTCTGGTCCAATTTTATCTTCAAAAAATTTCAGATATTTTCTTGTTGGACCGTTCTTAACAGGTAGAGTGGGGGGATTATTGTTTGCCACAGTTTTAAAATATTTGGCAAAAGGCACTGCATCGGCATCGAAAAGAAATAAACCACAGGTTTGAAAACCATTTTTGAGTATTTCAGCAGTTATAGTATCTCTAATAACTTCATTCAGCAACGGAGCAAAGTTCTCACGCCTCATTTTTTCCCCTCATTTTCTATTTTGTATTTTTGCACGCCTCTCTTCCATCCACTTTTCAGTGGATGAAGAACCGCAACGTCCGTAGGCTGCAAAATGTGAGTAGCGTTGGGATAAAGAGCTACCAGCTCAATTTTATTTTCAACACATTGTCAAGTGGGATGGATGACCATCAACAAATAACACGACAGGCAATGGAATGCCATTGGAAACAACCCATGGGAAAAATATGTTGGCTATGTATTCGTAAAAGCTTTGTCCGGTCATCCACCCCGATTCTGACTTTCTTATACCCCAATCTGACGGAATAATGCTGGGATTATGTGCAGGAATTCGTTCATACTTGAACATTATCATTGGGGTTACAATAGTCCCATCAGCATTAGCAGTCATCAAACAAGTCAAACACTCTTTGTCATCATTACTAATGAAATTGTAAGTTGTTTCACCTTTTCTTACCAAACATTTTATACCCTTTGGAGCCAAAAAAAGGCAGATTCGTCAAAATTAAATATCCTTCGAGGATCTTTCAGTATGTCCTCCAAATTTTTGGTCTCAAAATGGTTTTTTATCTCATCAAACCATGCTCGAAGTTTCAGCTCCGTCAGTTCAGATCTACTTTTTGTTAAATTTTTAGTCAAGCTTTCACTCAACTCATGATGACGCCTCAAAAAACTGTTATACCACTTCTTACCGGAATTATTATTTCTGAATTTATTAGGCCGATTCAGTTTCTGCATTAACATTTGAACAGAATCTAATAATTGCAGCCTTGTTGCTGGGAACCCTGCATCCGCTATAGCCAATAACCACCTAACAAGAAGTCCTTCCTCATCAGAAGTAAGCACTGTTTGCGGCCCCATTCGACAGTTTACTTCATATTTTCCTTTTACTTTATATAGTAAAGGGGTTTTTTGAATTGTTTGCTAGCAGCTGCAACTGAGGTTCCATGTCTGACTGCTTCGATGGCCTGTTTCATATCCTCCAATGAATATTTCTTCACTTTACCACGTAGTGGTGGCATTACTCCGGATTTAATTTTTCTTTTACACCTGTGTACAAATAGTGAACCTATAGCTGACATATATTAGGTTCCTAAAGTTGACATACTATCAACTACTGGTTCTGATGAAAATAATTGAATGAGATTCATACAGTAGACTATCAATAATAATTGGTTTAATAGGAAGCTTTTGGATCGGTATTTGAAAGAGATATAAAATGCACCAGTGGTTGACACCCTGTCAACAATAGGTTACAACCTATAAAAATTTTTCCTATTATTACCTAACTTTTTGATAGGAATGTATTTATGTTCAGCAGTATTTACCAATTGAATCCCATCAAGAGTACAATCAAGGATAGAAAATGCACTCACCTCAATATTTTAATTTTTTGCACCACTATTGGAAATTTTTTTAACAAATACCATAAGAAATCAAACTCAAAACAACGTAAACCAATCTGTTAAACTTCAAAAAAAATTACGACATATTTTATGATAGCCAATGCTACCAACATTCTCACAGTACATTTCCTAGATACCTATGGTTTTCAGATACGTCATCAACCGATCATTTAAAATAAGACAAATGCTTAAGAAATTATATTTCATTCCAACATGTCAACAACTTGGTACGTGTCAATAACTGGTTACCTTACCTTAGTCATTATTAGATGGTTTTAGATCAATTTTATTTCTTCTGATAATGTTCCCAGCGTTATCTAACAGTAGATCAGCTAGGAGAGCCAAACACCCACTATAGTAAAAACCGTGTGTAAGAGAGAGAGGGTCCGAGCGTGTGAGAGAGAAAGACTGCGACCGCGCTAGTGCTGGACGAGATCGCTGGAGAGTGGCGTGTGGTGGGGGCATAGACATAGGGGTCTCGGCATTGAAAATTAAAACAGGATGATTGAAAAATATGCCACAGAAACATGGACCATGGGGAATGTCTTCATTGGGAATGTCTTCATGGGGGAGTGCAAAATGGGACATGTGTCATCCAACAACTGTCATGTGACTGTTTTTGTGTATTTAACGATTTTTATACTTAACGAGGATTATGATAATACGTTATGAATGGTTCCCATATTCAGCAACAATGATGGCATCTCACCTTGTATGCATCACATTCGTCGCAATCACCGCACCAACTACAATTGCAGCCTCCGAAACGTAGATATTCTTCACAAATGGCTATGTAATATATTACCAAAATAAAAATGCTTAATAAATTTTGTATTCAAGATGTTTGAATTTTTTACCCTATCCTAAAATACCAACATTTCATTATGTATACTTATAAGTTAGGTTGGCCGAGCGGTCTAAGGCGTTGTGGCGTTGTCTTTAAGTTGCGATTCCCGAAAGGGAGCGTGGGTTCGAATCCCACACCTAACATCCTTTTTTTTTCTTCGATTTTTCTATCTAACCTCACTTTACGGCGAAACATTAAGACTTTCACGTTTTCAAAACCGTGGATGAAAAATGTGCCACAGAAACGTGTCATCCAACAACTGTCATGTGACTGTTTTTGTGTATTGAACGATTTTGATACTTAACATTCTTCCTATTCCATTTTTTATATGAATTTTCAATGACTACCGCACACACTAACAAATAAAACGAACATTTCAATTCAAAGTATTTTTCTTTTTCTTTTTTGGGGGTTGAACAGGACTATTTGGCTGACTTTAATTTTTTGGATGTTGAACAGGACTATTTGGCATCCTTTCATTACATTTTTAATCCCAATCTGGATCATAATGTTTAACAATTGACTTTGTACAAAAACAAAAATACTTCCTACAATATTTACACCATTGCGTTCCACTCATGTTCAAGCGTCTTCGAAATACTTGGAGCAAATGTATTTTTCATTGTCGTTCACAACTTTTTGGCTTCTTCCACGTACTGACCTATGAAGCAACATGCACATGTGTCAGGACCTTCTGTAACATCAGGACATGACCATCAGCAACTTTTGTAATGTGAGTTATTGGTTTCTGTGTTTTGTATTGACTCTAGACGTTTTTTACGCTGTTCCCATTTTTTTTAAATCACTTCATAAATATCATATCTATCTTTGTGTTTATTGATGAAATCATTTATTTTTTCACACGCGAATAATATGTCTGAACTTGTCGGAGGCATATTACTCAATGAAAAACAAAAACATGATGATATATCAAATACCAAAAATGATGCGTAAAACATATACAGGGGTGTTTCAAAATATACCGTTGAAGAAGAAAAACATGATGATATCCCTTGGAACATGTTCTAAGGCGCTACAAACAAAAATATCTCAAAAATACGTTGAAGAAAGGAGAAATATAATTCAAGTGTCACGTATCATGTGTCATCCGTCAATTGGCAGATGATGTGTTGACAAGTGACATCTGAAGTAATTGACAAATGACAACCAACGCCATCTCGAATCCATACCACCAACCTAGATCCGCACATCATGACAGAACACCCGCCAACACCCAACTCAGATCCATGACGTAAGCACGTGATTGGTTGATGGTTACTGAAAAAGTGGAAGTGGAGGGGTGGTCTCAAGCGCCCCACGACCACACATTCATGTGTGAGGTAGAAAAAAAGCATCAAATTTTTCAATTTATTGATAAAAAATTACATATTATTCCCATAAGGTATTGTGGGAGTCCCCTGAGTCTGAATTGAATCCCCCTCAGGTATACCCACTCAACACTCCACCTCGTGCGTGGTAGGCTCGTCCAGCCACCCAAGGCTAACCCGATGACACGTAGGCAGATGCCCATTGTATCGTACCATACCACTTTCTCGGGCCATCAGAAAAATTCTGCAGTCGCTGTGGTTTGAACCAGCGACCGGCAGCGTGAGTGATTTAAACATTGACGCTTTAACCACTCGGCTACCTGGCCCTCCATCGATCTTCTTTACTCAAAGACGAAAACGGTATTCTTGGAAGTAATAAAAAATTACTACATTGAGCGCCAATCCTAATTGCAATCTCTTTGGGATGGAATTGTTTTTCGATAATGAATCCTTGAATATCTACAAGTGCTACCCTCATGATATATTAACAACTATTATCATCAACGTCAACTTCGATCTAACATAAAATGCAGTTCAGTTCCACTTTTTAACAATTTCGCTGAGTGGGAGGTGTTCAATGATAGTATCATGTACTATGATGCAATAAGCTCTAGTATTGGCTGGAAATACTTGCGATGCCTCTATCTCCAGCTTAACGTCAACAGTGGAACTTTTAAGTGATTTATCTCTTCTGGAACAATCGATGACAAACAGAGCTTTGTCATTAAAGTCATTATAACTCATCAAAGGATTGTGTTGAGAAGAATGTTTATATCCAAGTCCAAATTGGGCGTAGTTGAAATAAGCTTGTGAAACATCTTTTTTAGTAAAGTTCAAGTGCAACATCTCTTTGGGGTATGTTTCACCGCTGAGAGTTAACGTAATATTGGTAATATTAATGTGATTGAATGCTGTAGGATCGTTATTCACTTTGGTATGATCTCGATTCACTTGGAAGCTTACAATAACATATCGGGGGCTCTCGAGGAACGAAGAAGTCTTTACGGCCCATATTTCATTTGTAGCACCAACTGTTAGAGCAGGCAGCATATGCAAGTCCCATTTTCGAAAAGGCATCAAAATTTGGGTGTCAGCTTGGATTGCTTTTAGAAGTTGCAGCTTGATTTGATCATTGGGGAAAATTCTCTTTACTTTAAGCTCCACATTTTCAATTTCTAATTTGACTTCAGTTGGCACCGTAGCCACATCACTAGCTGGTTCAAGAATTTTGAAGCAATTATTATCATTACCAGCCCGAACCAATCGTATTGTATGTTTACCGTAGGAGATCGGTAACATTATCATTGGCAAGGGAGTAAGTCCAACCAGCTGCTGCCAAATGTTTGGTTTCATCGGTGCTATAGCATAGAAATCCTCGAACGGTACTAACGATGCCCAACTCACGTACACCTTCTATTTCTTTACCATTCTGATCGTAACTGATGAATTGGAACATAAATGCTCCCACGTTATTTACAAAAGTAACCTGTCCTACACCAACAGTTCTGGTCACTTTTCCACTGATATATAATAGACTATCGTAGATTGCATCGTAACCATCAGATTGATTGATGTTGATTTCGATGACGTCATTATTTCGAAAAGACTTTACGTACGGGTAGTATGTTCTCCATTTTACTTTTTGGATGGATTCGTCTTGCTGAGGTTTTCGGAAAATGTTGAATACTTGAGCCGACAACATGGTTGCCGAGCGATTTTAGGAACTCTATATTTTCAGTAGATAGATGACGGGAACGGTCGAAGGTCTTCGTGAAGACTGGCGGAGCAAAAGGCGATGAGTTGGTTTTATAGAAGTTCAAGACCATAATTTCTTCAGTTCCAATCGAATTATTATTTCTTCGTTCCGGAAATCCACCAACTCAGAGTTTTGATCAAGTACTCTAATCGTTATATTGTTTATTTCGTTAATGTGCAATATAGGTAGATAAATAAGATGGTTGGGTGTTTCGTCTATTGCGAAACCCGGATCAGAATCGATAGCAAATTCGTATATCGTATGGGAGGGTCTTTCGTTGAAGAATGCTCCCGACGTAATGTTGGTATCAATGTGTATGGTCCTCACTTTTATAATATTGACGGGCAGATCGGACACGTAATGAACGTTTGATTTTAGAACACTAGGAGAAAAATCCAATATGTTTGCTAGAGAAACTTCTTGTGAGGTGAAATCAATGGCGTACAACAGACAAAATATTTCGCTTTTCATGGTATTATTGTTCGGTTTGAGATAGAAGTATTCTTCAGGTTTCTCAGCATACGTTTTTGGTACGATATGTTTTCGAATTAGCGCTTCGATATCTCCAATCTCGTAAGCTCCAACAGGAATATCGATGCTCATCCTCACTTTCTTCTTTTTATCCTTAATAATTTCGTAATAATAGAACTTTGTACCCTGTTTGACGTTTGCTATACTATTTAATGAATGGAAACCTAGTAGAGCTAGACCGTATTCGGAATTAGTTTCCAATGGAATAGGAGGTGTGAAATCAATGGAAAGTGTCGAAGAACGACTTTTCAAAGTCAACAGCATAGACATGACTGATATAGCGCCATCAGCGCCATACCTTAAATAATAAAAAAAAACAGCATATTGTGTGGAAATCATTTATTCATACAATAATTACATTCGTGAGTGAATCGATTCGATACAATAGAATTACTCCAACGTTTTCAATCGCAGACATTGTGAAGTAAAAACTTCAAGCAGAGATGTCCGCAGTTACTCTGATTGAAATTTTGATATCGCTCATTGTTATATGTGATTTTAACGACATTCCCTAAATATCGAACCAATTCCCACTGAGTATCAAAATTTCACGGCGTTGTCAAATTTCATGTAAGCTACCCAGTCAGTGCCCATATTTTCCTTAGAGTCCAAGTTCAACACAGCACATTTCCTTTGTTTGGGTTGCGCTGGTAACGTATTACGCATAAAGACTCCTCGAATATTAGGTATTTTCATTTTACGAGCAAATTTTTCAATTTCCACGTCGTACAACGCTCTCTTAGGAAGCTTCCTCAGCAGTTTTTTTGTTTCTTCAAATATAAACCTCGTGCGCGTTTTTGGTTTTTCAAAAATAGACCATATCCTCGAGGTGTTTTACGAAGATATAGTCCGGAACCCAAATGCTCCATAATCTTGTGACGTTGATCCTCTTCAAGCTTCTTTTTAGCAGTCTTTGCATCCAATACTGTCTTTGCTACTGCGCTTGCCCCACCCACCAACGAACCCAAAGCTGAAAGTCCGGCAAATGAGAGGTAGGATGCCGCCGGACTTGGATTCCAGTGGAATGATTCTCGGAATACGTATCCGTTTACGTCCTCCAGCTTTTTTGACCGCTTTCTTAGCCGCTCTTAGAGCCAAAGTGACAGATTTTCCAATATCGCTACCGCTATTGCGGGGTGTCCAATCTCTTTTTATAAACATGAACTACCTTCCATCAACTCTCACACCATGAAGGTCGTTCAACAAGAAAACACGTTACCTATCGAAAACTTGGATTATTCAAATGATAATAATGACACGATGTATCGCAAACATGGCAAATTATTACCAAACTCATTTCGAGCTATCGTATGTAGACCAAGCGGTTGTGGAAAAACGAACGCTGTATTAGCGTTGTTGTTCCACCTCAATGTCGCGAAATTTGAAAATGTTTACGTCTACTCAAAGTCATTATATCAACCCAAGTATCAGCTGCTGCAACAAATACTGGAAAAAGTCAAAGGCGTTCATTATTTCCCGTTCAAGGAGAACGAAGATGTTATCAGCCCCTGCGATGCCAAACAGAATTCCATTTTCATATTCGATGACATTTCGTGTGACTCGCAGCATAAAATTCGCGAATATTATTCCATGTGCAGACATCGCGGCATTGATGCTATCTACATAGGACAAACGTTCAGCAAGGTGCCAAACAGCTTTTGAGGGATAATTGTAATCTAATCGTGTTCTTTAAACAAGATGAGGTGAATTTGAAGCACGTATATGATGAACATGTCTCTCCCGATGTTACATTTGAACATTTCAAACGAATGTGTGCCGATTGTTGGTGCGATAAGTATGGAACATTGGTCATTGCAAAGGATTATGATCTGAATGATGGTCGTTATCGTAAAGGTTTTGATACATATATAAATGTGTAAATGCTATGTACAACACCATTCGTAAACATGAAACCACTAAGCAAAGAGGTTGATGTCATATGGAAAAATAAAATAAACGAAATCGCAAAAGTCTTTCGTAAAAAGTATCTGGCTTTGAAATTGGGTAAATCTGAAGAGGATGAGTCATTACAGAAATTTTTCAAACCAATTTCATCCCCATTGATAGAATTGGTAGAACACAAAAATAAATCGGCAAAACGTGGCATCAAAACTGAACCGAAAACTGAACCGAAAATTGAACCGGAAATTGAACTGGAAACTGAACCCAAACTAAAGGAGCGAGTTGAAGTGGAAATGACACCATTTCAGTCTCTCGAACATGTTGCTGGTAGAGAGGATGATGATGTATCTAGTAAATATGGAGAAGAGGAAGATGTCGCTCCTACAACCGCTATAAGTGAACAAGTTTTGGAGGAGTATATCGATCAATACCCCAAAATGTCTCATCCATACATTATGAAACATTGGTTGAAAAGCAAAGAAATTGATAAAGTATACGGTCCCAGATATGATGGTGTTTCTTCAAAATGGTTCCTTGGGCAAAAAGAAATAGACTTCGAAAAACGTATGGGATACATCAAAATCATAAATCAAAATAGTTTCCTGTGGATAAGTCTTCCAAATGAGGGCGGTACTCTTCGAACACACGTTGGGGAAGGAATGTTACTCGGTCCACCAAATCCAACACTATATTCTCCTTAAACCTGCTTTTAACGATTTTCGCTCCAACTATTTTTTGTGGCGTCCCCACTGTCAGATTCTGCAATTTAACTATTGGTTTCCTTTCCACAATAGAAGTTGAGTTGATTTTTTGAAGATCCATCTGAAAAAAATAAAATAAAAAGTTTTCTGTTATATTTGAAGCTTTTTTAATTACAATGAAGGAATGAAATACAAAATTGCAATTATGTCCTCTGCAATGAGAAAACATTACTCAAATATCTGTTAAATATAATTCAATGCCCGTCGTGGTTATAGCAAGGCAAGTAGTTGTTTTCTGGTAGGTACTTGCTAAAAGACTACAATATAGGTGAAACATCGGTCGGCAACGGCTATGGTTATCAATTACAATGAACTATCAAAACACCCAAAGATAAAAAACATTCATGATTAACTTTTGTTAAAGCGCTCTGAATTGAAAAATAATGAAGGAAAAATCAAAAACTCTGCTAACACTTGCAATAATGTCTTCTTCAATTAGGTACATTACTCAAATATCTTTTAAATATAATTCAATGCTCGTCGTGACATCAGCCAACAAGTATTTGCTACAATGAAATTTCAAATCACTCAGAGAAAAAATAATAAACGTTCAAACAATGAAAGAAAAAAGAAATAATTAAAAACACACTTACTATTTTCAATCACTGGGACACTAAGATGAATTACTGAAGCTGCTGCTTGCACGATCGAATACGAATTGGTTTGACAACGTGCCGGCCGGTATTTATGTGAACGGAAATCTGCCGATTACAGCTTCAACAGGAGCTGCTTTCGTGATCACCTCTTAATGTACCACTTTAAAAACATGTCTTTGATTCATGATAATGAGCTGTTATTTCGTTAACAAATATGTTTGCCTCGAGCCTCCGATATCAGCCGTTCGTGACCCTGAGGTCAACATTGTTGTTGATTATCGTTCTTATCAGCAAGTTGCCTTGCGTGAATGTATGTTTCACATTAATTTTAATGCAATTAATATAAAAATCTTATAGACGAAAAAATAAAACAGAATAATCATTTAGATTTCTCTATTTGGAGCAAATATTCCATACATAACTACAGTCAATAATATTTTTTAATAATATCAAAACACATGTTAATATAAGGAATACTATTACAAAAATCATATATATTTCATTTTCCACTTCTATCAAAGACCCTGCTTCCACGTTTGCCGAAAGTTTCTCCCAATGTTCAGTATTTCTTTCACGACGGTCTTCGAATATGAGCTTCAATTTATATTTGAGAGTTTCATTTTTTGGCAAATCTGCCTCGAATGTTGGTAATTTTCCTTCATTCACTTTGGTGAATCACATCATCATCCACTCAGCTCGATTGCATTCCTTCAATTCCCCAGTGTCAAGACATATTCTCATCTCTTTCACTCCATTTGGTACGTTAACGTAAAGGATATTATTGACGTTTGCAGTCAGAATAACAAAGTGCGTTGTCAACAATGGCATTTTGGTTGGGGTGTATTCTTCGCAAAGGTATATTACGTTCGAATACCTTATCCCAAATAGTTAAATTATTTAGTAAACTCAAGGTCCTCTTCGTGTCCTCGTATATTTGAAGGTCTTTTTTCAATTCTCGTATGTGTCCACAAAATTCCTCAAGCTTACGTCTATACTCTTCAGACGTCATTGTATCACTAATCATTTCAACTGCTGAATGTCATTAGCACACCTAACAACCCCACCATAACATGTTTACAAATGACCCATTTTGCACTCCCCCATGAAGACATCCCCAATGAAGCCATTCCCCATGGTCCATGTTTCTGTGGCACATTTTTCAATCATCCTGTTTTAATTTTCAATGCCGAGACCCCTATGGGTGTTTGTTGACAAAAAAAAAACAGCTCGACATTATCATCCGGTGAAATCTCTCTCACGAACTTGCTTACTGAAACATAGCACAAGTGACTTATTTAATGTTGAAAAGAGAAACATTCTCAATGAAAAATTGACTTGTTTGATGTTAAAAGAATCTTTGATGAAACCATCGCACATTTTTTATCTTTCATAATTATTGAATTATATCGGACATTTCACTTTGTTTTTCACTAAAATCATTGCCTACAACTTCCAAGGGGTATACATTATCCCTCGCAACGGGTCCACATCTGCCTATTTGAATCAAACACTGAGTTCGGAAAGAATTCTTCCAAGTTAATTTGATATTATCTTCTGTCGAACTTATTCATCTCCATGTCAAATTTGATGTCTGATTGTTTTTGTCTATGTAATAATTATATTAAAAATGCTTAGAGATCTCATCCTTGCGGCAAACAACATTGAAATAAAATTCAAAAGAATGTTTTAGTAGAAGCCTATGAAACTTCCGTGCGGAATACCATCATTATACCCACTGCAATCGAAGACGACCGCGCTTAAACACCGCTGGGACATTCTCTTTTGTCATTGACTTTCTAATGTTACATACTGAATGATTTTACCTATTTTGAACAGAGTAATAATTATGAACGATTCTAATGGAAATTACTAATTTTTAGAATTGCAATGATAACAAGATATTGGGGAATGATCATAGGGTTAGTTTATTATTAAGGTAATGCATACAGACTGATTTCGGTAACAATTTCGATTGCATATCGGTCATTTGAAACCAAAAAATTCGTAAATCCATTTATTAAATTCCTTTATGACCTACATCAAAATAATACTAGACTTGCAATTTTCTTGACCCAAATTAAAATTGGCAATAATCATTTTTAAATAATCAATTGACGTTCAATTATACATTCAAATACCCGCGATATTGTTGTTTTTTAGAAATTTTCGGGAACCAGACCTTAAGCGTCTTAGAGAGCGTCTTAGAGAACTCCTACAATTTCACTAATACCTGTCAGAAAACTACTTTCCTAGCTAATACCAGGACGGGTATTGCAAGAACTACTTCGTCAACTACTTTCCTGGCTAATAGCACGACAAATATTGAAAAAACTACTTCCCTGGCTAATAGTACGATAGCTATTTGAACAACTACTCTCCTGGCTTATACCATGACGGATATTGAAACAACTATTTTCCTGGCTGATAACATGACGGATATCGAGATAACTACTTCCCTGGCTGATAGTACGATAGATATTGGAACAACTACTCTCCTGGCTAATACCATGACGTATATTGAAACAACTACTTTCCTAGCTGATAACATGACAGATATGAGAAACAATGCTCTCTTGGCTAGTACCACTACTGATATTGAAACAAGTAATCTCATGGCTGATACTACGACGGATATTGATGGATATCAGGACAATTACTCTCCTAGCTAATACCATGACGGATATTGAATACGATAAATACTTATGCTTCTCAACGAACCTCATAGTTTGTTCGAAAACTGAACCGACTTCTGAGATTTGAAATACAAGTGTCTGACATAGCAGTCTAAAATGTTATGCCTACGTCGCTTATGACTGAATACGTGGTATCGCACGTCAAAATGAAAATGTTTAATCTCTGAATGCACTTTGAAATGTTAGGCCTACGTCTCTTATGGCAGAGCGCCTGGCATTGCACTTTGAAATCTAAGGTCTACGTCACTTATAACAGTTGACTGAATTCATCACACTTCAAAAAATTAGGTTCACGTCTCACAGGACTGAGTCAATAAACAATTCGTCTGTTATCGCACGTTGAAAGCTAGGGCCCCTCGTCTCTTCAAACAGCTGAATTTGAGATTGTAACCTTCTTAGGATAGTTGACTGAATGTATGGTATTGCACCTTAAAAATGAAGGTCTATAAAAATAAAATACAGGGCATTACACCTGGAAATGAAAGACATATGACTGAATGAAGGGTATCGCACGTTGAAATAAAAAGACTATGTCTCCTATAATAGTTGACTTACTTCACAATTCACTGTTGCGTTAAAAATTTACATTGCTGCTGCTGAAGTGGCGTAAGGCCTATCCAGCATGGCTAAAGACCATAGCAGTCGATGCCAAAACAACAAGGAAAAAAATAGTTGAATTAATGCATAGTATCACACTTTAAAACCGTGTCTCTTATATCAGTAGACTGTATCGCACGTTGAAATATTAGGGGTTTATTATCAAAAATGAATACAAGGAGCTTTCAATGAATCGATTTGTTATACCTAAATTACTAATAAGATTGCATAGCGAACAGCCAAAAATACTCATCTATTATTTATTGATTGATTTACTCTTCACTAATGAGGGACGGACTGCCAAATATTTGTTTCGAATTCCCCATTGATGAACAGGGACCCTCTCCAAAATTTAGTTGAACCACAGAAAATTGTTTATTATCCAAAATGTATACAAGGAGCTTCCAAAATTACTTTGAATCGATTTGTTATACCTAAAATAATAAGATTGCATAGCGAACAGTCAAAAATACTCATCTATTAGTTATTGATTGATTTACTCTTCACTAATGAGGGACGGACTGCCAAATATTTGTTTCGAATGTTTCATTGAAGTACAGGACTCTCTCTTAAATTTAGTCGAACCACAGAAAATTGTTTATTGTCAAAAATCTATACAAGGAGCTTCCAAAATTACTTTGAATCGATTTGTTATTCCCAAATTGATGGCATAGCGCCAAAAATACTCATCTATTAGTGATTGATTTACTCTTTACTAATGAAGGACGGACTGCCAAATATGGCACATCGGACAGCTAAAATATTCATTAGTTATTGATTGAATTACTCTTCACTAATAAGGTGCGGACTGTCAAATATTTATTTCGAATGTCCCATTGGGATATAGGACGGTCAAAATTACGCATCTATTTGTTTCAATCAGTTCATAATTAACTATACCTGATATAGATACACAGAATAACTCAGATTCACATTACAAAAAACAGATTGATGAAGTAACGACGCACCTCGCAGTTCGCCTTTCACATTCTCTTTTATGAACAACCATTTCATCTAAATATACTAACACGCTTAATAGCCGGATCGATAGGATGGCTGGTAACAAAGCCATTGGTAGCTGGTTCAAGCCACAGCATCGCATCTTTTTTTTCATCTGCAATTTTCGAACTTATAAAATAAAGGCTGGTTAGGTTAGTAGCAGGACGAGTGATGAACATTGTTGAAAATTTGATAGGATGTTCACAATGGTGAGCGGGGGCCATCTAGAAGAATAATGAAGACTACATTTTTTCTGTAACATGAATCCGTATCAAAAATTTGCTAGGATGTTTTCTATGGCCCGGTGGGACCCCCAAATTACGGCAGATTCACAGTGGAGTATCAAAAATTTGCTAGGATGTTATCTATGAGGTTCCCGGGTGGTTAGGGTCAAATTACGGCAGATTCACAGTGGAAATTTTTTTGCTAGGATGTTCTCTATGAGGTACCCGGGTGGTTAGGGTCCCCCAAATTACGGCAGATTCACTGTGGCATATCAAAAATTTGCTAGGATGTTCTGGACCCTTAATTTTTTATTGGAATATCTGCCTTGGTGTTTCGGGTGTCTCATCATGAAGAATAAATTTTTTATAACTCTCATAATGTATCTGCGAATCTCAGCTGCGTATCAAAAATTGTCGGGATATCCACCCTGAGGTATAGAGGATCCTCCCATCTTGATGAATAATGAAGTCTACATTTTTTCTATAACTCATATGATCCATATCAGTGAATCTCAGCTGGGTGTCAAAAATTCGTTGAATGATCACCATGAGGTACTGGGGATCCTTAATTTTTTTTGGAATATCCGCCTTGTTGTTTCGGGTGTCTCATCATGAAGAATATCATGAGGTACTAAGGATCCTTAATTTTTTCTTAGAAATAAAAATTTGATGAGATGTTCACAATGGTGTGCGGGGGGATGCTTCGACAGATCCACAATGGCATATCGAACATAACGTCTCAAAATTTTGGATGTGTGAGGAACCTCAAATTTACAATGACACACCAATTTGTCCGCTCTGGTGTTCCGGGTCCAAATTACAGGAAATATATTTTAATATTAAGAATAATGAAAACTACATTTTTATAACTCGTATGATGCATTCCGAAACTCAGCTGAATAGCAAATATTCGTTGGATGGACACCATGGGGTATTGGGGTGACGAGAGGTCCTTCAATTCGACAGATCTACAATGGCACATGAAAAATTTGCTCATCCTGGTATTTTGGGTCCAAATATTAGGAGATATATTTTTCATAATATCTAATATGGGTCCAAATATTAGGAAACATATTTTTCATAATATCTAATATGAGATTTGCAGAGCTTGACCTTGAATTCTACGAAAGTCCCGTTATACATCTACTCAATTCAAATATTAATTGTATTTTCTAAAAATAGATAAGTTGAAATCTGAATTTTTGCATACAATAAATCTGGATTATCTAGTCTGGTATATGTGTTGCTTTTGCTATCGAAAAATCACACAGGCCATGCCTTTGAATAAGATGATTTTCCATGGAATGTTTCAAAAATGTACAGGGAGTATGTAGAAAAAACACATGAAAGCATTATTCCAGAAATATATTTTAAAATAGAAAAATATAAAAAATACAAAATAAAATATTATTTATCACTCTTCACTCTTCATCGCTCACAGAAGCCTTATCAAGTCCTTCCCGCCATTGTTTATGTACAATTCTGATTGCTTCGTATTCATTACCAGATTGTTGAAGCTGTTTGTTGAAGGCATTCGGTGTTAGGAATATGGTTCACTTCAATCTTCTTTTGCATAATCTCGGACTCCTTTTGCAAATTCTCGTACTCCTTTTGCAACTCGGAGATTTCCAACCCTAAAGAAACTATTTTATCATGAGTTTATGCGTTTCATTGATTCCGTCCACGGATACAATTATCCATTTTTTCGTAACGATGACCTGCTAGTTTGCTAAATTTCTTCTTCACTATATATTCCTGAAAGGGTTGGAATGATAATAGTGACGTTTTAGACTCCACTTCATATGTCCCAGAAGTCGAGGGCCATGAAATTATTAATAGTTCAAATAGTTTTTTTTGTTCATTGGTAGGTACTTGGAAAATTTTATTGGATAGTCGTTTCACAATTTCCTCGAGTTCTTTATTGATCTTGGTAGATGTTGCAGGCATTAGATCGTCATCTATCATAGTGAGTTCAATGTAGCAATCTTGAATAGGCTTGCAGCTGTAGGCGAAGTCATCTTTAGAAACTCGTTCATATTTATGGTGAACAAATCATTGGAGTATTCACAATTATAAGCCTGTTGATCTTGATTTGCTATTGCCACGAATGATCCCTTGGATTGAATAGTTTCAGAAACAGAATATTATCAAAAATAACGATTGGACCCATTTTTTGCCATTCAAATAATTTTCAAAGTCAAATTAAACTGATCTCAAGATGAAGAACTATGAACCATTCAACAATTAATTCATTTTATAACCATCTCAACCATAATGTAGAAACGCCCACCAAAAAGAGTAGGAAGAATCCAACCCCAAAACAATAAAAAATAGAGTATCAACGAATACATGTATTGCAGAAATGAGCTATATCTGAAATTATTTCACCAAAAGAGAGAATTCTTAGACAACATTATAGTTCGTTTTTCTTCAAAATTTTAAATTTATTTTGAAATATCGATAGCATCCCTAAGGAATATTGTACTTTTTAGCGTAGAATATTCTACCCAAAAACAATCAAGTAAATTTTAACGTATCACTGCGTATTATAAAATAAGTCAATAATACATTTTTGTCGATTTTTCACAATATTTGATAATAGTAATAATAATAATGGCTCTTATTGTAACGAAGAAATAAAGAATTAGGAAATTAATGTAAATTTACATCAACACTTTCACCTATCCAAAGGCAGCGTTGACTCTCGTTCGGACTCAATTGAGAGTTGAACGAGTGCTTTTTCCACTTTTGTCACAACACCTTTTTAAACATTTGTTTGTTTTTTCATATCGATGTTTCAATTTTTCTGACATCATTGTGGCAGAACCAATCTCTTAATTACTTTCTAGGTATTCATTCCACTTATATCCTTAGAATCACCCATGTTCAAAATATCCGTCATAAAAAAAAGTCAAATAATATGCAAGTTGAATTTAACAGCTGATTATATTTGTTAATGAAGTAAAATGATGCCATTTGGACAGCGAAAATAACTGGCGCGAATATATGAATATCACTTTTTATTTTCAATTTTAACGTGAAAACCAATTTGTTTAAGTCACTGGCGCTCTTCCTTGAAACAATTGTTTCTGATCTGTAAAATGAGCATGTGTGCTTCTTGGTACTCTATTGAATGTTCAAAAAGGATTCACTCATAATTAATAACGATTTTTCCATTCTCATCGGAATGATGTTCTGCAATTATTTTAGTGATAGAAACTTGTTCGTATTTATGGTGCACATATCATTGGAGTATTCACAATTATAAGTCTGTTGGTCTTGATTTGCTATTGCCACGAAAGATTCCTTGGATTGAACAGTTTCACTACGTAACAGAATATTTTCCAAAATAACGAATGGACCCATTTTCTAACGTTCAAATAATTTTCAAAGTCAAATTAAATTGATCTGAAGTTAGAGAACTATGAACTATTCAACACAAGTTAATTCATTTCATAACCATCTCACTCATTATGTAGAAACGCCAAAAAAGTAGGAAGAATCCAACCCCAAAACAATAAAAAATAGAGTATCAACCAATAGATGTATTGCATGTATATCTTTAATTATTTCACCAAAAGAAGGGCTTCTTAGTTATAGTCCGTTTTTCTTCAACATTCGAAATTTATTTTGAAATATCGAT
The DNA here is from genome assembly GCA_944452925.2 of Chrysolina oricalcia. Lineage (NCBI taxonomy): Eukaryota > Metazoa > Arthropoda > Insecta > Coleoptera > Chrysomelidae > Chrysolina > Chrysolina oricalcia. The sequence continues at coordinate 38,002,049 of OX101825.2, forward strand.
AGCATCCCTAAGGAACATTTTACTTTTTAGCGTAGATTATTCTACCCAAAGACAATCAAGTAAATTTTAACATATCATTGCGTATTATGAAATAAGTCATTAATACATTTTTGTCGATTTTTCACAATATTCAATAATAGTCATAATAATCGCTCTTATTGCAAGGAAGAAATGAAGAATTAACAAATTGATGTAATTATATATCAACATGTTGATTTCATTGAAACTATGAACAGGATGTTCATAAAGTCAGTTGTGGAATCATCTGCGACTGAAAGTTGGAATTTAGTCGCTGTTTTTCATCGTACAAGATAACCTCTCAAAAGGCAGCGTTAGCTCTCGTTCGGACTCAAATGAGAGTTGAACGAGTGCTTTTTTCCACTTTCGTCACAACACATTTTTAAACATTTGTATGTTTTTTCATATCGATGTTTCAACTATTCTGACATCATTGTGGCAGAACCAATTACTTTCTAGGTATTTCATTTATATCTTAAGAATTACCTATGTTTAAAATATTCGTCACCAAAAAAAAGTCAAAGTTGAATTTAACAACTGATTATGTTTGCCAATAAAGTAAAATGATGCAATTAGGAAAGCAAAAACAACTGGCGCCAATATATAAATATCACTTTTTACTTTTCAATTTTAATGACACGTGGAAACCAATTCATCACTTGCGCTCTTTCTTGAAACAATTGTTTCCGATCTGTAAAATGAGCATATATGCGTCTTGGTACACTATTGAATGTAAAGGGCCCCATTCACGTTGAGATCGGTATCGATACGTGTATCGCGACAGGTGGCGATACATATATCTGAGATTTGTAGCCATGTTTCAACTGCTCCTACACGTTGAGATGAACTCATGAAACATCAGTTCAGTCACTGGTTCATTAACAAAATGGTGCCACCTGCCATACCTGCGCTTGTAGCAGTGGCAGTTGTTTTATCAGATGTTTTAAAGAAGAAAAAAAAAAGAATATGGGCAAAGAAATGGTTACGTGAGAGAAACAAATATACAGTGGTTAATTTACTACAAGAATTAAAGGTCGACGAACCAAATGATTTCAAAAACTATTTACGAATGAATGACATGTTATTTAATAAGTTATTGAATATAGTAACACCAAGAATTGAAAAAAAAAATACTGTTATGAGAGATTCAGTGAGTGCCGAAGAAAGACTTATTGTAACCTTAAGATATTTGGCTACAGGAAATAGTTACGAAGACTTAAAATTTTCTGCGGCAATTTCTCCTCAATTACTTGGGAAAATTATCCCTGAAACATGCCAAGCAATTAATGAAGGGCTCGTAAATGAATATATGCAGGTAAGTTTATATAGTTTTTATTTTTATTAATATTAATATCTGAATTTTAACAAATAGAATATGTATCTTAAGGATTGTTATTAAATCTAAGGTACTCTGACATGTTAGCAATAACGTCATTCGCCTGAGACTGAACATTTTCGACTTCAATACTTCCACTTGAATTGCTTGCGATATGAGGAAATGAATTCACAGAATGCGGGTGAATGATTGGTGTAAAGCCACCACTGTTGGAAACACTTTACGGAAGACGCCCTGGGGCACTAATAGAATGTTGAATGGTGGAATGTTCTGTTAATTTCCCCAATCTTGCATAAAAAATCGCGTCTGCAACTAATTTTTCAACGTAGCTTCGTTGTATTGGGTTCAGTGATGCCAAATCTCGAGCATATTTGACACCTGCTATTTGAAAATCGCTTAAACTATTAAGACTTGCGGCAGGCGTTTCAGTAACTTCGGCAGAACCTGAACAATACTTTTTCATTGTTTCGCTGGCAAGTGCAAGAAGGTCATTTTTATTTACATCTTTTCCTTTTGAACGTCCATATTTGGGTGTTTGTGGATATCTAGGACGCTTGGCAGATGAGGATGATTGCGATGAACCTGGCCGAGATGATTCTGGTTCAGGTGATTGCAGTGGCGAAATCATGCTGTCCTCGTTAATGTTTGATATAGCTTGTTCACTCTCACTGTCGAAATTCTGCAAATAATACATAAATATATATAAAGAATCCAGGTTTTTCTTTTTACTAGTCCAATCCACGGACGCGTTTCGACCTATTAGGTCTCATCAGCGTGGCTATAGGACTAGCAAAAAGAAAAACCGAAAAATAATGCTAAAGAGCAATGAACATGATTTGTGTTGGTAGAAATTTGTTATGTATAGCTCAAAATTGATAGATGGCGACATAACCAAATTTCTACCAACACTAAATATATATATATATATATATATATATATATATATATAAATAAGTATATAATTTTTTTTTTAGTTTCCTAGAACAGAAGAGCAATGGAAAGCAATAGCCGAAGAGTTCAGAAAAACTTGGAATTTTGATACTTGTTGTGGCGCTATAGATGGCAAGCATGTGAATATTGTCAAACCTCCTAATAGTGGATCCTACTTCTATAATTACAAAGGAAAGTTTAGTACGGTTTTAATGGCTATCGTGAATGCTAACTATGAATTTATTATGGTCCATACTGGAACCAATGGTAAAGTATCAGACGGAGGCATACTGAATGAAACAAATTTTTTTGAGCTACTTATGACAGATTCATTAAACTTGCCATCGCCCGTCGTACCTGAGGGAACTGCATATTCTTTGCCTTACACATTTGTCGCAGATGAAGCTTTTGCTTTATTGGAAAACTTGTTAAAACCTTATCCTCAAAGGGGGCTAACAAATGAAGAGAGAATTTTTAACTACAGGCTGAGCCGTGCACGCCGCGTAGTCGAAAATGCATTTGGACTACTAGCTTCTCGTTTTCGAATTTTTCACACGGACATTGCTATCGATGTTAAAAACATTGACCACATTGTTTTGGCAGCGTGTGTCCTTCATAATTACTTAAGACGACACTCCGAAGCATACTTATCCGCTATCGACAAGGAAGATACCGATACGGGAGAAGTCATTGCTGGGTTATGGCGTGAAAATGGACCTTTTTTAACACCCTTACAACGCACAACTCAAGGAAATGCAGCCGCAGGCAAGCGAGCAAGAAATTCATATAAAGAATATTTCAACGCAGAAGGAAGAGTGGCTTTTCAAGATAAAATCCTTGGATAATTTTAGCTTATTATAACTTTATCATGCATAAACATTACGTGAAATATAATTATGTATATATAAAGTCTGTTTTTTTTTAAATGCACTTCCCCAAGTCAAAAATTTAGTAATTATGTAGGCAACACAAGACTTTTGTATGTTAAAATTTTCACCAAATTGACAGTTTTACATTATATTGCCAACATAATGTCGTTTTGACTTTTACTTTTAATTTTGAGACAGACTTTACATGTACCTCTAAATAACATATACCTACAATATACTAATCGTCAAACAAAAGTGCTTGCCGGTCTAATAAAACAAGTACCTACCTGTACATTTCATAAGATGACGCTTGGTATCATTGATGACATGCAAGCACTTTTGTTTGACGATTATTTACTTTCCTTACCTCCATTTCAGATGCGTCCTCCAAATTGTCACCTTCTAAATTTGATTTTCCCTCTCTAGGCATTTCAGAGTCGGCAATAAAGCTTAAAATTTCATAGTACCACAAGTTTGGTACGTATACCTCGTCGGTAGATGATCCACTTTTTAAGGACGAAACAACTTTTTTAAGTTCTCGTCGAAAGGCACAACGAAAGCTATGTATTTTTTTCGTTACAAAACTACGATCGCTATTAGCATACTTTTCCTTGCACTTGTTCACCAAAACTGTCATAGCCGATTCTCTAAGTTGTCTATTTGAGTATTCTTTGGATTTTGAATTCCATAAACACGGATATAATTTGTACAAATTTAAAAATTCCTCCCAAAACTCCCGATCTTCCATGTTGGAAACAACACTGTCTTTATATTTTGGTAGCGCGATACATATTCGTCAACATACACGTTGCAACAAGTATCAGTTGCATGCGTTCGGTATCGGAGTTTCAGTACAGTGATACAGACGACGATACCATCTGATACCGATACCGCGATACCGAGACAGACAAATACACTGTGAGATTTGTATCAAGATACTGATACTTGCAACATGTATCGATACCGATCTCAACGTGAATGGGGCCCTTAAGCAAAGAATTCACTTATAATTAATAACGATTTTTCCATTCTCATCGGAATGATGTTCTGCAAGTATTTTAGTGATCTGAGTTTTATTATTATATTAAAGAAAAATGAATATGAATTGCTAAAAGACGTGTTTATTTTATCGGTGTAAAGTATGACAGTCAAATGAAACATGAAATTAATTGAAAAAACACAAGAGCAGTTGAATATAATATGTCTTTATTAAAGTTTAACTCATGTGTCATTCATGTGTTGTAAAAATATGGTGTATGGAGTATAACTATAGAGAAAAAACGTAAAATGAATTTTTTTTGTCAAAAGATTACCCAAAAGATTCTCAAAGACTTTCCAAAGTGTGATGAATGGGTTAGATTATTTCAAAGAATTTCCAAAGTGTGATAAATGATTGTGACTATTTTCAGTGTATTCTTATTAGGGATAGCAATCGCGTCACTTCAACGTCATTTAATTCCCATTTTAGTTTATTTTTTTTATATTTTTGCATTTTTTCTATGAATTTATCTCAAAGTTTTTTTTAATAATGCTTCATCCAAATGTCTACACGAATCAGAAGTGAAAAAGCATATAAAATTTTTTAAACTATTCTACTCAAATCAACAATTTACAATCTACTTATTAGTACCTATAAAGGTAGAGTTAAAGTATTAATTGAATTTTATCAAAATAGATAAGTTGAAATCTGAATTTCTGCATATTGGATTATCCTGTCTGGTATCTTGGTTGCATTTGCTATCGAAAAATCACACAGGCCATGCCTTTGAATACGATGGTTTTTCATGGAATGTTTAAAAAATGTACAGGGAATGTGTAGAAAAAATACATTAAAACATTTACATGGTGGTTCTTCGGGTTGTAAGGCCGACGTATGTTCAAAGAAGATCTCGACGTTTCGCCAACACGAGTAGTCGAGATCTTCTTTGAACATACGTCGGTCTTACAACCCGAAGAACCACCATGTAAGTGACGATGGGCGCGACAGCCTTTCACAATTTACATTGAAACATTATTCCAGAAATATATTTTATAATAGAAAAATATAAAAAATACAAAATAAAATATTATTTATATCAATATATCACTCTTCATCGCTCTCAAAAGCCTTATCAAGTTCTTTCCGCCATTGTTTATGTACAATTATGATTGCTTCGTATTCATTCACGGATTGTTGAAGCTCCATTTTAGCTTGTTGAAGGCATTCAGTGTTTGAAATATGGTTCACTTCAATCTCCTTTTGCAAATTCTCGGACTTCTTTTGCAACTCGGAGATTTCCAACCCTAAAGAAACTATTTTATCATGAATTTTATGCGTTTCATTGATTTCGTCCATGGATACAAGTATCCATTTTTTCGTAACGATGAACTGCTAGTTTGCTAAATTTCTTCTTCACTATATATTCCTGAACGGGTTGGAATGATAATAGTGACGTTTTAGACTTCACTTCATATGTCCCAGAAGTCGAAGACCTTGAAATAATTAATGGTTCAATGAGTTTTTTTTCTTCATTGGTACTTGGCCAATTTTATTGTATAATCGTTTCACAATTTTCTCTTGTTCTTTATTGATCTTGATTGATGCTGCAGGCATAGTAAGATCAATTTAGAAATCTTGAAAAGGCTTTGCAGCTGTAGGCGAAGTCATCTTTAGAAACTCGTTCATATTTATGGTGCACAAATCAATGGAGTATTCACAATTATAAGTCTGTTGGTCTTGATTTGCTATTGCCACGAAAGTTTCCTTGGATTGAACAGTTTCACTACGTAACAGAATATTTTCAAAAATAACGATTGGACCCATTTATGAACTATTCAACACAAGTTAATTCATTTTATAACCTTCTCACTCATTATGTAAAAACGCCCACCAAAAAAAGTAGGAAGAATCCAACCCAAAACCAAAAAAATAGGGTATCAACCAATAGATGTATTGCATGTATGAGCTATATCTAAAATTATTTCACCAAAAGAGGGGCTTCTTAGACAGCATTATTGTTCGTTTTTCTTCATCATTTGAAATTTATTTTGAAATATCGATAGCATCCCTAAGGAACATTGTACTTTTTAGGGTGGAATATTCTACCCAAAGACAATCAAGTAAATTTTAACGTATCATTTCGTATTAGAAAATAAGGCAACATTTCATTTTTGTCGATATTTCACAATATTTAATAATAGTAATAATAATAATTGCTGTTATTGCAAGGAAGAAATGAAGAATTAACAAATTATTGTAATTTTATATCTTCACATTCACCTATCAAAAGGCAGCGTTAGCTCTCGTTCGGACTCATTTGAGAGTTGAACGAGTGCTTTTTTCCACTTTCGTCACAACACCTTTTTAAATATTTGTATGTTTTTTCATATCGATGTTTCAACTTTTCTGACATTATAGTGGTAGAACATATCTCTCAATTACTCTCTAGGTATTTTACTTATATCTTTAGAATCAGCCATGTTCAAAATATTCGTCATCAAAAAAAAGTCAAATAACATGCAAGTAGAATTTAACAACTGATTATGTTTGTCAATAAAGTAAAATGATGCAATTAGGAAAGCAAAAACAACTGTCGCCAATATATAAATATCACTTTTTACTTTTCAATTTTAATGACACGTGGAAACCAATTCATCACTTGCGCTCTTTCTTGAAACAATTATTTCCGATCTGTAAAATGAGCATATATGCTTCTTGGTACTCTATTGAATGTTAGCAAAGAATTCACTTATAATTAATAACGATTTTTCCACTCTCATCGGAATGATGTTCTGCAAGTATTTTAGTGATCTAAGTTTTATTATTATATTATAGAAAAATGAATATGAATTGCCAAAAGACGTGTTTATTTTATCGGTGTAAAGTATGACAGTCAAATGAAACATGAAATAAATTGAGAAAACATAAGAGCAGTTGAATATAATATGTCTCTAATAAAGTTCAACTTATGTGTCATTCATGTGTTGAATAAATATGTTGTATGGAGTATAACTATAGAGGAAAAGAGGGGAAATATAGTTTTTTATTGTCCAAAGATTGCCCAAAAGATTCTCAAAGAATTTCCAAAGTGTGATGAATGGGTTAGATTATTTCAAAGAATTTCCAGAGTGTGATAAATGATTTAGACTATTTTTAGTGAACTCTTATTAGGAAAAGCAACCGCGTCACTCCAGCGTCATTTTATCCCCATTTTAGTTATTTTTTTTTAATTTTTGCATTTTTTCTATGAGTTTATCCCAAAGTTTTTTTGAATAATGCATCATCCAAATGTCTACACGAATCAGAAGTGAAAAAGCATATAAAAAATTCTAAACTATTCTACTTCAAATCAACAATTTACAATCTACTTATAAGTACATATGAAGGTATAATTCAAATATTAATGGAATTTTCTAAAAACAGGTAAGTTGAAATCTGAATTTTTGCATGTTGGATTATCCTGTCTGGTATCTTAGTTGCATTTGCTATCGAAAAATCACACAGGCCATGCCTTTGAATACGATGATTTGTCATGGAATGTTTAAAAAATGTACAGGGAATGTGTAGAAAAAACACATCAAAACATTATTCCAGAAATATATTTTATGATAGAAAAATAGAAAAAATACAAAATAAAATATTATTTATATCAATAAATCACTCTTCATCGCTCTCAAAAGCCGTATCAAGTTCTACCCGCCATTGTTTATGTACAATTCTGATTGTTTCGTATTCATTCACGGATTGTTGAAGCTCCATTTCAGCTTGTTGAAGGCATTCAGTGTTAGGAATATGGTTCACTTCAATCTCCTTTTTCAAATTTTCGGACTTTTGCATCTCGGAGTTAACCCTAAAGAAACTATTTTATTCATTGGTACTTGGCAAACTATATTGGATAATCGTTCCACAATTTTCTCCTGTTCTTTATTGATATTGATTGATGTTGCGGGCATAAGATCGTCATCTATCATAGTAAAATCAATGTAGCTATCTTGAATAGGCTTTGCAGCTATAGGCGAAGTCATCTTTAGAAACTCGTTCATATTTATGGTGCACAAATCATTGGAGTATTCACAATTATAAGTCTGTTGGGCTTGATTTGCTATTGCCACGAAAGACTCCTTGGATTGAACAGTTTCACTAAGTAACAGAATATTTTCCAAAATAACGATTGGACCTATTTTTTACCATTCAAATAACTTTCAAAGTCAAATTAAATTGATCTTAAGTTGAAGAACTATGAACTATTCAACACAAGTTAATAAATTTTATAACCATCTCAACCATTATGTACAAACGCCCACCAATAAAAGTTGGAAGGATCCAACCCCAAAACAATAAAAAATAAAGTATCAACCAATAGATGTATTGCATGTATGAGCTAGATCTAAAATTATTTCACCAACGAGAGGCTTCTTAGACAGCATTATAATTCGTTTTTCTAAGGAACATTGTACTTTTCAGCGTAGAAAATTCTACCCAACGACAATCAGATAAATTTTAACGTATCATTGCGTATTATGAAATAAGTCAACAATAGATATTTGTCGATTTTTCACAATATTTAATTCCGAAAAGTAAGGTTCAGAAATATGCATACAAAGCAATTCAATCGACTAAACGAAAACTGAAACCTTTCGGCAGTTGCGAGATATAATCCCTTTACGGACGATTCAAATGGAAATAAAATTCTTACAACAAATTTTGCCACGCGATTTAATTAGCTTTCGGCTTTTATAATGGTAACTAAGCTGACAGAGTGACAGGGTAGCTCGCGACTAACTCAAGTGGAGACGGGAGTGGGTCATACAAAATAAATTGTAATGAGATGTACGAATGTGGGCGCCAGCTATATGAATATGCAGGCTCACCCTATAGATTATTTATACTGATTCACATATAACACGAATAGTATTAAAAATTGAAGTTATCATACTCTAAATGATAAACAGTTCACTGTTTGAAGGAGTATAATTATTAAAATCAAAATGATAGTGAAATGACAGTTACGGGTACGTTCTCACACAAAATTAACTAGCTATATAACTACTTGAATATTATTACAATCCACCTTACAATTGGTCTACTTGTACAGTTCAATGTCCAATTATGATTCAAACGTTAACAAACCTCTTAGGTGAGATTATACAGGCACTAGTACTTAGATAAAGATTAAATGTATCTAATATCACACACAAAATACATCTACCGCTGTAGAGTAGAAGAAAAGAATATCAGTTAAACAATCCGCAATATTATGGTGCACCTTACCTTGTAGCGTTCACACATTTGCATTAGGCTAAAGACTATGATATGAAAAAGGATATCAGTAACGGTAGATAGGTCTGGTACTTGGAGTGCCAAGTCAGGTCAACTAGGGTGGTCCAACAAGACTGATCGTAGCTGCAATGGTGCTTTGTTGACAGTCTCTGCTACAAGCGCAAGAAACTACGATGGTCCAACCAGGTTGATATTAGCTGAAATGTTGCCTCTTCGAAAGTATTTGCTACCAGTACATGAATGCCCTACTCTATGGCTATAGTAGGTGGAAGATTGTTACCAGGAAGACATACCATACATCAACGGAGTCATGAAACTTTAGTCAGAAAGGGAATAAATATTGTCTTAGGGGCAGAACGATAGTGCCCTATACATAAGCCCTGAAATGCAATGAGAACTTGACATTTTGTTCAACAACTTGGATGACCCAATGAATACCTCTATCCAGAACAGGCCTAGGTGCTCCCACAGTGGAAGATGCTTTCGGTAGGCTCTTTCAGATGTCAAAATATCCTGGTCAAAGGGTTAACAGCGGCACATAGGGTCAAGTACACAAAAAGCCTAACAAATCAGATCCTAAAATACATGAAGAATTGCCAAATGATAGAAGAATAGCATGTGCGAGACTTACCAGAGATAATTGGGTTATAGAGTCCCCCGAAAGGGTAAGGTTCAGAAATATGCATACAAAGTAATTCAGTCGACTAAACGAAAACTGAAACCTTTTGGCAGTTGCAAGATATAATCCCTTTACGGACGCTTCAAATGGAAGTAAAATTCACTCATTCCCCAATCATGTCAAAAATGAAAAGCACAGCACACTGGTGACATTCAAAACTAATTGATCTTCTTCTTCTCAAACTTTAGGTCAAAATGTCAAATCCATGTGCATTGTTGCCAAGTACACTTTCACCTATCATTCTTTCTCCACAAGCTAGAAAGATATTATGATGCCCTATCCTCAAACGAAACACTCCTGAGTAATACTGCATGGCATAACCCATTTCGCCTCTTCAGTTATGAAACCAACAAAAGTCACTCCGTGCTACTCCACCTGAATGCAGAAGAAACAACAACCACAAGTCTATGGCTTACTCCGCTTAGTGCGCACACCCAAGACGTGGAATGAAAAGTGTTAACAGAGTTCCAAAAGTAAACAACTAAATCACGAATGACAATTAATAAACTTGGGAAAACTTGAAATATGACGTTACCAAAACATGATGACGTAAATGTAAAATGGATATACCTGGTAGTGTTGTGAAAATGAAAATACTCAATGGGTACGTCTACACAGAATACCGCACCGTAGGTGAAACTTCCGTGTTCAATTGAGAAATAGTTGGATGAATTACAAATGAATACACTCTCGAAGAAGCAATATAGGTATTGTTAGTGTTTGAACATTATGAAATAAATGCAGAAGGCAAATAGTGGTAAAATGCATGTAAAATATGATGAAACATTTAGATATACCCTGATTAGTTATTAATAAAACAAAATAACTTTACAAATTCTCCCCTTACTTTAAAAAAAAATTACCGAAACCGGGAAATTTTATGTGAAAGCTTTAGTGAAACAACGTACTGAATCTATAGCAGATATAATACCTCTTATTTCTCACATTCATCAACTAACTAACTCACATACTCTGAAAAGATTTACTCTTCGGAATCGGTTAATTTTCAAAGTAATACCAATTATATTTATATATCAATTTCCATGTTAAAAATATAACAATGAGGAAGGCTTTAAACGCATGTCAACAAATCACCTCAAGTTTGTTATTCTAGCTCACATGAAATGTCTATACTCACGATAAAAGATAAGTACATAAAAAAAATTGAACGTCCCCAAAGGAACAGGCTTAAAATGCATGACAACAAATCGCCTTAGGTTTGTCATCGTCGCCTACAACCCAAATTGTTGTGTATGGATTCAGTCCATGAACCATCTCCGCTGTCCAGTCTCACAACTAAAATATCCAGAACACCTAATGTGGTTGAGTTCAGATGGAATAAACTCAACAAAACCCAAAATTGCACGACTAAATAAAGACAGGAGAAGTCTCGTGTTTTGGGTCACATCGCTGCTCCAGACATCCCAGAAGTAAACCCATTAGCCAAAACGGTCCCCAAACGAAATCCAACATGTGGAAACAAAACAAAATTTTGAAAATCGAACGGTAACCAATTGTCCACTTCAATTGGAGTGATATATAGCTCCACCAAGCTGAAAATGGCTAAACCTCAACGTTCCGACAATTTGGAGATGTTCCCAATTGTGGCACTATGAACATATTCCCCAGTCGCGACGAATCCATGGAGCTCAGGATCGCCTAGTAGCATCGCTTGACCGCCCTTACGCGAGCTTCACACGATGACCGGCCTAGACCTCCACGCTAGCCTGACGACACCCCCCATTCCCCAACTAGATCATTAAAAGTGAAAGCGCAGCTTTGCGGTTACAACTGACAGTCAAAACTAATTAATCTTCTTCTCAAACTTTAGGTAAAAATGTCAAATCCATGTACACTTCTCAACTCTCAACTTATTTTTATTTTTCCACAAGCTAAAAAGATATTATGATGCCCTATCCTCAAGCGAAACTCGCCTGAGAATACTGCATGGCATAACCCATTTCGCCTCTTCAGTTATGAAACCAACAAAAGTCACTCCGTACTACTTCAGCTGAATGCAGAAGAAACAACAACCACTGGAAAAGGGCTTTACTTTGAAGTCTGACAACGAAATTTGTCCATTTTTCAAAGATGGAGAAGTTATTGTGGAAGCTATTCGAGTGAAGAAGCTCTTTCGACTGAAATTTGAAGTTATAGCTCATGAAAATCATCAAGCCAATGCAGCTAACATATCTTTGAAAATGTGGCATGAGCGGATGGGGCATCAAAATATGGACCACGTCATAAAAATTTTGAAGAAGTCAGGAGTCAAGATATCACCGGATTCAAATAAACAATTCTGTCAAAGTTGTGTGTATGGGAAACAGAAAAGAATGCCATTTCCTTCGAGTCTTAGTAGATCAATTCAGAAGGGACATCTCATCCATTCAGATCTATGTGGCCCCATGGAAGAGAGTTTATTGGGTGGATCTCGATACTTTCTTCCCTTTAAAGATGATTACACCCACTTTCGATTCATCTACTTCATCAGACATAAAGATGAGGTGAAGAGTAAACTGAAGGAATTTCTGATTTTCGTGTCAAATAATAATTCACCTGTCAAAGTATTGAGATCGGACAATGGCAAAGAATATTGTAATCGCGAAGTAAGTTTCATGAATTGTACCCTATACTCCGCAACAAAACGGATCTGCAGAAAGAGAAAATAGAACAGTTGTTGAAATGGCAAGAACATTATTACAGTCGAAAAACCTACCAAAACGATTGTGGGCTGAGGCAGCAAATACATCAGTTTATCTATTGAACCGATCAGGTACCAGCACAGTTGCCGACAAAACTCTGTACGAACTATGGTTCAACAAATCTGCTGATATCAATACATTCCATGTTTTTGGAACAGAAGTTTTCGTTCACATTCCCGAAGAAAAACGTCAAAAGTGGGATGCAAAAAGTAAAAGTGGAATATTTGTTGGGTATTCTGATACTTCGAAAGGGTTATCGAATCTGGTTAGGTAACAAAAATGTTCAAGTTTCTCGAAATGTTATATTCAATGAACAAGCAGATCATATTATTTCCAAAATACCACAGGCAGAAAAAGTTCAATTACCTTTGATTGAAGTTAGTGAACCACACACTGAAGAAATTCCACGATTGAGCAAAGAATCTCCTGAGGATGAAACTGAAAATGGAAAACAGGAATCTTCCCCAGAGTTTAGCAGTATGTACCATCTGAGAAGTAGAGATAAAATCCAGGCACCGGAGAGATATGGAAATCTGATCCAAGCAGCTGTTAGTTTATCTCTTAACGAACCGACCTCATTCGAGGAAGCAATATCTTCTGATGATTCCGTGAAATGGAAAGTTGCAATGGCGGACGAATTGGAATCCCTGGAATTGAATCAAACATGGACTCTTACTGATCTACATGAGAACAAAAAGGCAATTTGTAACAAATGGGTTTACAAAATAAAGAAAAAACCCGATGGAGCTGAAATTTTCAAAGCAAGACTAGTCGTGAAGGGTTATGCACAAAAATATTGACTCAATCAGAACAATATTGTCATATGCTGCGAAAAATAAACTACAATTGGCTCAATTCGATATCAAAACTGCATTTTTGTACGAAAATTTGAACGAAGAAATATACATGTATCAACCTCATGGTTTTGACAACGGAACAGGCAGAGTATGCAAGTTACAAAAGAGTTTGTATGGTCTCAAACAAGCTCCTAGGATGTGGAATCAGAAATTCATGGAATTCTTGTCGAAACATCGATTCAAAGCTACAGAAGCCGATTGCTGTGTATTTGTCAAAGACGATCGTAATGTCATCATGGCCATTTATGTAGACGACGGTCTGATTGCTGCTTCAGATGAAAAAGATGTAATTTAAATTTTGCAGCATCTAAAGGAGGAATTTGAAATAAAATATGGTGATTTGGATTGCTATTTGGATTTGGAGATTTCGAGAAATCATGAAGGTTAAATTTACATGCATCAATCCAATTACTGTAAGAAAATTTTGGAGAAATTTGGAATGAGCAACTCGAAAACAGTGTCAACACCTATTAACTCGCTACCATGTAACGATGAGAGTGAGAAAGCAGTGGGAGTACCTTTCAGAGAAGCAGTAGGAAGTCTAATCTACCTTTTACAGCGAAGTGGTCGAGGTGTTAGAGCTTCCACCCAGACGGTCCGGGTTCAATCCCCGGTCGTGTGTCACTGAGCTGAAGTGGTTCGGATACCACTTTTATTTAAACTGTAGGTCCCGGATCTCCCTTGCTCGCACAAGCTCTGCTTTTGAGGGGTTTTCTCCGAAAACCTGGGAGTTTCGTAAAAACAAATTTTACAAATTTTTTATTTTTTTTTCAATTGCCCAATGGGCACACGTACGTTTTTTCAACGTTTTATTCATGTAGAATTGGTTGAGTAAACGTTTTTGGTTGAGAATTTCAACGTTGAAAATCAATTGAAAATGTCAACGTTAAATCTAAATCGTTTAATCAATGTCACTGAAACGGTATTTTCTGACGATATGTTGAAACCATCCTTTTTTTGAAACGTTTATCTGAAATGTTAATTTATCTTATGGAATAACCGTTTCTCAACCGCTATTTTTCCACTATTTTCTCACAGTTGGTAAGGGAAAAACGTGAAACATATGTTTATCAACAACGTTTTCCTTCTATCATTCACCAACGTGTATTATATATTGTTTTCTAACTATTTATTATTGAATCGGCAAAGTATTCATAGGGAACTAACGTATATTCGCAACGTTGATTTATCTATTAAAACCAACGTTTATTCAACTCTGACTATATGTTGAAACAGTACTTTTATAAAACCGTTATCTGAAATGTTAATTCCTCGTATATAATAACCGTTTCCCATACGCGATTTTTTCACTATTTTCTCAGTTGGTGAATGCAAATTGTGGAACATATGTTTATCAACAACGTTTCTCCTCAGTGATACACCAACGTGTATTACACATTGTTATCAAACTATTTTTATAGAATCGGCAAAGATCTCACGGTGAACTAACATTTTTACAATATGTTAGTTCAACGTTTGATCTCATCGTTTAATTAATGTAATTGAAACGGTGTTATCTGACGAGATGTTGAAATAGTGTCTTTATAAAACGTTGATCTTAAATGTTGATTCCTCGTTTATAATAACACCGTTTTCCAAACTCGATTTTTTAAATATTTTTCCATAGTTGGTAATGGTAAATTGTAGAACATCAACAACGTTTTTCATTAGTAATTCACCAACGTGTATAACACATTATTATCAAACAATTTTGTATAGAATCGGCAAAGACCTCACGGTGAACTAACATTTTTACGATATGTTAGTTCAACGTTTGATCTCATCGTTTAATTAATGTAATTGAAACAGTGTTTTCTGACGATATGTTGAAATAGTGCCTTTATAAAACGTTTATCTTAAATGTTGATTCCTCGTTTATAATAACACCGTTTTCCAAACGTGATTTTTTAAATATTTTCCCATAGTTGGTAATGGTAAATTGTAGGACATATGTTTATCAACAACGTTTTTCATTAGTAATTCACCAACGTGTATAAAACATTATTATCAAACAATTTTTTTATAGAATCGGCAAAGAACTCACGGTGAACTAACTTTTTTAAGATACGTTAGTTCAACGTTTGATCTAAATCGTTTGATTAATGTTATTGAATCTGTTTGTTCTGTCGATATGTTGAAATCACGCATTCATAAAACGTTTATATGAGACGTTAATTCATCTTATAGAATAATCAGTTCTCCAACGTAATTTTCTCTTCACTTTCTCACAGTTGGTTAGGGGGCAAACGCGAAACATATGTTTATTAACATAGTTTTTCATCAGTCATTCACCAATGTGTATTAAACATTTTTCTTCAACTGATCATCATCGAATGGGCAAAGTACTCACAATGAACGCATCTTGACAAGTCTAGCTCTGCATGTGAAATCGCCACGCCTATCGATGCGCGGTAGCAGAAGAGCTCAGCACAGTCCGAAACACGTATGAGTTACTGTACTAGTCACTTCTATTGTATCTGTCAGTAAAGTTTTATATCTGAATGTACAATTACACTACCATCTTTATCGTCCGAATACTTTCTCATTCTAAATTCTCGCATCTCGTGCGTTTCTTGACATTCATAGCTAGATTTGCCAAACTGTACCTATACTACAAGTCCTATTGGCCGTAATGAATATTTTAATTTGAATTTCCGGATTTACTGAAAGAAAACAAAAACATCTCGGTATATTCCGAAGTTTGTAGAACGAACCCATGTTCTCTTTTCATCGCCGATATAAAAAACTGTAAAAAATTACAACTTTGCTCATTTTCTTCAAATAGAAGTAAGTGGAATCGGTATTCGCGAAATGTGTTCCCGCTAGATGGCGCTCAGAATTTAGGCGCAAAACTGTGTAATGGTGATCGGCTGCCAAATCCCATAAGATACCATAGTATTTCATTCAAATTTGAACTGATGATTACGGAAGATGTCGATGAAGTAAATTTGTCAGACATTTTCACATACGTAGGCATTCGTCAAAGGCCAATTGAAGAAGGCAACTCTTTATTTTTTATCGAAAAATGATTGAAAGAAACTTTGCCTGTACGATTGAAGAATTGGGGCACTGCACAAATACGCCTATTGTTTGGATTGCTTAATTCTTTCGCCATTTCGGTTATTATATTCTGAAACTGTGAACACGAGGGAATATCACCAAACTCAATTCAATATCTGAAACTCGAATAATTATGAGAAAACAGATAAAATAGATACACTAGCTCTTATAGCAAAACAAGACCTTGCAACATTACATCAGTTCAACGAAATAATTATAGGTGTCGCACCCTTAGCGCGGGTCGCGAATTGGACCCAAACGCGAGAGTTATCTAGCGTTTATAAATACAAACATGAAAACTTGACGTCATTTCAATGCATCCATTTGAATCCAATTTCAATCCCATAAGGTTCGCTAACTATTTTACTTCTACCTATTTAAACAATGCTTCAACTATTCAAGTTCCAATAAGATTATCTAATTTTCAATTCTGTTGAAATTTCTTTTGACAGAGCGCGCACACTAGAAACTCGCTTCGCCGATTCGCCAGCATGTCGCCAGTGTCGCCACGGACGCACGTAAAGGTGCATATCCACCAAAAAATCATTTTTAGCAAACGTTTGTGAACGTTTATTAATGCTTGCAAATGTTTGCAATTATAAGTGTCTCCACCAGCAACTATTCGCAAACAGCTGTACATTTGGCATCATTTGTTGGTGTTCCGTGTGTCGTCGACATGGCTCCGAAAGGAAACCGTATTGGTAGTGCCGCAGCTTTCATAATTATGACGGTGATAATTGAAAAAGAGAATAGAAAAAAGCAAAAAAGGAAACATAAGTTTTGGACATCCCAGTTTTTGAAAACAAGACGGTCAATGCAATTGCTAACTGACTTAAAAACAAATGATAAGAGTGGGTTATTTAAAAAATTTTGCCGTATGTCAGTGGAAGATTTTGATTTTATTCTTTCGTTAATCGGCCCAAAAATATGTAAACGCGATACAAATTATAGAGATTGTATTCCCGTAGAAGTTAGACTGGCAATCACACTTCGTTTTTTGGCTACAGGAGATTCCTACAATAGCCTTATGTATCTATTTAAAGTTTCCAAGCAATTAATTTCACAAATAATTCCTGAAGTGTGTGCATGTATCATAGAAGCTCTGAAGGAATACATAAAAGTAAGTACACGATTGAGCATTAACTCTTTATTTATTCGTATAGGTATTTTGTACTTTAATAATAAAACATATTATAATGTAAGTACATTCGGGTCGAAGCTCGCTACATAAGTTGCTACTGATCGTGAAGGCTGATTCTCGAGATTCGCTGTGTTCACCACTGATGTTTCGTGCGATTTATCATTTTGTAAAGTGGTCTCAATATTGTATGAGTTTTTTACCTGCTCCGTAGAAACACAAGGATAATGTGATTGTGGTTGAGAAAACGGTGTAGATGTTCTTGACCAATCATTGTTATTACTTGCAATGCTTGAAAATGGTGAGGGAGATGGACTTGTAATTGTTGACGGTGATTGTAGATGATTATAGTAGCTCGCGTTAGAATTGGCATGCACGATGTGATTATCATATTGACCCAGATCGGCGTTAAATAAAATGTTATTGCACAAATGTTGGACCACTGCTTGTGTTCGTTTACTATAACTTCGCAGTTTCACAGCAATATGCTCGCCATATATGTCACAACCATCACGTTGAGCACATTCTTGTAGAAGATTGGAAGCTTTGTCAATACGAGGATCAGGTGTGGCTTCAAGTTTTGGTTTTTTTGTTTTTGGCGGTACATTCCTAGAGTGCTTTGCTTTTGTTTCTCCTGAGGCACTTGTATCAGTAATTTCCTGAGTGGCGCTATTATTTATCGACGCAAAATCTTCTGTATCTTGAAAACTTTCCTCTTCAGTCGCTACTTCTACTACATCATCAGCATCGTTATCCTAAAAAACAAATGATTGGTTGAATATGGTTTTTTTAATTGCAGGTGCCAGACAGTGAACAGGAATGGCTGCAAGTAAGTAAAGAATTTGAACAACAATGGAATTTTCCTCATGCAATTGGTGCAATAGACGGAAAGCATGTAGTTATACAATGTCCTGGAGGCAGTGGAAGCGACTATTTTAACTACAAATCATTCTTTAGCATAGTGCTATTTGCGTTAGTTGATGCAAATTACAATTTTCGGTTTGTGGATGTCGGATGCCAAGGCAGGATATCGGATGGAGGTGTTTTTAAGAATACACAGCTATTCAAAGGTCTAGAAAATGGCCATTTTAATTTACCACCACCAGAAATATTGGCAGGACACGAAACGCCCCTACCTTATGTAATTTTAGGGGATGAAGCTTTTGCCTTGAATGATTATTTACTGAAGCCCTACTCAGGATTGCACGAAAAAGGCACAAAAGAAAGAATTTTTAATTACAGACTCAGTAGGGCGCGCAGAGTGGTTGAAAACGCGTTTGGGATTTGTTCATCTGTTTTTCATGTTTTAAGGAAGCCACTGCTTTTAAAACCAGAAAACGCACAGTTGGTTGTGATGGCTTGCGTGTATCTACATAATTATTTACGTAAAAGCAAATCTTCAAAGAATATATATTGTCCCGAAGGTACGTAAGACAGCGAAGTAGATGGAGAAGTGACTCCTGGTACTTGGAGAACTGATACCAATACGTCATCTCTATTAAATTTAAGGAAAGTTCCAAGAAAATCATCGACACGTGCTCAACAATTTCGAGATTAATTTTCTAAATACTTTGTGGGTAATGGCACTGTTAGCTGGCAAAATGAATATGCTTAACTTTTTTTATGTACTTTTGTTTAATAAAGTCAAATAACTGAAAATGTGTTTACCTGCACAGTTTCCTCTAGGGTAAGATCCGCTGTGGTAAGTGTTTTCCGACATTTATTTTTGTCAAGTAAGAACGCAAAAGCTCTATAACCGAACCATTTGCTCTCATACACCTCATCTCGACCTGTAAGAAAAGGTGTATTAGTGTTAAAATTGTAACTTAATCAAATGAACGTCAAAAATGGGTTGGGGGCAGAGGTTTTTTTTTTAAATTATTATCTCCAAGTAAATTAGTCACTTGTCTTGTAGTTTATAATCTGGGGCCTTCAGATAATAAATTTGAAAAATTAACATACCACTTCCAGTCGTCATGGACTTTTCTTGCTTCGCTTTTTCTCTTCTGAAAGAGGAGAGCAGAGAATTTAGTTTTGCCTTTACAACATCCACAGTGGTTTTCGCATCTATTGCAAATTCACTCCACGCATCGTGCTTTTTTGTTTTATTGTAATAAAACTTATGGGTACTTTGCCATATTTCTGGTTTCATTTCATAAAGTTCAATTAATTGCAAACATTTATCGTTGTCCCACTCCATATTATTATTATTAATAGCCAAACTTTCTCAATTTAGGTTATGCGTAGGTACTCGATCCGTTCCGAAAAATAACATCCCTTCACTGCGACCACGTCTCCACTAAACGCACAACGCGCGCACACAAACAACGAATCCCTTTGATGTACCGACATCGCTCGGAACACGGACAAACCATTGCTAACGTTTGCGAATGCACGTCGATTTCGTCTCCACCAAACAAATATTGAGTTTGCAATTATCTGCTAACAATCGCAATCATTTTGCGCGCTTGGTGGATATGCACCTTAACATTTCACTTGGGCATCAATTCTTGACGGCAAGAGAATAGAACGTTCACCGGGGATCGTTCCTCAATTCTACTCGATTGCTGCTCCCTACAATTATAATTCCGTATTCTCGAGCATAAAGGAAGGAGCATGAAATAAGAGAGCCAGCACGCAGTATTGCCAAATTTCTTGACCAATCATAACTACGAATGTTTTGACAGACAAAGCTGTCATGTCATAATTATCATCCCGTATTGTTTATGTTTAAAATGTAATACAATGATTATTTTATGGAGAATGACCACAGAAAAGTGAAGTGTAATCCAATTACACCTAAGCAAAAAGAAATTTTGGTGGAATTCATCTCAACCCGAAGAGAAATGTATACGGGAAAGTTAACTCCAATGTATACCAGAGAGAAAATGGTTCAATATTGGGTGGAGTTAACCAATATTTTGAATAGTGTTCCAGATGGGCCAGCCAAAGACTGGAAACAATGGAGAAAGGTAAGTACACTATAAATCATAAGCAATAAAATAATACTTATAAGGTACTACTTATTGACTTATATTTCACATAAGATAATTTGTCTCTCATCCAGTTGAAGAAGTCTTCTGGGACTTTAAAAAATAGTCGATTGTGCACACATTGGGGTTTTATTGTCAATTAAATTCAAATTTGTACCTACAAACTCTTTGCATTTATTGTGCAATGTCATTAACGTGACTTAATTAAATTAAGATTCCTTAAAATTTGCTGAAGTTCCTACAATACAAAATATTGTCATTGTTTATGGGCAATGATTATTTTACTCTGGTATGACAATATAAATCCATGCTTGTTATTTTTTTACGGTTCCATATAGATTGGTGAGTGTGTGGTGTGGTTGCTGTGCTTGTTGACCCCAAAATCAGTTATAATTCTGTATGTCAAAATTTGTGTTTATTGCAGAGCTGGGTGGATATAAAAAAAACACAAAATCAAAATACTCCGAGCAAAAAAAGTACATGGTTGGAACTGGAGGTGGTCCACCGCCCTTTTTTCCGCCTGCTGATCTACCAGGTATCGAAGAAAAAGTCTTAAACATTATAACACCAGTTGCAATTAGAGGAAACAGTAATATTGCAGAGACAGAGGTTGTATTTGAGTTTGCAAATGAAACCGCTGATAATATTGCTAATACAGAACAAGTAATATTGGAAACAAAAACTGTGTGTGATGCAAGTGAACATTCAAACAGTTCTAATTTTGTGAGTATATTTGTATATTGAGAATGTATAACTCTGTGAGAAATCAGTTACTTAATATTCGTGTAAATATTCTTATCAACACCCTACATTTGTCCACTGGCCATATATTAACTATTGAAAACTTTGTTTCAGATCACGAACACCAACAATGTTCACAATTATTGCCAAGTATTGCCCGAAACAATTAAGTGTACAGTAGGTGCAGAAAAGTCGAAAAATGTAACTGGGGGTTCTAGCACCAGAAAAAATATAACTAAAATCGGCAGGCTTCAGCAATCGTTGAAAAATAATGACAAATTTTTAAAATTATCCGAAGATAGTATCAACTATGAACAAGAGTATAAGAAAAAAAAATTATTACTTTTGGAAAATGATTTGTTGCAAAGAAGCAACTATTATAATAGAAAAGCTGTGGCACTTGAATCCTTGGCCAATGCCCACAAGCAAATTGCAATAGACATTAAAACCATTAAAAATGTGATGATCAATCAAAAACAGTAGGAAAATTTCACTGTCAAACTGTTGCAGAATTCTATTTTTTTTCAGTTGAGTTGATGTGATTTGGGATAGAATATAATTCATTTTTATAGAGAATTTACATGTTGTTGTTTGTTATATTTGAAAACTTAATTAAATACTTTTGTGTACTAATGTCTTTATTTCTTGTGTTTGATGCATACATTTTTATTTTATATTTTATTAGCGAAAATGATTATTGATGATATTTTCTTGAAGGACTCTAGCCGCTGCCAAATCTGGGTGTACCCTTCCGATTTCATTTGGTACATTTTCTGCTGCATATATGCCATAATCAATTTCTTCATTTTCCGGTACTTCTGGTTCCGGCACATTATTTGCAATGCACATATGCAAGATACAACAACTGTTGATTATTTGCCCTGCCACAGTAGGAGAATAATGTAAGACCCGGTGTTTTAAGAGACATCTAAATCTGTTTTTGAGCACACCATTGCATCTTTCTATAGTAGCTCGAATACTACAAAGTCTGTCATTATATCTTTGTTCTGAGCCAGCAGCGGGATTGTGTATTGGTGTTAAAAGCCACGGTCTTGTTGGATATCCTGCAATATATACATTTATTCAATAATAAATGGTATCTATGACAACTCAAAAATATATAAATAGATACAGGGTGGCCCACGAAGTTTATGACGGGAATACCTCCGGAAAAACGTCTTATTTTTTGAAAGGAGATTCTGTGACAAAAAAATCCCCTCTCCTTCGCCCCCTCAAGTGACAGCCACCCCACGCAATGTTTTTAAATGAAATAGGGAGTCAAGTGATACCTCATTTCAAAGAGTTATGAAATGTCTTTACAGCCATGTACATTTTTTTGGATTTCGTGAATGCGTAAAAAAATTCAAAGTGTTAAATATACTATTGCATTAGCTGTAAATTCAATTCACTTTTTTTTGTTTCATTTACCAACTGTTGTTTATCATATGTAACAGTAGAGTGAAAAATTGTATGTACAAAAATTTAGGTGCATTTAATATAAAGCGAATTCAATAGTATACGTCGTAATACTTGTTAATATTTTGAAAATGATTTTTTTTTGACACATTACCAAATTACAGAAAAATATACATGGCTGTATAGATAATTTAATACTCTTCGACATGAGTTATCACTTGACCCCCTATTTCCTTCAAGAACATTGTGGGCTGTCACTTTGAGGAGATGAAGGAGAGGTGAATTTTTTATGTCACAGAATGTCTTTTTACAAACATAAATCAAAGTGTTTCAGGGTGTTCCTTGAAAATGGCTAATAATGTAAAAAAGTAATTCTGTTACTTTAGGACCTCACTGTCTTTACATATTATAACTCAGATGGTAAACAGACCGCAAACCTGATAATTCTCCAACTGAGGTTATATATATATATATATATATATAAAATAAATATATAAAATGTTCTACCCGAATCTCCAAGTAAAAAAAACACATTTTGAGGATCTCGTCTATAAATGTTCTCCATTATTGTTGATACTTGTGAATGTCGCCATATGTGAGCATCATGAGTGCTTCCTGGAAACTGTGCATTTACATTCATTATTCGAAGATTGCTGTCACAAATCTGAAAAATGGAGTTTTTGCACATTAATTGAATGGTTATTTTTCCGGTTAATGTAAACATGCTCTGGAAACTCTGGATCAACTGTAGGTGGAGCAATGATACTGACATGTGTGCAGTCCACACAACCAATAACCCCTGGAAACTGGTGTTTCTCGAAAAATCTAGAACAACCATCTGTTTTAAACATCTTGATTAAGTGCGAAACATACCTATGGTAACTATTATTGCGAAAAAAAACAATGCCATACCTAGTTCGAAGGGCTTGCATTTCATCAATATTTCGGGGAAAATGGATCCAATTATTTAATATTTGTGGCTGATTCAGTGCAGAACATACTACTTTGATGCACCTACTCATTGATGGTTGGCTAATGCCAATATAATGATTAGAACCAGTGATTTCTTGATAACTTCCATATCCAAAGAAGCGTACAGCTGCTAAAACCTATTAATATTTATGCTTAAAGGGATCTTCAACTGAAATTTAACCCTTGAGTGAACGGGTGAAAAAATATACCTAGAAAGGACGGGTTGGGTCTGAGATACACACATTTTCTAATATATATATTTTTTTTTCAATAAATTGAATCGAGACTGTTTATGCAAAATTATGTTTATTGTAACTCGCACTATTAACCAAAACAAGTATTTCGAAATATTTCATATTTTACATATACCATGTAACATAAAAGAAAATTCATAAAAATATACAAGTTTGAAGAAAATTATGTTTTACAAAGATGCAGAACGTTAATTTTGAGCGCAGTCTGGGCATGTATGCTTGGAATGCTCCATACAAATCATTTTTTTGCAAATGTGACAAAAAATCTTGTTTTGCGATTTCGACGAAAGACACATCTTCGATATGTTCCTTGTAGTGGTTCTGCTTGCTCAACCAAACTCTGTCCACTAAACTTCGCAGCTTTCAGCCTTACATCTCTTGAAATATGTTTGTCAATGGCTCTTCTCTTTAGCTGTTCCGTAACTAAACTCATTCCTAGTTTTTTCAGGTATTTCCTCCTTCCTGTTTTTGTGAGAACCAAATCCTTATTGTTGGTCCTATATATGATAAACGAATTTATTGCACTGATGTTTAGCAAGGAATAAAATATTGTCATTGGCCATCTCCTGGTGTTTCTTGATACATCGTATGATGCTACTAGTTGATCCACACAATCTACCCCCGCTTTTGTCACATTATACAGGGTGATCATTTCTGGCTTGTTTTCGTCTCCAGTACTTTCGTCGATTTTATCCTCATGATGCATGGTAGACAGTAATACAACTGATTTATTTTTTTTCGGTTTATAAGATACTAAAGTCATGTCTTTAGTGAAAGCAAACATACTAGTTTTAGCAGGTCTCCTCACTGTCAGGAATTCAGGTGGAATTTCCACTTTATTCTTGCGTAAAGTTCCCAGAAGAGTCAATTTATGATCAGTCAGTAGTGATTGAGCTAACGGGATAGATGTAAACCAATTATCCATCGTGATATTTCTTTTGCTATCATGGATTGGTTCTGTCATTCTGACAACAACATCAAGAGATTTATTGCTCACTTGGTATGCTCCAGCTGGTTGGGTTCCTGTATACACTTCCATGTTGAACGTATAAAACATTCTAGCATCTACAAGCGAATATACTTTAATTCCGTATCTTGCCGGTTTATTAGGTATGTACATTCGGAAAGCACATCGGCCACGGAAGGCTAATAGCATTTCATCTATCGTGACGTATTCTCCTGGCGAATAATGATTTCTGAATTTTCCATTCACTTCCTCAAACAATTCCCTAATAGGAGCAAGATTGTCGGTTCTCTTTCTCTCTTCACGTGTATCGACATCATCAAAGTGTAACCATCTTATCAAAAAGCGGAATCTTCTTTTAGCCATAACTGCTGCAAATATCTCCAGACCAGTACCATCTGTTGCCCATAATTCGTAAATACTGGTACGACCTCCTTTATGGACACCAGCTAAATATAACAAGCCGATTAGTGCTTTGATTTCCATTATATCAGTGTAACGTACATCATATTTATCTTTATAGGATTGAGCTACTTTGTCAATGTATTGATTGGTATATTCAACTATTTTCTGTAGTATGTTATCCGAAAAGAATAGTTCCCACGTTTCCAGTGCAGTTTTTGAGTTTTTTGCTCTGCCGATAACACCTGGTAGTTTTTTTATAAGATTATGTTGCCTAGTTCTAACATTTTTTGGAAAGCAGCATTTATTCCATCGAAAACCATTTTTTCCATAATAAGACAGGTGACGCTGTGTACCACGACGTTGATCCACATCTACAATCATTTCTTCCTCTTCATCGTCCATATTCAGCTCCTGTTCTGAATCTGTATCATGAGTACTCACAATGTCTGATCCATCCTCCATCGCCATATCATCCGTCTCAGAATCATCGTCAGATTTGACTTCTTCGTCAGTCAAAACTTCATCAAACATAGCTTGCAACTCTCGTATCTCTCTTTCGTAAGGATCATTCATTTTGAAGGCTGTGAAATAGGCGTTTCAATACATTTCATCAAAATGAGTTTGAAAAAAATCTTACCATGAAGGCACGGGTTGGGTCTGATATACACCGATCGTCTGAATTAGCGAGAACTAAAAGTGCAATTGATACAAACTTCTCGGGATATACAGCTCTACTGAAGATAGAAAGGTACTGTAGAAGACGACAATCAAATGAGCCTCGTTTGGGAGGGGAACGCTCGAACGTGATAGGCTGTGTATGTCAGACCCAACCCGTGCACTCAAGGGTTAAGTGTTAAAACACCATCATAAATACATAAAAAAATTATTTAGTTACCTTGGTTTCGACTGTTAATGCAGATGATCGTGGGTTCGTGGATGTAGGCCCTGACCATATTTATAACATTCTCACACACAGGCTTTGTGAGTCGAAATAACTTTAGAAATTTTTCATCAGACAGATCGAAAGGATCTGTCCTTGGAAATACTTCTCGCCTTACGTTATAAAATTCCTCAGCATCGTCAACATCTGCCATAATTTCTTCCCACCATAAAATTCTCCGAAGATAGTTATCCATTATTATGAAGCTTAGTCGATATTATACTTTAATCCGAGCTAAATCGGTATGTTATACTATATACACCGGTTATTTTCTCTTTAAACAATGGTTATAGTATTATTTCAAGATAGATTGATATACCTATATTATGGTAAAAAACACGAAACACTGAAAAGAGTAAGGTTAAGGGCCCTAAAATATCACATTATTGGTCTTCCCCGGCTGATCCCCTCAAACTACCCCGTAGAAGCATCAGGGAGCTATCCTTCTCTTACTATCCATTCGAGAATACCATTTATCATTTGCCAGTAGAACCACGCCCCCAATCTCTCGGTTGTTCTACTCCCTAGCTTTCAAGAATATGCACCTTGGAGACTTGTAAAATGGAAGTCGTTAACTGAGTTGAATGTGTTTGTTTAGTTGTTGACGTTTTAATAAGGTAAGTTACATATCTTGCAATTGTATGGTACTCATCTGCCTATTTATAATATTGCGGGGAAAAATACTTGCTTCATGTACCTGTACCTACCTACCCCATCGAATGTTGAGCATAACCGTAACCGACTTTTTTGTTTTGATAGTTTTGTCGACAAATGGATGGTCACGAGAAACCGCATTTTCAATTGTAGTGTATGTATCAACTAAGTATCAACTCAACTAAAGTAACAATTATCGATCAAAGACGGTGTTTTTATTGATATAAAAATTCAAGTGGGAATCAAGAGACAACCCATAG
Source organism: Chrysolina oricalcia (assembly GCA_944452925.2). NCBI lineage: Eukaryota > Metazoa > Arthropoda > Insecta > Coleoptera > Chrysomelidae > Chrysolina > Chrysolina oricalcia. Next base: position 38,029,496 of record OX101825.2, read on the forward strand.
GTTTACCTACACCTTTTTTGTGATTCATTCAAGTATCACGTTTTACATTATTATTTCAGTCTAAAAATGATATAAGGTACTTGGAATTTTAATTTTTGTTTATGAATTGCAAATTTGAAAAAAAATTTAAAATAAATGAATTCAATCCCAAGGATTTCATAATTGTACCTGTAAACAACAAAGACAAAAACTTGGTTTTCAGTGTTTTCACCACAGAAATGTGATTTTCACTTCACACTTCCCATGTCTTCAGTTTCCTTATCATTGCTTGTAGGTAGGTACCTAGGTACTTAGTATTTTATTCATTATATGCTGAATGAAACTGTGCAATTATTGTCATTGTTTTGGAATTCATGAACGCTCATATTTATGGAGAAGGTAATTTTCTGAAATATAAAAATTGTTGGATTGGACATCATGATTGGGTAGATAGGTAGGATACAGGGTTGGCGATATTGCGTTTGGAGTTCTATAGCTTGAGTTCTATTATGGTTAAGAATCAATATTAAAAAAGTATACTAGGTATAAATTTGTCAAAAAAAAATTATTTATTTTTCCCATTCATATGAAACTGATTTTAAGACTTTTTATTAACTTCAACCACAAATGCATCCAATGCTATTCAAAGCCATCATAACGTTCAGACGTATGCTGATAGGTAGTACGGTAGTAGCACATTCTTGAAATATTAATTTTCAAATCTACAGGGTGTTCAAGAAACAAATACATAGACTCAATGCTTCTTGAACAATACACACTATATTTTTTTTGCTAATTATTAGTTTCTAAACTTTTATGAATAAATCGATACAAGAGGCTATACATGCTGTTTTAGAAGACAAGATCAATATTATATAAAAATAAACTGTCAGTCCTCTGTTGTTTGTGATTCCAGGAAAGTGAAAAATATTACTGCAGGCTCAACAAAAATAGTTCAGTTTTACCACTAGTCTTTTATTCGTATACAGAGTGCATGGAAAGTCAACTTTACAATTTATTCTGTATATTTTATGGATTGAGCTATATATTTTTTGGAATTTGAATCTGCTGTTATTTATACTACAAATTTCTTCAACACTTCTTAAGCTACTCTTCAACTTATGATACAATTCAAAATCAAAATAAATATTGGTTCCTGGTTCCTCTACTGATCTTTACTTTATTTAAATAAGGTTTATCATAATCTGTAATTGATTATCTTTATCAGTCGAGGATTCTTCCAATAATTTATAATTTGAAATATATGCTATCATGAGAAAATCACTGAAAGCATGAATAGGCTGTTGATTTGATATTTTTTGGTGAAAATGATCGCTTCTTATCACCCATTAAACTTATTTATGCTTTGATTGATTATCTCAAATTGGATTAATCCAATTCTACTGTATTCAAATAACCTCTTCCCTCTACAAAGATTAAACAGTATTCATGGAGGGCGATGCACCCGATGAAAATATACAGGGCTTTTCATTTGGCAAAACAAAATAAAATCACATAGTGCAGTTTCAATGAATAATGGAGCAATTTGAATGAAAACAATGAACTGATGTTTTTATGTTTTTCTAGGTGCAGTTTATATAAATAGTTCCACAATCCCTACTAAATATCATAGATTAAAATCGGAAAAATGGCAAATTTTTGAAAAAACTTGAGAAAAGAAATTAAAGATCAAATTGTATTTTTTATTATCCTATACTTGTTTGTCTACAATGTACAATAATAAGTTAGTTGGGAAACGGCAATTACAGCGTAGAATCAAACGACAAATTGATCACTTGAAGGGTTCCCTAACAAATTCAGTTACCAATAAATCTGATGATTCAAATGATCCAGGTTGCAACAGCATTAGTACAGATAATTTTGTTTTATCGAATAATTCTAATACACAAATCGAAAATTCGAATGTTCAAGACACTTTTGAAAAAAATGCCATGATGATTATTGAAGATAGACCTTTGATGGAAAATCTAGTCAATGCAGATCAAGGCGAACTATTTCCAACAGGTTCTTCTGAAAATTGTAGTGATGGTGAAAGTAGTGAAAGTGAAAAAGATTTTGATGGATGTGACACTGATTTTCATATAAAACAGAATCTCATAGATTGGGTTAACTCATATAATATCACTCGAAATGCGACAAATGCATTGTTGGGAATTTTGGGATCTCGTTTACCTTTTCTCCCTAGAGATTCTAGGTCTCTCATGAGAACTCCTCGTGCTACTAAGACAATTAAATTGAATAATGGTAGTTTATATTATTTTGGTCTGGAAGAAAAGATTATGACAAAACTAAAGCATGGTACTTCGGAAAATTTCAAAGGTGTGCTCCTTCAAATTAACATTGATGGTTTACCCCTTTTTAAGAGCAGTTCAACAGAATTGTACCCTATATTAGCGAGATGTGTAGACTTCACTGATAGTTCTCCTTTATTTTGTGGTACAGGTAAACATGACCCTATTGAAACATTTTTGGAAGATTTCGTAAAAGAGGTAAATGCTTTGAGAATTAAAAAAATATGTCACAAAAATGGAATTTACAGTTTTGACATACATTTTTTCACTTGTGATGCTCCCGCTAGGGCCTATTTACGTCAGACAGTTGGTCACAATGCTAAACACGGATGTGAAAAGTGCAGAATCGTCGGTACTTACAATAATCACCGCATTAACTATGCTCAAGATGCTTTCATAGCTTTTGAACAGAAATTAGATTCCGATTTTCTACCAAGTCACAAAATACATGAACACATTAAGGGGAAAAGTCCTCTCCTGAACATGGACATAAAATTGGTGACCCAATTTCCTCTGGACCCTCCTATATTTGGGTGTTATAAAGCGAATTTTATTACAGTATTATTTCAATAGTTCTTGATGTGTCAAGCTTTCACAAAAAATAAAAAAAGAGATTGAAAGTAAAATATCTGAGATTCGTATTTACGTTACTTCTGATTTCCCAAGAAAATCAAGAACATTCAAGGAGCTTCAAATGTGGAAAGCAACAGAGTTTAAACTCTTTATCAAATATACTTTTCCTGTTATTTTTCATAATGCTCTAAATAGGCGCCATTATAACCTCTTATTATTATTACATTGCTCTATTTTCATTTTGTCCAGTGAAGATTTGAAAAACAAGTTCATTGATGTAGCAGAGCAATGTCTAAAAGATTTTGTTATAGAATCAGCTGTTGTATTTGGTAAAGATTTTGTAGTATTTAATGTGCACAATTTGATTCACATTGTTGACGATGTCAAGTTGCATGGTACCATCGATGAGTATTCTTGTTTCCCTTTTGAAAATTATATGAGTTACTTGAAGAGAAAACTGCATTCTTCTAACAAGCCATTACAACAACTTCACAGAAGAATTCAGGAATGTGATAACGCTTCCAACGGGTTTAAAAATATTCAACTGACTTCAAAATGTACGCCAAAGAAAATTCATAATACATTCTATGACACACAGGATCTATCATTCGATTGTAAAAAATTGCAATTTGACAATTTATGTTTATCGGTTTCTAAACCTGACAACTGTGTTTTGTTGAAGTCTCAACAAGTTTGCATGATTAAATCACATGTATTGATAATAAATATATATATTGCAAGGTTTGTTGTATTCGTACCAGAATGATTTATACACAGCACCAATAGTCTTCGAAGTTGCATATATATTTTGTTGAGAAAATTAACGAAAATAGTGCAGTAAAATTTGAATTGAGCGAAATTTTTTGCAAATGTATGATCATAAAAAGGGAATTGCTGTTTTTCCATTGAATCACTTTAAATTGTCAAGAAATTTTTATAACTAGAACTTTGAGAATGTATGCGATTGTGGAATTTTTTACTACTGATTCGGAGTCATCTGGAGAAGTCTCCATTGTACCTCTAATTTGGGTTCATAAAAATGAGACCAAATGTTATTGGCCAATACGAACAAATAGAAAACCCTTTCAAGAATTTGTGAAAGACCTCACACCATTCAAGAAATCTTGGCCCTCATACCGTATTAAAGTTCATTTCAAGACAAGTATGTATAATTAATTTCAATTTGATTCATCGTAGTTCATTCTTGTTTTTTTTTCTTGCAGGTTCCTATACATCTGCAGAAAACAAAATGGCAAATTTTTTGACCGAGCAGGTAGACTCTTCAGACTCATCTAGGAGTTTGTGCCAGAAACCGATTGAATGTGAATTTGATTCTGACTCTGAAAACACATCTCCTGATATAACCCTAACAGAGAAAATTCAAATAACAGTTCAGTCACAATCCAAAACTATTGATAATGACAAGATATATTCTTCTTTGCCTAAAAGACCAAGAATTGAATCTACCCAAAACATGGATATGGAGAAAACGTTAAATTCCAATGAAAATTCAGATATAATTTTCTCATTTGAGGACAGGAGACATCTATCTTTGAGAACTTTAGAAACCAGATCTCCCACACCTTCTTCGTCAAGTAATTTCATATCTGACACTAGTCGAACTTCACAAAGCGTACACAGCTCAGGTATATTATTTGATTTTATTTAAAATGCTGAATTACATACAGTCCATAATGAATATTAAAAAATCTATATTTTTTGAATTTGAAAAGGTAGTTTTATCTACTTTGTCAAAGATTGCAGCCACAGTCGATCAGAATCCAATAATGTTAAACGAAGTAATTAACCCATTAATTCCCGAAGGTGATAATTGAAACTATTTGGGTGATTTAACTATTTATTATGAATAAGAATATATTTGAATAGCCAGTTATAACAAAAAAAATATTTTTTTTTCATTAGACAAGGTGCAGTAAAATGTTGCGTTTACGCAACTTTGGGATTTGCGGGATACATAAAGTTGATTAAACTTGGTGAAATCGTTTGAAGCAGTCAGGATGGAGATGTACCTGACATTTTGAACACATGTATATGGTATTGCTTTTACACTGTCGGCACCTTCTTCTGGCCTTATTTTCCTGTTCAACTATCACATGGCCAACATTGTCAAAGCGTAAAGTGGAAGGTAATGCGTTTTTAGACGGTCTTCCACAGGTCGGGTTTACGGAATCACTATTTAGCCCATTGGGTCCTACAATTTCCTCACTCCCTTGACTAGTTTCATCTGTTTTCATTAGACTAACCGCAACGTACGATTTGAATTCTATCTGTGACCTTTTCTGTTTATTTGCTATATTATATACTTTCCAGGAATTTACCATAACACTATCCATCAAATTTATAAAGAGAGGCCACCACCATTTTTTTCCTCTTACATGAATCCGGTAGTTTGAAATACCGTTATCGTGGAGATCAACTCCTCCCATGTACTGGTTGTAATCGGCAATAAGTTTTGGCTGAGGAATTGCAATTTTCTTCTATTCTTTTCTGTCGTATCTTTTTGCAGCTGCAAGGGGTTCAATGCCGCAGGTATTACTTGCCATTGTTACAACAGAGTTATCATTCCATCTGACTAGGAGGATTTCCTGATCCTTATCAAATGAAAAATCATAAAAACCTCTTTCTTTCTTTTTTACGACTTTCACGGTTTCCAATGTATTATTACAGGTCCGATTTTCACGGATTGTTCCGGTTGCATAAAAACCTTTTTCCCGCAATGAACAGAATAGTTTGTATGAAGAAAAAAAGTTGTCGAAAAACACACGATGTTTAGAAGGCTGAGGTACAACGGACAAGAGATCCAGGACAACCTTTTCTCCCAACCCTAGGTCGTTTCTTTCATTATTGGTTTTTCCGCCATATGGAATGAATTTATACAAATATCCATTGGAACTACACAGACACCACAATTTGAATCCAAATCTGATTGGCTTGCCTTTTATAAACATCTTACAACTATGCCGACCAAAATATGGCACCATCTCCTCATCAATAGACAAATTATGGGAAAAAATTCCGAATTGCATGTTTTTTTCGTTTATCATATCAAAAATAGGACTCAGTTTCGAAAATCTATCATTTGCATCCAGTTGATCATTATCTGATAGATGTATATTTTGTTTGATGGAATCAAATCTGTTCCTGCTCATACAACTTCTCTCTAGCGGTATACCTTTGTCTTCGTCCTTTGACCAATACATTTTGGTAGCTGGTAAGGTATGGTAACCGGAAAAGAACAATATACCACAAAAGCGCTTCAGACTTGCCCTGCTTAGTTCAAAGGAATGTCGATTATGATCATTCGCATATTTTTTTGAAAAATGAACGATTTTATCCCAGATTTCATCAGTGAAGTACAAAGAAAAAACTTCGTAAGGAGATTTTCCACCAATTTTACTTTCTATTTCCTCCAGTCTAATATGTTCTTCCTCTTGTGGTGCACTGGTAAACGTAGAATTTTCTTTTTTCCACTTTGGATTAGCTTTCTTTGCCTTTTCTTTCTTTGTTTCATTCTTGTCTGTTTTAGAAGAAACCTTTACTTTTTTCGAACATGATGGGATATGTTGTTCATCAACTCCTTGAGATTCATCAAGATAATTTGCGTGGATTTCGTAAGTTCCAGCTACGTCTGGAATATCCAGTTCATTCTCGGATATACCATCATCAATCTCCTCCTCGTCTGTCAGTTCATCAACCGGTGGTGGTATATACACGGCATCAATACTGTCAGCTTGTTGTAATTCGTCGTCCTTTTCTAATAAAGCCATCATTTCTGCAGTAGATAACGGTCTTCTGTTTTCCCAAGACATAACCTTCAAAAAACCAATAAGAATAAAACCATGCACAATTGCAATAGATGAAAATACTCACTTGAATTTTATAATTCACAATATGTTTCAAAATACACAGTTCACGATCCAATATAATATCAATTATTCAATCTAGCATACTAACTGAGCACAACTTCACGACCAAACAAATCACACTACACAGGAATCAACCGGTTGGATCCATATTATCACGATCGTCACGTGTCTCTCCCTTTCCGAATTTTGCCGAACTATAATGCTCAGTAATCCCAAAGTTGCGTAAACGCAACATTATTCAAAATGGTATATTACACAAAAACTAATAGAATTTTAACAAATGGGACAGTATGATACTTCATACTAGGAGTATGTTAAGTTATTTTTGCGAACTGTAATATAAATTTTCTTCCTCGATATTATTTTTGGTACAGTCAAAATGGGACAGATTGAAAATTATATTTGAGTACCTTTGAGAAGTATACCAAAAATAGGGTTTCTCAATAAACCACTAAATTTTCTTGCCAAAGGATAAATAAATATGCCTGAAATAACATATAATGGGTGAAAATTCAATAAACTCAATGACATTTTCACAAAAAAATAGATTGAAAAATGTTTCGTACACGCAACGTTGGGTACTAATGGGTTAAAAGGACCAATGCAATGATTACGAACAAACTAATTCCACCAGAGAATGTTCCTCACACAAAGCCTTGAAAGCTTTCAGGCGTTTGAAACACTACTAAAAAAGGACGCAACTCTATGGAATTACATGGTAAGTATCTATTTATAAATTTTCTTCCAACTGATGTACCGCTTCTTGATGAATATCCATGTTAATATCTATAAAGAAACTATAACTGGAATGATTTTCACTAAAGTGGTTTCTCCACTTGAAGAAGCTGTTGTACAGCGAAACAATTGTCGTAGTTTTGTAAACTTTTTTGGTGAAAATCATTCCAGTTATAGATTCATTATAGATATTATGATTTTTATCAAGTATCGGCTACATCAATTGAAAACTTTAAGAAAGCTAACACATCAGCTTTTTAGCCATATAGTATTTATAAATTGTCTAAATTTATAATGAAATTTGAACAGTAAAAAATTTTTCAAACATTTTTTACAGGTGAAAAGATTAGCTGCTCTTGGCGGAGTGGGAGTGGAAAACCTCACAAGAAGAATCTTAAAGTACCTCATAACAAATGAAGTAGCTATCCTATATAATTGGAAAGGCAGAGATAAGTTGGCATTCGAAAAATTGAAAACAATGGAAATGATTTTAGGTAAGAATAGCCTTCTAAGTTGGGTCATTTTATTATGTATGTTGGTCAGTTGTTTTATCTCATTCATGCCTATAGAAGTCACTGTTTATCTGTTTATCTGACGCATGAAGTGAGAGCACATATATTTTGACTGTTTCATTTAATTATGGGCATCTTTCACGTTTTTTTGTTCTGGAACACTAGTGTATTTATTTCATATCTGGTGAGGAATTTTCATTATACATTCAAGATTTTGAGGTTTGTGGGGGGTATGTCAAACGACCTCGAAGCTAGAGGGTAGAAGAACTGGTCAGCTCTGCCCATTTTGTCAAAATATATTCATTTAGTCACAGACTTATTACTCAGTATGTCAATTTTTCTTATCAATAATGAAATGAGGCTGAAAATGTGCTCTACTTTTGATATGCTACCCATCAGCAGAGCAATTTATTATATTCCAGTTATTATTACCAGTTTCTCTTAATTGTTGGAATAGGACATAGTGCTATATACCCTGTATAGAATATAAAAAGTAAAGCAAACTTTCAGCCTTATTTTGAAACATCAAATGGATTAGTGCCTTTGCCTTTGGCATATCTGATTATGAAATACTAGAAAAAGATTCCTTAAGATTTCATATTTGAAATCCAAAGAAAAATTATGAAAAATCTAAAAACGAAAAAGTTGAGAGTGCAATTCAAATACACTGTATCCCAGTTGAAGCAGTACCACCCTCGTTTATCACCTACTTCAAATCGCGATTAATTTTAATTTTTATGGCATAAAGTGGTGTCTAGATTTGTATTTTATTATCGCATGCATTTTTGTGCCTGAAAATATAGATTCGCTTTTTTTAAAAAACATGTTGGTGATTTTCCTAAACAAAATTTAAATTCAGTGTCTTATTTTCAGTGAATTTGCATGTAGGTATGTTTGAAAAAAATATTAAAATGATATAAAAATTGGAATAGATATGAAATATTTTTCGAATATATCGAAAAATCGATTTTTTTCTTCAATTCTGCGAGAGACCCTCAATTTGAATAGGAACTTGAAGATTTGGAAAACATTCACGTGTAAATAATTGTATTTTTGTCAGTGGCTTTGTGAATCTTTCAAAGGAATATTATTACTATTATTTATATCTCGTAAAGTTTTCAGAAACTCATCTATATTTATATGAAGGAAGTAGTCCATACTAAAAGCGGAGTTGCAATGTAATAAAGTTAAGTAAAACTCGGAAGTCAAAAACATGTTTTCGAGCATAGTAATGCTCATCTTCAGTTGAAGTCTCCATGCCATTTTAACCCTTGTATTACTTCAACTGAAGATGAACATTACTATGCTCGAAAACTTGTTTTTGACTTTCTTGTAACGCAGACACTTTGACAAGTTGCTTGCCAAAGCTGCGTTCCCCCTTGCTCATGGGGTGAAAAATATATTGTGGAGACGACTTCGAGTTTTACTTAACTTTATTTCATTCATATTTGATAGAAAGGGTATGTGATTACGCCAAATTGAAATATAAGAACCAAAAATTTTTATAAAAAAATTTGACATATTTTTTTATGAAATTACCCTTTTTCAGACGTACATAGGCCCTGAAATAATACAAATTAAATAGGTTATAACGCTATGTACACACGTAACCAATCAGATTCTGTCAACCAAATTTGAAATCAGTAGGACTGAAAAGCGAGGGTGGTGCTGCTCACACTGGAACACACTATATACGTGAGCAACCTGTATATTCTGAATTTGTTTTTATTTTTAGCTGCTGCTAAAATAAACTATGATGCCAAAGATATCAGCGAGTTGAAAATTGCCAATACAGTGAAGGATTGGCTAATATATGCAAAATTAAGAATGTCTTCAGGAAAAAAAGTATGAACGTACATCGTCTTATAAACTATATTATGATATGAGGGATATATGACACAGGGAGCTTTTACAAACATTATTTTTTAATTTAAAGTTTTTTGGGATGACACTCTTTCATCACCCAGTATATATTAATTAATGCCAGAAATACTATTTTTCATTTTATTTTGAATTTTAAAACACTACTGAGTCTCCTGGTATATGGATACTATTTTTGATTAGGAAATGTATGTTGATTTTTGAAATTCCAATAATAAAATGTCCATAATGTTGATAACTCATTTTATTTCCAGTAGCACCTCTTGGTTTTCAGGGATATTTTTAGTGCAGGAAGTAGGTCCTCACAGAAAAAATTACAGGAAATTGGAATAAGTACTTACCTACTTTTTGTTTAAAAGTTGTTTGGAGTTTCTAAGCGACACAAAAAAGTAACATGTTTACATTTTTAAATGAGTTCAATTGTCACTAGAACTTGTTTTATGGTTAGGTACATGCTGTTTCCGGAATTAAGGAAGTGAAAATGTTTGAATTTTATAAAAATCTTAATGAAATAGGAAGTTTATTAAGAAAAAGTTTCCCCAATTGAACATTCGAAAAGTACAATATATATAATTTAAATTTTTCTTGTTTTATTTTGATACTAAAATTTTTGGTGCAGTTTATATTCGGTTTGTTATCTAAATTGTACATTCGTTATGCCAAATCTATGAACCACATTTGAAATATCTGATCAAAATAACGAAGAAGTTTCAATGAGGTTCATCCGGATTACCAAGAGGGTAAACTACTTACCTGTTTTGAAATAACGGCGAAAAATACGTTTGAAATGTGTGGTTTACAACGTGGTTTAGTGGTTATCATATTATTTAAAAAAGGCGTTAATGGACAATGTTGATTCAACATTGAAGATATAATTGAAATAATACGTTCAACTAAACGTTTTAAAATAACTTGTTTATAACATTTCTCAATGTTCATTAATAGCGTCTTATTAACGTGTTCAAATGGTGAGTATTTGACATTCAATAATGGTTACCAAAAACAATAATGAATCGTTGTGATACTACGATTATTTCTCGTAGATATCTTAGATAAAAAAACATTTTAGGTTTACGTTTATTTCTAGTAGATAATCCGTTAAAAAAAATGTTTTTCCGCCATACTTTGTTTTTGGCGAATCAACGTTTGGAGAAAAGGTCTTATCAACGTGATCAAATGGGAGTATATGACATTTAATGATGGTTAGCAAAAACAATAATAAATCGTTCGAATACTACGTTTTCTTCTTGGTAAGTACTTGGTTTAACAAAACGTTTTTGAATTATGTTTATTTCTCGTGTATAATTCGTTTAAAAATACGTTTTTCCACGCGACATTTTTTCGTTGTATCAACGGTTGTGAAATAACCTTTATACGACATTCAGTTTTAAACCTTTTGGCAACGTTTATTCCACGTCACTGTGCCCATTGGGTGGGACCAGGCCCGATATATCATTCGCGGTGTCGAAAGTTAGTCAGTATTTGGAGAACCCGACAATGAATCACTGGTCGATGGTCAAGCGAATTTTTCGTAATCTGAACGGAACTTTCGATATGGGACTCTTTTATGATTCTGAAAGTAAATTGGTACTAGCTGGATACAGTGATGCTGATTTTGCGGGCGAGATTGACACGAGACGTTCAACCACGGGTTTCATTTTCAAGTTGGGTTCAGGAGCTGTCACATGGAATTCGAAACGTCAAAATACTGTTGCCTTATCTACTACTGAATCGGAGTATATCGCAGCAAGTGCAGCAGTCAAAGATTTGGTATGGCTGAATAGATTATGTTCTGATCTTGGCTGTGATTTGGAGAAGCCGATTTTACATATTGACAATCAGAGTGCAATACGTTTGATCAAGAATCAAGAATATTATAAGCGAACGAAACATATTGCGATCAAGTACCATTTCATCAGAGAAAAATATAATGAAGATTTGATGGATCTTCAATACGTTGAAACTGCTGAACAGCTCGCTGATATCTTTACGAAGCCTTTATGCAAGATGAAGTTTGAACATTTCCGAGAGGAGTTGGGGTTATGTTCAAGAGAATTTTTCATTTCTATAAATTAGTGGGAGCGTTGAAATATTATTTTATATGAAATTTGTTTTACATAATAGTTACAGAAAAACAAAAGGACGATTCATGTTTACTTCACTTGTCACTGTTGTCATTTTTGGTACAGTAATAAAACTTTTCATTCCATGTTTTCTCCAGTTATTTATAACAATTAATCATTATTTTGGGTGTAATACTTTATCAATTTGGCTGAGAAATCTAAGATAAAGAGTGTCGAAAGTATGAAAATAATATAAGTTTTAAATCTCCTGAGGAAAAAGTGAAACTTGGTGCACTAATCTAAGTTCATCAATGTGATACCTAATGAACAAAAATCATATGCATGTTAGAATGGTCCGTGGTGGAGGGCGGGTAAAGCGATTGCCTCTTAATCCATAGGTGGACGTTTCGAAGCCAGCGCGTTCACCGGACTGCTGAGCATTACTCGTTAGGGTGCAGCCGGTTGATGGAAATAACAATTACAACAATCCACGACATCAAATAATATGACGACTGAAAAACCGAAGTTGACTGTCTCATTCTGACCCATATTCACTATGTTCAGGAGATTATTATTCCGATTTCAAGATCTATATCTCTATATCTATACGTATCTTGCATAAAAAAAAGGGTACTGAGAGGTAGGTGTTCAAACCGTGAATTTCTAGTCATTTGGAGTTATCTTTGAACATGTTTTTGTAAATACACTATATTCAATAAATGTCAACCGGAACATGGACTCTAAAGCTTTTAGATACTTAAAATGCCGAATGAATCGTTAAAACTTACAGGACTTTACGAGCGATGATATCTGATTCACCCTTGTGAAGTGCGACATTTTCAATCCATGGAAATAATTGCGGTCCGTGTTTGATTCAAACTTTGAAAGAATAACCATACCAACACCATTTGATATAAATGGTTAAAAACTCTTTTGTAAGTTCTGTCCACGAGAATAGGAAATTTTGTAATGTTCAGATATATACGAAGTTAAAATTCACAAATCAAGAAAATTGAAAATTGCATTTTTTATAATGTAGTCCGATCTGAACAAAAATATCATTTTGTTAACAAGTCTCGTATGTTACCTATCAAATTTTAAAACAACGAGAACAATGTTTCTCGGAAGAATGTCATTTGTTTTTCAAGATAGTGCAGTATGATGTAATATCGACAAAAGTGCATCTAAAAACTTTAATTTATGTTTCACACCAATAGCTGCTTCAGTTTCCGTTAGCTGTATATGATTAATACGAAGCATGAAACGAGTGAAATCTCTTGAATATTACTACCAGAACAGTCAAAATCCCCTTCTCTCCACACCATCTCACAAAGTGGAAACTTTGTTGCAAATATCTGTCAGAAAACAACTACTTCCCCCCTACGAACATTGAATTACTTTCCAATATCCATTTGTATAATATATCTCCAAGAAGATACCAGAATTTTAAGCTTATTCTTGAATTGATAAATCAAGGAAACTGAAATTTGCATTTTTCAAAAAAATAAAAGTTGAATGGAAATAGAAAGGCAATCGAATGAAAATAGGATGGGAATGGAAAGAAAATGGGTTTGTCCATTTTTAATGCATTTCAGAGGGTTAAACAAGGCTTGACCTTGAAAAAAAAAGAGGACCATGTGAATGTATTATACTTGCATAATTTTATATTTTCAATTGATTTTTGTCAAAAATGTCGAAGTTACCTCCAAAAAAAGAAATATTTTCTTCTTAAAGCCTTTTTTGCTCTCAACACTAGTAAAACGCACATTGTAAAATCACATGACTAAACGTTGGCAACAATGTGACCAACGTTTAGTCTTGTAATATTACAGAACACATTAAATCACATAACATGTTGAATTATGCGTATTTACTATGTTATTGCACAGAACATATGAAGTAATTCCACAGTTGAAATATGCATAAGACTTGTATTTTTACGTTGGATAAATGCATAGGATATGTAAAAATACATATATATATATATATATATATATATATATATATATATATATATATATATATATACATATATATATATATATTATATATATATATATATATATATATATATATATATATATATATATATACAGGGTGTCAATTTGAAAACTTCCCACCCTTAATATCTTCCTTCCAGTAAACAATATGAGTAATCGAAAAAACAGGTCAATTTTATTGTCAAGGGGGACACTTTCACGGACTATTTGTAGCCCTCGTGGTTCAACCCCCTAGGAGGGGTAGATGTTACCCTTAGAATTTTAAATGGGAATGGGGGTCAAGTGGCACATCATTTTGATGGGCGTTCAATTCTTGTACCAATGGTACCCTGACTTATTATTTTGTGATGAGTATTTTCCGAAAAATTGCGTTCTAAACTAACAGAAGTAATTATTAGAACGCCTATACTGAGATGCATTATTGTATTGACTCCCTTTAATAAAAATGGTTAGAAGAGTAGGTGGCACCGCTCCAACCCTTGAATGACAGGAATAAATTTATTACGCATGGGATTTTTTATTTGGTGGTTATTTTCCTTCTACACAATAAAATTTAATTTGCGAGAAAGACATTTCCAACATAAAATCTACTTACGCTTATCTTATTAGCTGTTCGAAATGTTGTCCATATCGCTCTAAACAGTAATACAGTCTGTTTTCGAACTCCCCTCTAACATTACGGAAAACTTCACTAGGAATTGACCGGCATGCTGCTGTAATTTGTCTTTTAAGTTCGACAATATCAGAAGGTTGTGTTTTATAAACAATGGATTTAAGATGCCCCCAAAGAAAGAAATCTAAGGGTGTTAAATCCGGTGATCTCGGAGGCCATTCAACTGCTCCCCTTCTGCCAATCCATCTACCCGGAAATCTCTCGTTTAACCACTGTCGGACGGGAAGAAAATAATGAGGTGGAGCACCGTCCTGCTGGAAATGTATTAGATCCTCCTGCAAAAGTTCATTACCTTCTGCATCAATTTGAGTTTCTAGCTCGTGAGTTATAAGAGGATCGATAGTCTCTTCAAGCATATCAAGGTACAGATTGCCAGTCAAGTTTTCTTCCAGAAATAATGGACCAAGAATGGCATTTCCAAGAATACCAGCCCAAACATTAACTTTTTGTGGGTGTTGTGTATGCCCTTCCCGAAAAATATGTGGGTTTTCGTCACTCCAATAGCGACAATGTTGTCTATTAACATTGCCATTCAGAAAAAATGAACACTCATCGCTGAAACAGATGTTTAACAGAAGATTAGGGATGGTATTGACTCGATGAGACATGATTTCACAAAACTCTATTCTTCTATCATAATCATCCTCGTGGAGCTCTTGAAGAATCTGCATTTTATATGGATGAAATTTATGCATTTTCAATGCTTTTCTTATAGTCTCGCGTGACATTCCCGTCTGTTCTGATACTGATCGTAAGGAGCTCGTGGGCTCTGCAGCAAATGTTCCCAAAACTTCAATTTGAGCTGCTTCATTTAGTACTCTGGAGTTATTACTTTTTTTATTTGTCACTGAACCAGTTTCGTAAAACTTATTCACCAAATCAAGCACATACCGGTGACTTACATTACAATTTGGATGTCTTTCGTTAAAAAGACATGCCGCCCTTCGTGCGCACTTTCCAACTTCGCCATAAATTACAATCATTTCAATTCTGTCTTGAAGAATGTAAACCATTTTTACACTTTTATACACTTATTAAAGCAATTCCTAAACAGCCCAACAGGTACAACGGTATTCACAATACTACCACATAGTTCAAATTTGCTAACCAATTTTTTGCCGGAAAACAGAAACTTTTTACAGCAGAAGTAGCAAAAAAGGAAGGCTATCTGTACAATTTCTGCGATGACACTTAAAAATTCAGCATTTAATAAACACAACTTTACTACCATCTACGTTTTACTATTAGACTACTTTTTTATGTAAAGTGTTTGGAGCTAATGGCTAATGTTACCCCTAATAAAGGGTTGGAACGGTACCACCTAATATTCTAACCAGTTCTGGCCAAACCATGCATCTCAGTATAGGCGTTCTAATAATTACTTCTGTTAGTTTAGAACGCAACTTTTCTGAAAATGCTCATCAAAAAATAATAAGTCAGGGTACCATTGGAACAAGAATTGAACGCCCATCAAAATGATGTGCCACTTGACCCCCCTTCCCATTTAAAATTCTAAGGGTAACATCTACCCCTCCTAGGGGGTTGAACCACGAGGGTTACAAATAGTCCTTGAAAGTGTCCCCCTTGACAATAAAATTGACCTGTTTTTTCGATTACTCATATTGTTTACTAGAAGGAAGATATTAAGGGTGGGAAGTTTTCAAATTGACACCCTGTATATATATTCATATTGTAATATTCCATACAATAAGTATATATTCACACTGTAAAAACACACTTATAAAAATTTGAGATGGGAATAACACAATCGAAAAAAAATAAAGTTTTATTCTTCAGGATTCACAAGTCTATCTATACATTATATTAAAATAATGTATTTGAGGCAAATAAATAACATATCTCTATAACAAACATATAGATATAAAAGGCTCTTAGAAGAGAATAAATGAAAATACATTTTTGGAGTATATCTGCGAGATACCTTAATATATCGAACCAAACTAGTTACAATAGTTTTTTAATCTATTCATAAGATTATAAACCTTTCTCTTGGTTGGGGTAACTTTTTTAGATTTTGATCCAGCATCCGGATGGATCTTGAGGCACATTCTTTGAATAAGTTCCAAAACAGTAGAGATATTTTTTGGATATTGAAGATTCATTATGAAAAATAGCGCGAAACACACTTTGAACGCCTCGTCAAATGTTTCATATCCCTCGATGTTAAGCTGTTCCTTTTCCATATACACAAAGTAAAGAGGATGTCCTTCTTCTGGATCTAAAAACATAGACCAATTAATGAAAATTCAATTTAAGTTTCCGCAAGAGATTGTGATTATTTTGAGAGAATGCTCACCAATTTGAACAACACATGGAGTTATGGCCATTATCCAGGATGATAAAACAGAACAAAAACCATTACCTAATTTCTAATACTTTTTTCTTAATTCTTTTCATTACCTTATAGGAAAGATATAGCTTATTGAAGTCTTCTTTGAAATACAAACATAGTTTTTTTATATCAAATCTGATAATAGTTCCGTTTGTCCATTATTTGGGCTGTTCTCTTCTAGTTTTTCATCCAGATTGCTGTTCATCTTTTTCATTTTCACTTTCAATTCATTGATCAAATGAATGTCAGAATTTGTAAGTTTATTAAAATGCCAATATATAGCCAACTTCGAACAAAGAATTGGCCATTTATCTTTTGCATCAGCTATTCTGGGGTAAGCGTTCAGAAATGTTCTTTGTTCGCTGTAGATGTTTTCCAAAATCTCCAAGAAATTATTATCTGACTGTTAAATTTCTAACATCATCTTCCATATTCTGAATCTCATTTCTCTCATCAGGAGACCAATTAGGACACCCAGCTCTGGCATTCAATGCTTGCTTTTTAGCTGAGACTGGATTCATGCAATACGTTTTTCGTTTATGGGGTCGACTAAGATAGTTATTTCGGTCTTGTAGTCTACAAACGAGGGTGGCTTTCATCTCCCAGTACAATGCTAACTTCGTCAACATCACGAAAAACGTTCGGGTGTCGATCAATAATTTTTTTTGCAGTGATTTTGAATGCCTTAGTGGGGATGATTTGCTTCACACATCTCATTTCATTGATCGTATCATGTATTAGTGAAGTCATTGTGTTTTTATTTTTTATGCATTTGTTCAATTCATCAGTCTAATCAGCCGACAGTTTCTCCCAAGGAATCACCAAAGAGAACCATTGAAATTCTGTGTTACAGTTGACAGATTGTGAAATATCCGCATCAGCTACATTCTTATTTTGAGTTTCCGTATCATCGTGAACTTCTGAATTTTGAGATTCTGATACCACATAAGTAATAGTCGAAGGAAGAGAAGAACAACTGGTGGAGTCTTCACGTGGAACCCATCTTTGGGTTTTCTCTAATAAAATGAGGATTTTGGAATGAACGTATGGAAGGACTTCATCGTCTACAGGTGTTCCATTTGACTCTAGTATCAGGGACGAACCATCTATTCCTAATTTCATGGAAGCTGAAAACGCATTTGTGTTGTATATTCACACTATCTATTTGTTTTTTCAATGACCGGCAGAAAGTACGCATCATATTGGACATTTTTTCATTAAAAATTTTTGACAAATATTGACACGTGCAATTGCTTCTACATCAAAAGAAACCCTTAAAGACGCTGTACAGTGCCGTTCGTCTTTTCGTGTTTGGCAGGAAATTAAAAAAAATTAAAAAATTACTTTTCAAAACACAATTCTTTGAGGAAATTCCAAAAAATGTTATTTGGAAAAGTTGTTCAAAATGACATTTTATAGCTATGAACAAGTTTTGAAAAAGATCTGAGACAAAAAAATTAAAATCGTTTTTATGTCTCAAAAAACATTCCATTTGGAAAAATATATATCTGACGAAAAAACTCATTAGTAAAGCCAACACTGACATTTAAAATAATGTTTCGTAAAGATTCGCAAGATTTTTCTATTTTATTCGGAGAAAATTTGAAATCTGTGAATTTGTGTTCAGCTGTGGTCACTGAAATATCTTCAGGGCATTATAATCCCGAAACTGTTCATTAATAATAAAGAACCATGTATCTACATGATTTTAATGTGAGTTTTTCATTAGAACAAAAAATTCATTAATTTTTGAAATTGTGTAGATATTTGGTTCTTCATTAATAATAAACAGTGTCCAGATTAAAATGTCCTGGAGATATTTCATTGACCTCTTATGGAGCTTCCGAACACATTCATATATTTCAAATTTTCTTCGATTAAAATAGAAATAGCTTTCAAATATTTACAAAATATTATTCAAAATATTTCTGTTGCCTCCACCAATGAGTTTTATCGTGAGAAATATATTTTCCAAATTACATTTTTTTATCGCAAAAAATTTAATTTTATTGTTTTATCTCAGATTTTTTAAAACTCGTACATAGCCATAAAATGTCGTTCTGAACAACTTTTCTGAATAACATTTTTGGATATCTTTTCAAAAAAGTGTGTTTTGAGAATTTATTTTTAAATTTCTAAAATTTCCCGCCAAACATGAAAAGACGAACGGCACTGTTCAACCTCTTTTGGCTTTTTTTGACGCAGAAGTGATAGTATCAATATTTGTCAAAATTTATTAATAAAAATTTTCCCCAATGATACTTTCTGCCAGTCACTGTATAAGTGAATGCTTTATTCAGCGATATGAATCCCGCTCCCCTTCTAACTTTTGAGGTTGTGGTGATAATTATGCAATTTCGGGTGATTTCGGGTACCTACTGAAATGAGATCAAAGTATACTATTTTCTCCAATTGGATATGATAGAATGACCTTCAAAACAGAGTTTTGGATTGACGTGGCCGTTACTTGATGGAAATTCACAGTATATGACACTAAGGAAAACACGATTAAATTTCCACAGATTATTGTCTACGCGACATGTTTCATCATTAAATTTTTAGATTTGACAATAGGTAAAACCAACAACAAACACCATTTTTATATTTTTCATAAACCTTCCCATACTGACTTCACCATTCATAACAATTCGATGCATCCATATATACATAAAATATCAGCATACATAGATTAGTGAATATTCCTCTTTCTGAAGAAAATTTCTGCAAATAATTAAAATCATAAAACAGGTAGCAGTTAACAATGGATATCAAGTCAAATTATTAGAGAATATTCTTGCTAAAAAATTACATAGAAAGGCTATCCAAGAAGTGTATCCCACTATGAGGAACCTTGACAATAATTACAGAACTTTCTTAACTAATTGTGGACCCGTTTCAGAGAAAATAGCGTAATTTTTGAAAAAAAAAATTTAAGAGTAGCATTCAGAACAGATAACACGTTGGGAAGGTTTATCAAAAATAGTAAAGATAAAACAGAAAAACCTGAAAAATCAGGAGTTTGTAAATTGAATTGTGGATCTTGTTCCAAAGTATACAGGGTGTTATTTAAGTACTTAAAGGGGTGATTCTTTGAGTGATTCTAAGACGAAAAGTTCATATAAACATAGATCCGGTAATGCTTCGTTTTCAAGATACAGGGTGTCAAAATTTTTAAAAGAAATCGTTTTTGTCGTAAATATCTTAATAACCCTTCAACCGATTTTATTGAAATTTGGCAGTGTTATTGAAGGTCGTAAAGTGCGAATTTAACCCTAACTATATCAAAATTATCATGTTCAGTGGCGTCCTGGAAAGCACTGTAACCAATATTTTTGACAGAAAACATGTGCGCCACTGATTTTTTTGCCATTTTTGTATTTGTTTCACATTGAGCAACTGAAATTACAACTTTTTTATATCCAGAATTTTTTTCGAAAAAACATAAAAATCACTTCATTGCACGTCCCTGGCACAACACAATAAAAAATTGTTTTTATAGGGTTTTTAATGATTACAGGTGAATCTGTTATGCTTAAAAATTGTTTGTTTCATTTGGCCAGTGCGTGCATAGTGGTAACGCCGGAAATGCCAAAGCAACATCAAACAAGAAACACCCTTTATTAAAACCACACTGAAACAAAAATGGTACCTAGGCAATTTGTTTCTGTAAGAATACATTCAATAATAACTAATACAAAACTTACAATAGTTGCACAAAATGTCCTCCTTCAACTTCAATGCAAGCATTAACTCGTCTTAACATCGATTCCCGAACACGTTGAAATATTTCCGGCGTATGTCTTATCTGATCACATGAATCCCGTATTCGTTGGATTAATTCTTCTTCAGTGTTGACTGTACTTTTATAAACGAGGGACTTTAAATGTCCCCAAAGGAAAAAATCCAAGGGATTTAAATCCGGTGACCTGGGCGGCCATGACTGTGGTCCTGCGCGACCGATCCAGTTTTCTCCATAAGTTTCATTCATAAATTGACGTGCTACTGTGCTGAAGTGAGGTGGAGCCCCATCGTGCATGAACCACATTGCTCCTCTTACTGCCAGTGGGACATTTTCTAGTAGTACAGGTAATACAAATTCCAAAAAATGACGATACTCTTGACCATTTAATCTCGGGGGTGAAAAATGAGGTCCAATGAGATAATCGCCAACAATACCAACCCAGACATTCACGGAAAACTGCTGTTGATAATTATTTTCTATAACCGCATGGGGATTTTCTTCTGCCCAGATATGGTTGTTATGAAAGGTCATAATTGAATTGTGGGAAAAACACGCTTCATCGGTAAATAATATACTGGATAAAAATGTCGGAGAAGCAACCTGTTGTTGCAAAAGCCACGTAGTATAAACAACTAGCTTGGGAAAATCCGCAGAAAATAACGCTTGAACACGCTGTATGTGGTAAGGATACAGTTGGTACTCTTTCAAAATCTTCCATACAGTAAAGTGAGAAATGAATTGTTGTGCAATTTTGCGTGTGCTTGTATCGGGGCAACGCTCAACTTCATGTAAAACTTCTTCCTCCAGCGCCACTGTTCTTACCGTTGCAGGTCTCCCAATAAGAGCAGCCGACCTTTGAAAGGTGCCTGATTCGCACAGCCTTTCATGTATTTTCACAAATGTTTGCCTATTTGGAATATTTCGATGAGGATATCTTTCTTGATAAATGCGTCTAGCCGCTCTGGAATTGCCTTGGGCCATTCCATAGACAAAATGCATATCGGCCATTTCCGAGTTTGTAAATCGAACCATTTTCAGATATCAGTAACAAATTTTATATCTCAAAACTCTTGAAAACACTTCAAATAATTACTATCAAATAATTACGTATGTACCGTTTCAATTTGTGAGAGTTATGAAGTTAAATTTGTATGAACATTTGTTGTTCCTTCCATGGCCCTCTTACTTTAGTTTCAAAACACTGCAGTAATACATAACAATATTATTTGTTTCATCGAAAACAGGTAATATGAGCGAAAAAAATTAAAAGATGACTTCCATGTAATATTAATTATTTAATCATAAATAAAAATATCTTTATTGCATGTCCATGGACAACAATGAGCCCATTTTGCAGCACGTGCCGAAGCCAAGAGCCGAAGGCAAGTGCTGCAATTCATGCATACATATTTTTTTTTTCATTGCATTAATTTTGATAGAAAATTCTAAGACTAGAATAGAGTATTGATATGAAAAAATATTAGTAAGACCCCAGTTTTTGATGGTTTAGTAGTTGAAATGTTTTATTGTGTTGTTACAGGGATGTGCAATGAAGTGATTTTTATGTTTTTTTCTCAAAAACAAAGCAAAATACGAAAAAAATTGTAGATATAAAAAAGTTGTAATTTCAGTTGCTCAATGTGAAACAAATACAAAAATTGCAAAAAAATCAGTGGCGCACATGTTTTCTGTCAAAAATATTTGTTACAGTGCCTTCCGGGACGCCACTGGACATGATAATTTTGATATAGTTAGGGTTAAATTCGCCCTTTACGACCTTCAATAACACTGCCAAATTTCAATAAAATTGGTTGAAGTGTTATTAAGATATTTACGACAAAAACGATTTCTTTTAAAAATGTTGACACCCTGTATCTTGAAAACGAAGCATTACCGGACCTATGTTTATATGAACTTTTCGTCTTAGAATCACTCAAAGAATCACCCCTTTATGTTTGGCCACGTATTTAAATAACACTCTCTATGTAGGCCAGTCTGGTAGACCATTCAAAAGCCGCGTACGTGAACACCGTATGAATTATGTAAAGAATAAAACAGATTCAACATATGCCAATCATTTTTTGGAAGGAGACCATGAAAAAATTGAAATCCTTCATGTTGAAGATAAGGGTATTAGACTTAATTATTGAGAATTCTTGGAAATCAATAAATTGAAAAATTCGAATTTTTTACTGAATGATCAATTGGACCTTAATAGTTCCCCTCTGTTGAACCTTTTCAATTAATTGAGTAGTAGCTATGTTTTGAGATTTTCAGGTACCTACATTGTATTGTCAATTTTTATTTTTACTATAGATAGGTCCTAATTGATAAAGAGGGTATTTAAGGAATGTTCAACGTAAAATAATTTAATGTATTACATTCGCTTGAAAAAGATACAGTGTTTCGAAACATGTCGCGTAGACAATAATCTGTGGAAATTTAATCGTGTTTACCTTTGTGTCATATTCAAAACAGAGCATCGCAAAAATTTCGTTCTTAGTAAAAACATATTATGATTATTATGGTGTCCTGCTGACATTTTAATATTTCAGAACATCATTTTCATGAAGAAAAAGAGTAGGTACTTCTGTCATATTCAAGAATCCTATTAGACATATTTATCTCTGATGGCACATAAGGAAGTTAAACTAACCTTCCAAAATAATATTTTCGTAGAGTTGTGGTTCATCTAAGTCAACTAGAATTAAAGTCTTTTTATCTCTTCTTATGGACCATATGGTATAAGGTGTCTTCATGTTTATCAGCTGAAATATTTGTGATAGGGCATCAGGCCCACTCAAGTTTTATGATAATAATAATAATGGTAATAATAAAAAATATCAATATTATCAACAGTGTTGCATTATTGGCATAAATATTCAACCTTTCATACAGTGAAAACCAAAAGTCTGTCGCCCCCCATAACTTCTTTATTTTACATATTACAAAAAAAATTTGAATACAAAGGTTATAGGGTTTCATCTGACCTCTTCAATGGTAACAGTTTCGTTTATACAGAGTGTCTCAAAAAAAGCGCAGCGACTTATAAGTTAATTTTTTTAAAGGGGACACCCTGTATATCATTGCATGATCGGTTAGGGATGATCATAAGAAATCCAACAATACCAAGTTTGATGCTGTTATCACCAAAGAATACGTCGATATCGCCTAGTATTTCATCCATAAGCCGAATGAGTGGGAGCGAAAAACTTTCTCTGGCGGGTCAATAAATTCTCTCTCACAATCCACGCCACGGAGGCAGCTGATTTGTATTTTCCTGGGTAGGATTGTCACGCAGGTAGACAACATCACATTAGTTTTACCAGTCCCACTTGCTCCTACAAGTAACCCCCTTTCAGATTGACATCCAAATAGCGCGCTATGTTTTCCAACAGTATTCTCTACATTGATAGCTGCCTCCGTGGGACGTTAGTTGTTGCCTTGAAACCTCAAGGTCTTCTAACCGAAGCCACAAATGTGTGGTTTGCTTCCTGTTGTTGACTTCCTTTGTTTCTATTTTTACATCCAAGTGTTGCACTTGATTTTACCGTACTGATAAGAGCTTAAGCTCGAAACACGTGTCTACAGTTGCACAACAATTTGAGGGCTATACCCAATAACTTTTCTATTTATATTTATGTATAGTTACATGACGATGCATAATTACACAGAGTGAATTATTAGTTACAGATTTGGAAAGGTACAATCACAGGTTACAAATATTTCACATAAATTGACTCATGAAAAAGAAATTATATGATAAAAACTGGAAAGTTTACCAAACCTATTGTGGAATTTTACTTTAATTTCTACCAGTGAATAGTTGTTCGTTTAATTGACTGTTTATAATGACTGACAACTATACCACAATCTTGATGTTTATATGTTAATGAATGTATCGAAACCCTTACTGTATCGCCCTCGTTTAAGGAACAATCCTCATCTATAACCAGAAAACTTTTATCTTTCCAACAAAATCTGCAGATTTCTTTGAAATTCTGTCTATACAGATATGATTATCATATATATATATATATATATATATATATATATATATATATATATATATATATACAGGGCTATTCAAATTCGAGTCTATGCATGGGGATTTCGATAACGGTAAGAGATAGAGGGTTGGTTAAATGGGGGCAAAGTAGCGTATTTCAGAGGTTAATTATATGGATGAAAAAAATCTGACCTAGCTTCTTCAGTTCTGGAGTTATACAGAAAAAATCGAAAATTTCGAAATTCTTCTTTTGCCTATATCTTTTTATTTTACGAAGATTTTTTTTAAATTTTGCCACTTTGCCATAGCAACTTTTTGTAGCCTTTCCAAATATCTGAATAAAAATTATATACAGGGTATCGTATAAATTGGGCCACCCTCAACTTTTAATTTTCAAATACGGACCTGTATTTTTTATTGCATTTTTTTGAATGCCAAGAGTCATGTTTCTGTAGAAAACGTTAACCATATCTCTTTTCTGCTCTGTGGGGAAACCCATTTTCAGTACTAACAGATTTTTCATCAAATACCAACGATAATTTCCAAGAAACTGTCAAAATATTGACGAGTGAGGTGAACTAAATATTTATTTTCCAAAGCATACTATGAGAACTCAAATGGTTTAATCATGATTGTTGTATATAGCAAGAGAATGCCCATGAATTTGCTGAAAAATATAGGTAGTTCGAAAAGTGAGTAACAATAAAATATTTCCAAATTGGTGTCTGAAGTATGAAGATTGCCATTCGAAGATTTTTTTCCAATGATTATATGCACATACACGTACTAGGAAGAATAAGTTTTCACATTTTCGCACATTGATCATGGGTTGCGTGAACTGAAATGTGGATGAATTCTTGAAGAAGACAATCTTCGTCGAATAATGTTGATTTTCTTCCAAATCCTATGCATTCTATACCTTATTCTATGATATATTTTTTTTAATTACAGCTGGAATTAAAAAAAAAATTTGAAATTTTACTGGTAATAGTTCAATATTTCCAAAACACTCTGTAATTCAGATGAAAATACTACGTCAATATGAAACATGACTCTTGGCATTCAAAAAAATGCAATAAAAAATACAGGTCCGTATTTGAAAATTAAAAGTTGAGGGTGGCCCAATTTATACGATACCCTGTATATAATTTTTATTCAGATATTTGGAAAGGCTACAAAAAGTTGCTATGGCAAAGTGGCAAAATTAAAAAAAAATCTTCGTAAAATAAAAAGATATAGGCAAAAGAAGAATTTCGAAATTTTCGATTTTTCCTTTATAACTCCAGAACTGAAGA
This sequence comes from Chrysolina oricalcia, assembly GCA_944452925.2. Lineage (NCBI taxonomy): Eukaryota > Metazoa > Arthropoda > Insecta > Coleoptera > Chrysomelidae > Chrysolina > Chrysolina oricalcia. The sequence goes on from OX101825.2 coordinate 38,055,510, forward strand.
AGCTAGGTCAGATTTTTTTCATCCATATAATTAACCTCTGAAATACGCTACTTTGCCCCCATTTAACCAACCCTCTATCTCTTACCGTTATCGAAATCCCCATGCATAGACTCGAATTTGAATAGCCCTGTATATATATATATATATATATATATATATGATAATCATGTCTGTATATATATATATATATATATATATATATATATATATATATATATATGCTTTAGATTTGTTAGATCTTGTTGGAAAATCATGAGCAACTTAGCATTATCTCGAATGAGTTGTTTGGAAATGGCAGAATAAGTTCGACATAAATAGAAACAATCCGTGTGTCTGTGACGGCCGAAACAGAAGTAATTTTTGATTATATTTTGATCACATGTAGTGACATCATCGAATATTATGACTGAATGATCATGTATATTATCAGGAAAAATACCTTATATTCATGCAATCAAATTTCTTTCATAGGTGCCAGCAAAATCCTCAAATAATTATATTTAGGTTGATATAATGATTTTGAAAATAAGCATACATTCGTGAAATGAAGGCCGTTGGGTTGCTCCAGCAAAGACAACATCACATTAGCTTTACCAGTCCCACTTACTTCTACAAGTAACCCCCTTTTAGATTGACCTCCAAATAGCGCGCTATGTTTTCTAACAGTATTCTCTACATTGATCTCATCATGATTGAGAACTGAGAACACCTTTTGTTTTTCAGTCTTCATCTTATTGAAATAATCTTTAAACTGACATCAGTACAGAAATGATAGGAATATACATTCTACACTTCTTTGAGGTATTTAACAGAACCAATAAAGACAACCCACTTACCACATATACAGTCTCCGCCAATATATTGACACCATATGGGAAACTTTTTTATTATTACTTTCTCAGAAAATTTCATTCTTTATAAAAGTTCAGTTGTTTTGAGTACGCGCATATCGGTTACTGCCAGTGGCGTGAGGTTAAGAGGGAAACGACCGATATTCTAAATTCACTAAAGGGTAAAGTGACATTAATATGCAAAATATCGAAAAATGTTGTTGAAAAAAGTTGTTTGCAATTGAATATTATCTGAAGTTATCCACTTAAGTCGACCAATTATCAATTTTATTTTTTTTAAATGATCCTGGCTTCATTTCATTGTCTTTCCTTCACTGTTTTTTGACTCATAAGATTTTGTTAAATCAGGTAATTGCTTTAACAGATATGCTAATTCAGTAACTTACTACTCAAAATTTACTGTGGATATTAATGTCATTTTACTCTTTAGTGAATTTAGAATATTGGCTTTTTCCCGCTTAGCCGCACGCCACTGGCAATAACCAATATGCGCGTACTCAGTCTAATTGAATGCTCCAACTATTATGAAGAATGAAATTTTGTGAAAAACTATTAATAAAAAAGTTTCCCATATGGTTCCAACATTTTGGCAGACACTGTATACAATGTGGTCCACTAAGTGTGCAATAAATTGGAAACTTGTTTATTATCGATTTCTCAGAAAATTTTATCCGTGACAAAAGTTGGTGCATGTTGCAACAAACATGAAGTTGACGGTCACCTAAAAAAATACAGATCCAAGTAAATTTTACAAATACACTTCAATTTAATGAAAAATACTCCAACCTGATTTGATTGTGGCTACTTCACATACATATTAAATCAAAATAGTAAAAATTTGTATCATACGGGGGTAATTCAATAGCAGGCCAATAGCAGGCCAATAGCAGGCCATGACTTCGTATCTGAACATAACTTTTATTTCTAAGCAACTTTTCTCTTCAACATATTTCTATATTTTTTGAAATAAGGGTACTTTACACTTGAACGAACTTTATATTTTTTGGTCTATCCTGTATGGTGTTTGTCATAAAGCCATTTCAGGTACACTTGGTACAGTTTTGGAACATGCACCAACTTTTGTCAAGAATAAAATTTTCTGAAAAATCGATATTAAACAAGTTTCCCATTTGTTGCACACTTAGTGGACCACACTGTATATACACGTGCGCCCAAGTTATTCGAATCATAATATAATGGGACAGAGAAATAAGTCAGTCGTTAGTAGGTATAAAACGATACCTCGTAGGTATCGATACTTTACTCGGTAAAGTATCGAAAAAAAATCGATACCTACTCGTTATCGAATGAAAATTATCGATAACTACTTGTATCGATTACTTGTTTACTTTTGTATGTAAATGAAAATATTGTAAATTCTGTTATGTAGAGTCTGTTAAATAAAGTTATATAAAATTTAAAAAATTATCCACTGAAATCGCAAAACAAGTTTTTATTGTGAAAAAATATCATTTACATTTCAATAACTCGAGAAAAGTAAGGTTAGCGTGAACTTGTTGTCGTCGGGATCAGTCCACATTCAATACCTCCACCACAGAATAATGTAACCTCCCTATTCTGTGCCTTCACGGCCATTTGTAATAATATAATAATAATAATATCGCTTTTATTGGATACAGCCTATATAGACAAAAGAAACTGGAACAGTAGGGTAAAGGTGGGGAATGCCGGCCGTCTAAGCTATTTTGTGAATACCATCTTTATTGGTTATACAAAGATGCTAAAAATTGGTCAAATGTAAGCTAGTCATCTAAGAAATTAAATGTATATTACAAAAATAAGAAAAGAACATAACTAAAAAATCTACAAGACAGTTTTCAAACTCATTCAGTGGTCGTCATTACCTCCCACGATAAGGTAATGGCGGCCTGGCCGCCATTGCCCAGTACTAGAATGTACATTACTTTTTAAAGGCAAAAATCACAAATAAACGCCTCACGTTCCATGTCTGCACAAGCCTCATGTGCCCACTGGCCACACTTTACGCATCGCAACCACAGCTCCCTGTGTTTTCCAATATCGCCGCATATGATACAAGGTGCCTCTTTGCAGTTTCTTTTAGGATTTGTTCTGATTGTAGTAGTTGTGGTTTGTGTTTGATTGGGTTCAGCTCCATCTGCAAGCCTACGTTTTGTACCTTTTGTCTTTGCATCTTTTTTCATCTTATTTTGTTGTTTTTTTTCTTCTCTCTCATCTAATATTGTTTTCATTGGAGTGGATGTAAATATCTCTGAATGCTGTTTTCTATTGCGTTGCTGCTTCTTTGCTGTCTGTATTCCTGATGGTCCAGGTAATGGTATCAAATCAGAAAATGAAACTCCAGCTGGTTCGTGAATTTCATTTACATTTTCGTCATGATGCTCAGGAACTCCTGGTGGTGTCACTTCATTTCTATCTTGAACAGTTTCATTGGGTTTACAAATAGTTTCATTGGCATCAGCAGCTTGCACAGGAGCAAATGCTACAGCAGGAGCGAAAGCTGCAGCAGGAGCAAAATCTTCTTCTGTGAAACGGTCGCGATTCATTGGGAATATCCCTGTTTCCTGGAAACCTTTAATTGCCTTTTCAGGTGTAGCCACTCGGCTATAGGCTATGTTGAATATCTCGGCTATTTCATTGGTAGTAATCCTTTCACCTACATGACTTCTCAAATACTTGCTACACTCCGTATTATAAGCAGTTTTTAATGCAAAATAAAAAGAAACATCTAATGGTTGCAGGCGATCTGACGTGTGGGGTGGGATAGTTACAATAATTATTCCATTTTCTTTACAGAAATTGTAGGATTCCAGCGTACAATGGGTAGAATGGTTGTCAATAAGCAGTAGCACTGGATCTTCTTTGGTGGCCTTAACAAATTTCTGAAAATGATCAAGCCACTGCATAAACACTGTTTCGTTAATCCACCCATTATCGGTACAACAATAGAGTGCTGCAGGTGGACCATTTCTCTTAAGTTGAGTGTTCATTCTTTTGCGGGCGTAAATAAATAATGGTGGTACATAAATGCCAGAAGCGCTCATGGCACACAAAATAGTGGTTGTTTTTCCTCTCTCCGCACTAGTTATGAAGCCCACTCTTCTTTGACCTTTTTCTGCATACACTTTAACAGGTCTCTGGACCGTTGTTATTCCGGTTTCATCGGCATTAAAAATTCTTGTAGATTGAAAGTTATATTTGTCCAACACATTGGATAGATTGTCGTAGAAGCGAGTTACCTCATCACTGTTGAAAGCTGTTATTCGGTTTATGCTGGTAGCCTCAGGTTTTCTCAAACTAATATTGGGGTTCCTCTTAAGAAACCCCCTGAGCCACGCTTTACCAGCAGACTGACTATCCTTGGAAAAAGGATTTTTAATTCGATTTTCTGTTGCATAAGCAAATGCACATCGTTTGATCTGCTCTGGTGATATGCCGTAAAATAGTTTTGAAAGTTTGATAACTTGACTTGCAAGTAACTTTTCGTCCTCTTTAGTGAATACAGGATGACGTCCCATATTAGGCCCCGAAACAGTTTCACCTTTTTCAAGTCTGTCATGAAGAGTGCTCCTAGCAATACCAAATGTCCTAGAAACCTCCCTGATACTTCTACCATTACGAATGGCGTTTAACGCGGCTTCCATTTGTTCTGAAGTCCACATGGCTTTTGTTGTTTTTCTAATATACTTAGAGGGCATCTGTAATGAAAATATTTGTCTTAACACTGCGAATATGCTGATGTCTGCAATGCAAAAACATTCTTAGGCGCGGAGTAAGGGAATGCCGGCCGGCCGCCATTACTAGCACGACGCTGTCCGCTATTACCCGAATTTAACCTAAAATATGTTTTCTACCGGAATTCTCAACAATCAATAATTATGCCAAAATTTATTATACTGGAATAAAGTACATAACATGTACATCATGCGACTATATTTATCGTAATTATGCACTTGAAAACAATGTTGATAACATACCTTTAAAATTTCCTTCACACTATATCAACGCACTTCAAAATTTGTTTGAGCATATGTCATATCGATCAAGCAGTTTACAGTCACACCGTTTTAGGCACACATTTTAAATTGTTTTAGCAGATGGCGCAGCATGTTACAACAGCTGAAATATTGTTCACCAACGAAATACCTGATGGCCGCGATTACCTTCAGGGTCGGCATTCCCCACCTTTACCCTAAAGCCTCTAACCTGTAGACCCAAAGGCGAAGTTTGCTCTCTTTCTGACAGTTTCCCAGCCGAAAGAGTTGCGCTCTTCTACTTAACCTGGTAAGTAACATAATTCTTAACAATAATACAATAAAATAAAAATATACCACAAACCTAATTTCTCCCAAAAGTAAAGAGTAATCATATTAATAGGAAATTATTTTATGATAAAACGAGCATCTGTGTAAAAAGCGCGGCTCTTTCACGTTAAGCCAACCGATGTTCTTCAAAGAAGCTGATACATTATGGTCCCGCCTGCGTAGACCGCACATGAGACGAACACATGAGTTTTGTATACGTTGATTACGTTTACATTCAGTTTCGAATAATGCCGGCCCATATACACAGTCTGCATTATCAAATCTTGATAACACCAAAGAAACGCAGAGATTTTTTTTGCATTGTCTGTTTAAAATTTTTCGATTAGAAAATATGATTTTCAGACTATAAAATGCTTTTTGAGTCATCAAGGACACATGTTTTTTATATCTCAGATCGGTATCGAGTAGCAAGCCTAAATTTTTTTCATACGAGAAAAAGTTCAATGGGGTATTGCCGATAGCAAATTCTATTCAAGATGTCACTCTTTCACGAACTGCATTTTTTCCAAAGAGTAACGCTTTCGATTTGGAAGGATTAATTTTCAAGCAGAATTTCTTAGATTCGGTGGGATGTAAATAGGGTAAACCAGGGGTCCAAGAATAGATCCTTGTAGTACACCACATACCAAGTTGACAGAATTAGAAGATATGCGCTTGACAAATACAGTATGAGACCTGTTTGTTAGATAGTTTTTGATCATCATACATGAGTTAGCCGAAAACCCAAGATACCCTAGAATCTAGACCAACAATCGATGACATACCATATCGAATGTCTTCGAGTAGTCGATTAAAACAGGAACACATAACTTATTATCATCCACAGCACTATATATGTCGTCAGTTACCCTTGCCAAAGCTGTCGTACATCTATGACCTTGGCGAAACCCAGACTGGTTCAATTCAATTCAATTTCAATTCAATTTATTGATGGCAATGTACAACGTAGTGAATGTAATCATAGTAATGTTAAATCAGAATTATATTAATTATATAAGTGTTCAACCCAATTTGAGTAGCCTGCTACACCTAAGCACGTGAGTGCTTGTGTTGTGCTTTGCAGTACTCCTCAAAATGGGGTTGTGAGTGAGATATGGTTGACGCTTGATGGGGGAGAAATTGAAGCGAAAATTCGTTAGGTTGGATATTATGCTTTTTTTTCGTACTTTCTAAAAGATATTATCAATTTTTTCTTTGTTGATGAGTATGAACTTTTTTATGGAATATTTGAATTTGTTTAGTTTTTCAATTTTTTTAATTCTAGTGGCAGATAGTTATAAAGTTTTGGACCGTGGAAGTGTACAAATCTTTGAGAATGACTCTTCTTAAACAATGGCAAATTCACAGACATATTTTCACATGATCTGGTATTTTTTTGGTTTGGTGTGTCATATTCATTTTTATGGAAAAACATCCAGATCAGGCAGGCATGAGTAGGTATAAAGGCTTCTTACATCGAGTAGACTAGATTCTTTGTAGAGTTTTTCAGTAGAATATAACTTCTTTTTTTTAAGTATTATCTTCAAAATAGTATTTTGAACTGTTTGTATACACCCTAGGTTGTTATTGTACATTCCCCCTCATGCAGTAATACAATACCTGATAACCGATTCTGCTAATGAGTAGTATATGGTTAGCATATTTTTTTGTCTACTATATCTTTTAAATAATGGAATTTGTGGATGAGTTGTCTCAGTCTGTTTCTTATGTAAAGAGCATGTTCATCCCATCGAAGGTGTTTGTCTAAGACGACCCCCTAAATATTTCATTTTGTTGGTTTTTTCTATCCTGGGGCATATACATGGATCTTGATTACAGTAAAATTTGTGTATTTTGAGGGTTTCATTTTCTGGTTGATCATTATTTTGTAGTGAGATAGTCATAAATTTTGTTTTGCCAATATTCAAGCTCAAGAGGTTAAGATCAAGCCATAATTTTATATCTTTCATTCCTTTTTCAGCTGCTGTAAAAACCTCTGACCAAGTATCTTTAGTGAAAACTAAGGCGGTGTCATCTGCATATGAGACAAGGTGACCCTGGAAGTTTTTTATATTTGTGATGCTGTTGATGTACACCAGAAACAGTATTGGCCCTAACACCGTCCCTTGGGGCACACCAAGAGTCACTGTAGACCATTCACTTAACTGATCACCTACTTTGACCCTTTGTCTTCTCTGTGACAGATAATCCCCCAAGATACTTAGTGGTATGCCTCGTACTCCATACCTGATTAATTTATCTAGAAGTATGTCGTGGGATACTGTGTCGAAAGCCTTGGCCAGGTCAAGAAAAATTGCTAAGCATTTTTTCGACCTATCCAGGGCATCAACACATTTTTTTGTTAAATCAAGTACAGCATTTTCTGTATTGGAATTTTGTATAAAACCAAACTGTCTGTTGGTTATTACATTGTGTATATTGAAAAATCCAATTAGTCCCTTTTTAATACTTTGTTCGAATATATTTGCGAAATTATCTATCAGAGATATTGGCCTATAATTTCCTGGATCACCTCTATCCCCTGTTTTGTGAACGGGAGTTACGGTAGATTCTTTCCATTGGGAAGGAATTTTACCTTCACTATATGCGAGATTTATTATGTATGTGAGCGGTTCAAGAATGTGTCTATGAATTTGTTTGATTGTTTTTGTAGTTATTCTATCTGGACCTGGTTAACAATTATTTTTTAATTTAGAAATTATCTCGATCATTTCATTTTTTTAACAGGCTGCAAAAAGAAGTTATTATGGACAAACTGTTCTTTTAAAAAGGTATTGGGAACATCTGGTTTTTCAATTTTTTCTGCCATATTTATGCCTACGGATGTGAAGTACTCATTTAAAATTTCAGCTTTTTTTTTATTCTCATACGTTAGTTCTGCGTTTGGCAGTTTCATAGGAATCTCTGCAGCATTCTTCTTATCCTTATTATTATTTGATATCTCGTTTATTATTTTCCACGTTTGTTTAGAGTTTCCTTCAGTGGCATTAAGTTTCTGTTTATAGTATTCGTTTTTAGTATTTTTAATTAAATTGTTTAGTTTAACAGGGAAAATATTATTATCACCTGAATATTCTTATCTGTTTATCCATGATTTTCTCTAGGCCTTTTGACAATATGCATAAAATGCTTATTGGCCGTAAATCACCCAATACTTCAGGAGACAGTTTTTTTGGTAATGGTATCACATTAGCTGTTTCGTCCACATTGCCCCTCATACTATTTAATTACTTAATTACCAAAGCCAAACTACATACGTGTCACGGTATGTTCGAATCAATATTTGTCCTCCCTGTATAGGGACATTTCGTGGCTATCAGAGGTTCACGTCGCCCCAGGCGCATATCGTGTTAACCCCCCCCCCCCCTTGTGAGAAAAAGGACCCCGAATGAAAAAGGTAGGACCGTGAGAGAGACAGAACAATTGTACTTACCGACAATATATCACCTAGTTCGTCATAATTATAATAGTTTTACTACCCAATAGAAAAACCTATATAAAAGTGCAGTGACGGTCATCTCTATCCGCCGGCCGGCGCAGCATCCGCTTCGTTCCAGAACTTCCAGGAGCCATACTTCCACCTAGAAAACCGCCTTCGAGATATTTGGTAAGACGTAACCTCTCGTTAAATTCAGTTCACTTTATATGTATTGAACATACCCTTGACTCGCTTTATGATAGAAAAAGGGTGTTCGTACGAAACATTAGCTATCTTCCATATGTTAGGAAAAACGTTATTTAGCAAACAGAAATTTTATATGTTTCTTACAACCGGTATAATATAATTGATAATAATAATTCATAAACATCATTTTTGGTAATCGGCGAGAATGAGAACTCAGAAATATCATTATTCAATGAATTATTGGAAAAGAACTCGAAGGTATCATTGTCGTAACCATTGTTGTCTTCTTGCGAGGCAGAAATAATGATATTGTTTATATCATTTGGGGATGCTAAATGATTTGGTATATCACTGACATTATTAGAGGTTATATCCAAATTCCTGAGCTCTTTCCACATGTGTTTTTCATTATTCAATTGGAACTGTAGATAAGCCCTCTTCTCTCTCTTTCTGGCATGATCCACTTCATTTCTGAGTAATTGATATTGTTGCCATTTTTGGACAGTTTGTTAAAGTTAAATAAAAAGGAGTAATGCAGACGGCAGCTCTTCGTCGGTAGGCACTAAGGGTTCGTTTATACTTTATAACAGAATTATATCATTGAACAGTAACAGAATTGTCACAAAAATAAGAGGGGGCGCTCCATCAACTTTTAATATGTCTATGTCAAAGAGTACTTACTTGGGAAGTTGAGCAACCGAATAACGACAATTAGATGTAATACCTAAAACTATAAGAGACTTTACCATACGATGTTGTCAAGTTGAAGAGTGTTAATCAATGAATAAATAAAACATAAATAAACAAACAAACATTTAATATGAATAAATCTTCACTGGACAGAGTAACAGTTTCTCAAAAATGTGACTGTGATTCTAATAATATTCAATATCTGTTGCATATGAGATTGAATTCATTACAGGTAAGATTTTATTAGGAAATCAATTTTTTCAGCGCATAGTACTATGTGGTGGTTTACAGATAATCGTTGAAAGATATATACTTCAACAGGAGAATATCAATATTGAATAAGAATTAATAATTAAAATAAAATAGTAGGATTTCATCCGATATAAAAAATCGTTAGTAAAACCTGTTCCTCTGGTGACACCAACGTGAAGATTTTGGACTAGATCCTAGGCCGACCATGACTGGAGTAATTATGGAGTCTACAAAGCAATTCATCAATTCATCAGGCGAAACCAGGCAATCTATACTTCAGGTAATTGAGCTATACTGGAGCCATAATACCATAAATATCCAACAGGAAGACGTGTGGCTTAACCAAAGATTGGGAGATATCCAACCAGGCAAGGAAACGTGACAATTCCCTGGGTTAAATTCCTCCGGGTACAACAACAACCCTATAAATGTTTTTTAGTAAATAGCTGTTCTAAACAGTCGTTAGCATGAAAACGATGAAAATAAAAGTTCCCTTCTGAAGGGTTTTATCTTGGTTTTATCTTGGTTTTATCGGCGTGGTACAAAGTTTTTAAATGCCAAATTGTCCAAGATAGGCATCTATCAAAAGCCAGGACTTTGGAGTTGATAGTGAGATGAGTAGAATGGTTTTGGTTGTCTCTGATCAGACACCCCAGAAGCTAAGTTGGCTACACTGATATTTTAAACATGACACAGTTGACAGCTGAAAGTAAACACGGAAGCAATCAAAACATTCAGTTTATAATCACTTCAAACCCTAAAAATTAAAACAGAGACACCAATTCGAAGACACTCCTTATGAACCTTCTCAATAACCAGAACTCAGACATATGAAACACTAGTTCGAAGACAACATTGGATGTCAAAGTGAGTAGGATATATTTTCTTTCGAAGAAATTCTTATTTACCATTTTTAGATCGACACTTGCAAAGCGTAACACATATCACAATTTTCTAGTAAGCAGAAATACAAGCACTACTTGGAAAACCGAACAGGACCACAACCTACGCAGTTTCAATGAGAACTAGTCGAAAATATGATTTATTCTGATGGTGCATCCAGAACTTAATTCTCCTTGTAGTGACAACTTGTAAAATGTGAATTGATCATTAAATGTGGTTTTGAATGGAAATTACCATGGGAATGTTGATAAGGTTTCTATGAATAACGTTAGACAACCGACTAGGAACATATACGTATGTTGTGTTAAGGCTCATTGAAAGTAGGTCACCACAGGGTGAATGAAGTCTACCTTGCTCCAAAGCTTTCTAAAAATTAACAAAATAAAGTAGCAAAAATTTACATGCTACATGCTAGTAGTCTTGTACTTTCGTAAAGCTTTATCCCTGCGATTCATCATTAGTTTCAGTGTAGTCGTGTCACTCTACGTGTCACTCTAATGGTTCTACTGTTCGTCAAAAAGATCGAGTATGATTTTACTGAATGTTTCAACCTTCTGATCAATATCATCGGCTTCTAAAACTGAGTCAAAATTTGTGAGGCTCAAATGAAGTGAAAATATTTCTTGATAAACGTTTCTGAAATCCCTGAACGTATGAAGAGTTGGTGAGAATTTCTTTTAAATCTTAAGCGGGCCATACACTTAGATACAGGTTGCGATGCATGTATCGATGCAGAGGTTTCATGAAACACGTAGGTTGTATCAGTGGTACATACACTACTCTTTGGTTTCACTGATACCACAGTGATGATTCAACACTATTTACAAAACCTTTCAAAAATATTTTGCTCTGAAACTAAATAGTTCAAATAATGGATATGCCACCTGAAGTTATCCTTGCGCTTAGTGTAGTAATGCTTGCAAATAAGAAAAAAAAGAGGAAGTGGTCAAAGAAATGGCTGCTTGAGAGACAGAGGTTCTCAAACAGCAAGTTGTTAAAGGAACTAGAAATACACGAACCAGGTGATTTGTATAATTATTTGCGCATGAACAAAGAATGTTTTGAAGAATTACTCAATAAAATTAGATCAAGGATTGAGAAAAAGGATACCAAAATGAGGCAGGCAGTCACAGCAAGAGAAAGACTCACCGCGACATTACGATTCTTAGCTACAGGAAATACCTACGAAGACCTAAAATTTTCTACTGCCGTTTCCCCTCAATTATTAGGTAGAATTATTCCAGAAACATGTGAGGCTATTTGTGAAGAACTTAAAAAGGACTACTTGCAGGTGAGAACAAAACTGAAATTTATTTATAACAAATCAAATGTTTTCCGTAAGTCAAAGTCAATATCATTATAATTCATAAATTTGTCATATTCATAAACAATATATTTCATCATTTGTTGAAATTAAAAAATGGTGCCAGTTCTGCTGTCGCTGCTTCCGTCGGATTCTGGACAACTGCATGACCATGAGATTGTATATTATTTAGAGTTGCATAGGTGTTACTAGAAGCACTATGATAACCAGTAAGTATCGAGGTTGGTTGCAGATAATTGGCGTTTATGTAATTGCGAGGAGTATATGTACCATTACTGTTTGTCAGTTCAGTGTTTTGTTGGATTTGTCCACCAAGTTGAAATGAGGAATATTCAGTCAACTTGTTTAGTTTGCCATAAAAGATCACTTCGCTAACAAACCTTTCCGTTAATATTCGTTGGTCGTTATTCATCATTTTTAAATCAAAAGCAAATTTCTTTCCAGCTACACTATATTCATCTTCTTCTATTTGATGCTTTGAAGATGTTTGAGAAGAAGCGTTATCATTATAGGTTTTCAAAGTCTTTGCGGCTAATGTGAATAATTCCTGTTGAGTAGTGGACTTTTTTTTCTGCGATGGTACAGTCCTTGCAGTAGATAGAGATGACGTCGATGACGATGGCCGAGATGAGGGAACAGTAATCTGGCTAGCTGGAGATGTAACTGAGATATTATCATCTTGTACGCTTCGCTCGTCGACATCTGAATGCACCTGTAACATGTTGCAATAAATACATGGTGATTTCACAATGAATTTTGATAATACATGTATTAATGTTTTAGTTTTAGAATTCACGCAAAATAATAAAATATACTAACACGCAAACTAATATATAGGGTGGCCCAGGGTTAAACCGCCAAACGACCAGTATCGATTTTTCAGGTGAAACTAAGATGTTTTCTTCATATAAGCATGTATCCCAAATTGATTTGTTTTCAAGATACAGGGTGTCAAAGTTTTTAGGAAAAAATGTATATTTTTTAATTCTAGGTACATTAAAATAAGCCTTTCAGTACCGCAAATCGGTTTTGAGCAGTGAATAACAAACTGATTTTTTCTCAAACCTTTGACACCCTGTATCTCGAAAACGAAGCAAATTGGAACACATGCTTATGTGAAGAAAATATCTTCTTTTCAGCTGAAAAATCGATACTGATCGTTTGGCAGTTTAACCCTGGGTCACCCTGTATAATAATAAAAAAATTTTAAAAGCAAAACAGAGAACTAATAAAGTTGATATCGCCTTTTTGTTTCAGTTTCCCACAGAAGAAGCTCAATGGAGGAGTATAGCAGATGAATTTAAAACTAAATGACAGTTCGATACTTGTTGTGGTGCTATAGATGGCAAGCACATAAATATTATCAAGCCGCACAACAGCGGATCTTACTTTTTCAACTATAAAGGAAAATTTAGTATCGTTCTCTTAGCAATTGTCAATGCTAATTATGAGTTTATTATGGTACATACAGGTATAAATGGAAGAATCTCTGATGGGGGGGTTTTACACGAAACACCTTTTTACAGGATGCTCTTGGACGGTACGCTACAGTTACCACCAAACAAAATTGTTCAAGGACTTGAAACTGAATATTCTCTGCCATTTACTTTCGTCGGGGATGAAGCATTCCCACTTCTAGAAAATTTAGTAAAACCATTCCCTCAAAAACACGGTTTAAGTAAAGAGGAAAAAATTTTCAATTACAGATTAAGTCGCGTTAGGCGTATTGTTGAAAATGCGTTTGGCATTATGGCTTCACGATTCAGGATATTTCATACTGATATAGGACTTGCTACACACAATACTGATAGTGTTGTGTTAGCTGCATGTGTACTTCATAATTACTTGCGACATAATGCAAAAAAAACATATACACCTACTTTATATGTAGACCACGAAGATACAGAAAGTGGAGAAATAATTCCTGGGGAGTGGCGTATGAATGGAAACCCAATGGAATCGTTACAAAAAACACCCCGAACAATAAGATCTACTCTAGATTTGGCTAAACGAAACCGTAATGAATACAAACTCTATTTTAACAATGAAGGTAGCGTACCGTTTCAGGAAAAAATGGCATTAAAATTACACTAAATTAGGTTAAGTATTAATGTATCAGATATGCACCTACGTATTTTTACCTATACAATATCAAATTAAAGAGGAATACGATACAAAATGTGTTTTTACCTCATTTTCAGTGTCACTCCCTGCTTCCTCGGCTTGTACTGTCAACTTGTCGGTAATAATATTGGATTTGCCTTTTCTTGGGGTTTCCGAGTCTATTATAAAAGAAAGGAGGTCGTAATACCATAAATTTGGTGTATAGACGTCATCTACCGAACTTCCTGTCTTTTTTTGTGAATCCAGTACTTTTTTTAATTCTCGTCTGAACGAACATCTCATGCTATGAATTTTTTTCACAACAAAATCCTTGTTCGCAGTAGGATATATTTCCTTGCATTTTTCAATAAGTAATTCATATGCATTATTTTTCACTTGTCTATCGGTGTAATCTTTGCTCTTAATATCCCATAAACACGGATGCATTCTATAAATATTTATAAAATCTTCCATGAACTCACGGTCACGTTCCATTTTCGACACAAGAAACCCAGAAAACACGCAGTACCACTGAGAATAATAGAAATTGTATCGATACCGTGCCATACACGTTGAAACCTGCATCAGTTGCTGTTGCGTGGAATCGCGGAGTCCCGTTCGGTTCGGGACTCTAAAACATGTATCGCACCCGACCGATACCGATACAATTTCACAGATACATTGCCATTAACTATGAAACTTGCATCATGAAACCTCTGCATCGATACATGCATCGCAACCTGTATCTAAGTGTATGGCCCGCTTTAGGAATACTACATGATACACATAGATAATCCGAAACTTCAGAGCAATCGAGCAAAAACCGGGTTCTAAAATTGAGATTTTTTGACGCTATAATCAAGTCAATCAACGTCGCAGTAGTCGAACAATACCTACTGGGTTGCTCAATAATTTGTTGGAGGCCATATGATTCGAACATATCCAATAATTTTAAAGAGAAACATTCTCAATTGAAAATTGAATCAATACATGACTCCTCTAGAAATGGAAAAACCCTACGATAAAATTGCATCTCTTTCGTTAGGCCTCCGATACATTTTGGTCGACTAAAATCTATTTCACTCTTTCCATTTCCAGAGGAGTCATGTATCGATTCAATTTTCAATTGAGAATGTTTCTCTTTAAAACATGAATCCCTTCCAAGAGAGGTTATCTTGTACGATGGAAAACAGCGACTAGATTCCAACTTTCAGTCGCGGATGATTCCACAACTGACTTTGTGAACATCCTGTTCATATTTTCAATGAAATCAACTTGCCATACCCATGACAGGTTTTATGTCAGAAAAATATTTTCAAAGTTTCATCCCACAAGAAATAGTCCAACAATTCCTCATTACAGTATGAAATTGCTTCTGGTGAGTATGTTTTCCAATTCTTCCGACCTCCCTGATGATCTTAGAAGAGTGAAATAGATTTCAGTCGACCAAAATGTATTGGAGGCCTAGCGAAAGAGATGCAATTATTCACGCATCAATGGAATGAGCGATTTTCTGTGAGTGATACTTCTGAATAACATTCTCCCTTATCTCATTCATAGATAAGAATCTCCAAAGGAAACTGGACATTCAATAAATAATCAACTATCTGAATGAAAATGCAAATTTTCACTTTCAGATTTTTTCTCTCAAGTTATATAGGGTCTTTCTCAATATCTATCAGATGTAGTTCAATGTCCAGCGTGGCTTTTGCCGGGGAAGTAGTTGTTTTCTGTTAGATATTACAAAAAAGTAACTTCAATTTTATCGTAGGGTTTTTCCATTTCCAGAGGAGTCATGTATTGATTCAATTTTCAATTGAGAATGTTTCTCTTTAAAACATGAATCCCTTCCAAGAGAGGTTATCTTGTACGATGGAAAACAGCGACTAGATTCCAACTTTCAGTCGCGGATGATTTCACAACTGACTTTGTGAACATCCTGTTCATATTTTCAATGAAATCAATATCCAATAATGTTACTACTGATGTCGAATTTACTTTGTTGCCATATCACTGAACGTATTCTCCACTTGATCAATAAACGAGTTTTCTGGCACATCTTTAGGCCTATATATGGAGGACAGTGCAATTTGTTTACCGTCTATGTTCAAGCACATCCAAATTTGCTCGTAATCAGCAACATCCACAGTTTTTATTACATTAGTTCTAGATTTACTTTTGACGTAAATTGCTACACCCCCCCTCTTTTAGATATTCTGTCTTTTCGATATAGCTGATAACCTGGAAACGAAATTATTTCATTTGTAATCTCCGGTTTGAGCGATGTTTCCGATACAGTTATTACATCAAATTTATCACAAAAGAGACTTGAAACTTGCAAAATTAGATGTTAAGGAACGTGCATTAATGTGACAGAATTTCAAAGACATTTTACGTTAAGTAAGCTGAGTATGAAAGAAAACTATTCATAATGACCAGTTAAGCGATGAAAATAATGATACAGTTTTGATTTTTGATTTTAAGACAAATGATTTTATTAATTAATGGGTAATAATTCAGATTAGTTCTTATCTGTACGGGAATGTGAGCGTAGTTTGGATTGTTTCTCCTTATTATTATTTGGCTCTGGTTTTTTTGATAGGGATTCGATGTTCAGCTTTGTTCTAGGATTTTCTTCTTCTCATTCTGTAATATTTTCTTTTGGTGTGGATGAAACGCTGCTTGTTTTCTGTTCTAGATCTTCAAAAGTAATTCTGCGATGGTAAACTCTAGATGATTCACGATTAATTTGTTTCCCCTAATGAAACAATTTTAATTTTTTTGTCGTTCCTGATATAAATGTTTTTTCAAAACTTGGAACTCTTCTCTTTGTGTTTTTGTTAGGTCGTGGGATACCGAAATCTGAGTTCCTTTCAATATCTTGCAATTGGTGAGTATTTCTTTCTACTTCAGATGAGACACTAAACAGATTTTGATTGGACAGGCTTCCGTTTTGCCCGGGCGGTAGAAATTATTCAAATCTGACACTTGTAACTGAATCTCCAAAATATTTTCGAATTTCCTGCAAATTTTTTGTGGAGTTAAATCATCACTAGGTACATTCCATTCAAAAATGACAATATTGTTTGATTTTTCGTTCCTTTCCAGATATTCCACTTTCTCTTTAAGTACCCACTACGTTTTCTTCTTTGAGCTTTGTAACTCTTTCTTCAAGGTCTTCGTGACCTGTTACCATTTCAGGACTGTCAGTTGCATCAAGTAGAAGTTGAGAAGCAATCCTGGACATATCCAGAAATCTCTCCAACATATAAAACAGTGAATTCAAGCGTGTTTCAACATCCAGCATGAACTTTTTCAGGGACACTTCAATCCCATTATCAATCCCATTATCAATCCCATTATCAATCCCATTATCAATCTGTTCATCAAGTTTATCTGAATTAATCACACTGTTTTTCATAAATGAAAGAGTTTTCTTCCTGAATATTGGTAGTCGTAAAGAGGCAGTTATTACGCCATTCTTGACACTGCGCTTCTTTTATAGAATGCAGCGTCGTGGAGTTGGGCGGAGCCTAATGGAAATTGTTGTGAAGATATACTCTCGGCAAATTTCTCAGTCTGACTCGGCCGTTCTGAAGAAACATCAAATTTGGTTTATTTATCCCTCGATCAAAAACTTCAGTTTTTATCGGGATTTATAACAAACATTCTACTAAATTTATGGTATGAGCAAAACAAGGCAAGTGCTTTGTTTCGCCTATTACCCTTTTCACTGCAGCTACCATATTATCTCCATTGTCTGTTACTGAGCATTTAATTTTATCAGGTGGAATTTTCCTACTATTTATTTAGTACACTAACAAGTACTTCAGAGATGTAGTCAGCTGTGTGGTTCGTTTTGAGTTCTCTAGTGGCTATGGTAATTGATATTTCCTCTAGAAAATGGGCTGTTATTCCCAAAAAACTCTTCTCATGCATTGTTTCAGTACAAATATCACACAACATCATGTGCATTTAAAATTCTTTTTATATATTCCATCTTCACTATGTCATATTTATTGCATAGCAGCAACTTTAAATATGTTGATGAGGGCACTGTATAAAAAGGTGCTACTGATTCATCAGTTTCAAAAATCCCTCACCCTCTACGACATGAAAGAGTCGCATGTCTTTGCAAATGAAGAATAAAATACATAACGGTATGTTGTTATACTTAGCACCACCCTCTGAAACAATGAATAATCAATAATAATAAAATAATAATAATATGTATTTCCTAACCTTTTTGAGAAGATATTTTCCTCAAAAGAACCTTTCAAGTCTTCAGAACTTGATGATTGTGGTTGGGGCTTTCCACTTTGAATCATTGGAACTATTGAAAGGTCTACCCGAGGCACCGTAGCGGGATTTGATGAAAAATCTACTCCACAATCCTTCTCTTTTTGCTTTCCCCTTAATTAAAAATACAAAATGAATAAGTATATCAAATCAGATGTATAGCACATCTCTAAGTTCTACCAAAGAACAATTTAGACAAATGTTTTGAATAACTACCTACTGGCATTCGACTTCCGGCAGCGGTTGAGGTCAGACGGCGGTCTCGTGTTGGAAGTCAGGTTAATGTGTATGATGTCCGCAGTCTTAAAGACGTGCACTAATAGATTAAATATGAAGTGTTTTGTTAAAAATTAAAAAGAGTTTGAAATATGGGATGCAGTATTGCCTAGAGCTAGACAACTGCATTCCCCCGATAAAACCTTGCTGTCTACGCCGGTTAAGAGCCAAACTACACGAGCGGAATAATCGCGACGGGATTTCCGTTGGAATTGGCAGCAAACAAAAAGAGTTTTATCCGTTGGGTGGGTACATTTACAGTTACCAAATGGACCCGAATGTGTTAGGTTGCGCTGCTGTTGTATGTGCAAGCTTATATTTAAAAAAAAAGAAACGACGTTGGTGGGTCTATCCAATATTAAGAGGGAGATTATCAACAGAATATTTCCAGCAAAATTTTTATCAGCACAAACGTATCCAGAAAAATTTTACTTATAATATCCAATGTCCATAAAAAGCTTTGATGAACTTTATGGCCTTCTACGCGAAGACTTACAGAAAAAGAATACCAACGTGCGGGTTGCAATTGGTCCAATGGAAAGACTTTTAATTACATTAAGGTAAGTATTTGTTATTTATTTATTTCCATAGTTTTGTGAGTTTGGATATAAATCTAATGGTGTAGAGTCTTGAGACATATACATATAAGATGTAGTATTATGTGACGCTTAACTTTGTACTGATATTTGCGATTCAAATGCATACGATGCTGCTGTCGATGGTCTATCTGTAACAGACTGAGACTCAGCGGGCTGAAGCACTATATAAGTATTAGAAACATTTGACATCGAGCTTTGTACTGTACTTGGCGCTTGGAATGATGCGTCTGATGCTGGTGTTACTGGCTTACTTGTAGACGAAGACTGAAGCTCAGCAGACTGAAGCACCACAGACGAAGTAGATGAATTTTGCAGCGAATGTTGTACTGGACGCGGAGACCGGTATAATCGAATAGTGTCCATTAAAGATACCCTGCACTCGAACGTATTGCCTTGTGACATCGCATCTAAGGATGGCACAAGTGACATTAAAAATGCTTTGTTGCCAAACGTATCTTTCTGGTCGTTCTTACTTTGAAGTGCTGAATTGTCAGACAAGAGCTTCGTCATTTCTCGTATCTCAGTTACACCCGAAGAATCATTCCTTGGTCTTTTTCTTGTGATTCCCCTAGTTGCGGCTGTAGGTGTCTGAACGGGAGGTACATGCAATGGTGGTGTCTCATCGGGAATAGCCAGCTCAGTATCATCCCTTTGCACTTTTGTTTCTATTTCATTTGTACTTGTATCTTCGCGGAAGTTAGATGCAGTTACTTTTACATCTAATGTTGGCAATAAAAAAAGGAGGTTATCAAAGTAAACATATTTCTTCTTTTTCTTTGCTGATTGCCCACTTTCAGTTAGTTTCGTCGCTCTGACCTCTTTTCGAAATTCATCTCATAACGATTTCCATCGAGTTTACAGCTCTTTTCCTATAACAATAGAGAAGCCGTTTTATTCATTGGTAAAATGTATATCTATTTTTTTTTCTTTTAAATATTCCAGGAAAGTTATAAATAGGGGTGCCACCTTTTTGTAGAGCCACCCTGTATTCATTAGCGAATATTTTAAATTAATTAATGAAAAACCACAATTGTTTTAAATATTTTTCTATTGTTTTAGGTATCTTGCAACGGGAGCAGATTTTGCAGCTTTGAAATATATATTCCAAGTTTCGAAAAGTGCAATCAGATCGATTGTTCGGCAAACTTGTGTGACAATATGGAATAAACTGCAACCGTCTGGAGCCATCGACGGCAAGCACATCAGACTTGTTTGCCCTCCGAATACAGGGACGCAATATTTTAACTAAAAAAAATATTTTTCCATTGTTTTATTGGCAGTATGCGATGCAGATTATTGCTTTTCCGCAATTGACGTGGGAGCTTACGGCAGAGAAGCAGATAGTAATATTATCAAATCTTCGGTTTTCGGTCGAAGGTTGGCACAACGGAATCTTGACCTACCCGGAAACAGACTGCTTCCTAACACCCCAAATCTTTCACTCCCTCATGTTTTAGTAGCTGATGGAGCATTTGGTTTAGGTGAAAACGTGATGAGACCTTATGCACGAAATAATCTGTCACTTGA
Source organism: Chrysolina oricalcia (assembly GCA_944452925.2). Classification (NCBI taxonomy): domain Eukaryota; kingdom Metazoa; phylum Arthropoda; class Insecta; order Coleoptera; family Chrysomelidae; genus Chrysolina; species Chrysolina oricalcia. Next base: position 38,076,284 of record OX101825.2, read on the forward strand.
AAAGAGAGTCTTTAATTATCGATTAACTCGAGCTCGCAGATATGTTGAATGCACTTTTGGTACACTCGCCTATTATGTTTTTAATTGTCTAGATTGATTTCTATCAATAAAACCAGGATTCAGGAAAAATTTTATTGACAGACGTCACCGTTTCTTTCTCATCGCAAAAACTGATTTTTCTTTTCTTTTTTTTACACTTTAACATGTTGAAATACAGGGCATTCATAACTAGGAAAAATAATGATACAAAATAAATATAACATTATCCCTCCTGCTAGAGGAACTAGTTTTCTTCTAGCTCAAGTCGACAGATCTTTGTAACTGGACGTCGGTATTCTGAATTCGCAGTTTTTACGTTGACGACTCTAATCCTGCCATCTTGACCCGGATAAGTTGCAGTGAACTTTCCACTTGTACCTTGGCGCTTGGTCATCTACCAAAATCACAACGTCATTTATCGCAATGGGTTTTTCATCTTTTGTTCATTTACTCCGTTTGTTGAGTGTTGGTAGATATTCCTTCACCCATCGTTCCCAATAGGTATCAACCGATATTCGAGATTTCTTCCATTCCCGTTTCAGTTAATCCGATTTTGGATCCATCGGAACTAGTGTTTCTTCTCGACCAGAGGTATCCATAAGAAAATGGTTCGGTGTAAGCGCTTCTAAATCAGTTGGATCCGATGAAACCTTCGTCAAAGGGCGAGAATTTACAATTTTTTCAGACTCGACTAAACACGTCAACAGAGTTTCTTCCTTCAGTGAATTTTCCGTGAGCACCTTCCCAATAATTTTTTTTACGGAACCAATAAGTCTTTCCCAGACTCCTCCCATATGGGCTGCTGTTGGCTGATTGAATTTGAAATATATTCCTTCTGATGCCATCGAGTTCACTATCTTTGAACTGTCCAGATTTGCTGTTACGTGTTGAAATTCCTTGGCAGCTCCTTGCAGGTTAGTTCCATTGTCGCAGTAAATTGTTTTAGGTTGTCCTCTTCGTGCTGCCATTCGCGTTATTGCCATTATTGCGGAATCCGTATTAAGTGTGTGCCAAAGTAGTCCATTCCCACTACTATGAATGGTCGGACTTGTCTCGTCAATCTGGTTTCTGGAAGTTGACCCATAAAAGGTGAAAAAGGTTTACATCTCCGAATTTTGCAAATCAAACATTTCGACAGTACTGAATTCACACCTGCTCTTCCTTTTAGAATCCAGTATCTTTTTCTGATCTCATTTAGTGTAAGTTCAACTTGGAGATATTTTTCGTGATAATGTGCTATTAATAATTTTGTGTAATCGTTTGGGCTCAAGATAATTGGCTTTCGAGTATTTTCTTCAAGTGATTGTGCTAAATTTAAACGTCCGTAGATCACTTCATTTCAGGGCATAAATTTATCAACTTGCTACTCCTTTCTATTGGCTGTCCCTTCTCTAATCTATACAGCGCGGCTTTTTTTGTCCCCCCCTGTTAACTTTTGAACGGTTCGACGTACAAATTTGAAAAAAAACCGTTTGGAGGGTTTTACCGATACTACTTTTTGATACAAAAAATATGGTGATTGCTCGACAGGGGGCTCGGGGGAGGAACATCAACTCAAAATTTTTAAAGCATGGGGTTCAAGTGACACATCGTTGAAAAGATAATTCAATTCTCTTTACAACCATCAAATTTTTTTCTCATTTCGTTGATATTTTTTTTGCAATCAAAATTCTAAGTATCAAAAATAAATGCGGCTCTGATAACTACTCATACCTCGATAAATTTGAACGGTTTGTTGTGGAGTAATGAAAACAAAAACATTTTGGAGGGTATAACCGATAATACTTTTTGAGAGAAGAAACATTGCAATTACTCGACAGATGGCGCTGGAGGCACATCAACTCGAAAATTTCGAAAGATATAAAAATCGAAATTGGGAAAAAATTTCTTAAAAAAATTTAAAAATATCAAGATGGTTGTAAAGAGAATTGAATTCTCTTTTCAACGATGTGACACTTGACCCCCCATGCCATTTAAAAATGTTGATGTGCCCTCCGCGCCCCCTGTCGTGCAGTCACCATTTTTTTGTTTCAAACAGCACTTTCGGTGAAACCCTCCAAACGTTTTTTTTTCATGTATGTACGTCGAACCGTTCAAAAGTTAATAGGGGCGGGGACTAAACAAAGCCGCACTGTATATTTCATCTGGAAAATTTTGTTGTTGAGCATTTTTAATGCAGATTATTTCTGCATTTTCTAATTCATTCACTGCCAATTCCGAGGTAATAAATAATATTTAGTCCATTCCTTCGGTTTTTCAAATTTTGAGTGAATCTGAAACACCAAGCAGTAGTTTGAATCAACCTTATCCACTTCGAAAACCTTTTAATATCAGGTAAATAATATTTATAGTCAACAATTTATTACTAGACATAATTTCAGTTGATTTCAGCTCATTTTTGTCGTTGATAAATTCTTTGATCTGTTCATCTTCTGTTGGCCAATTTTTGGCATCTTCTTTCAAAAACGTTGGTCCGTTAATCCATTCATGAGTTAGAACCATGTCACGATTTTTGAGAGTTGACCTTGTTGCTTTTTCGGCTATGTTGAGCTTAGTCGGTACCCATTTCCAATCTTCAACGTTGGTTCGCTCTTGAATCTCGCCAATCCGATGGGCTATAAACTGTTTGTAATTCCTACCATCGGCTCTTATCCACTTGAGTACGCAACGTGAGTCTGACCAATAATAACACTGAATAATGGAAATTTCAAGTTCATGCTTGATCGTCTGTGCCAGCCTACTAGCCATGACAGCGGCTTGTAATTCCAGCCTTGGAATAGAAAGTGGCTTTAGGAGAGCTACCCTTATTTTTGCCGCGATCAAAGAAACGTCGATATTGTTTTGTCCAATTACTCGCAAGTAGCTCACTGCAGCAAAAGCTTTTTCGCTACTATCGCAGAAGGTGTGGATCTCAATGCTACAAGCATTCGGAATTATCAAACTATAGCATATCGGAACCTTGATTTCTGTAACTCTTTTGATATCTTCAATCCAGTAAGTCCATAAAACTTGAAGATATTCTGGTAATGGTTCGTCCCAACCTACTTTGGAGCGCGAAATATCCTGCATCAGTATCTTTCCTCTGATAGTGAGAGCAGCAATCAAACCCAGAGGATCAAACACTGACAGCACATACTTCAGAACCGTTCTCTTGGTTGGTTTGACCTTATCCAAATCTTGAAAATGTAGTTTGAATGAGAATTCATCTTTCTTAGGATGCCACCAAAGTCCTAGTATTCGGTGACAAGGAGAATCGTCAATATTTTTTGATTCAATCAGCAGGGATTCCTTGGCGAGTTTGTTACGAACAAGTTGTGAATTTGACATCCAGCCAACTACTTCAAAACCAGCTTTTCTTTGAACACTGCATACTTCGTCTATAGTGTGAAGAGCTTCCTCCTCAGTGTCTTTCGAATCAAGGTAATCATCAACATAGAACTTAGTTTTTATTGCTGATCGGATATCAGGGTCTGTAGCAAATATCTCTGCATTGTAATATTTAACAAATTGTGCGCAAGCTGGGGAACAAGTCCAACCAAAGGTCATTACTACCATCTCGTAGACATCTGACTTCCTAGTAATATCCAAATCTCTCCAAAGGAAGCGTTGAGCACGTCTATCTTATTCCTGAATTACTACTTGGTGAAACATTTCCCGTACGTCACCGGAAAACCCGAATTTTCGCTGCCTAAACTTCCATAATATCGCCACCAACGACTGTAGAAGATCTGGGCCTGACAGTAAGCTATCGTTCAGGCTCACTCCGTGGGATTTGGAAGCCGCATCAAAAACGAGTCGGATTTTGTTAGGTTTGTTGGGGTTTTTAATTGCAAAATGAGGAAGATACTAGGTATGGAATGTTTGAATATCTGCCACCGCAAGTGATAATTTTTTAACATATCCTTTGTCTACATAACTTTTTATTTTCCGACAATCCTCTTTCGCATAATCTTCATCCAAACTGCATTTCTTCTCAACACATCTTAATCTTTGTAGTGCTCTGAATGTACACTCTGGTAAAATTATATTTTCGTTCTTCCACAAATCTACGATTTCATATCTCTCTCCGGTATATTTAACTGTTTTTTTGCCCATAAGTGATGAAGCTTCAGCGTCTTCTGTCGATTGTTTTGTAGGTTTAACCAGAACCCCAAGAAAATGATTCTCTGATTAGTTCAAGAAGCTCTTCATCTCATGATTTCTCACAAATGTGAAGAGTGTGAGCTTTAAATTATTTTTCAGTTTTTGTTAAACTAGGTCCATGTATATACCATCCTAAAAGGCATCTACTAGCAATAGGTACGCTTTCTGGTCCGCTACGTATTTGTCTAGCTAAAATCAGATGAATGTTATCTTGGCCAATCAAGATGAGTGGTTTCTCATTTTCAATATCTGATATAGGAACATGTTTGGGATGAGGGAGTCTTTTGCATTCTGAAATTTTGACAGTTTGTGGTGGAAGTGATAAATTCGTCATTGTTCGCACTTTTTTTTTAGAGTAAAATACTTATTTGCTCCATCAGTAGGCTTAGAGACTTTGATATTCAGCCGCATTGAATTCTCTTGCATGGATATATCATCATGGGACCACTGCAGACAAAAGGATTTTGTTGGTCCATTTAAACCTAATTTCGCAGCAACAGATGTATCTAATAAAGTTACCGTAGACGCTTCGTCACATAACGCAAGAACTGTCAGATTTCCACTTGGACCATTAATTTTATAGGTAGTACTCGAAAAGCGATTTTGTTTCTATCGATATTCACCGTACCTACTGTTTTAAGGCCACGATCAGCAGATGTTTCGTGTTTGTCCACTTCTTGGTTTGTGCTTTCTTGGTTTTTATGCAATAATGGATGGTCAAGCTACAACCGTTTTTGCCACATTCCTTCCTAGATTTGCATTTGAACTTCTGATATCTTCTTCCTAGGCAAGAGAAACATAACTTTTTTCTTCCACCTTTGTCCGATGTCATCAGACATCATCTTTGGACATTATTTTTCATGAGATTCATCTCCACAGTAGTAGCATATGATTTTTCTCTCTGATATATTGAACACCTTTTCTGCTATTTTATATTCGCTGTTTCTGTGGTATCCCAATTTCTCAAATCTGGCAGTTGGCATGCTTACATAACATGCTGCACTGGCAATATCCTCCAACCATAATGCAAAATCTATCAGATTCACACGCCCTTTTTTGTTTTTGACAACTTAGCCCCATCGTAGTTTCATCATTTCAGGTAGTTTTCCTAAGAGCTCCTTTATCAATTGCGGATTCTCGAGGTAGCTCTCAGATTCTAAATTATTTATAATAGAGGCCATATTACTTCTGTCGAAAACGGAATCAATTTCTCTAAATTGTTGTCTCTGACAAGAGGAAAATTACTAATTCTTGAAATCAGTGTTTCTATGATGAATTCAGGTCTCCCAAAACGCATTTTCAATGTTTTTATTACAAGATCAAGATTTTCTACGGATGTTAGTAACATGCCAGAAATCACAGACTTAGCTTCACCTCTCAGGCATCTCCGTAACTTTAACATGACCTCTTTGTTACTATATTCACAAACCGTACATAAATTCATCAGTTGTTTATAGAACAGCGGCCATTCTCATGGATTCCCAACAAAATATGGAAAATCTTTCTCCATGACTTTTCGCATGAGGAATTTAGTTGAATTTTGATCAGGACATACAGCTACAGATTTAACCACGTTAGTTGTCTCACAAAGTGATTGTGAGGTCTTGCTGGTTCTTCATAACTAGATAACTGAAAAGGGTTATTGATATCTGGATGAGAGGGTATATTATTAACCCACTCTTTTACAACATTCAGATCTTCGATTTCCTCTTGTGTTTCATCCCTTGACGCCAAACTGCAACTGAGTTCAGATTTATAGCTTTTAGTTCCTTCAATTTCTTTCAGGTTAGCATTATCAATATCTTCTTGCATTTGTAGAAGTCGTAAATTATTTTCAATTTCTTTCTGTGTTTCTTCAAATTCAAATCTAATTCGTCTACCTTCTATTTCTAGCAACTGCCTCTTTTTCTCTGTTTCTAAAGCAATTTTCTCTGTATGCCTCCTTGAAGAATTCTTAGTCCGCTGTGCCATCTTCGTACAAGTTTCTGAATTTTAGTTTGTCTTGTAAAAACCGTCCTTTGCTCGCAGCTTTTTCCTTCGTTTCCTTTTCCTATGAAACTTGAGATGCTTTTAATTCTTTCTGCTTCTCTCGGTTTGACATGGTCTTGCGCATCTATAGTGATTCGTCTTAGCGATTGAGTAAACTATTGGGGACACTGGTACTCAGTGTAAAGAAGTTTATTCACGCCGGCACCACTTCGCTGTGTTCTCCGCTTTCCGTCCATATCGTGATCACGTCGGGGTCACCAAAATGTTCTGTTTTTAATTGTCTAGACGATTTCTATCAATAAAACCAGATTTCAGGAAAATGTTTATTGACAGACGTCAGAGTTTTTTCTCCTCTCAAAAACTGATTTTTCTTTTCTTTTTTTTACACTTCAACATGTTGAAATACAGGGCATTCATAACCAAGAAAAATAATGATACAAAATAAATATAACATCGCCAATAAGTGGAGGATTTTTCATACCAATATACTGGTTTCTGAAGATTTTGCAACTGACATTACAAAAGCTGCTTGTGTGTTACACAATTTTGAACGAAGAAGAGATGGAGTTGATTCAAATGACGAATCGAGTTGCCTGATGGAAAACATTCCAGTCATTGGAACAGGAGGGCCATCTGTGGGGATTGCGATTAGAGAAAGATTTAAAGATTATTTTATAAGTCGAGAGGGAGAACTTTTGTATCAGTATGACAAAGTGTAATACTGCTTTTAACGTATGTATGAATGTATGAATTATGCAACAAAATAATAAAGTTTACCTAGTTTGTACCTACCTAAATTATTTCTATCCTGGACCGGTAACTCGTTCCAGTTTTCGTACATAACCATGGCCACTTCTTCCCACATTTTTGCCTTAATATCCCTATTGCTATCGTCTTTACTTTTTATACCGTAAATTGCAGGTTGTTTTTCTATTTCACAAATAAACATTTCCATGTCAAACATTTTGTTTTCAACTGTACCCTCAACGACGCACCGTCACCTCGTCTAGTTTACTTCGTACTGAATAACGTGTTGCGTTGTGGCGGCGACGATATGAACGCAATCGAGAGCGTTCTATACGCTTACCGCCGACGGAAATAAACACAATGCGACGGATTTTCCGTTCATTACGACGCGACGTGCAAACCGCCGCGTCCCGCCGCGTGAAATACGTCGCGATTATTTCGCTCGTGTAGTTTGGCTCTAAAGGCCGGATGGGAACGGATTTCTCGCAGCAGGAAATGTCCACATTGCGCCGAATGGAAGCCGGCGGACAATAATTGAAGAGAGAGAGAGAGAGAACTACTGTTTGTTATTTCCAGATACATATTTTTACTTACATAGAAAGGTTATGTTTAGTAGAAATATTTTCAGTTTCAGGGTGCGCTTTCATATGTTTCTGGAGGTCCGATGTATTGCCACAATATCGCACTGATTTAAAATATTTTTTGCACTTGGCAGTTTTTTCGTCTTGTTTATTAAAATATAGCCATATATTTTACTTTTGACGTACCATTTCCCATAGGCAAGAGTTATATTTATTATACGTATATTTACTCACGCAAGTAAGTTTCGTTTAACAAACAATTGTGCTCTGAGAAACTCTAAGACATCTATTTATCTCAATCATCTCTCTCTCTCTGATTCATTGTCCTTCTCTTTTGAAAATAATTACTCTAATTGGCTTGGTTGTTACAAATGAACAAACCTATAGGAAAATAGTGTGATGTGTCAGGTATGCACAGAGTTGTAACTTATAGCATGAAAATGGTGGAGCTATATGCCGTATCATGTTTCAGAAAAAGACAGACATATTTTCAGTTTAAATCAATCTACACCAGTGCTAATCATCGATACAAACGAAACTGCCAACTATTTAAAATTTTTGTGGGGGTCTCAATTACTTTAGGAGTTATAGCCATTTTAAAGTCGAAAATTGTAGATTTTCAGACACGAATTTTGCAGTCAAAATTTGCACAAAATGCCTCCTTCTTTTTGTTGACACTGTCATTAAACACTAATCTATCCATATTTCACAAATACAAACACCAAAAATTAAAATTATACTAAAAAACTTGACCTTCTTTTACTAGCGATTCTAACCCAACTTTTGTTTGGTTTTTAGTAATTTTCATGATTGCAGTTGGTTGGTTACCTGAGATTTGCGCCGCCAACTATTCAAATTCAAATATGAGCAATAACTTCCCCTTCATTGTTATGTTCAATTGTTTAATTTGCGCCATTGCTCTGAAAATACTAAAACTACGAAAATAATCTAAAATATGAATTTAAAAACCAAGTTGATAATTGCATATATACCAGACTACAATCCTAGTAAGTTTTTTGTACCCATTTGTAATATTATTGTTAGCTGAATGAATTATTTTATTTTCAGATAATGCATTGTGGCTCATTCAGGACATAGTAGGGTCAGTAAGATTGTGGCCTGAATTTATAATAAAGTGCCTTAATTCTCCCACATTTCGATATGTGGAGAGAGTTCAAATTTGTACATTTTTTTATTTAAATGGTATCAAAGATAGATGATGTTGTACCGTTTTTTGGTGAGAATAAAAGGAATGGCATTAATTTATAAATACTTCAATAAAATTAAATGCCTTTACAATTATTGGAAAGATGATAACGGTGATGAAAGAAGAAATAAGTATTTTGCCAAATTTCTAGAAATGTCGAAGAATGATGTACATAAATGTAGAATACTTTAAATTTTTAATAAATGTTTTCATGATTTAATACAAGGTTTGGCATTAATCAATTTTTTAATATTATTGGGAGTATTTTTTGGTTTCACAATTCATGTTCATTTTGTACATCTGTATGCAATATGGAAAAAAGAAGGTAAAATGACGAAATGTACTGTAAGACTACGAAGAATGATACATATTCTTGGTCGTCTTCAGGAATTCCTCAATGCGTTGGCCAGGTCTGATGTTCCGTTTGAGATAATATTCCGAAAGAAGTGACCTTTCTTATGGCCATAATTCGGAATATTATCTCGAACTTCTCTCCACATTCTCTCAACGGATTGAGTATTGGCACCTGAAATGAAGAATTGCAATTTATTTTCATGAAAATAACATATTTCAAAGATATTTACCAGAATCGGGATCGACGAAGTTGTAAGAATGGTTCACTGTCAGATGCTGGTAGCCGACTTCCCCTAACCTGTCGTAGGCCTTCCAACAATCTGACATGATCGTCGTCCCGGGCTCTATCCACTCATTGATGAGACCGATTAGAGTCTGTGATGTTCTATTGGGAACAGGAACAAGGAATATTTTCCTGGACTCCCTCTCGATCCCACCAAACAGCCACTGTCCTTCAATTACCCTTCCGCGGTTATACTTCCTCTTCCCAAACTTGGCTTCGTCTATTTCTACGGTCTTTTCAACACCACCAAGTTTAGAAAGATTGTCTTGTGTCTATTTCATGCAAACCTGAAATCAATAACATCATTATGAAGGTCAATTTGTTTATAAATATTACCAATTTACCTCTTTACTATAGTTGCTCCAATCTATAACTGTAACTTTGGAGATATTGAGTTCCCTTTGCATGAAACGGATCCGCGGATGGGGTAACTCTAGGAAGTAACATATCAATAAAGCCATCTTCTGGATGCCAATTTTCCCCACAAAGAAAGTACCATTCCTCGCAGACCTTTTGAACATACATCTCATCACTTTTGCCTTCTTTTTTCCATGTTTAGTAATTTTGCCTTTTTGACAGCGGTACATTAATTAATTTTTATCTAAATTGCATACAGTTTCACAATTGGGACATTGAACAGAACCCAAAAACACTCCCAATTTTACTAAAAAATTGGTTAATGTTATTGGCTATATTCCCAAATTCGTGGAATTTTATTATTTTTTAAACTGTTATTTTATTACAAATAAAGCGCAATATGGCATAGATAAAACAATTGGACATAAGAATGAAGGGGAAGTTATTGCTCATATTTGAATTCGAATAGTTGACGGCGCAGATTCAGTGATACCAACTTCTTATGAGCATGTAAATAACTAACAAATAGGTTAGAATCACTAGTAAAAGAAGTTCAATTTTTTGTGTGAAACAATTAGTTTTTGTGTTTAAAAACGTGAAATATGGATAGATTAGTGTTTAATGACAGAGTCAACAAAAAGAAGGAGGCATTTTGTGCAAATTTTGACTGCAAAATTCGTGTCTGAAAATCTACAATTTTCGACTTCAAAATGGCTATAACTCCTAAAGTAATTGAGACCCCCACAAAATTCTTTCAGATTCGTGTTCAGGAGACACAACTACGTGAGTTTCACTTTTTTTTTTTTTTTTTTTGGAGAATGAGCCCGATAAGTTTACCTTTACCCATGAACTAATAAAGAATTTTCTATTCAAAACCTATGAAAATTATTCCTCATGCCTTTTATCACCTAATCATATTCAGGGTGTGTCATGATTGCTGAGGCACGTTTGGAAAACCGATGGTGTTGAAATAAAAATTATTCCTGGCGCCTTTTATCACCTAATCGTATACAGGGTGTGTCATGATTGCTAAGACACGTTTGGAAAACCGATGGTGTTGAAATAAAAATTCATCCTGGTGCCTTTTATCACTTAATCATATACAGGGTGTGTCATGATTGCTAAGACACGTTCGGAAAACCGATGGTGTTGAAATAAAAATTAATCCTGGTGCCTTTTATCACCGAATCGAACACAAGGTGAGTCATGATTGCTAAGACACGTTTGGAAATCCGATGGTGTTGAAATAAAAATTATTTCTTGTGCCTTTTATCACCTAATCATATACAGGGTGTGTCATGATTATTGAGACACGTTTAGATAACCTATGGTGTTGAAGGAGTTTAGTTTTGGGGATGGATTTCACTGTGGATGCTATAATCTAATCAGATTTCAACTTTATCTCTTGAACTTATCAATTTTATAACATCAAGTTGAAAAATTTCAAAGAGACACCTTGTATAAGGAATTCTGATTTGTTCATACATGTTTATTCATACCGGAAATGTGAAATCAAGGAAATGACCCATTGCCACATTACAATATGCTGATTAGTACCTCTCGTAGCGCTCTTATTTGTATAGACCTTCCTCCCGTTGCTCTCTCATGCACTTTCTGCTGACATGGGCCTTCCGTTGCTTTTTCATCTGTATAGACCCTCCTCTCGTTGCATTCTCATTCGATATCTACTACTTTCCACACGGAAGCATCGATTCATAATGAATTCACTAAGACCAACCGATAATGACACAGACAGATTTCTTGAGAATGAATAAATCACTTTCTAGATCTGGTTAAATGAAAGATGTTATATTTTTATTTGGTAGTCTTGAAGGTTAGTACCAAGTCATTCGATTTTCATTGAGTTTGCGATATCATATTGTTGAGACGAAATCATTCCGTAACAATGTAACAGTATGAAAATATATTTCTCGTAACTGACAGTACTCATTTACCCCACCAAATAATTCACCTTGTACCTTTGCTCGGACAACCTGCGGTTTCGGCGGCGCTTACTCCGGGTCCAATTGGGCGATGTCGGCTCTGGTCCACTGCTCTATGTTGACGGCTCGGGTTGACTGTTCTCTCTGCTCTGATGGACTCGCTTCGGCAATTTTAAATCGTTCGACATTTGGTAAAGTTCGACAATAACTTTATTAACAAATTTTTTGCCATTGTCACTGTGCAAAATGCATGGCTCTCCAAATATTGTGAAAATATCTAGCAAATGATATGCGACTTCTTTCCTCGCTTTGTTTTTAGTGTCTGAGAATAACAAACTTGGTGAGGTGGTATTGAAATACCGTGACGAACTTTAAATCACCATCGGCTTGTGTTTGCATGTCGATCAAATCAACTTGGCATCGTGAGTTAAATTCACTACTTTTTATAGGCTTAATTAACCACTAACCCTTTCTTTGGAACACTTTTTTGACAAAGAGTCAAATGCAGAGCCACACATTGTCTCTTCCTCCTATTTCTACCCCCATGCCCTATAGAAATGTCAATTTCGTGAATAATATCAAACCTTCCTTTTAAATAACAGTAATATGCAATTGGTTCCTTTTCACTGGGACGATTAATTTTTTTGACTGATCTGGTTTTTACTATATCATTTGTCGACAATCGTTGATATTCCTCAGAAGTCTTGCTTGCAAACTTGTCTTTAGCCCTGCACTTTGGTCAAGAATGAATAATACTCATCGCGAATCAACAACGGTAATTTTAATTTATGAATTTCTTCGTTAAAACATATTTTCGTAACCATGGATTCCGCCATTTTGCGAGATGAACGTTCAGAACTATAACTGTGAACTAACGCTTCTCAGCGTGCACGCAGCTCTTCTCCCGCACGCGCCAAACACACGTTGCACGTCACGGCCCAATTGATCATATTGCTCGGCTAGAAGTAGCAAAGTATTCAATTCAAGCTATCTTGATCCTTGATTTTTCAAATGGATCACGGGCGGTTGGGCATTATGAATATGGGCCGGTCATAATAATAAATTTATCAATTTGACCTTGGGCTTGGTCATCATTCATAATGATCGGCCCATATTAATACTGCCCTGTTAATCAAGTCGCCCGTGACATTTTCAATGTATTTTAATTGATCGAAGTTATTTCCAATATTTTAAATCATCAAAATAAAACAGCACCATACTGATATTTTGGAAAAAAGGAGTTGTCAAACACTGAGTGTGAATCTGTTATTATTCTTTCCTTTGTTTTGAGCATGACGTTCAAAGCAGAGGATATGTTTTGTGCTCAAGATTTTATTCACATCGTCATAACAGCTACAATTAATGTATAAGAAATGGAAAAGGCATATTTATTGCAGAGCAAGGAGGAAATGAAAAAATAACATTTGAGGGATATGAAAAGGTGATAAATTAAAATAAAAAAAAAGATAATGATAAAAAATCTTCTATTATGCCGCAGCTGCACTGTTTCATCTATTATTCCCAGGACCTGCAGATTAAAAAATAATTATTAGTTGAAAAACTATTGAAATTTTTACATTAAAAATGTGAAATGGATTTATTGTACTTGAAAAATTATATCAGTGTACTGAAAAGATGGTTTTTCATGATGAGAAAGAAAAAGGATTTTTTCAGAATAAATTATTTGACTGGCAAACTCTATCCAATCTTGATTGGAACAAAAGTTTGTAAAGGGGTATTCATCAGATATTACTCACACATTGATGTAGGAGATAATATCCCTTTTATTATTTCTCAAATACATGTTTTTGGAAAACATTGATCAGTTGCATCTCGTATTCTCAAATAGATGATAGTTTTTCAGATTTGAAAGAAAAAATGTTTTATTCACCTCAAAAATAAATGTTGTGTGTTATTTTTTGGGGATAAAAAACCATTTCATTATCTATCCATAAACAAATCGAATCAAATTAAATGAATACATATTTGATAGTATAAAATGAAAAATACTTTTCGGAATTTTTTTTTGTTAAAATGTGTTACTTTTGATTGCCCACTTCAGTGGATAATGGTGTGGTGTTCTTTGAACTGACTTCAGTTTCAGATTTACTAGGTGCCAAGCAAGGTTTTGAAATTGTTAATTTGCTGGATGCCAGAGATTTTTTGTTGAAGGGTAAAAATTCAAATTTCTCTAAAATATCTAACAAAACAGTAAAACACTGTAATATTTCTGAAGCCGGACCTGTAGCCTTTACCCAGGTACAAGCTTGTTACCTGAAGGAATGTTCGAGAATCTTCGTCTCCCGTCATCCAGAAAGTACGACATCTAGATGTAAATAGAGGCAGTTCGAGAACTCGCTAGTAGATTTCCCTCATTTATTCAAGAATGGCAGCAAGCAGAGAGCGACAGTTCTAGTTAAGCGAAGCGACAGACAGAGCGCAGCAGTTGGGATAAATTGTTTACTTTTGTGATATAAATTTGAAGTAAGTAAAAATAAATTATATAAAACCGTTTGTAAATGAATTTTGCGTGCGTAGTGGATTTTAAAAATAAAATACAGACTGTTCGTATAAGTAGACAGTTTGTGTAATTCGGATAATTGTTTTCGCGAAATATAGACAGTGACTGATGAACATTTTTCGTGAAGTGGACAGTTGTATGCATTAACGGGAGTATAAACTGATACACTTCTCGCGTATAATAATAACAATGATAGACTGGTGCCCACTGAAATAGACTGTTTGAAAAAGACTAAGACAAAATGTGTTCGAGGAACGTTCGCCTGGTCGAAGGTTGCGGAATTGAAGCAAGAACTGGAGGAGAGGGAACTTGACACAAGTGGTAAAAAGGCTGCGCTTTAGACAAGACTACTGAGGGATTATTCCAGGAAGGCGAAGATCCGGAAATCTTTCTATTCGAAGTTTCTGGAAAGAATATGAGTTCCATAATGAGTGAACTCGATGGAATGGACGAAAAAAGCAACGCAATTCGGTGATTTTGAAAGAAGAACTTCAAGAAAACTAGAAAAATCTGGAAAAAAGCTGCTACAAAATTCCAATACTTGAAGGAAGAACTTCAAGAAAATCTTTTAGAAAATTCGAATAGTCTGAAGGAAGAATTTCATGAAAGTTCAGATAATCATGAAGAAAAGCACCTAGAAAATTCAAAGATTCTAGAAGGCAAACTCCTCGAAATTACAAAGGGTTTGAAAAAAGAACTTTTTCTACTACCGCTTACCAAAGTAGCCTTTGACGATTTCAGATCTCAACGCAAAGTTGACGTTTCCCGAGAAATGTCATTTTGTGACAGCTTTTACGCTCTAGAGCGAGAATATTGAAAAAAACGCTCGATCTCCCTAGCTTTCGCTGGAAACGAACCTATTCTTGCATGATGTATAGTGAACACAAGAAATTCAAAGCACTCTTAGGAACTGAGGTGGTGTTAAGGTAAGAGATGCTTCCTACTAATATGATTTATCGATCTTGGCGTGAGTTCGAACTCGGGACTCAGTTTTTTTCTTTTTTCCTTTTGTTAGAGATGTGAATTATTGGATATTGGGATAGCTATTGAAAGTAAATTTTTCCATAGGTGATATTATGTGCCTATGTTGAATGAAGTGTCTATCGTTCTTATGTCTAAGAGCTGCGTTTGTAGAAAAAATCATTTGTGTATTTCGAGCACAAAGTGTCATTGCCGCTCTCCAAAGATTACCGCGCTTCGCTCCGCGTCGCGCGGTTACTCTTTGTCGAGCGGCAATCAATCACTGCGCTGTAAATACACAAATAGCTATTCTGTTGTGGCGAATCGTTTAGAAGAAAGAATGGGGACTGTCGAGATAGAGATGGAGACAATCAAAGATGGAATTGAGGAAGAGATGGGAAAATTGAAGGAAACAATCAGCGATAAAATCAGAGGCGGAATCGAGGAAGAAATCAGCAAAATGAAGGGGAAAATCATCAAGTTGGAAAACCAGATTGACACTACCCAAACCACAGAATCTGTCAAGGTAAATTCAATGCTGGAACTGAGTTTGAACTTACACGATGTATAAAAGGGTTTGAAAGATGTAAAAATCAGAACAGGAAAACTCTCTATGGTGGAAAAACATCATGGGCAAATTACCGCCGACAATTTGAAGCTGCAGCAAAGGCGAATGGATGAAATGCATGAGAAAGAGCTGTAGAATTAACACTGGCGTTGCATGGAGAAGTTACGAATATCTTACAAACCCTCACGGCTCTTGAACAAGAGGACTACGAGCAGCTGATTAAATATCTAGAATTACGGTATGGACAGACCCATCTAGAACATGTATACACAGCTGAAAAACCGCTTTCAGAAATCAGGCGAATCCTTACAGGAATTTGAAGCAGACATTGCAAGCTAGGTTCGCCTTGCATACCCAGCTACACCGGAAAAGGTAATGGAGCGACTAGCAGTTCAGGCCTTCTTATATGGACTTCGTGACCAGGAAACCAGACAAGCATTGACACTAGCTCGTCCAACACATCTCGTTGATGCACTGGATCGCGCTTTGGAATTTGAGGCAGCGAAACAATCCTGCAAGAGCCAAAGTAAGGGTCGGATGATGGAAGAAGATGTACAAGAGCCTACTACACTAGAAGCTGCCATAAGGAATCGATGAAGGAAGTGTGGACCTGGCAGTTCCAAAATTGTCCTGTGGAATTGATGGGCTAGACTGGAGAGTAATGAGAAGAATATTGGAGACGATATTCAGATCGAGCGGCGTCAAGATTTTGGTTTGCTGTAACCATCTTCCACGACCAAACATGAAGACTGTGGAGTGTTATTTCCTTCGAACTTCAAGGTGCAGATATGGAGAATCATGCAAATATCGACACACTCCAAGGATGACATTTCGGGACGAAATATTTCTAAGAAGGGGAAAATGTAATATTTCCGTGGACGGACCTGTCGCCTTTACTCATGAACAAGCTTGTTGCTCTCGAAGGAATGTTCGAAAATCTTCGTCTTCCGTCATCCAGAAAGTACGACATCTAGATGCGAATAGATGCGGTTCGAGAACTCGTTTATTTAAGAATGGCAGCAAGCAGAGAGCGACAGTCTTAGTTAAGCAAAGCGAGAGAGAGCTCAGCAGTTGAAATAAATATCATACTTTTGTGATATAATTTGAAGTAAGACTTTATGTTTAAAAATAAATTGTTTAATACAGATATACAATACTACATATTTAGGACCATGAATTTCACAATAAATAGTTTGTCAAGACGATGTACCTTGTATTGTTCTCGAGCTATCCAACGTGGATCGTACTGGCTGTGAGTATCAGGCTTCAACATGATGACATGCTAAGTCCACCCTTCCTTACTAATTGTACTGTTGTTTCGATGTGGTGAGCTACTAAGTCCACCCTTTCTTATTCATCGTACTGCTGGTTTCGATGTGATGGGCTACTCAGTTCACCCTTCCTTATTGATCGTACTGCTGGGCTAGGTGTGGTTGGGTACACAGTTCACCCTTCGTTACTGATTGTACTGGTGGCTGTGGATTTCACACGTTCTTGCGTGGTCACTGTCGTGGAGTGAATCTGACCGTCTGTACAAGAGGTTGGTCTCACCGTTGTCTTCGTGTGATGCAGACAATTGGACAAGTTAACAACTGTTCACATTGGTGTACACTGGATTTGAAGTTAGGATTACTAGTCTACCTGTTTGAAGTGTTTCAGCAAACGTTGATATTGATTGGTTGATTTACGAATCAAATACAGGGAAAAGCATATACTAATGTCTACACTTTTTGACTTATGCACTATGATATTTTAACATGTTAAGATATAATTCATTACTGAATATGACGAATATTTCAACAATTCTTCAATGTACAAAAATTAAATAATGTCTTTTGACAATATTCTCCCAGTGAATTGAGAAATATTCGGTCTGATTCTCTAAGAAAGTGGTTATCTACACAATTGTCATGTGGGTGGCAAAAAGGAAGGTGAGTGATTATTTGAATCACTTCCTGATTTTTCAATTCTCTAAGGTCAAAATGGAAAAACAATTAACAACGTGTCGTTGGTTTACCATTAATTAAGTGACTGACTCGTCTACCAGATTTTACTGGTCGAAAAGAATGGAAAAATAAATGATCATGATTGAAAATGGCAGTAATGATTGCAGGAAATTTGTTGCATTTTTTAATATTGGATGTTGCTCTGGAAATAATTCAACAGTAAGATAATTTATTTATAAGTACCTGTACCTATCTACAGAAAAATTAATATTTTCAGGAGACAGCTAGCATAGAGAGTTCAGTATACTGATGTATGTATAAGTTACAAATTTTTAATTTGGTAGGTGTCATGCTACTCGAATACATTCATTCTATCACCACAAGTTTGCTCTGGTAATTGCATGCTGATGTAATTCACCGCAGTTTCAGGTTCTTGCTGCTATACACTTATTAGTGAGAGTAATGTAGCTATGTTACAGCCAAGTGCTAGTAGGGCAATTAAGAATATAATTGAAATTCTTGGTTAACATGTTTTTCCAAATATAGTGAAATTTCCAACTCAACCAGAGGAGAAACTTGAAATCAAAAGAAAGTTAGCATACCTACCTACATCTGACAATTGCAATTTTATGATCAAGCTGAAAATTTTAGATTTATGGAAAAGCACCAATTTCCTAATGTATTGGGAGCTATTGATTGTACCCATGTTGCTATTATTTGTCCACCAATCAATGATGATGACAACCCTGAAATTGCCTATCTGAATCGAAAAAGCTTTTACAGTATCAATGTACAAGCAGTAAGTTTTTGGATACTAACATCCATGACTTACTTAGAAGTTCACAATAAACCACTATTGAACTCAGTTACTGATATTAATTTTTTGGGTGGTTTCAGGAGATTCTAGACTGAAATTGTTAGCAGTAAATGCTAGATATCCAGGTTCTGTGCATGATGCTGCACTATGGAATACCTCAAACATAAATGTTTATTTGAGAAGGTGTTTGAGCAAAGTGATGAGGAATCATGGTTACTTGGTGATTCTGGATATCCATTGTCACCCTGGCTTATGACACCTATATCAGATGCTGCAGAAAATACTTTATAATGGAGATAGACCAAAAAACATTGTGATTGAATGATGTTTTGAATCCCTTAAACAAAAATTCAGAAGTCTATTGCGTCACCGAGTTCTACACTATGGACACAGAATGTCTGGACTTCCGCTGCAGTTTTACATAATATTTTGCAGATCACAATTATAGAGCAAAAATCGAAAATTGTGACTTCGATGATGATTGAAATATGGAAATTAATGTTGGAAATTTTGGTAAATCGATTGTCCATATAAAGAATAATTCTAGATTTTGTATTTCATATTTTGCTGAGATTCCATGTATAAATATCATTTGTTTTTCTCTGATATGGGATCATGATATTACAATAATTTTTTTACTCATCTCGAATTCTTTTCATGCAAACCACATTTTCTTTTCCAGAATTTCGTGAGGACATGTTAACGACTGGTAGGCACATCATAAATATATTAATCAGGAGACTGAATGAATAAAACAATACAATTATGTAAATTCTCATATGGCAAAATTAAATCTGAAAACTACAGACTCATTTTTATTTAATCAAAAAATTATATGATGAATCTATATTTAATTTTATTGAATAAAACAATCACAATTAAGATTACCTCAGTTTCAACTTATAAAATAATCATAACATATAGGTTTATGTAAATTGAATAAACAAAAATCTTTCAGAACATAACAAAATCTGAGCAAATCACAATAAAATGAATCAGTTTCAACTCATGAAAAAGATACTTATACAATGTTTTCCTGAATAATTTCTGCATAGAGCCGAATGCTATCAGCCAGGGCTTTTATGCATTCTGAAAATATTTCTAGGATCTCCGAAAAATCTTTTAAGGAAGCACCCAATTCTCTAGAGCTCTCAGAAAATTTTGCTGGTCGAATTATTTTTTGTTTTTGGTTTTTTCTTCCTGAACACAGGTGTTCTCGCAGGTGTTGCTGCAGAAAATGTATCTTCTGATTCTGTGGGAACATCATCCTTATTAAATTGTATCATAATAGTTTCTTCAGTCAGATCATTTCCTATTAAAGGTGAAAATTTAAATATTGTCGCAACTCAAAACTCGCTTGGCTCCTCGAGAGGATTTTTAAGCTGTTTTCACCCAACCCACATTTATTCAAATAATTAAAGAACTCACTTTCTAAACAAATTAATATTTATTGAAAGAAAAGAACAACATAAAAGAATGAAACTGTTACAGAAAACAGGAAAATGAATTATTACACTGAATAATTATAAAAAAACATAAATAAAAAGATTACTTACATTGTGCTGGCAACCAGCAGAGCCAGAGTTGGAGAGATGCAAAACATTTCTAGTAACTACCAATAATCAATTCGAGATCAGCAAAATGAGTGGATTATTGATCGATGATGAATGAATGTCCCAATATTTATAATGAAATAAATGCTAAGCTCTGTTTTCGTCAGGTGGCCGTACCGCATAAAAATGCTTATTACAATATTTGTAAATTTTCAGCTGATTTATATTTCTGTTTCCGATAATTGTATCAATTTTGATGGCTATGAACTTGGAAAATTAAGCTATGGAATTGTGAATACTGAGTGTTTTTACTTCAAAATTTTGAAGTTGAGGTTGAAAGATCTTCAAAACTTTGCATATGCTTGAATGGATTTGAATTATTTCATGATTATTTTGTATATTTGACAATATGATTACATAAAGGAGTAAAATAATCAAACATTGATAATTTTTCTCAATCCAAAATACTTGCACACAAATTGAATGATTTCTGCAAAACTAGACCTCAAATATGCATTGATAACACAAATATTGATGAGTAGTATTTTGATAAATATAAATATCGTTACCCATTACTCCTGAAGTTATAGGCTCATTTTAAATTAATTGCAGTTCTTCATTTATTATCATATTTCCTTGGTCTTCAAAGTTTGATTGAGTTTCAGTAGCCAACTCTATAGAGTCTAAATCAGCAGCTGTTGTTAAATCAACTTATTCTGGCAATTCACTGGAACCAGCCTATTAGTGACATCAATTTTTCTTCCATATCATTAAGCTGTTTTGGTTTTCCTCCACCAGTGTGTCTCAGATTAGCAGTAGTCTCTCTGGCCTTCTTTTTAGTTTTGGATTTGAATTCGATGAAGAAGAATCTTTTCCATTCTTCCACTGTTTCAGAAGGGTCATTTAATGTATCTGCAGCATCTTCTTCATTGGCATTCAAAGGATGTGTTATTCCTGACAACATTATTTGCTTTTTATCAGCAATATGAACTAACAAATATTCCATTTGGTCTGAGGTGACTTTTGGTTTTGGGAAGCATTATTACTTTGTGTTGCTACTAAAAGATCAGATAGATAAAACAATGAGCAGAGATCCTGTGTAATAAAAGTATGCATTCCAGGATACCTACCTTTACCAACAAAAAATATATACCTCTTGTAATTATTTACAAAAAAACTTCAGTCCCGGATATTAGATCACTGAAAGTCTTAAAATACTGAAGACAAAATACTTATTTATATTTACAACTCCAATCCAAATCAAAAAAATAATGTTATTTGACTTTAAAATGACGAAAAAGTTGCAAACTATAATTTAAAAAAGAAGAGTTACTAGCTTTTCTGCATTTATTTACCAGTGAGTGGAAATGTGAAAAGTTGATAGATTTTGTATTTGAAGAATACCAAATATAAGTAGTGGAAAATCTAGAGTGGTTAAAGTAGTTGCTAACAATGTTATTAAAGTATCCACTGTGTTAACCACTTTTTAAAGAATCAGTCCGATTGATATTCAGAAGCTCACTTAGGTAATAATTAGATAACCACAAAATTGAGATTAGTGGTTCAAAACAAAATATCCCATAATGTGGCAGAATTCCGATAGAGATGGCCAGAGAGTTTTTCACGAAATTCTGTTCAAGTCATCCAAGCTTCAAGTTACAGATACAATTTTGAGTTCACCTAAACTCAAACTAGATTGATATGTTTAAGATAAATGTAGCAAGGCAAAGTTCAAGTAAACTTGATAATTAACATGAGAATTTCAAGCTACCAGAACTTTCAGGATAATTTCAACTATTTGAGACCATACTGGAAATTCTGACCTTCAAGAAAAATCATACCCAATGGAACCTGTGCCAACGAAAATGTGTCTGGGTGAGATGAAATACACACTTATAGATTTGTGAAAATATTTTACGAAATGTGTATAAGAACTCACTCAGAATTATCTCAGGCCTCGATATACATGATACCATTTGGGTTACTGCGTATTTAATATCTATTTGCCTTTCTTCTTGGCCTCGATTCTGAAAAAAATTATGAGATCCTTCAAGAACGTTATTCGTCACGTGACCAAATGCTGTGGAAAAAAGAACGCAGTCAAACTCTTAAAAATCAGAGATTTTCGTTTCACGAACTTGTGAAAACGAAATTGATACGCCTCTGGCGATAATTAACCTGAAAATTCATTTCGGCAGAAACGGTATTCACTTGACTACCAAAGGATTATCAAGATAAGCAAATATTTAAATTGCGTGAAGAATTCAAGTTTCCCTCTTTTCTAAAACCAAATGCGGATTCTTTTGTACTGTTGCAGACAGTACTGTTGCAGACAGCACTGGAAAACTCAAAGAATTTTACAAAAACTGACTTGGTCATACTCTGGCTCCAGAAGACTTGTGGATATCCCATCAATGAAACTCTTTTTCAAATGGAACATACAAACGTACTCATCATTACAGAACCTTATTGGTATGACTTTGAAGATTCGAATACATTAATATATAAAAACAACCTAGACCTAGCCAAGATGGTACACAAGCATTTCTCCACATATGTAAATATCTTAGAATGTAATCATGTTTTTCGCAGAACCAACTACAGTGGTAATGGTCGCAGCATAAAGAAAATTGGTAAATGGCATTCATGTTCAGCAATCGGAACATGGATAAAAAACCAGTAGTTAACAGAAGATATGAAACGAATTTCAAATGTAGAGGAATTGTCAAATGAAACAGATGAAATAATTGAAGGTGCCCAAAAAGAATGTGACCCAGCAGAAAGCAAGAATGAAGACAGCATAGCAAAAGAAATTGAGGAAGCCGAGATAGTGAATATGTTGAATAAAACAATTTCTTCAACCACTTCCATTTGCAGCCCCCCTTACATAAACCAATCGACTTCTTTTTTAGATTAGGCGACAATAATAGTCATCTATCCTAATCAATGAGCTAAGTATATTTTTGGAACAGCAAGAATTACCAAATATTGTCCTACTAACCGAGCATTGGCTGAACACTGACGAAGCATTATTCATTCCTGGATACAATATAGTCTCGAAATACACAAGAAAAAATTCAGTACATGGAGGAACACTAATATTGATCAATAATGAATTTTCGAAGACTCTGTCATTTATTAAATAAATTTGACAATCTGATTGTGGAAAATCAATTCGAATTTTCACTTATTTATTCGAAAATAAATAACATCTTTATATTATGTATTTACAGACCACCCTTAGTGGATTTTAGACTTTTCATAGAAAGACTAGAGTATTCATTATCTCAATTATCACCACTCGCATCGTTAATTTTAGCTGGAGATCTCAACATTAATTATGCAAACATTGAATCTATTGAAACTCAAACGTTAATTAACATGTTAGACTGTTTTAATCTAGCAATTCATGTGGATAAACCCACCCGAATTTCCAAATTTTCATCCATCATAGACTACGTCTGCACTAATATTAAAGATGTATCAACTTCAGTGGTCAATCCTGGGCTATCAGATCATGAAGCTGTTATTTGTCTCATACCCCATAGTATCAAAAATGACACCTCGCTCAAGGACAAAGAATATCGTCGGATATATAGCAAAAAAACTACGCGCAATTCCGGACTCTCTGTCTGGCCACAAATTGGAATTCAATACATGAGACAGAAGATTCTATAAATGCATTTCAAGAACTTGTCACTAAAAGATTCAACAAATCATTTCCATTGCGATTGCTAAAGAAAAAAAAAAATCTAAACCTTGGGTAACGAAAGGATTGAAGAACTCATCAAATAATCTACGATGCCTACACACAATCAGGAAATTTTGTAGCGATAATGAGTTTTTTATAGCATATTTTAATAAGTATCGTAGTGTCTACAAACGGACGATCAAATTAGCTAAAGATGAGTATTATAACGAAAGAATACATACAGCAGACAACAAACAAAAAGAAATATGGAATACAGTAAACGATCTTAGAGGCAAAAATAAACGTATCCATCCAGAAATAAATGGACCGCGTTATGCATCACTCGACTAAGCGCCATGTTTGTGTTTTTGGACAATATGAATTTAACTTTACTGCTTTCTGAAAAATCTATTTATAGTTTTTTAGACATAGTTTTTTAAAATATTGTAAAACATTTTGATTTCATTGAAAATATGAACAGGATGTTCATAAAGTCAGTTGTGGAATCATCTGCGACTGAAAGTTGGAATTTAGTCGCTGTTTTCCATCGTACAAGATAACCTCTCATTCATGTTTTAAAGAGAAACATTCTCAATTGAACATTGAATCAATACATGTAAAACATATTGAAACTAATTTTGTTATGTCAATATTTGAAGTTTCAAAATAATATTTTAGCTGATATACCAAAAAATGGCGCTTGGTCGCATGATGTTTTTTGAATAAAAAATACTTGAAGGAGTTTCAAAACGAGTCTACTCACCAAAACCGTCGCTTATGAGGCTGATGCGAATTAGACAACACGTAGTCAATAACAATATTTTATTTTGTTTAGAAATACATGACTATGAAACCACACAGTGAAAGTGAAATTTAAAATAAATGTTTCAGAAAACCGAAAAATGATTGAGAATAATATTAACACTACACTATCACAACATAGAATCGTTTCATCAGAATTTTATTCATCTTCAAGCTCAAAATCAAGTTGTCCATGAAACCCCTCTATATCCTCTTCAATATTTAGATCACCAGTCAATTTTTTGTAAAACTCTTTGGCATCTTTTGGGATGAGGCTCAGCAAAAATTTCAGATCGTCAAGTTTCTTATCTGCTATGGGCTTTCCATTTGGCCATAACAACGTATATGATTATCTGAAGTTCTTGCTGGTTTCTAGTGATGGTCTCCCGCGTTTCTTTTCTGGATTTATTTTTCGAGCTCCTTCGTGAAAAGAATATTTAACAAACATTTTGTCTCGACTTTCTTTTCTGATTTCAATCTCTTTGAACTCAAGCCAGTTTATTTTATTATTAAAAACATCTACTTTTCTATTGACGATTGTCTTTTCCAAATTGACTGTACTGAAGAAATGTTCTTTTTCCATCTTGTGTACGACCAATGGATTTTTTTTGCGGCACATGGTCATTACATTCATGTAGTCGACCGGGGAATATATTCTTTGTTGGAATTTCAGGGCACATTCAATATCGCCAAAATCTGCATCATTTGGTAGAAAGCTATGGCCAGATGTTAAGAAGCGTAGAGTGATTCTTTCTAGTGAAGGATGAGCATCAAACATGGCATTCAACATCAAAACTACTTTGATATTGCGCAGCCATCTGACCACAATATTAGATGTTTACATCCAACCATATTCCGATCTTCCATGACGTGCCTAAATAAACAAGAGCCAACTTCTTGAGCCCCTCGGCCGGCCTCACCTTCTAACCACACATAACAATGGCCTTGATTATTTTTAGCTGTATGTATGCCCAGATTGTAAAGCCAAAGTTGGCGCTTGTAAAAAATTACATTTGTTGGTATACGGGGAAGAGGAAGTATTTTTTCCATATCAAAGCACAAAACCTCAAGTGTTTGTCGTATTTTGCTCTCTTTCTGTCTCGATTTAAAGTTTGTCTTGCTACCTCAGCCGAATCTCTGTGATTATCTCTCTCAGTTTTGTACTGATCTTGTTCTTCTGTTGTACAGGTTTCTAGTTTATCACACATATTGCACGTGTCCTTTTTTAGTGGTTTCCTCTTTAATTTGAAATAGGTTAAAAATAAATTTTTGTACTTCGAAAACGATACAACATAATTTACCTCTTGCTTGTATAAATCATACATAATTGGCATACATAATTGGTCGTAAGTACAGAGAACTTGTTTTTTCTCTTGCATAATGGGACTTATATTTTGGAAATATTTCAATGTGTCCTATTATTTCTTGTAATCGTCCGTCTGATATCTTGTTTTTTCCGCCTCTTATTCCTCTCAAGTCTTTAACTCCTGGTCGTTTTTTTGCTTTCAAAGCACTATCTACTTTTGAACTTGAAATTCTCAAGGTCTACAAGAAAAATTGTTTGCAAACTACACTGCCATTAATATTGTATTCCCTGGAAGTCGTTTTTTTATTAGAATTCTTTACTCTTTTTCGCTTTATCGGACCCTCACGGACCATTGCGCAAATTAGGGCTCTCTGAGCATCATGAGAACTAACTTTATAAAATTTTTCATATTCTCCTCTGGCATTTTCAATACCAACTTTGGATAGACAATTGCATTTACACAAATACTGGCGAAACTCTTTTGTTAATCTCATTTCCCCTCTTTGGGTGTAGTATGTTTTATTATGTATGCACTTTTCTTCTCGTGTATGTCTATTCTGGCGGGGAACTTTCTTTTTCTACCTTTCTTTGGACGACCCTGATATTTTTCTTCTTTGGATTCAACTTCATTCCTTTCTTATTCTGATTCAACTTCATCATTTTCTTCTTCGGCTCCAACTTCATCATTTTCTCCATCAGATTGTTCCACCTCCAGTATATAATTGTTTTCTCCGATAATAGTTTGTGTATCCTTGTCGCTGCTTTCTTCAACTCTTTGATCTTTAGGATATTCTTGTTTATCTAACTGTCCGTCTTTTTCTTGTATTAAGAAGTCATAATCCATTATTTCTATTTCAGATATTTCATTTCTTGTGTTGACACACTCACCAACACTAAGTATACCTTGTACCGGTTTTAAATTAGTATAAATCTTGTTCGGAAGGGCAGCTTCATGAGTTACCTTCTTCCTCTAGTTGTGTGTCGAACATAGGCTAAAAGTAAAAATGTAACATTAAAACAATTGTCATAATAACGGTAACCATCAGTACAAAACTGATACGTGAATGAAATTCTGGGAATCACCAGATATCCTCATTATTCATTACTTCTCGGGCACGTTCTAATATCAAAGCAGTTCTTGACAACATTTTCACACACAACTTTGCACAAAAGTTCGATTAAAAGCTTTTCAATGGCATTGGGTAGCCTGATCAACTGAACGTAACTCTCATAATATTCTAAACGCTGTCAAAATGGCGCTGTTTTCCGTGTTTGCATCAGACGACCAAGCGCCAATATTACGTCGCATAGTCGTGTTATGCAAAATGGAAGGCGCCTAGTCGAGTATTGTAAAATACTTATAGTCTCCTAATCGGTTTGGCGTTTACACTAATTACGCCATTTTCAACTTCCTAGAAAAAGTCTACATAAGTCTAAATGAAAAGGAAGCAGCTGCGGCAGTGTTTCTTGATCTCTCCAAGGCTTTTGACTGCGTGAGTCATGAAATTCTGTTGCAGAAGCTCTCCCACTATGGTTTTCGAGGTACAATGGGTCCGATCATATCTTACTGATAGGGATCATTGGGTAAAAATACTTCTGCGAACGGAAAGATTGTACGTGGAGTCCCACAGGGGTCTGTTCTTGGCCCAATTTTATTTTTACTTTTTATTAATGATATATCTTGCCTTGATATGCCTGGACACCTAACATTGTTCGCTGACGATACCACAATTCTTTGGCACAATGAAGATCATACTACCTTGTTCCAGTCTATTTCCGCAGATATTCAAAAAATCAAAATTTGGTGCGACGCGAATAAGCTGACATTGAATATTCCCAAAACAAATTTAGTCGCATTTGAATGTAATGTTGAACAAATTACATTGGGAGATCGGCTGATTGAAAGTAGACCCGTTACAAAATTTCTTGGTGTATAAATTGACAATGATCTGAAGTATGACCACCATATAACAGCTTTAAAGAAAAAATTATCCTCAGGTTGCTTTGCCATTAATGTAATATCTCGCGAACTTGGACGGTCAGATTTATTAATGGCATTTATAGAAATCTGCGTTATGGAATTCCATTTTGGGGTTCTGGCAGCCAGACTCTATTGCAAAGTGTATTTGTCCTTCAAAAGCGAGCTCAGAGATTTATATTCAGAATTAAAGTGCGAGAATCATGTAGACCAGTTTT
The DNA here is from genome assembly GCA_944452925.2 of Chrysolina oricalcia. Lineage (NCBI taxonomy): Eukaryota > Metazoa > Arthropoda > Insecta > Coleoptera > Chrysomelidae > Chrysolina > Chrysolina oricalcia. Next base: position 38,104,286 of record OX101825.2, read on the forward strand.
TTTAGACAATAAGATTTTGACAATATATGAATTTTTCATTCTAGAAACGGTATGCTTGCTTCATAAGTATAAAGAAAAGTTAATGAACGTCAACAGGGAAAGACAATTCTAGTCTTTCTATGATTCAATTGAGAGGATTTAGTTTTAAAATTTCGTTAGTCATAACCGTTGTAGAACGTTGATATTTATATGTTCTTATTTATGCATTTCATTTTATCTATATGTATATAAGTAAATATTATTGACATTTAGTGTTACATATAATGTATTTTGAAAGCTATTAACTTTTATTGACTTTGTCGACAAAATGTTTTCATTTTAGATAATAAAGCTTATTTGATTGATTGATTGAACTCCTGGGCCATAGGAAGATAAAAAAATGTACAAAAGGTTAAGATAAAAATTTATCGGAATTCTTTTTCACATTCCTGATATCCTTTTCAAAGCTACAAACCACTATATCCACTTTTCATGGGAAAAGGTTAACTATGTGAGAATATTCTTTTATTGATCAGTGAAGAAAATTTTTGCGATCAAAGCGATGTGACCTTGTTGATTAATGAGAAGTAAACTTTCCGTTTTAAAACCACGTGGACATTATCAAACAACTCAGTTTATAGTTTTGTTTGATAATGTCTATATAGGACGAAACTGCAGTAACGTTGTTTACAAATAGAAGTGGTATAAAAACAGAAAGTTTTATTTCCCATTTTTCGTAAGATTAAATCGGTTAAACTACTTACTAGTTGATTTTATTGAAAATATGAACAGGATGTTCATAAAGTCAGTTGTGGAATCATTTGCGACTGAAAGTTGGAATTTAGTCGCTATTTTCCATCATACAAGATAACCTCTCTTGAAAGGGATTCATGATGTAAAAAGAAACATTTTCAATTCAATCGAAATATTTTGAGATTAGACTATACTCATTTTGATGATTTACTGCAAATGGTAGAAGGAATGCCCACGAAGTACGATACAAAAATGAGTCTGGTAATACCAGTTGCCACAAAACTGGAAGTTACGCTACGTTATCTAGCATCTGGTTATTCCTTCAAGTCTCTAGAATACCTGTTTCGAGTTCCGGAATCAACAATATCGAAGTTTGTACCAGAAGTGCTATCGGCGATGTCTCGCACCCTCAAACCATTCATTGAGGTGAGTGAAATGTAATTGACTACGAGTTAACATTATTTTGATTGCAAGTATTTTTGATGACAGTTACAGTATATAATAGTATGAAACAGAAAGTACTTATGACATCTACAGTCACTAGTTGAAACTTAATTCGACACGAACCAAGGAATCCAAAGTTAGATGTTTATCTACTCATTAACAGATAGCCAATAATTCGTTGTTCTGACCAACCCAAGGTTCAATCAAGTTTCTAGTACGTTATGAGGAACGCAAGCAGAATCTAATAAAAAACAGAGTATTTTTCGGTTCGATTCCGAGAGTTCCCACCTTGACAGCTGTTTCGTGGTCACCCACTCATCAGAAACGATTTATGGAGCTCTCGAAATCAAAACGAATCCACTCAAAAATTGTTACCGTGAAGGCAAGACAGTATATAACTGAAAGTTACTTATGACATATACAGTCACTAGTTGAAACTCAATTTGACACGGACCAGGGAATCCAAAGTTAGATGTTTATTTACTCATTGACAGGCAACCAACAATTCGTTGTTCTGACCAACCCACGGTTCAATTAAGTTTCTAGTACGTTATGAGGAGGAACGCAAGCAGAATCTAATAGAAAATAGAGTATTTTTTTATTTGAATCAGAGAGTTCCAACCTTTGACAGCTGTTTCATGGTCACTCACTCATCAGAAAGGATTTATGGAGCTCTCGAAATCAAAACGAATACACTCAAAAATTATTCAAGTTTCTAGTACGTTATGAGGAACGCAAGCAACCTTTGACAGCTGTTTCGTGGTCAGCCACTCATCAAAGGTTGAAACTCTCGGAATCAAATCGAAAAATTCTCTATTTTATATTAGATTCTGCTTGCGTTCCTCATAACGTACTAGAAACTTGAATGAACCTTGAGTTGGTCAGAACAACGAATTGTTGGCTGCCTGTCAATGAGTAGATAAACATCTAACTTTGGATTCCTTGGTTCGTGTCAAATTAAGTTTCAACTAGTGACTGTAATGCCATAAGTAACTTTCTGTTATATACTCTCTTGCCTTCACGGTACTGATTTTTGAGTGGATTTGTTTTGATTTCTAAAGCTCCATGAGTGGGTGACCACGAAACAGCTGTCAAAGATTGAAACTCTCGGAATCAAATCGAAAAATACTCTATTTTCTATTAGATTCTGCTTGCGTTCCTCATAACGTACTAGAAACTTGATTGAACCTTGGGTTGGTAAGAACAATGAATTGTTGGCTGCCTGTCAATGAGTAGATAAACATCTATCTTTGGATTCCTTGGTTCGTGTCAAATTAAGTTTCAACTGGTGACTGCAGATGTCATAAGTAACTTTCTGTTATATACTGTCTTGCCTTCACGGTACTAATTTTTAAGTGGATTCGTTTTGATTTCGAGAGCTCCATAAATCCTTTCTGATGAGTGTGTGACCACGAAACAGCTATCAAAGGTAGGAACTCTAGAAATCGAATCGAAAAATACTGTATTTTCTAATAGTATGTATATATGTATGTCTTAGGCCGGTGTCCCATGCATCTGACTTTCGACGGTACGATCATCCGATAGTGTTCCTATTGGTCAAAATTTTTGGCGCCAGTTTTCATCCGAATATTTTCATCAATTCATCCGACGTCGGATGAGTTAAATTTATTTCAACTTTTGTCCGATATCGGACGTTTTTTAACCTAACTTTTTGCGAAATTTTCGGTTATATTGTTGAAATGAACAAAGCCATCAAAGTCGTCAGCATTATATACGTAATGTTGATGATGTATTACTTATCTCACTGTTATATTTGAAAACATATATGCGGAAAAGACTACAAAGAAACAAAGACCCAGAAGATTCTGGGTGAGAGATATTTCTCATAATAGAAAACTGCAACAAGCCTATCACAATCTGCTTGATGAAATGCGGCTGACTGACAAGGAAAACTATTTTAATTATTTAAGGATGCCAAGTTATATGTTCAGTGATCTCTTGAAAGTAGTTGGACCAAAGTTAGAGGAGATATATTGTGTTCGTGGACCGATATCTCCTGGAGAACGACTTGCTTTAACATTGAGGTAATTTTAGCAAATTCAGACAGACAATTGCCCGCTTTATTTCAATTCAATTGATTTAGGTACCTGGCTAGTGGAGACAGTATGACATCTATAAGTATTACATTTTGTATTGCACATAATACAGTTTCCAAAATAATTAAAGAGACTTGTGATGCAATTTGGGATTGCTTACACCAGATTGTTTTACTAGAACCAACTGAGGAAGCTTGGTAAAAAAAAATATTCAAGTTTTGCTGTTTAAAACGTTTTGAATTTATATTTACATTGCAGTAGTAACAACAGATATTTTATTTCCAGGCCTCTCCAAAATCTAGTTCAACTTTTTATAATCATAAAGGTACACATAGTATTGTATTATTAGCACTATGTGATGCCAACTAGAAATTTACTTTGGTGGATATAGGTTCTGAAGGTCGGCACATCGATGGAGGGATATTCAAAAACAGTAACATCGGAAAATGTCTGATATCAAATAGGTTGAACTTTCCACCTCCAAGTCATTTAGGCCAAATCCAAGAACCGATTAATTACTTCATTTCTGCAGATGAAGCATTCCCCCTGTCGGTCGACCTGTATCAAGCGACCTTACGCAGGTGGCTTCCTACCACAAACCAAACGTATCTTCAGTTAAAGGCAAGTGAAAACATAAAATTGATTTGACTAATTCTCTGCTGATTTTTGTCTGTAGGAAAAACGAATTAAATGACAATAGGCATTTTAAATGAGTAATACGAATTTTACCTGAAACACAATTTTTTTTTTGAGATTGTGCCGAGCACTTAGAGTGATAGAAAACGTCTTTGGTATATTGGCACCAAGGTGGCGTATATATAGGAAGCCTATAATAGCCTGTGAATCTACAGTGGTAGCTATTGTAAAAGCCACCGTTTGTTTTCATAATTTTTTAATGAGTTCAAGACAGAGTAATTACGTCTCTCCAACTACTGTTGATCCAGAAAGCGAGGAAGGAGAAATCATTGAAGGCGGTTGGAGGAATGAAACTACAAACCTTATGCCTATTAGAAGAACAAGCACAAACATGTATGGAAAAAAGCCAGAACAAATGAGGGAACATTCAAGCACTTACTCTATGAGTGAAGGTTCAGTTCAATTTCAATGGAATAAATAAAATATTTTTCCATTTTACTCAAGCATTTTTAATTTGTCATCGCTAAAAATAAATCTTACAACATTCATCGCTACATAAATTACAAAAATTCTTTAGCACCTTCATATGCCACCTAGAGCAACTCAATATGCAGAGCTGTGCACGAGTTTTGTGGCATTTGATTTAATATTTCAGAAATCCTGACGCATATTGGGTTTATTGGAAGTTTCTATAGGAACAGCATTGATTTTATTTAGGGTCTCAATGATGGCCGCTCTCATTTTTCGCACTGGTGTTTCGACTGATTTTCTTCGCGTTGAATTTTCTTGCTCACCACTAACTACACCAGACACTGGAGGTCCAGGAGATGCAAGGGGGGATGACGATGCATCTGTAGATGGGGATGCAACATTCGTTAGAGTATGTCTGTAACTGATGGTATCATTTAAAAATGACATCAGATCGAAGAATTCCCACTTTCTTTTCTTTTTCGCAGCGGATCCACTAGGTGTATATTCTACTTCTAACCTTACATAAGTGTCCCTTAAGTTTCGCCATTTTTTGATGAGAAATTCAACAGGATATTCCGGGTTCTTTCCAAATTTATCATAAATTTCTATCCACAGGTTGTCACTTATTGTTTTGGACCTCTCCTCAATCGGCAGCCTTGAATCCCATAGTGGAGGCCTTGCCATAACACAACAAATAAGCAGCTCTTCCACTGTTGTCCGTTTCCTCCTCATTGTCAAAATCCTAAAAATATTTGAGGTTTAATGCGGACTGCTCTTAATTTTGGTTTGTAATTTATTTTCCATTTCGTTCGAAAAATACATTCAGTTGTTACCTGTTTTGATTGTATGAATAATCATTACCATTCACCCCAGTCTCAATGTGAATTTCTTCAGAATTGTCGGTAGCCATATTCGAATTTACTGATAAATCATAAACACCAACACTTCTGTCTCTCAGTGTCTCTAGACGAAAAGTTCAAGTGTTTGATTTAAGGTTATGCTGCTGTAACGAAGTTACTAAATCACCGTGGTAAGTCAGGTAGAAGCAACAGTTCGTGGTATCTAATAATTTATAACAATAGAATCACCCCCTATTTTTCTAATAAATCCGTGATAGCCCCTTTGACGATATTACCCAGTATATGTGCACTTTAATTATACAGACAACATTTCCTATCGGCATACTGCCCAAGCTTGGTAAGCGCGCGATCACATCCCGGTAGAACTCTCGAAATCCAAGTCTGTTGATATAAATTATTAAAATCATACAGCATTCATGAGTTTCCGATATCGCCGATAGGAAGCACGGCCAACGCAACACCTAATTTTCTACAGTAAAAATTGATTAGACTCAACTGAAGCAATTCATAAAGGAGTTCACTCCGAACCATCGACCCAGTGCGAGAATTGGAGATACGAGCCGTCCAGTAACCGACCGTCCGATAAAAACACCGACCGAGCAGAGGTATGTGTTGTTTCAAAAAAAGGGGACAAAATAGTTCTCAGTTCTCCGCCGAGTTGAAGGCTGTACGTTAAGTACCCTACAAATATATTTATTGGATTTATTATTTATACCGGGTGTGACCATAAGAAGGCTGTCTGATAAAAACCCTTCTTCTAGCCGGCATTATCACTGATAGAAGGCTGTACGTTAAGTACCCTTCAAATATATTTATTGGAATTATTATTTGTATACCGGGTGCGACCATAAGAAGGCTGTCTGATAAAAACCCTTCTTTCCGCCGAAATTATTACTGGTAGAAGGCTGTATGTGGAATACCCTCCCATTTGTTGAAATTGTTATTCATTTGCTGTCTCCGTATACCGGGTGTACATGTTTGCTTGATTTGACAAAAACTGTATACCCTTCTTACCAAATATTATTATATTATTTGCTATTTGAACTGAAAACTACGGATCCTCATTATAGAGCTTTGCATGAGCTTGGAAGTTGCACTTGCGCACTGTTTGCCGTTGACCCCCCGCTTAACCGTATATCCGCTTGTAAATATTGAGTGTGCTTAGCTGAGCTTTTGAATGCGTAATCTTTTTCCGCTGTTGCTTCCGCCTGCACTAGAATAGAAAATAGGATGTTCCCGCATATATATAATTTATTATGAATAAACGGTATTACATAAGGTAAATTGGTGTTTGACTGGTTAGATTATTTCTACTCCAACTTTCATTTTAATCAAATTGTGACAACTAATAGCAGCAGGTACCCAGGAAGGGCAATTAAAGCCTGCCTTTTCTGGCCACCTGTGCTTTGGTCAAGACCATAATTGACCCCTGGAGTATTTATCTTCACTGAAGCTGCCCGTAGCAAGTGGACCTTCACACTTTAACCAGAGGTGGCGCCCGGGAGAATCCGTAACCTGGGCTCGGCGCCAAAGTGACCAGTAAAGCTCGCAAGGGCGTTACACTGCTCCTAAACTACAGGAGATACGTCGAAGTTTGGGGCAAAGTTGCGTATTCTGGTGCTTAACAAAATACTGTTTTGAAACTTGAAAAATTCCGAGTATTTCCGGAAATATCGGGAAAAAGCTGAAAATCGGAATTTTCGTTTTTATTCTTTTCTATCGTTATTTGACAACATAGCTCAAAACCAAAAGTACATTTTCATTGATACTTTTTTAGCTACACGTTTTTATGTTCAGATTTACTATCCGACGTTTCGCCTTCTGGCATTCATCATCGACTTTTTTTTCTGTTATGGGCGCCATATTGTTTTTTTATACAGAAAAATAGTGATTCTCACCCTGAAATTTTTTGCGACTGGTGATAGTTTTAAAAGTTTATCTTACCTATTAAAAATTTTACCACAAACAGTAATCACCTGCGTCTTTGAAGTATGCAATGCATTATGCCAGGTTCTAATACGGTGAATATCAGTTATCATAAAATCATTGTTAACTGAAACTATTACGGTGAGTATAAATAATCACAAAATCATTGTTAACTGAAACTGATACGGTAGGGATTGTGGTGTAGGTACAGAACTGCTGCGTTCCTGTGGAGCTGTAGCTGAGTTGACTTCGATCTGATACTCTAGCGATAGAGAGTAATTTGCTGAAAGTGTAGAAAATGGTCGTGAAAAGGATGGGGCATAACTGTGATCTGAAGATGGATGGGATTCTTTCGATTTTGAAGAAGGGTATGCTTATAGTCCGAGAGGTACTGTCACTTTTTTTATCAGTGATTTATCTCCGACTCGAATGTGATTAAGTAGAGAGTTTCACCATTAATGTACTCGAAATTGGAAGTCAGTCGTGGTGGGTGTGAAACTTTGTTGAAATGTGAATTAGTCACTCAGGCGTTTGAAGTGGTAGGAGAAATTGAAAAATTGAAGTGACCGATCTTCACTTAAAATTTTGTAGAATGATCAAATTGAACATAAAAATGGAGGTCAGTCACGTTTATAGTGGTGGATTCTGCGTTAGTCAGGCTTCCAAAGTCGAGGGCAGTAACCAGCTTCCTTTGGTGCTCTGCATCTTATGTGCATAACAATTACTGGTTTAGTAAATAATTTCAAAGTGATATAAATCACTATATCCAACTTGTGAATAGTTACTGAAATAAATTCCTTAATGCTTATACATAAATCTTATTTGGCACGAAAATTAATCAGTATCACTATCACTCTGGTTGTCTGACTCTTCCGTGGAACTTTCATCGTCATCATAAGCTGATGACTCTTCATCTCCCTCAGAATCCTCCTGACAATCTTTAAATAATACGAGTTTTTAGTGTGGAAATAATGATAGATAAGTTAAAGTTAAATTAATTTTTCGGATATCTGATGGATTTTCTGATAAATCTTGTGTTATATTTTGAATTTCAGGCAACTGTTCTCCATCAAACCATTTGAAAGTGTATCTCCCGTCTTCTTCTTGCCAACAATGATCAGTCGGACTAGCGATACTAGTCATTTTTAGCAAAGCATGAGTCCACACCTGTGCAGTGTATGACGTTCTCAATAAATGCTCATATAATTAGAGGTTAAACGACTTACCTCAAGGAAGTTCAATCCTCAATTAAACAAAGTGGCCACGTCCGAGAATATCACCCTGTAGTACGGTTCATCCGTCGATCGGTACGTGTTGTTCAAAGCTGTTAGAATCCCCAACCCATTCCTCTATGCGTATTTTGCCAGTACTAGTCATAACGTTTGGAGAGAGTTGTAATTTTTGATCGGCTGGGAGGGGTGATATTCTCGTATAATTGAGGATTGAACTTCCTTAAGGTGAGTCGTTTAACCTCTAATTATACATTAGTTGCCACGTCCAATCATATCATCCTGTAGATGTTTAGAGCCCCGCGATCGAAAAGATTATTTAATATCTTGCTAAAATGTCTGTTTTGGATAACCAAAATCAGGATACAGGTATTCAACATTCATTGTTTATTATTTTCTATCACCAAAATTGCATTTCAACAAAATTCGAAACAAATCTTGAACATGTGAACATTTCTGTATAAAATCACAAAAATAAATTATGATGAAAAATTCATTTACTCAGGCTTTAACTTTCGAATCAATATGACAAATTATTTTAATAAACATGAAACGAATGTTGTATCATCTCTAATGGGCAAATTATAAAACCTATGGAGAGTGTTAGAATTTGCCGACCAATCCGCTGCATTCTCAATAGCAAAAATGTTTAAGCCTTGCGTTGCGGCCGCAGATGTGGCCGCATGTCTTGTACTATGCTCCTTAAATTTGTCAGTGTCAATTCCACTTAATTTCAGCCCAGATTTCATCCACCTTGATATTGTCTGGGTTGTGGCAGGTTTGTGCAGTTTTTAAATGGTTATGAATAACCTATCTTCCGAACCCCTGAGCTCCCGTGTTTTTTCTCAATAAGTTTTCAATACTGATGCAACACAAAGCTTTGATTTTTCTCGATGGCAACGTAATTATTGGTTGGCATTCTTTAGATGCCGAAGTTTTGAGAAGATCCCGTATAGTTATCTCAATTTTCTTATTCGAAATAGATATATTAGAAAGTTTTATTTTCGAAAGAGTTTGCACTCTTTGCGTGGTTGTGAAAGCTAGCAATATTACCAATTTGTTCGTTATTTTCTCCAAAGATAGAGTTACCAATGGTATTTGTGTCTCTAAATAATCAAAAACAGGGCCTGGATCCCAAGTTTCGTTATATATTGGGAATGTTGGTCTTTTTTTGAAAGTTCCTTTGATAAATCTGTTGATCATGGTTTCGTATTGAAATTGTAATACAGTTTTCAGAGCAGATCTATGAGTATTTAGGGTGTTGTACTTGGCCCTATGATCATATTCCTGCTTTAAAAACTCAGAAACTTTGTTAGAATCTGATTAAAAAACCTCTGTGACCCCACAAAAAATCCACCATTTTTTATATGTTGAAGAATATTACTTCATAGAGGAAGGGCTCCAAGAAGCCATGATAATGTCTACAGCTGACTCTGGCATTCCCTTTCGTATATATGCTTCCCGGACAAAACTGCTGACACACAGGGAACGTTGTTTCCACAGAGGATATGGTGTTATGAAAGGGGATCTTTATTTGCCTCAAAATTTACCATTTCTGATATAATGAGACTTGGGAACCAAGGTTGTGTTTTCCAAATTGAATAAACAATAATACCTTCAGCTTTATCAGATATTATGTTATTGATAACGTTAGGCAGAAGAGGGAAAGGCGGAAAAGCATAAAAATAGAGATTTGACCAAGACAATATGAAAGCATCGACCACTTCCGATTCAGGATCGGGGTGCCATGATACAAATATATCACAATTTTTATTCACATAGCCCTTTCAGCACGAGAAAAAAAAAGTTTACCAATTTTAAGAAAACTCGCAATATTTGGCCATTGGGACATAAGTAGATGGGAAAAATTGGTCAAAAAAATTATACTACAGGGGGTTGGAAAAAAAGTACCTACACCATTGTGTATGCTGGGCTTTATTTTATACAAAACACTTTTTGGAAGAAAGCAATTAAAAAAAAAATTAGTAGAAAACTTTAAAAAACAGTTTTGATCTTTTGTTAGACATTAATAAACATTGCATTGAGGCACCTTGTACGGGATCTACTTTTGCAACTATCATGCCGGCAAAATCTCGCAGTTTTTAGTAAATCTACGGTGGGAAAATGATTGTATCCATCAAGTCTTTTGTCTTCACCAGGTAGAGGAGTAGTATTGTTTTGCGGTTTAGGAGGTAAATCGACTTCATCATCTTCGCTTTCAACTTCTTCTCAGTTGTTGTATGGACGACTAGATTTCAATAAAAATTCAGATGAATATTCAGATAAAATGTAATTATAGTTTAAATAAAATAAGTAATGTTACACATCTTGTGGCCTAACGAATAATCACTTACTATCACTTGTAATTAACCCTAAGACAAGGTGCTTGCAAACAAAATTTGCGAGCGTATAGACTTGTAAGTAAAGATTCTAGGAGAAATTACTTTCGAATTCATAAACAAAATCTGAATACACAAGGTTTCAGTATAACAATGGACCATAACGTTGCAGGGAAACAGAAAAACTATTACCGCACAAAAATCACTTTGAAAACAATCGAACATGGATTCCGTAAAATTTACGTTTAATATCTTACTTCATATTGACCTGAGTCTTAGCGATGACTGGAAACAACTCACCCAAACTGGGCAACAGAAGACTGAATGACAGGAGCGCAATTTCATTTGCGCTTTTACACAGAAATGACCTCTTTGTTCTTTTCAAAGACACCTGCCGAATAGGTATTTCAGCTGGCCAATATTCGTTTCTGGCCCTCTCCATATGTCATGATAATTATCTGTTGGACTTCTTTTCAAATCTCCGATCAAACGCGCCTGCTGAGGTGAATAATACCTCCTCCCTTGCTAGGAATGCACTAGATATTAGGGACGTCGATGCAGTTAGCGCTGGTTCGCCGTTCTGTCTGGTGTTCATTGTTATTTTCGGATTACACATGGTCGTCCTGGTACTTCCTTAGTAGTTGGGATGATTTTTCGTTCATCATACTACCCACACAAGGCTAAGACTTTTGGATACACACTATGAGTGTTGGTGAGGGAATATCATTATTGCACATGAATAATGAACATGAGTCACACATGACTACTATAAAAACGAAATATTACCCAACCGAGATCTTCATTACCGTGTATGCAATGTCAAAAACATAAACCTGGATACAACATGAAAATTTTCAGATAAAAAAATATGTATAAATGCTTTCCTCCCAAACAAAAATGGATATTTTTCACATGTCGGTAGGTCACCAAGATTATGACTAACGTCATCAATGCATTTGAAAAACAACTGAAGGTTACTGGGAGGTCGAATATCGAAACATTATGTCACAACTCTGACACCACCCACTTAATCCACCACGTCGATTTCTAGTTACACCTACCGCTACACAATATGTGTGAGACTTCTAGATACTCCGAATCCACTATTTAGTAATATTATTATATGATGCCGTGCTAGCACAGAAGTGATATTTGCAACTGAGGTCAAATTGAGATATTGTGGTTTGAAGTTCAGCACGTTTGATTAGTCGCTCTCTAACTTATCAAAGTATTTAATTTATTACTATTATTTTGATAGGCATTGGATCATTGCATAAAATTACAGTTTTGTGAAATTCTTCATTCGCAATTAATAAATGCAGTTACTGGAAGTTTCGTTTCCAATAACATGCCCAAAACAACTATGTTTTGGGTGGAAATGCCTACTACTAGTTATATTTAGGGGTATCTGCTCAGTTCCGGAAAATTTTGCTTAGCAAAATGCAGTTATAGCTGAATTATAATCCCTGAAAGAAAGAAAGTAAACAATTTTGCTCGAATCCGAGTAAGTGTAGAAACTTTCCGTCGTACATTCGTGAGAAGGCAAATATGGATATTTCTTTCAAAATTGACATTAGGATATGAGGGTGTGAAATTAACAACCCTCACTATATTTTATGGTATGTATGTTAGCAACATGTATGTTCGTATATATACACGGTTATGATAAAATAATGCATAAAATTCATAAAACGTACAACGATCACTTTTGAAAAAAATGCAAAAACACGTCAAACTGTTTTTTTTTATTCCTCATCTTTTGACATAAGTTACAAAAATAACACGTCAAAGTTGTCAAAGTTATGACGTCATCAACAAATTTTTTTAATGGGAAGCTAAGATTTTTATTACATTATGTGATAGAGCTTGTGTTTTTACACAAGGGAAAAATAGTTGCAGTAGGGCTCACATAAGAAAAAAAAACGAGAAAATGAATAAAAAACGAAGTTTCATATTAACTTTTCAATTAACTAAACAGTCCATTAAACCAAAACTATTTCTTATAGGAATTCTTCAAACTGTGTCCCGTTTACTAACTGACATAGGCCAAGACGATGGTAGACCGCATTTATAGAGTTTTCGATCATCTGCGGAGTTATACGAGTCAATTCGTGTCTAATTCGTTCCATTAAGTCTTCTAAATTGTCTGGCCGGTTAATGTAGACTCGACTTTTCAAATGTCCCCACAGAAAAAAATCAAGGGGGGTTAAATCAGGTGACCTAGGTGGCCACTCCATTGGTCCACGTCTTCCAATCCACCGTCCTTCAAACTGGTTATCCAGAAACCTTCGAACAGTATGACCATAATGTGGTGGTGCGCCATCTTGTTGGAACCAAATACTGGGATCCAAGTTGTCCCAATTATTTGGATCCGGAAATGCCGCAAGTAGGTCCGGAAGCACTGCCATACGAAGATGTTCCAAATATCGTTCAGCTGTTAAATTCCCGCGAAAGTAATAAGGACCAATAAATCTTCCCCGGACGATTCCTACCCAAACATTAATTTTTTGGGGACGCTGGGTGTGTTTTGTCTGCATCCAGTGGGGATTTACAAAACCACTTAGACAAAACGTTGCCTCATCGGAAAATACTACACTATTAAGAAAATTTGGATTTTCGTCACAATGCCGCATGAAGATTTCACTAAATTCCAAACATCTGTCCGGATCATCTTCTGAGACTTCGTGAACAAGATGAACTTTGTATGGGTGTAGTTTTTCTTTTTTTAACATCTTTACTACAAACGACTGACTAACATTTTCTTGTAAGGCAATTTCTGTTGTAGTTGCGTGAGGGTGTTCTTCTACTGACAGCAAAATATCTAACTTCACATCGTCGCTTATTCCAGGTCGTCCAGATTTTGGAGCATCCCTCACGCTTCCCATTGCATCAAATTTTGCAACAATTCTGCTTACTGTGCTTCTAGCAATTGAAGGTCTTTCAAAATGTGTTGCGTTAAATAAAGCACATGCTTCTTCATGACTTCAAAGGTGATCGCCGTAACCTACCATCATTAGAATTTCTATCCTTTCTCTTTCGGTTAAACGAGCCATAATAATAAAACTGTTGTGACACTAATTGTACGACTGACACTGACAAACCGTTGTTTCAGTAAAACAATTGAAAAAATTTTATAAGAATAACTGTTCTTACTAGATAAGTTTAAGTTTGACCTCTTTTTATAATTGGTTTTGTTATTTCGTTTTTTATTCCTTTTCTCGTTTTTTTTTCGTATCTGAGCCCTACTGCAACTATTTTTCCCTAGTGTAAAAACACAAGCTCTATCATATAATGTAATAAAAATCTTAGCTTCCCATTAAAAAAATTTATTGATGACGTCATAACTTTGACGTGTTATTTTTGTTACTTATGTCAAAAGATGCGGAATAAAAAAAACAGTTTGACGTGTTTTTTCCTTTTTTTCAAAAGTGATCGTTGTACGTTTTATGAATTTTGTGCATTACTTTATCATAACCCTGTATATATATGTTCATATGTATGGTATCTGTTAAGGGACTGGACTGAGATATTGTTTTGTAATACTAACCCCTCATAATTTACAACAAGAAACACCCTACATGTGTAATTTTTTTTTCTCTTACAATATAGTACAAAGTTACCAAACAAATTTTTTGATAGATTACAGTATAAAATTATACTTAGAAAATAAAAGAATGATCATTAGTTTTTACTATTTACTGGAAATTGATTCCAATATGTGAAGCGACTTTGTGGTACAATTCCTTTATTTGAATTAGGTTGTTTTTTATTATGGTTATGGTGATCCCCACTGGATGTTCATATTTTTGAGAAAGTTTCATACCATTTTTCAAGACCTGATTCATTCTTCAAAAAGTTGAGTTCTTCCTATGTAGAATTGTTGTAAACTTTTTTTGTGAAAAAGAATGTTTTCCTCTTGAAGCCTGTAACTGAACGATATCACGTTAATAAGGCAAATCGTTGTCGTCGGTTTTTTCTTTGTTGAAAATTGAAGCTGGAACCATTTTTGGTTGACCTTGAAAAGGATTTTTGTGCAATTTTTATGTCCTTCCTAATTCCTCTTTTTTAGCATAGTATTTCCATTGAAAAAAGTCACTTGGATTAATTTCCATCACAAGTACTCTTGCTGATGTAGAATTCACCGCATTGATGAAGTCGTCAAAATCATAGATCTTCTTTTTGTGAAGGGCTTTCTCAACCTGGTAATGAAATGAGTCACAGAACAGAAACGTGTGCTTTGGCTCAAAGTATTTGATGTCAATGGTGTATGCGTCAATGAGGTCTGAATTAATGCAGAAAACAAAAAAGCTCAGAAATGCCGAATTTTTATTTTGGGAACGAAACTTTCATTGTAGACGGTCAGTCGTTGGGTAAAAATGACAGACTTGAACATTTCACATCTTGGGAGCATTATCACCTTTTTCATATCGACAGAGTATTTCATAGTTTCGTTTATTGAACCCTCATCTGCATCCTTTTTATATTCTGCTCTTGCCACATTTGCCTTTTTAATATGATTGTCCCACTTTCGACAAATGCTACAATCAATTTGGAGATAATCTTCTTTATGGTCATGTAAATTGAAGTGCTCGCATTCTTCGTCCCCTACTTTTAATCAAGAATGAAAAGTTTCAATAAATCTGCATCAATTTTTACTTTGCTAGTTCCCGTAATTGTTTTGAGCGATCGAATCTACTATTGTCAATAATGACGTTTATTTCGGAAATCAGTTCAGCGTTTGTTCCTTGATTCATCAATTTAAAATATGAATTACATAAGTCACAGAGATAATAATCAAACATAATAATTATAGAATTGAACCTACCTAAAACCATATCAAGAGAGGAGATTCCAAACAAGGCTTCTAGAATGATATTTTGGCCAGAACGGTATAATACTTGAAACTACAAAACTCTTCTGACTCGGCCTGGATATCCTCATGTCAAAATTGATCAAGAAATGACTTTTTGAACTCTTGAAAAGTAGAAAATGTACTAAGCCATGCTTGACTCCATAAGTATGCCTCGCCTTTTAATTGGTTTGCTATGATAAACATGAATGATTTGAAAGGAATATTATGTGACAAAATTCCAGTTAGTTTATAAACTCAACAGGATGCAGAACATTTTAATTATCAAACATTGGCACTCGTTTACTTGCTCATATACTACCACTAGTTTGTACATTTGAATTATTTTTTGACAAATTATTCATTGCAGAAATTACTTGAGCAACTAATGTTGTTATATCCAAATCATTGTTAGTTGAAATATTACTTTTCTTTTGATTATTTTGATTTTGAGCAACATCTGTAGGGAAATTAAATGATGCAGAATTTGTCGTTACTGGAATTTTTTGTATGAACCATTGTGTACCGGTTGGCTATTCCACATTGAATGATGTTTTTCAAGATTTTTGTCTTGAAAATTTGTTGCTCCCCCTGTATGTATCTCATCAAATGGAGTCGTGTTATACTGCAATGGATTTCGTACACTTTTTTGTAGGAGGGGATATGAAAGTCTACCATGTGTTAGACTGAGCCACCCTCTAGCCGGAATGAATGACTCTTCATGTTCGTGAGAAGATAAACAAATGCGATCATCACTGACTGAGGCGATATGGAACGTGCCGATAGCGAGATTGACGAAAATATTCACCTAGAGGCCCTTGAGGATCACGCACTTATTCATAGGCGTTGGTCGTCTGAATATTTGGTTATACATATCTACTGATAATCAAAATGTTGTTACTTGGATATCAATATACAAGTTGTGAATGAGTGTTAGTGTTTGTCTTACACACGGTTTTGAAACTTTCCAAAACACGGGTTTCTATCACCCTGTATTATATTTTGATCATTTGTATTATCCAACAGTATGGTTGGACCAGAGTTACCAAAGTTACCGTTTCCAGGTACAGAAAATTTTGCATCATTTAACCTATTAGATAATGAATTTGTAACGTTATCGTTTCTTAGAAACACACTACATTTGTCATTTTGCAAGACAGAAAAGACATTTGATGTATTACTTGACTTGGCTGGAGAGTCTCTGCCCCCAATTTTCGAAGATTTTTGCTGATTACACCAATTTTGGTTCAAGCTGATGTTGGGCGGTATTTCTTGAACACCTGATGCTGTGTGATAACTCAACGGCGAGTTTTTCGGTTCCATAACGGTGCTAAAAAAATTAGTAGACCCAGTTGAGTTACTGGTGACTTTAGATATCTCTGGAAGCGGCTTTAATCCCACCATGTTGTCGTTCTCATTGGGACGATTAGTATCAACTAAAAAACTCCTAACTCGTGCCTTCTGAATTGTCTACTGGTATCTTACTAATAGCTCCCGTACTTTTGCTTCTGGTATTATACGATGAGTTTTCGTTCCTTTTTTCCATTTTTCGATTGCCTCGTAGCTGGTCGCCAGATGTAAGGGAGTATGGGATTCTGAGAAATCGAATCTACTAATGACGTTTATTTCGGAAATCAGTACAGCGTTTGTTCCTCGATTTATCAATCTAAAATATGAATTACATAAGTCACAGAGATAATAATCATAGAATTGAACCTACCTAAAACCAGGGACACTTTGCTCGTTGAATATCAAGAGTGGAGATTCCCCACAAGGCTTCTAGAATGATATTTTAGCCAGAACGGCATACCACTTGAAACTACAAAACTCGCACGGCTTTGTGTCGGATTGTCATGACAAAAAACAAATATTGGATGGTTATGAATATTAAGTGGAAAATAGTGCTGGAGCTGATATTTATGGGTGAGAATCTTGATTAGCTAGAGAGATAAAGTAGAACACGGTCAAATTGTATAATGGAATACCGTGTTCTGGTGAATACAATACAGTGAAATAATATACGCTTCTTCAAAGGAGCATTCGAGCAATGTTTTCACGCTCAGCCCAACGCCATTTCTCAGAAAAACATTGAAGTCACAGTAAACGATCCACACCTGGAGCCCGATTTTTGACTTCCTTCGTTATGTAACGAATTCGCAATTTAACGATGATTCCATAACGAACATTCAACTTATTTCGTATTTTTGAAGGTTTTCGCTACGCTGTTAGCGATTCCTTATCAATTGCGAATGTGTGACTTGGCAACGTCGATTTACTCGTTCATTTCGTGTTTTGTGGTGAATGATTTATGTTTGTTTACAAAATATCGTTTGAATTAACTGAATATTTTATAAAGTTCCTTTTTAAAATGAATGATCAAGTGAAGAAGAGATCATCAAAAATTGTAGAAAAACAGAGAAAAGTTTTAATTGAATTCATTAGAACGAAACCTCAGTTGAGCAGTGGTAGATTTAGCCAAACTTTTATACAAAAAGATGCTGAAGTCCTATGGCAAGATATTGCAAAGAATTTGAATAGTATGGGAGGTGCTACTAAACCATGGCAGAGCTGGAGAAAGGTAACATAATGACAAACCATTATTTTGTATTGATTAAAATTATAGTGTTGGCAGGACATTCGTTCACGAACCAAAATGAAAATGGGCAATTCCAAAAAATATTTCAATAAAACAGGGGGCGGTCCTCCCATACCACCTGAAGACGTCTTAACATCCTTCGAAGAAGATGTTCTAGATTTAATTAAACCTGTATCTGTTGAAGGGCATGCAGTTGAAGAATCTGTGGTAAATTTTGATTTCAATGAATCTGCTGATGAAATACTTCCATCGAATGCACATGTTAGTGATGAATTAAACAAAAGAGAAGATATGGTATTTCTCCAAGAAAATGATGTTCAAAATGGACAAAATGAGGTTTGTATTGGTACATTTAAAAGACCTCAGAAAAAGAGAGTTCCTAAAAAAATAGAAAACCTTTTGAATTCCTCTGCTGCTGCAAGCTCTTATAAGGACTCTTTAGATAAAAAAAATTCCTTGAAGGAAGCATATTATGATCAAAAAATACAAATAATGAAAAAAAATATTATCATTAAAGAGGAACAAAATTGTATCCTCCAACAACTACTGAATAAATGTACAGAGATTGCCGACCAGTTACTTTGAGATTTTACCATTGCTATTTTTGAGTTGTTTTATTTCTAACATGATTCAGTTTTTGTTGTGTATTTTTAGAATTTGAATTCAATTTCTTGTTTCACTCAAATATGTGTGTTTTAGTTATGTACTTTGAGATACAAATATTGTAGTTTTTTTTACATATTTATGTATCTATTCCTCGGCATGATTCTTTATGTTCGGTATGTATTATGTATGATTTGAATTTTGGTTATGTTGTCATTTTGATTCTATTTTTTTTCTAATAAATTATATTCTGGCTGGAACATTTTATACATTTTTCATTTATGATCAATATGAGCATCCTCCCAGGTACTAAATGAATCTAAACTTGAACATATCAATTGAATTAAAAATAGTTTATTAACAAATTTGAATTTTATTATATTTTTATCTTGGCAAATTTCTAATAATATTTGCTCGTACTCTTCTACCTTCAGCCAATTCTGGGTTCACTCTAGCATAAACCAGATTCTCATCATTATCATTTGGGTTATTTCCATGAAGCATGCCAAAGTCTTCGTCATCATCTCCTGGTTCTGGCTCTACTTCAGGTAAACCATGCTCAATGCATAAATTATGCAAGACCACGCAAGCAATAATAATTTTGCAGGAGTATAGAGGATCATAATGTAAAACCCTATGCTTCAATAAACATCTGAATCGTGATTTAAGAACACCATTACAACATTCAATTTTAGCTCGAGTACTCTTATGTATGTCATTGTATCGTTTTTCAGGTGAATTCACAGGTGGATTGTATTCCAATGGGGTAAGTAACCATGGTCTTAGGGGATATCCTGAATCACCTAATAAAAAATAATCGTTGTGCCCTCTTCGATGTAAATCCCTAAGTAACTCCTGCACATTAGATCTACTCCAGATATATGAATCATTTGTGCTTCCAGGGTATTTTGCAATTACATTAAAAATTTTCAAGTCGGAGTCACAAATCTGAAAGCATAGTATTAATTTATGAGAATATGAAAATTATATATTATTTTCAACTTACTAACTGAACATTAATTGAATGGTAATTTTTCCTATTTACATATAGGTGTTCAGGAAATTCAGGATCATCTATCAAGGGAGAATGAATTGCAATGTGTGTACAATCAATAGGGTAAAGTCGGGTGAGATGGCCAATATTTTGAGAAACTGAAGGCTGTATAGGTTTGGTAAGAGTTAAGTTCATTCAATTTTTTTCTATGGTAGCTTCAATATTGTAATAACATATGAAGTTAGAAATAACGGTCTAGATATTGAAAGATTTTTTTTTATTATGTATTAAAAAGAAGGTACATTTGGTCATCTATCCCCATTCAACTGGGTTAGTTGGCCATGTCAGTAAGGGAGAGTTGGCCAGAAAATATAAATGTGTTTTCATTACAAAAATAAAATCAATGGAACATTCTCATGAAAAAATGAAATATAACTCAACGTCTACTTATTTCGTCTAGTTTTGTACGCGGTTTTACCGCAACTTTGGCAAGTATTTATGAAAGATGAGCAATTTTCATGGAACCATCTCTTGCATATTATACATTGCAACCAATCTTCTTGCTTCTGAGCTTCTGTAGCTTTCCCCACATCCAGTACATTCAGCATCATCATTATCAACAGATTCGATTGTATCACTCTCATCCTCATATAGCATACCTACGTCCTCTTCTTCTGAAGAAGAAGATGAGCGTCTTCTCTTCTGAACAACTTTTTTCTCAAGACTTGTTTTTCCTGGAATACCTTTCCCTTTGGACTTGTTCTTTTTTTCTGCCTTATTCTTCATAATTGCAATATTTTCAGGAGATGTTAACAAAGTAGCAATGGAATTTGCTTGTTTTTTCACAGAAACTACTTTGGGCGTCTAAAACTTTTCCAGGTTTTGAGTCTGGAACAGACGTACCTTCCACCGGAGTTTTGCATCGGGTATCTGTAGAGGTATAGCTACAAGAGGGTATCATGTCCATCGGAATATTTTCAATTCGACTGTTTGTTGATTGAGTATTTGGTTCTTGTGTTACATCAGAATCTGGCATCTTTGGTGTCTCATCTATTACCTGGTTGCTTATAATTCGATCAGCAACTGCGTAAGCATGGTCAGGTATGGAATCAGGATTCCAATGAAATATACCTGTAACTCTGAACCCTGATATCGCGTTTCCAACGGTCGCTGACTTCCCCCAACTTTTTGTTAGGAGCTCACCAAATTGCAGCCTTCCTATTTTTCTTCCGGGGTGACTCTGCATCCATTCTCTACAAGCTTGATAGTAGTAAGTTTTCAACGATTTGAAGACAGCCCTATCGAGAGGTTGCAAGTAATGGGTTGTATGTGGAGGTAAGCACAATAAACTGACGTTATTTAATTCAGCGGTTTCTAAAAGTTCAACACAGGAGCAATGTGATGAATGCCCATCAAAAATTAACAATGTCTTTCCTTCACCTTTACGTGGAAGGAAGTGGTTCGTGAACCAATTAAAAAATATTGGTGCATTTACGTAAGCTGACTTTTGAGACATTACAATCTCCGAACCAGGTGGCATTGAATCAGTCCACTCGTTCTTCAAGTTTTTACCTTTGAATACACAGACCGGTGGTAGAACATAGCCCTCAGCGTTGCAGCAGACAATGCACGAAATGGTCTCACCCTTTTCTCCCGACGTCAGTGTCATCTTTTGCGCCTTTTTCAGCTAAAACATGTCCTGGTCTATTATTCAATTGAAGACCTGTTTCATCCACATTGAAGATGGAACCAGGTTTGTCAAAAAGTTCAGAATCTTCTAGAGTTGCTTGCAATAGTTTGAAATATTTCCCCACATCTACACGGTTCATTCCCTCACCTCGTCCGAGGGAAACTCCCTCAGCTTTTCGAATTGATCAGGATGTCAGGATGTCTTCTGAAAAAGGATCTGAACCAATCGGAACCTGCCATTCCTTTTTCTTTGTTAAACTTATGATGGATATGTAGGCTTTCAGCAAAGTTATACGCAAGTATTCTAACATCTCGTACAGTCATTGGAAAACCGCATTTTTGCGCCTTTTTTATGTGTAGTGCTAATTTATTTTCATTGGTCTCCCCCAACATGCTGCCTGGTCCCATTTTACCAGATGTGAAGACATTTTTTGAAATCTTTCTTTCCAATGTTTTTCTAGGAATGCCATAATTTTTTGAGGCAGCGTTTACTGATGAACCACATGTGACAGCTTCAATTGCCCGCCTCAGATTTTCTTCAGTATAATTTCCACGATTCGAGTTCTTCCTCTCATACTCCGTAGGCATTTTCCTGCAATGAATCATTGAATATTTGAATATTGAGAATAAAGAGTCAGAAATATTGATTGGCCATCTATTCCAACCCATTGCTGGCCATCTATCCCAAGTACAAGGGAGAGATAGCCAACGTGTTAATAAAAAATCGGTGTAGTTTTTTAACAGTTTTTTAAGGTTAGGATGTTCAAATAAGCATTGTTCTTACCTGATATATAGAAATCAGAATTTTATTTCCACCCAAAACTTCCCAGTATCACGCACAATGCAAGAGTTAGAATATTATTCAGCAGCACAAACATGTTTTTGTTCTCTAAATGCTTGACCTTCACTCCGACACAGTTCAATGCATACTGGTAACATAGAGCTGTTCCGGCTCATCGTGTCATAGGTCATGCAGCGCTCTCTAGCCACACTTTGACCTTTATGAAGCTGTTGGTCATCTCTCCCGCATGGCCATCTCACCCGACTTTACCCTACAGCCTATCACACCTGGAAAATTGTGTTTCATGTAGAAGCTAAAAAAAAAGTTAGAGAATTGAATAGATGACAAAAATACCAAATACTCACCTTCGTCGAATTTTATTCAGGCTCTCTAAATTGTTGGGAAATGAAACCCTGGTATTAAATATATCAGGATGATTCAAAGCATTTGTAACCTCCTTCAAACAAAGACTTACTGATGACTGACTAACGTCCAAATACCTATTAAGTCCGACACTTTTTTGATAATTGCCATATGCATAAAAGTGTAAAGCAATCAACACCTACAAACAAGGTGAAAAAAAATTTAAGTTGCAGAATATATTTCCATATTTTCGACTCACTTTAGTAGATATTCCTAAGTCTGTCCTTCTTCTAGGTGCTCTCAAGTATGGTGTAAGAATATTTATAAGATATCTTGCAAGATTTTTGGTTAGTCGGAAATTTTTTACGAATTGTGTTTCACTCAAAGTAAATGGGTTACGTTGAACATTAGGGATCTGCTGATTTTCAGCAGCCTCCAAATTTTCAAAAATAAATAAATGAATCAATTCATCCATTCTGTATGAACAATCATGCAGAAATGCATAAATAAAAATTATAAATTTCGGAACTACTACCTACAACACGAAAAACTATAACCTCTCTTGATAAACAAATTCAAAGAATTTTTCAAACGACTACCTGAATGGCGCTCGCTACAACACGAATGAAATATTTCGTTATATAGCGCAGACGAGTTTTAACGATAGGTCAAAAATACGCTAAAAGTATTTTCGCATCAAGACGAATGATCCATAACGAAGCGAGTGGTCAAAAATCGGGCGCCTGTTCGCTATATTTGCAAAATTTGTGCTCGTAGACATGAACAACGATGAATTTCGCATCTCTTATCGCTCCCGAACGTAAACATCCAGAGAGATAACATAAACAAAACGCGATAAACACATCCGCTATTTGTGTGTTAGCCCACGCCGCTATTTGCGTCATCCAGCTATACAGTGGCGGCGTCAGAACCACCTCGAAACACACATCTGTTCTACAATCAAGCGTACTGCGTGTCAAAAGGACTTTGATTCCAGCACATACTTTGCATATCTACTATGACATTTTGCCTAATTGTTTCTTAACATATCACATGCATTAAAATAATGGAAACTTTTGATTTCGTCACTGGATGTTCTAAATACGGTTTCAAATTGAGTATGTCATCCAATTTTACTCCAAGACGTTTTGCCATGGTGAAATGAGCACAAGGCCTATCGCAAGTTACTGATGAGATAGTGACTCCTACCTCATGTAATATTTTCAATCCCTTCCTGACAATGTTTGCCTTTTCTGCACCTGGTAATGAATTTATCAGACATGGATTTAAAAAGTGGGACTTGAAGCAGTAACCTAAAGTAATGTTTGACAAAAAAATATAGTTCATTTTATGCCTTTCCAATTGACGAAGGAGAAAATAAATACCAAATTACGAAAGACTTGCATTGCATCATCTTCTCCTGGTGGCATGGTAAGATGATGCACATGTGTAATCGAAGAATAATTGTTTAAAATTTTTGAAATGAGTAAATAAAATAGCAATAAATGTTTTTTTATATTATGTACTAAAAATACATCATTTTTGTATTTGAAACTGGTACTAATAACAATAGGAAACGCAAAACTTAAGAACAATATTAACCCTTTATCGGTTTTTGTCGCCATTGACTTTTCAAACCCGTATCGGGCAAACCATAAAGGACCCTCAACAAAATTCTCAGAGTTGTCATGATGACTTAGATGATGTCAAATAGCATAGCAATAACCTATAGAACTTCTGAATCACCTGTAATAATTGAATAATAATATGGGTCCATATGGTTACATTGCCTCGCAATATTTTCGAAAATTTTATTTTCAAAGAACATTATAAAATTCAACGTTTCTTATCTTGGTGAAATGCTTTGAAGCAGTTTTTGGATTCAGTTAGGCATAACCTGCAATCACATTTTTCACATTTGAGGCGACTTGTTCCCTTGACGCAATATCGGCATCTTCCTTTCGAGGTATGAACTGGCCAATGTGCATAACAATCAGCTCTTGATGCATCGTTTGGTCTCTCGGCAACTAGATTTCTTATTTTTGGTAGATTTTTTGGAGAATCAGCAGCACTTGGCCGCCCTCTTCTGGGCTCTTTACCACACTGAGAAAGTGCTTTGACGATACTCAAACGGAATGGTTTCAGGGGGGTGTGTTTTTCTTTCAGTGCTACACAGTCCATTCTATAGAGCAGCCAGGCATTCACCACACAGATGTCAATGAGATATGCAAATATAGGAAAGTACCAACGTTTAGCTTTGTGAGGAGTTTTGTAAAGACCCATGAGAGCATTAGCAGTATCTACACCACCCATGTGTTTATTGTAGTTTTTTATTGCAGGGCACTCCACATCTACTTTTTGGTGTGCAGTTTGGCTGAACCGTTACACAGTGTCTGTTGGATTTATTCCATACAAAGTGCTACCAAATAATACGACCTTATTATCAACCCATTTTACTATAATGAGACCTTTCTCTTTATCTATTTTATAATCATAGGCCCCTCTCCCTTGTTTTTTCAACACTTTATCTGTTTCAATAGGACATCCAGCAATTCTATTACCTCGTAATGTCCCTAAGCTGAAAATATTCATTTTTTCCTTGAGGTAAAGAAACAGTGGTAGACCTGCAAAATAATTGTCGAAAAAAACAGTTGCTTTGCTGGGATCATGTAGAGATTTACAAAGGGAAATGACAACTCCAGCACCTACACCTAATTCACTTTCTATTTGGCTAATTTATTTGATAGAGCCCTTTATTTCTTCAAAAGTGGTTGCACACTGATAAGGAAGAAAGTCTAAAATGTAGCCAGAATCGCCTGCGATGAGAAAAAATTTGTAGCCCCATTTGTGCGGCTTATTCTTGATATATTGTCGTAAGTTTCCGGCACGGGTTCCTTTATAAGCTACCGTTGTCTCATCTATTGAGTATTCATTTTCCGTGTGGAATTTTCTGAAGTTTTTTCGTACTTTTTCTATTAGAGGACGGATTTTGAAATACCTGTCCTTAGTATTTCCTACATGATCATTGTTGTTGAAATGAATGTATCTTCTCAAAAGTTTGAAAAGCTTTACTGACATGATACTAGCTACTTGTTCGATGCGTGTTCCATAAGACCAATAATCCTCATAAGAAGGGAGATCTATTATACCCATGAGTAACAGTGCCTTCAGAAAACTAGAAGTGGACAAATTGGTATGTGAAAACACATCATTAAATAAATTAGTTCATCATCTAGAAAAGAGGGCTAATGAACAAGAACAACTAATCGATCTATTAAATAAATCGAAATTAACGAACAAAGTGGAGAATGCTAATTCTCAGCCAAGACCTGAACCATCTATCTCTAACAATATACCATCATTCAGTCAAGTTGTAAAGAATACTGTAGCAACGGACTCTACCACACGAAATCGACAAAACAGAATGTCTCCGCAAACGCCAGATGGTGCTGTATTAACTCCACTAGAGACCAACACATCCTCTGAAAAAGTTCATGATAATAAAAACAATGGAATCACCCGACAAGAAATGAGTATAGCAGTAAACAAGGCGATGTCCTCAGTACAACGTAGCAGACTACAGAAAAGGTGTGTGATAGGAACCAATAAATCACAGCCTTCCCTGAAAACTGTTCCTAGAATTGGGTACCTTCACGTTTCTCGAATCCATCTAGACATGTCGGCAGAGGAGTTGACCAAATTTAAAAAAAAAAACAGCACCTCAGATTCTCTTCACCTGCGAACTTTGGAAAAAGAGGCAAAACACTGCATCTTTCGGATTATCCTATGTAGACGAAGTGTATGAGTCATCCATTTGGCCTGAAGACGCCGCTGTCCAAAGATTCACATTTAGAAATGGAAATTTTCGGGTGACACCACATCTGAACTCGACGGATTGAACACAAACGTTGTACAGTGCAGTGAACCTGATAAATTTTATAACAATGCCCTAACAAGGTTGCGAGTTTTTAGTCTTAATATTCAATGCTTATCAAATAAGGTAAATATTATCGAACCGCTTCTTGCTCAATATAATCCAGCCTATATATGTTTCTGTGAACACTGGTTGACCAGAAAAGAACAAATCGACAGTATTTTCATCAACAATTACACTGCTGTAAGTAATTTTCACAGGTGTGAACACATACTTGGGGGTTCTATTATCTTTGCACGAAACGACATTCTAGCTCAGACAAAAAATTTACAATTAATCATAGAGTGCTCGGGAATATCATTCGAAAAAAAGTATTGTCTTATAAATATATACAGGCCGTGCAACGGCGATTTAGAATATTTTTTCAATAATTTATCTATTTTGTTAACTAACGCTTTTGCTACTTTTGAGCACGTTATACTCTGTGGTGATTTGAACATCGATATAAGTAAAGATAATATGGACGCGAAACTTCTGAAAGATATTTTCAATTCCTTCCAGATGACATCAATGGTAAACGACTACACAAGAATTTTTACATCAAGTAATAATAAAACGAGTTACTCATGTATTGATATTGTTGCTACCAACTTTCCAGAGGTAACAGAAGTAATTAATTTCGATCCAGGAATATCGGACCATCATGCCCAAATAACTGATATCTCCTTGGAGTCACCGGAGGTGGAAAATGAAAATTACTCGTACTTTACTTTCCGCAGTTACGATGAAAATTCCATAAATGAATTTTTATTCCTTCTAGAAAAGACTTTACATAATGATTACTCACCTAATGCACACAGCGTGAATGATAGTTTCGACAACTTCCTTCTTAATTTTTTATGGTGCTTTGACATATCGTTCTTCATAAGAAAGAAGAAGCATAGTAAAAAATACTCTATGGATAAAATACCCCTATCAGAAAAACTTCATAATGATATATAAAGCAACTAGACTGGCTACGTAAAAGAACTGACAATGAAAATATCAAAATTCGTTACAAAAACATTTAAAAACAAATTGATAAGGACATTCGGGAAGAAAAACAAAAATATTATGGCAATAAAATACAAAATTCTACCAACAAATCTAAAGAAATCTGGACTCTCACTAAAAAAGTTACCAACAAACATAAAACTAGAACAGAATTGGAAATTGCTCACGAAGGTCAGTTTACCTCGGATCTTAACGTGATAACAAATCTTTTTGTGCACTACTTATCCACGGTAATTGAGGTCAAAATATCTGCACATTTTGGTGAAAACAGATCTAAAACCTGTACACTATCTGAAAACCTTGCAAATTCATTCGTTTTCATACCTGTTACCGAAACAGAAGTTGAAAATGTAATTCACGGGCTACCTTATAAAAAATCCACAGGGCTGGATGAAATTCCCGTCGGCATAATTAAAGAATGCTCGAGCATTATTTCACATTTTCTAGCAGAAATCATAAACCTATCGGTATCCTCGGGAACATTCCCTAACTTATTGAAAACGGCTGCGATTCTACCAATATATAAAAAGGTGATAAAACAAATATTGAAAATTATCGACCCATAGCGTTATTGAGCATTTTTTCAAAAATAATCGAAAAAGTAGTGTGTAATAGAATTCAAAAATTCTTTGAAAAATACAATGTGCTCAGCACATGTCAACATGGTTTTCGTCCAGGTTTTTCAACAGAGACTGAAATCACCAATTTAGTTCAACATATCAACGATTGCCTTGATAAGGGTGAATATGTCGTTTCATTATCGTTCGATCTGACGCGGGCTTTCGACACAGTGGATCGAAGGTTCGTATCGGAAAAAATCGATAAACTTGGCTTACGTGGCCCGATAAATAGTTGGATAAGTTCTTACCTGGAGAACAGAAAAATTATCGTGAAAATTGATAACACAAAATCAGACGAATATTCTCTTGACCTTGGAACTCCCCAAGGAAGTGTTCTAAGCCCTTTAATTTTTTTAACATATGTCAATGACCTTCCTGAGCATATTAGTGTTGGTAGAACCTTCATGTATGCGGAAGACACCACCATTGTAGTCTCCGGAACTGACGCACAGAAAATGAAATCAGAAGCAAGTCAGGTGCTAAATGATTTCTCCAATTACTGCACGAAAAATATGTTGATCGTTAATCACAGCAAAACTGTAGTCATAGAATATCACATAAAGAATAGACCTCCTACAAACCACGTTTATGAATTTAAGGATATTGTTTTGAAAACCACTAATTCTTCACAACTCCTAGGCATATATATTGACTGCAACCTCTCATGGGGAGAACAAATAAATTTCGTTTGTAAGAAATTGAATAAAAGCTTTTATATACTTGTTACCCTGAAAAATACGCTAAAAACTGACGCACTCCTGCAAATATACTACGCATTCGTATATTCAGCCATTTCTTATAATATTATAGCGTGGGGTCAAGCAGCTGATATCACTAGAGTTTTTGTTGCTCAAAAGCGTATACTCCGATTAATATTTGACATAAAAAATCGCAACTCGTGTAGGGATGTTTTAAAAAAAAAATCCTAACTGTCGTATCAATTTACCTTTTTAAACTTCTTTGCTTTATATTCAAGAATAAGAATTTGTATCCTCTAAACAGTAACAACCACTCCCATAACACTAGATGTAAAAACGACATCAAATTAAGTAAACACAAACATTCGTTTTATAAAAAGTCACCGAATAATGCTGGTTGCCGTTTTTACAATCGTCTGCTAGACAATATAAAAAAGCGGATTCCCCAGCACTTTTTAAATCTCGCCTAAAAGAACTCTTAGTCACACAATGTTTTTATTCACTCGATGAATTCGAGACATATTTATCAGGACTGTAACTTCCATCAGAAGTGATAATAATGTATTTGCATGTTTGTATGAGATTTATGTATTTTTACTTGGGTTGGTACTTTTGTATCACTCTCATTACTTGTAACGACATGTCCCATCTTGTTTATATACTAGCTTAAGGGATCAATAAACATTTATTTATTATTATTATTTATTCAATAATGTCGCAAATACACCCTGTACATTGCTACAAGCTCACTTCACAATGTAGACAAGCCAAGTCAGCAGGACGCCCACCGCGTGCGGGGAGCCGGAGGAAGCCACGACCCAAGCCACCGATTTATTATTGAAATGCATAATCAGTTGTATTTAACATCGTGACACTGTAACAACTCAATAAACATCCAAGTCAGGGATCTTCGCCTATTAATTCACGTCCAGTCCCTTGGCAGTGTCACAAATTGGTGGAGAAGTGCCGAGCATCTCGAGTAAAAATGTGAATTATACTAGTTATTTTGCAAAAACGCGAAATTTTAAATTCCGCTAGTGAGTTGAACATTTTACCGTCTGAAGAAATCAAAGTGACCATTGAGAATTCTGTTTGATGTTCACGAGGAGTCGTGCCAGAACTCAAGTGCAAAATCAAGAAGTAGAACAAAGGAACGAATTTGAAATAGAAATCGAAGAACAGAGAGAAGCAGAAATCGAAGTTATGGAAGCCAATCAAGCACCAAGAGAAATCTGCCCTTCGGTAAGCCCAAAAATATTTTCGTGAACAACCGATGAAAAGGTGGAGGACTTTCTAAAATCATTCAATCGTGCGGCCAGAGAAAATAGATGGTCCGACGAAACAAAATTAATCCAGTTACCATGTTACCTCAGTGGGGCAGCACTTGATTTTTTCGAAACCATCGAAGATGTGATTGATAATTTCGACGAGGCTGTACAGAACCTCCAAGCCAACTTCAGAAACGAAAGGGTTCGAGAACAAAGTTACATGAAGCTTTTGACAAAAAAACAAGAGAATAAGGAAGATGTTTGGAAGTACTACCACGAAATGCTTTTGTGCCACGAAGTCAACCAGGAAATGTGAGAGGAAGAAAAAGTTGGATTCGTCATCAGAGGGTTGAAGCCTAGCCTGATCAGCAAGGTGAACCTTATGGACAATTCCACCCTGGACCACTTCAGGAGAAACCTTCAGAGAATCGAAGCGACAGAGTACATGACTGGAGAAGCATCCACCAGCCAAGCCGTCGCCAGGACCCCGGCGCCTGCGAGAGCAGCCAGCGCCGAGGACCAACAGATTCAGCAACTTGTGCAGAGGATCCAGCAGCTCGAAGGACAATCCGGTAGGTCGAAACCTAATTTTAACCATCATTCTCACAATCGTAATCATGGAAATTTTATAAAAAAAGAACTCCGTACTTCCGACGGTAGGGTAGTTTGTTTTAAATGTAATAAGATTGGACATTATGCGAGGAATTGTTTTGCAAATATCGAATACCCTCGTCGCCAATAGGGTTAGGCGGCGAGAAAATTGACAATTTTTAGTACATTCGTTAATTAACGAAAAAAAATTATTTTCCAAATTTAGTCGAAATTAACGGTGTAATCTTCTCTCATTTTATTAAATTTATTTTTGATACCGGGTCTGGCATGTCGTTGATAGACGATTTCTTTATAAAAGATTCAAACAATTTGCTAATAAAGACGCCAAATATTCGAATGAAGTCAGCATGTAACAATTTTTTACTGGTATTAGGTAAAATAAACGCAAATTTTGAATTGAACGGGATTCAGTTCAACCACGATTTTATAGGTATTTCGAATTTTGAAAAAAGGGTTATTTTGGGCAACGACTTTCACGAAAAATTCCAAGTAGAAATCTACTTTTTGACAAAAACAATCAACCTAACTGCAGAAGGAATTGTCAGTCAATTAAAGTTTGGAAAAAGCGATTTCGACATTTGTTCTCAAACAACAAACGGAGTAACATGTACAAAAGAAGTAGATTCATTACCCCAAAGTACTAACAAAGTCCATGTTAAAGTGGACAGTAATGAAAATAATTTAATTTTCGAGACATGTTCAAATTTTTTCGGTAATAGAAATTGCAAAGTATCTAAGACAGATATAAAAAACTTTATAATTTACGTCACAAACCATTCACTAATAAAAGTAACTATTTACAAGGGTACTTATGTAGGCGAAGTAAAAAGTTTTACCCATTCGTCCGGGACGAATAAACACGTATTCCCTGGTTTTATTCAAAACCACGAAGAAAGTACAAGAAGTACAAGGGGTACAGCTGTTCTAATTCATGATGTTTCAACAAACCTGTTTAGTGGTGTCGTTACCACAAGTGATAGTCAAAATGTGCATTTATCTGATGAAGAACGCGAAAAATTAAACAACCTATTGAGCGAATTCTCAGACATTTTCGCTACAAGCAATTTAGAGCTCGGAAGGACAAATGTTTGTATACAAAACATTGACACCGGTAACCATCCTCCGATACATCAAACACCGTATAGGGTTTCATTTAAAGAACGCGAGATTATCAACAACCAAATCGAGGAAATGTTAGCAGCTAACGTCATACGGAAGTCGAGCAGTCCATGGGCGTCACCCGTGGTTTTAGTCAAAAAGAAAACCGGAGATTGGAGATTTTGAGTCGATTATCGTAAATTGAATAAAATTATTGTGAATGATAGATATCCGCTACCGCTAATCGACGACTTGCTTTCAGCTCTGGAAGGCGCTAGAGTATTTTCGACTCTAGACTGTTTTTCAGGTTTTTGCCAAATTAGTTTAGAAGAACAGGACAAAGCGAAAACAGCGTTTATCGTTCCCGAGGGTTTATTCGAATTTAATGTTTTACCGTTCGGCTTAGCTAGTAGCCCTGCATGTTTTTCCAGGTGTATGGACCAAATTTTGGCCGGTCTAGAATGGAATACTTGTTTGGTGTATATGGACGATGTCATCGTCAAGGGAAATAATTTCGAAGACCATTTAATAAATTTGCGTAAAGTTTTTGAACGTTTCAGAATGTCTAACATGAAATTGAAACCTACTAAATGTAAATTCGCCAGTCCAGAAGTTAAAATTTTAGGTCATGTAGTAAGCAAATTTGGCTTATCCCCAGATCCGGCAAAGATCCGTGCAGTTTCGGAATTGCCGCGACCGAAATTTGTCAAGGATGTAGAGTCGTTTCTAGGTCTGGCAAATTTCTACAGGAAGTTTGTGAAGTCATTTGCCGAAATAGCACGACCTCTCACTTTGCTCACGAGGAAGCGGGTAGCATTCGAATGGAAGAGTGAACAACAAAGGGCGTTTGACACCCTGAAAAGTTGTTTGGTGCAAGCACCAGTTCTGGCTCATTTCAATCCGAATTTACCCATTGAACTTCATACGGATGCCTCAGGGTTCGGTATTGCCGCAATAATTCTTCAAATTGCCGAAAGTGGAGCGCACGCAATAGAGTACGCATCCAGACGCCTTTCGGAACCCGAATTAAAATGGAATACGACAGAAAAAGAATATGTAGCTGTTGTTTATGGCGTAACTACGAACAGGCATTATTTATGGGGTAGAACTTTTAAAATTATAGTCGACCATCACGCATTGTGTTGGTTACACAAAAATCAAGATGTTTCAGGTCGGTTAGCTAGATGGGCAATTCGATTGCAAGATTATAAGTATGAAATCTTCCACAAAAGTGGGAAAAAACATCTCGACGCCGACAATCTGTCACGTACGTAACCCTGTTTCAGAACCAAACCAAAATGACGAGTACGCCACTGAAATACCAGTGTTGACAATCATTCATCAAAACCTCGCCAAGTTACAGAGAACCGATACAAAGGTGAACGACATTATTTCAGCGCTAGAATTCCCTGCAAACGCTGACTCCAAGGTTTTAAAACAATCTCGTAGTTACATACTGCACGATAACGTTCTGTATAAAAAAACATTTTGATCCGTCAGGTTCTTCAAAGTTAATAGTAATCCCAGAAAGTTTGAAAAATGAAATTGTTCTTTGCTGTCATGACGATCCCCTTTCAGGAGGTTATCTGGGATTTGCGAAAACTTTTGGGAAAATTAAAAAAACGTTATTTTTGGCCGAATATGTATTCTGAAATAGAAAAGTACGTCAAGTCTTGCAAAGTTGTCAACATAGGAAAAGTGTGCCGAAAGCTCCACCGGGACTTCTTCAACCTATAAAGGTAGGAGAAGCTTTCGAAAGGATAGGTATCGACATCTTAGGCCCTTTTCTAAAATCATTATTAAATAATACGGTTATAATTTCGGCTATTTGTTATGCTACGAAATGGGCCATAGGCAAGGCCTTGCCGGCAGGCACAGCGAAATGTGTTGCAGATTTCTTAATTGAATAATTGACATAAAAAGAGAGCAAAATAAAATTGTAGAATCAACTATACCGGATACCTTACCGGAAATGCCGATTGTCAAAGAAATAATAAATGAAAAAATTCAGAATAAAAATGCAGTATTCTGATGGGACAACATTCGTCGAATAGTAGGCCTATAGGAAAAAAATAAATAATAAGCAATTGTAAAAATGTTGGAAGAAAAATAACTTTACAATTTGTAGATTGTTTTAATTATATAAGAGTCGACTCTGAACAGTGTTTTGTAGGTTATATGTAACTACCTACCAATAAATGATAATAATGATAAGGAATGAAAATTATTTAATTTGATGAAGCATCTAAGTATAAGCTTTCGCGGAATGTAACCGATGCCAAGAGAAGCAAGAGTCTTGAGAGTTGATGTTCAATAGTCTTAGCGATTTATTGAGTTGACAATTAACCATAAATTTTTTTTATGTAAACAAGTTTCTGTGTATTTATTTTTTGTTCACAGGGCTGGTTGTCGCTTCCAAAGCCTTCGAACGCTGAGGGTTGCTGTTTTTTGCCTGTCGAAACGTCGGGACGACGTTTTTCAAGAAGGGGGAGTGTCGCAAATACACCCTGTACATTGCTACAAGCTCACTTCACAATGAAGACAAGCCAAGTCAGCAGGACGCCCACCGCGTGCGGGGAGCCGGAGGAAGCCACGACCCAAGCCACCGATTTATTATTGAAATGCATAATCAGTTGTATTTAACATCGTGACACTGTAACAACTCAATAAACATCCAAGTCAGGGATCTTCGCTTATTAATTCACCCCCAGTCCCTTGGCAGTGTCACAATATAGAAATGAAATCTGTAATTTCTTTAGTATCTGTAGCAATGGAAGATCCTCTGAGTTGGGTGCTATACAAATTCGTTTGGTCAACAATATCGTGCATTATTACAAGAGAAAAAAGTTTAGTAAAGTACTCAAGTGGATCAAGTAAACTTTCATTTGTATCTGGCGTGAATGATGTATCTCTTGTTCTTTCAGGTTAATCTTCTTTAGTCCAACTAAAAGTTATTTCCATTTTTTTCTTTTTTTTAGTAGGAGGCTCTGCAGATTCTTCCTCCTCTTCTGGTGAATCTGAATCAACCATCTCCGGTTCACTTGTATACATTTCTGGCAATATATCAGCTGAAAAATGCAACAGTTCACTTCAAGAACATTCTTTTTCAATATACCTACATGTCATTTGATGCCTGTTCTGATACATTTTCGCCTGTAGATTTTTCAAGGTCATTTCTTTTTCGTCATCTGATGTATCAGAAGTATCCGAAATATATGGAGATGGTGGTAATCTACATTTCCTTCCATAGAAAGAACAAAATGGTACCTCCCGAAATTCATCCATGATTTCTGCACTCAATTTCTGAAAACAATATAGAGTCAACGTGGAATGTGACCATGTGGTAACGCTGAACTTTGCATAGTTATATTTTCGTATTTACAGAATTATACGTGGAAACAAATCACACATTTGAAATATTATTGTTTATAGAATGCATGAATACGACTACAACTACCGTAACTCGATTCAACTTACCAAAATTATTTGATTTATGATCATCCGCTAGCTAACCTCAAACTTCTAATATACGCAGCGCACAAATCGTAAAACATAAAAAAAAGATCCACTCTGTGAATTCTTGGTTAGAGATTCGAATTAACACCACGAGATACAGTTTTGAAATCTTATTTTCAATTTTGAAAATATTCGGCTAATCTTGAGAAATCTACAATTCGTAATTACCACAAACATTCCAACAGAATATGGACATAGGGTGAGCATATTTTTAAAAAATTCAACAGAAACACGTGTTATTTTGAGTGGTATAAAATCATAGTATTTGTGTGATTTCGCTATAAAGTTTCCATTTGTCATAGGTACTACTTCTATGGGATGTTTTCTTCTGCATGATTTCATAACCTGAATATAGGGGAATATATTTTGGTATGTCTCTTAAGAGCACACTCTAAGTCATCGAAATCACTATCGTTGGGCAAATAACTGTGCCCTGATTCCAAAAAGCACAGCTATATACTCTCAAGGTTGGCTGACTCTTCAAGGGTTCATTTCAGAAGGAGCACTATTTTAATATTTCTGTTTTGCCCCCCACAGAAGTCACTCCATAATATTAGTTTCTTCACTGTATCTGCGATATTATTTTTAATATAGAGCCGCAAACAAGACCCCACTTCTCTAGCGCCGCGACCAGCTTGTCCTTCAAGCCACAAGTTGAACGTTGACTTCTTTGGTTTTCCTGCATATATCCCGCAGTTATAAAGCCACAACTGCCTTTTATAAAATATAAGATTGCTACTTAGACGTGGTAATGGCTGCGTTTTTTCCATATCAAAAGTCAAAGTTTCAATATCTTCATTCTCAGCTGCGTTTTTTAAATCACTATTGATATCACTTATAATGCCCACTTATGCAGTATATAGAAAACTTTGCTTTAACAGACTCACCGTCATCAAGTCGATTCCTAATCGTTGACTTCCGTTTGTTCTTCCTGGAATTATATTATGTTCATAATACTTGCTACTAGAATTTCCATCCAAGGTATTATTATTCGTTGGAGACTCTTCACAACTCTGTAAAAATGTTATTTGCAATAAAGAACCAAGTGTATTCTTTTGATACATTTTGAATAATACCTCGTCATATTATTATGGAATCATAATGAAAACAAATAGTGATTATTCTTTCTTCGAATAAATTGTTGTAAAACACTCATATTTATATTTCTCTGCCATGTTGATTTGGGGTTATGATATTGAATAGACTCGAAAACTGAAAATTAAATTTGTATTTGAATCATCTTACCAAATTGTCATTATTTTCTGGAATTTCGGCCGATATCTGCATTAATTTGGCTGTCTACCATCAACATCGTTCTTTTGGTATACATCTCTCTTAGGAAAATGTATAACTTGATATTTGACCGTTCAAAACTGAGCACAAACTGAGTTCCGAGATGTAAACAAGATATAATGCGAAATAGATTCAGCCTTTGGTGCCCCAAGATTAACAAGTTACAACTGACA
Source organism: Chrysolina oricalcia (assembly GCA_944452925.2). Classification (NCBI taxonomy): domain Eukaryota; kingdom Metazoa; phylum Arthropoda; class Insecta; order Coleoptera; family Chrysomelidae; genus Chrysolina; species Chrysolina oricalcia. Next base: position 38,141,060 of record OX101825.2, read on the forward strand.
TTTTACAATAAGGAACCAAAGTAACTTAGATCTTGTTTGAAAAATATTGAAACCTTGTTTGACTAATTTTCAGTTGGGTCTTTCGGTTGATAGGTGGCGCGAAAATCGATGAATGCCTTGGTTCTTTGTTGCAAAATGTTCGGAACGTTATTCAAGTTTAGCAGACTGAATTAACTCATTTTCTCTCGAAATGTTGTTTGGTTCCTTATTGCATAACGGGGTCCAATTGCAACTCGAATATTTCTTGATCTTTTTAGGACACTCAGGCCCAATTGTACAGTCTGGGTTTAAGCTTAGCTCAGCGTTAAGCTTAGTTCAAATTTCAATTTCAGTTATACAGAGCAGGTTCAGTGCTAAGCTTGGTTCAGTGGCTGTCATTTTTCATTTTGTAAACTTAACTTGAGCTGTGAATTTTGGTAGTAGCTTAAACCAAGCTTTGCTGCGTCAAACATTCAACCTTCAACCTCTCAAAGTCTGGGAATTGGTAGCACTGATATCTGATTGTTTAATGCTGTAAACTAAAACTTATTCAAAGTTTCATCTTTTTTAATTGATAGTTATTTTTGTTCTCATCGTTGGGTGCTGAAATAATGGATCAATATCTAGATGATATTCTTCTGGAACTAACAGATGATGAAGATTTTGTGGAAGCAGTAGAAGTAATAGTAAACGCTAGAAGACAGCCAAAGAACTATAGAGATAGAGTCGATCATTTCGTAAAATAGAATGATGAGGAATTTGTAGAAAGATTTCGGCTTTCCAAGCAGGGTGTTCGCTTCCTTATTAACAAGATTGAAGTACAAATATCATCTCCAACACATTGGTGAGTTTTCGATCCCTTTGTTATTGATTTGTAACAGTTGTAACCTATGACATGATAACATCGACAAAGTCGAAGTACCCTTCTTTCCCAATACTTACACTTTGTTCGAAACCACCAGTTGTAACCTAGTTATTGAAGATTTTGTGGTAATATCAGTATCTTTTCAGGAATCATGCTGTGACTAGTGAACAAATGGTCCTAGTAACTCTAAGATATTTTGCAACTGGAAACTTCCTTCACACAGTTGGTGACTTTATTGGCATAGATAAAAGAACAGCAAGTCGTATTGTTTGGAAAGTAACTAGAGCTATTGCAGGGCTTTATCATCTATTTATTCGTATGCCGGAAACAACCTGTATATCTCAAAAGTTTTATAATGTGGCACGATTTCCGAAGTGTATTGGCGCAATTGACTGCACACATGTCAAAATTATATCACCTGGAGGAGATAATGCAGAAATATTCCGAAACAAAAAAGGATTCTTTTCCAATGTTCAAGTCATATGTGATTCAAACTGCAGGTTCCAGGATGTTGTGTGTCGTTGACCTGGTTCAATCCATGACTCATAGATATTTGCAAATCCAAACATCAGGGCTAGATTTGAACGAGAAGACTTCCAGAAATACATTCTAGTTGGTGACAGTGGATATGCAATTAAAAATTACCTAAAAACACCCCTGGCTAATCCTGTGACTAGGCAAGAACAACTTTTTAATGAATCACAGATCAGAACTAGGAATTGTATAGAATGAACATTTGGACAGTGGAAAAGTCGGTTTCCTATACTTGCGTTTGGAATTAGACTGAAAGTGGAAAAGGTTGAGGCTGTTGTGATTGCCTCAGCAGTTTTGGAAAATATTGCTAAACTCTCAAACGAGCCAGATCCTGCAAACAATAAAGAAGAGGAAGCAGCAGTTAACTTTAGTGGCAACATACCTAATATCGTAAACAATACTGTGAGACAACAGTTAATAAATTACTTTAATGACCTCTAAGTTACACAAGTTTTTATTTCCAATATAAATTAAATTGTCAACTATATGTAAACAGAATTAAATGAGTCTTACTGATTAAATGTTCTAGTATTGTCAACATTTCATTTGAAAATTCATATATTTGACTAGAAATGAGATATCAGGACAAATCAAAAGAGGAAGTGTTGAATTGAGATGTAAGTTTGTGCTGAAAAATATAGTATATGTATTTTGCGTTACCTGACAGGATGATTAAAATTTGTATATGTATATGTCTGATAAACTGTTCTTTTTTTGAAATAATTATTCATATTATTCAAATAATATAACAATTGCAATTTTTTATTTGCTTTGTCAATTATGAATTCTGTGTTCTTCGACAATTAAGTATACTTCTCTCTCTATTCCTTACAATAAAACCCACATTTCCTCGAAGCAGTGTTCACTATTTAATTAATATGACTTCTGCAGGTGAGTCTGCTATCAAAGGTTATGCCCAAATCATTAATCTCATTACCTTTAGCTCAGAATCATTGACTGAATACACATTTTCAATTCAGTTATTACCCTTTAAAACACTTATATAGAAACACTTTGAAAACTGTTCAGTTCCAGGTTATTTGAACAAGGCCAGACATTCAAGTCATACTGAAGGTGGACAATTTCTACCTGATTCTGAATATCCTTGTATATATTTAGATCATCTGCATATAACAGAAAAGCAGAATAGGTTATATATTTATCAATATCGTTGATAAATAGATTAAAATGTGTGAAGGTCCCCAATGGGAACCTTGACGAACACCTACATTGTTGACGACCAACTAAGAAACTTTTGAACCACGAAACCAAACCGATATTTACCCATAGAAATAAGTTAATATTATAATGTATTTTGACTCCTGGTCTCATAATTATACAGTGTCAGGCAGAAAGTATGCATCATATGGGAAATTATTTTATTAATAAATGTTGACAAATTCAGATTCGTGCAATAGCCTCTGCATCAAAAGAAACCCCAAACGACCTTATACAGTGTGTTTTTTTGCTTTTGGCAATTTAAAAACTATGTCTCAAGACACTTATTTGAAAAAATATCGAAATATTTTATTTGGAAAAGTTGTTCAGAACGACATTTAATAGCTACTATTTACGAGTTTTGAAAAAAATCTGACATAAAAAAATTAAAAATCAATTTTTCTCAGAAAAAAAATACATTTCTGACAAAGAAACTCAGAGAGCCAACAGTAATATTTTAAATAATATTTTGTGAAGATTCGCAAACGATTGCTATTTGAATGGAGAAAATTTGAAATCTATGAATTTTCTCTGTGTTCAGCTGCTTCATAAGAGGTCACTGAAATATCTTTAGGACATTATGCCCCTGATTGATTAATGACCATGTGTCTACCTAATTTCAATATTTCATGAAAACAAAGAATTTATTTAATTTCTATGCTCGGCATTTATAATGATAAAAATGTACGATTCCAACTATTTGCCAAAAGTCAATTCATTTTTTGTATAGATACATGGTCCTTCATTAATAATAAACACTATCTGGATTATAATCTCCTAAATATATTTCGGTGGCCTCTTATGAAGTAGCTGAACACATGGCAAATTTTCTCCCAATATTTACAAAATATTATTTGAAATATTACTGTTGGCGCAACTAAGAGTTCCTTTGTCAGAAATATTTTTTTTCAAATTGAAATTTTTTTCTCAGATTTTTTCAAATAAATTTCACGATATTTCTTCAAATAAGCGTTTTGAGACAATTTTCAAATATTCTGAATTTCCCACCGAACACGAAAAGACGAACGGCACTGTACAACGTCTTTTGGGGTTTCTTGTGATGCAGAAGCGATTGTATGTATCGAAATTTGTCATAAACTATTGCTAAAAGAATATCCCATATGATGCGTAATTTCTGCCAGACACTATATAATTCACCAACTCTAACTGCATTACATTTGAAATTGTTATTTGATACTTTGTACAGAAATATACAATAAATATACTGAACCGTAAAGACCTAACATAAAATAATAAAACAAGGTATAATAATATTGTTTTTTTTAATATTAAATAAAACAAAACTCATATACAAGGAACTAATTATTTGAATCAGTACAAATTTGTTTTACATAAACAAATATACAGTGACCGCCAAAAAGTATGTATCATATTAGAAAAAAGTTCATTATTAGAGTATTGGAAAAACATTTGTGGGGAAAAGTTTGTACATGTCCGATAACCTAAAAATCGATTTTGACACATGTCACGTGACCACTAGTATGGCGGAAAATTGGAAAAAAATACCATGAAGAGGCCAAAAGTGGGGTAAGATGGCAAAATATCGAAAAAAGTTAATTAAAAAAGTTGCTTGGGATTTAATTTTATACTCACACACAGAGCTTCTGTTTACAAAAATCAAAGTTTTTTCTTCTGAATGGCTCGACTGTAGTGAAACCTTTGTAATTTGATGATAATGTCAAAAATATATGGAACATCCTGTACATTAAAATATTTTATATTTCAATACGTGGGTAACCTTTTTACAATTCAGTACGTGAGCGAAGATATTTTATTTTGAAACACAACTTGTCCTCAACACAACATAAACAAGAGTTTTCAAAAAGGCCACTGATAGTTCGATCTGGTAGTCGAGTTTAGAGTTCTGCCGTGCCCACAGCTATGGGGGGAGTTTGGAAGATTCGATATTAAATAAATGGAAAATGTTCATAAACTGTTTAAGCCGATATGTATTGTAAGTAAAGATCTTTTTAAAATAATTTATCCAATCAATAACTAGGAGAGATTCTTCAATTCTTTAATTCATTAATTCTTTATTGATTATTTCCTTCATTAATTTCAATCGTCTAAATCGCATATTTGTACATAGTAAAATAAATGTTTTTATATTTTTCTAAAGTGTTTTAAATCTATGAATGATCAGTATCTACCTAGTTAGTCGTGAATCAACCCCAATTCACGACAAGTGGTGGAGGTTGCCGTGCTTTAGTTGTGGATTCTTTCTTCATAATGAACCAATTTTTATTTTGTTATAAATTTGAATAGTGGTACAATCAACTCAATATAGTTGTTTAGCTTGAAGTTCATAGACTTTGAACTTGACCTAGATCCGGTACAACTAGGTAGAAATTGCTGATCCATATGTTTTGCTTCTGAATGAATCTCTCCAAGTATTGTGCAACAATAGCATTTCTAAATAAAAATATTATTTGACGAAAGTACGCTATTTCGTACGCAATAAACTCCAGAGAATTTTATGAAGATTAAATATAAATGCTATTGATGTTAAGTTCTAACGATTTATTTTCAGTATAATTATTTGAATTTTGTTGTTTTCCCCATTTGATTTTTACAAGAATAATTTGTGTAAAATTATTATATCTTGGGTATACGGTTAATGAGAGTAACTACGAGTATTTACAAATTTAATACTACTTTACACTGAAACTTCAGCTCCCCCCTAGCCCCTAGCAGAGATCAGTATGATGGCAGAAGCAAGCAAGAAAGGTACGGCCTTTGCCTTTCCAGAATTCGTGGCACCATATGGATTTTTTGAAGAATCACAAGAGATGAGCTTAGAGAATGCATGGAGATGCATTATTATTTTGGAGTGTACCCAATAGGTGCAGTATACGAGTTGTCAGAATAATGAGAAAGGAATTTGATGAATCCTTGGTGTATTCTTAATACACGGTTTTGTCAGAGAATTTGACAATTGAATCGCGATTGGAAGTCGTATCGAGTAAGCTTATGAGAAAGGAATTTGTTGATTCCTTATTGGTGTATGCTAAATACTCGATTTTGTCAGAGATAATTTGACAATGAAATCACGATTGAAAGTTGTATTGATACTATGATGATTTATTTTATGTTGTAGGAATATCTATGATGAGAGAAGTGTGCACACAATAGTTCTTCAGAGTGATTGGGAACTAGAAGAAAAAGCAGAGTTCGTAGGAAAACGACATGAGGGTGTAGGCAATGGCCGACATGTTAATATGAATTGAAGGGTGAAGTATGAAACTGCCTGATGATAAAATTCTGCACAGTGGTTTAGTGGGTAAAGAGTGATGAATGAAGTTGAACAGAATGGAATAGAAAATGTTGATTGTGAAAAGTGAGTGTGAAATTGTCTTCTGATATTCTGTATTCAATCCTAGGCAAAGAATTGCAGGGTATCGCATCACAAAATTAGCCTCGTAATGAGAGAGATGGTGGTATTTTTATTTGTTGTAAAAGAGAAAAAGAATAGCAAGGATAAATGGACAATATGAAAATTGGTATACTTCGAAAATGAGAGTATGAGTATGGTGTAATAATTATATATTGATGTCAAAAAATTTGAAAAAGTATTTTGAAATTGAATTGGTGACATATACTTGTATCATAATTTTGTATAATGAGAATAATGTTGATTGGTATATGATAAATTTTGGGCCACGGTATTTTTTATTGAATTAGATGATAGCATTACGTTTAAACTATGTATTTTTGTATTATAGGAACTGTACTCCTGTAAGGAACGCGGAAGAGTCTTCAACCTTGTACCACTCCAAGAGAATCCCCAGGTGAATCGTGATGAAGCCACAGTTTCCACAGCCATGTCGAGTTGAGCCTTCTCACATTCAATGAGATAGAGCAGAGCCAAGTTCTACAATGTCAAGCTCCATGTTGTCTAGTAAATCTGAGCCAAAATTGGGTATCTAACCGGACCAAGCAGTGCCAATGTCCAGTAAAGCCATGCCAAGTCCCGGCAGGCAGATACACGCCAAATACAGGGAAGCAGAGCCAAAATGGAGTTCAACCGGACCAAGCCATGTCAAGTCCCGGCAGGCATATACATGCCAACTACAGGGAAGCAGAGCCAAAATGGAGTCCAACCGGACCAAGCTATGCCAAGTCCCGGCAGGCAAATCCATGCCAAGTCCACTGTAGCCATGTCAAGTCCCGGCAGGCAGATCCATGCCAAATACAAGTTGTCCAGTATGTTGAGTCCAGCCAAGCCAACCCAAGCCTGAATCTGAAACAGTGGGTCTACGCTAATCCCATTGTACCCAGGCAACGTTGAATCATGGTACAAGCTATTGAATGGAAGCGAAATGAGCCAATCAAAGATGGAAAAGACAGCAAGGGGGAGAAAAAATCAAATGGAGATGGTGCAAGCTGACTTCTTCTGCGCATATTTATTTGTATATTTATATTTACGTAGTATTAATTTCATAGTTTTTGTAAACCTGTATCGAATTGTCAGTTGGTTTTAATATAATCGCTCGAGGCGCGCGATTTTGAACGGGGGGGTATTGTCAAAAATATATGGAACATCCTGTACATTAAAATATTTTATATTTCAATACGTGGGTAACCTTTTTACAATTCTTTTGGATTGACGTGGCCTTTACTTGATGGAAATTCATAGTATATGACACTAAGGTAAACACGATTAAATTTCCACAGATTTATTGTCTTCGCGACATGTTTCGATACACTGTATCTTTTTCAAGCGAATGTAATACATTAAATTATTCTACCTTGAACATTACTTAAATACCTTTCTTAACAATTGAGGTAATTAGGAGCTACCTATGATAAAAATAAAATTGACAATACAATGTAGGTAGATACCTGGAAATCTCAAAACATATCTACTACTTAATTAGTTGAAAAGGTTCAACAAAGGGGAACTATTAAGGTCCAATTGATCATTTAGTAAACAATTCGAATTTTTCAATTTATTAATTTCCAAGAATTCTAAATAATTAAGTCTAATACCTTTATTTTCAACATGAAGGATTTCAAAGTTTTCATCGAAGTCATGGTCTTCTTCCAAAATATGATTGGCATATGTTGAATGTGTTTTATTATTTACATAATTCATACGGTGCTCACGTACACGGCTTTTGAATGGTCTACCAGTCTGGCCTACATATACTTTGGAACAAGAACCACAATTCAATTTATAAACTCCTGATTTTTTAGATTTTTGTGTTTTATCTTTATTATTTTTAATAAACCTTCCCAACGTGTTATCTGTTCTGAATGCTACTCTTAAATTTTGTTTTTTCAAAAATGACGCTATTTTTTCTGAAACGGGCCCTGAATAAGTTAATGTTCTGTAATTATTGTCAAGGTTCCTCATAGTGGGGTACACTTCTTGGATAGCCTTTCTATGTAATTTTTTAGCAAGAATATTCTCTATTAATTTGACTTGATATCCATTGTTAACTGCTATCTGTTTTATAATATTTAATTCTTTGCAGAAGTTTTCTTCAGAAAGAGGAATATTAACTAATCTATGTATCATACTATGGTATGCTGATATTTTATGTATATATGGATGTATCGAATTATTATGAATGGTGATGTCAGTATGGGAAGGTTTATGAAAAATAGAAAAATGGTGTTTGTTGTTGGTTTTACCTATTGTCAGATCTAAAAAATTTAATGATTTTTCTACTTCTATTTCTATTGTGAATTTAATGTTTGGGTGAATAGTGTTAATATATTTATGAAAGGTGTCTAACTGTCTGTTGGTACCTTTAAAACAAACTATAATGTCATCCACATATCTGTACCAATACAAAAACTGTTGCGAGAGTGGGTGCTTGTGGATTATTCCTTCAAGGTTGTCCATGAAGATATCTGCCAGTAGCGGACTCAGCGGATTTCCCATGATCAAGCCTTCAGATGAAGAATATATTTTATTGTCAAATTGAAAGTAATTTTGTTCAAGACATATCGACAAAAGGTCTAATATCTCTTGTTTAATAACTGGGTTGACATGATTTCTATCTAGTAAACCTTCAACCAAGACTATGGTATCTTGAGGAGGTATACTAGGGAAAAGATTTTGAACGTCAAAAGAAATTAATTTCGCGTTATCTGGAACAGAAATATCCTGGATTTTATTTATCAAATCATAAGAATTTTTAAGGCTGAATTTCGGTACAAATTTAGAATAGTTTGTTATTAAATGTATTAACTTTCTTGGTAACTTAACTGATGGTGCTGTTACGAATGATACTACTGGCCGGACAGGGTAGTTTTGTTTATGCAATTTTAACAGAGAATATAATTTCGGAGTTTGTGGATTCATAAGAGTTAGTCTGAACTTCTCGGCTTCATTAAAAATTGATTTAGAGTTTCTCAAGAATTCTTTGATTTGTAGTTGGTACACATAAGTGGGGTCACGTTTAAGTACTGTAAAATTACCGGAATCTAAAAAATCAAGAGTTTTTTTAACATAATCATTCCTATTGATTGCAATTACTGTATTACCTTTAAGGTTAGAGTTTCGATAAACACTCTCTATTTCGGTTTACGTTTATTGATCTGGTTTTGTTGCGACGATGTCTACGTTTCTTAAATATGCCAACTGCGAGGACTGCTGTTATCAGCAGAATCAAAAGAGCACCCATCATTTCCTGAACATTAGTAATATATTAATAATAATAATAATATATTTATTGCTTCAAAATACATTTCGTTTCATAGTAAGAGTTCGAAAATACTGTCTATTATTTAGGAAATTGGAAATAGGAATAGGAAATAGGAAATTTACGGTGGTGCTTATTATCTAATCATATTTCATTTTTTAAATATTTTATCAAAACCATACCATCCATTTGAGTTGAAAAAAAAAACATGTATTTTTTAGTTTTATACAAAAGACATGTTTTTTGTTTCAAACGTTTTTTGTTTGTTTTAAACATTTTTTTTCTTTTTGAATTTTATGTTTTAAACAAATGAAACTTAGAAAAAAAAACAATGTTTAAGTCATATTGATTCAAACATAATATTAATTAAAACTGTTTGATCTATTATTCTTTATTACACTGAATAGTAGATACAATTTTTGAAGTCCGACTCTGTACACTAAACTGTCGTGATCAGCTGTGTTACGAACTACGTCGCGCGACCGCAGTGAGGCTGTGCCGGTGAATCCCCGAAATACGAAAACCAATTGCAATGAGGAACTATTGGCCTGGGGGGAACCACAGACTATTTATAAATTCGCATTGGAAGTTGGCTATTGCAATGACGTCTACTGTAATTACAGTTATTGATTTAAGTAAGTGATTTCGTGGTGTTCTTTTTTTGAAAAATGTCGTCTACGGGAAGGAAGGAATATGCCATGTGGTCATATTTTGATGTTGTTAAAGATAATAACAAAAAATCAGTGACTGCTAAATGTAAAAAATGTAAAGTAATTATGGCTGGACTATAGTGCTGCGTGTGAAGAAACATATTTGAAAATGTGTTCCATCTGAAAATTCTCAGCTACCAATGTCAACTATCTATGATTCCGAGTCAGATGAGGATTTAACGCTAGCTAAGATATCCAAAACCCAAAAATATTCAAGGAATGCTTACCCAGATGATAACACAGGTATATTTAAATTTTAATTTTTTCAGTATTAGGTGTTGTTTTTAACTGTAAAGGTTAGGTTAGATTACTGAATAAATCTTTTTTTTTCAGGGTCTATGTCAGCATTAAAAATCTCTGTTACTGATAGCACTTTATGTATAAATGATAGTGACGTGATGATCCCGAAACGGCTGAAACCGTCTATTTCTAAAAGCAGCATTTCAAGCTTTGTTATTCAAACCAGCCAATCAGGAAAGGATAAGTCGGATCTACTAGTAGCCCGATATTTATATGCAACAAACACATCATTTCGTCTAGTTGAACATCCCGAATTTAAAAAGATGATAAATGCATTACGTCCTGGATATAATCCACCAAATAGGAATTCTGTTTCAACTGACTTGCTTGATAAGGTTCATAATTCAATACAAACAATTAAAGAAAATTTAGGCAACAAGAAGGTTTGTTTAGCGCTTGACGGCTGGAGTAACGTTCATAATGAACCTATAATAGGCATATTTGTCACAGATATAGAAAGTTAAAGGGTGCATCTGATAGAGTCAATTGATACGAGTGGGAATAGTTGCACTTCTGAGTATTTATTACAGCTACTTATAAATTCAACTGATAAATGTGAATAATATAATTGTAAGGTAACTAGTATAGTCACAGACAACGCTGCAAATTTGACCAAAATGAGAAGGAATCTGTTTGAGGAATTAGACAGGAAAGATATAATAACTCATGGTTGTTCAGCCCATATATTGAACTTACTTGTCCATGATATAGAAGTGCCAGGAATAAAGGGTAATATCAAAAAAAATTGTGAATATTTCAGAAATGTACATTTTGCTAACGCAAAATTCCGAAAAACTGGTTGTTCTGCTATTGTATTGCCTCAGAATTTTCGTTGGTATACTGTATCGGACGCTTGGAAAATTACTTGAAAAACTGGCAAATATTATTCGATGTGTGCTTGAACAACAGAATAAGTATTGATAAAGATATAATAAAGCTTGGAAACGACACCAATTTTTCAAGTTTTCCAATTTTTGATATGTTCCTTATTTCTATTATTAATCAATAAATAAATATTATGTATTTTAAAAAGTTTAATAATGATATGTTTGAGAATTTTTTCTATTTTTATTCATTACATTAATAAGGAAAATGGAAAAAACATTTGTTTAAGTGTTTTAAACATGTTTTAAACTGTTTTGAACAAAAACTGTATTAAACCTAAGCAAATGTTTGAAACAGTTGATTACAACAAAATGTTTAAAACGAAAGAACCCTGATCCATCTAGTAAAATATACTCACTAATATTTTCATTATTGAAGGGATCATCTCCTCCTGCATTTCACCCATATCATCACCAGTCTCATTTATGATAAAGATTATCTCTAAAAATAATGAAGCGAGAAGAAATATCACAAAATCATCTCCATAACTTTTAAATTTGTGGAGATGATTTTGTGATATTTCTTCTCGCTTCATCTATACCACTCCACTTTGAGCTGAAATGGACTTCTTCCAGAGTCGAAAAATAATAATTGTTGTTCTTGTTGTACTCCTAGGTAGTTTTGCAAAAACTGTCAGCATTAAATTACGGTGGAGTTTGTTAGCTAATAATATTTAATTTTTTAAATATTTTATCAAAACCATATCATCCATCTTGTAAAATATACTCATTATACATATTGTCATTATTAATGAGATCATCTTCCTCCTCCTGCATTTCACCCATATCATCATCAGTCTCATTGGTGATTGTGATTATCTCTAAAAATAATGTATAATGTAACAAAAATCATAGTTACAAAAATCATGGTAACAAATATATACAGTGCCCGTACACCCCAAATATTTTTTTATAAGTAGTTAGATATCTTCATTATCAATCCAACGATACCAGATTTGATGTGTTATGTCAAACGGTTGCAAAGATATGAGCAAAATACTCTCCCATATGTCCGATGAGTGCGACAGAGACTTTGATTGTCCTAAACTTTTCCAGTTTCAGTCACACTAATTGGACATATGGGAAAGTATTTTGCCAATATCTTTGTAACCGTTTGATATAATCACATAAAATGTATCATCATTGGATTGGTAATGAAAATATCTAACCACTTATGGAAAAATACATGGGATGTTCATTTAAAAAATGAACAAACATGGCGCTCAGCCGTCATTTTGAATCTTTTAGCTGTAATTTTTTCATAAGAAAGTAGGCTTCCATCTCATATTCAAGCTCTCCAAATTTCGTTGTGATATACCAGTTGGTTCAGAAGTTAGCAGGTTGGAGCGGACTTTAGACTGGCATTGTAGAATCTAATCAACTTCAATAATAAAAATTCGTTGCTAACCTGCATCAGCTCCAAAATAACTCTGAAAACCATCAATTATCTCTGCTAATATCTCCTTAATCTCCATATCAATATCAGTACTTTCGGGAGGCTTCTTCGAATGTCCTCCAGTTCCTAATGCATAACACTTTTCATCTGCCAGTTTCTTTTTTGTTTTCTTTTTCAAGTTGTCATATTTCTTCCTCAAGGTTAAACTATTTCGAAAAATCTGTATACCCTCTTGATTGAATTCATTTTCAATTTTTTGCCATCATTCTACCTTTCATTTGTTAAGGTTACTACCAGTTTTTTCATTTTCCACAATTCCTTTATACTTTTTGACTAAGCAAAGTAATATTGTTTCTTCTGTGGAAGTAAAATTTACTGATCTTTTAGCATCAGCCATATCCTAAAACATTTTAAAACTTTAAATGCTAATTATTAAAAGGATATTCTTACATTTGTGGTTTGGTGGTTTTTTCTCTTCACTCTTCCTTCACCTTCATACAACAAGAAACGCCTTAAACCAGAAAAACTTTATACTTCACATATTCACTGGATACGAGAGAAGACAGGAAAAAATTCAAGAATACTATCAACAATAATAACAATATCAACATGTGATTTGCGCATCGAATGAACCTACAAAGTACAAATCTTCTTGCTTCTTGCAAATTCTACACTATTAGTACCACTACCAACATAAAATATTGTTTATTGAACTGCATTCAGTAAACCCGAGCTCAAATATGGAGTGTACTGAAAAAATATTTCGGAACCCGGTTTTTCTCTGAGCTTAGTTCAGTTGAACCAGGGCTTAAACCATGACTGTACAATTGGGCCTTAGTTTATTCTTGTTTTTTGGTATTGCTATGTAGTAGAATATGACCCTTACTACCATCTAGTATGAAATTGCATACTTTGCAATAAGGTTTTTGATTGTTATTTGTTAACCATTCTGAAAACTTCTGAAAAAGAACGAACCTAATGAATATTGACACTACACAAGGAACAGAGTCTTTTTGTCTTTTACTCACCCCGTCTCACTTTATACTCCTTTTAAACTTTTTTACATTGGGAACCTTTTTCTCATCACACACTTTTGCATCGTCAAAATCCCTGTCTATATCTGACCCGATACCAGTGGAATGCTCTTCACTGTCGCTATGTTCATTATTATTAGGTTCTGCCATTTCTGAACTGCAGGATGGATTTGAACTGCATGATGGATGTGAACTACAAAATGAACCCAGTCCTATCAAGTACCTGTAGAAAAATTACTTATGAAACAGGCAATTCCACCATCGATGTAGGTATATTACTGTAAGGCTCTTAATTTGGGGTTGTAGGTTGGGGTGCTCTCGGAGTACCCCAAATTTAACAACCTCGGATTTTGCTCGGTAGAGCTCTCACTAATGTCCCCAGAGACTACGGCAGACTCCTGTATCTTTTCGGTCTCGCGTGCACCAGTTTTTTTTACAGTGGTATGCTCCACTCACCTGGGTAGCAACAGATGGAGATACGGTATTCCAGGGGTCAGTTGTCTTGACCTGGATTTAGAGCCTCGAGCTGATGCGGGCTTTAATTGCACCACTCGGAAAACTGATTACCGGTTGCTTTATTCACTTATAAGCTTTGATTCCCACACACGGCGACTCTTCCTGAAATATGAAAATTGCGGAAAATAATAGCCAAAAATGAACCACACAATAACTTGTTCATTCCCAGCTGTCTCTTTAGCACAGGTTTTCTCTCCAGCATAAATTTTATTCAGTCATAACAAATAAACTATTCCTGACAAAATATGAACAATATTAAAAATAAATAAATAATTGTCATTTGTAATTTGTAACAGATGACAGTCTAACTAAACATTTAGACACATAATAAGAATTGACAGTGTTGGAGTAGGGATCTACGTGCAATGATACCAACCCGGAAAATGGTTTTAAAGGACGGTTTGTAAGAGTTCGATGGGAATCGTTGGCGTACTAGTGGTGACAGTTAGAGTTTACTTTTACCAGAAATACACCGGAGTGCACCGTCCAAGTGAAACTCGGCCATCCGGAAGGACTGACAGTCGTTATATTAGCAAATTGACATTTTCACGGAACTCGTACGGAAGGCGTTCCCATGGGAAGGGTACGTATACGCTCGGATGGATGGGGTTACGAAGGTACGTTTGATAGGTTTCCGTGGAGGTTTGGTCACGCTTTTACTCACTTTGTTGAATTGTTACGGCTCTGTAAATTTCTCTCTCGGAAAAACCAAACTAATTGTCGGCCTGGTAGGCGGCGTCGCTGATAGATATGCGAAATTTTCTAATGAAAATCCTTCGCAATCAAATCAGTGACCCGCGAACACCCAATAAACAATAAGTTAGTATTCCCCGCAGCAGAGAATTGGAAAAAAATCTTTACTTCACGGATTTCTCGGAGTACACGGTACGAGTCGAATGATTACGTCCTTGTAAATGTGTCTCTCGGAAAAACCAAACATATTGTCGGCCCGGTAAGCGGCGTCGCTGATAGATATGTGAAATTTTCTTATGAAAATCCTTCGCAATCAAATCAGTGACCTGCGAACACCCAATAAACAATAAGTTAGTATTTCCCGCAGCAGAGAACTGAAAAATATTTAATTCACGGATTTCTCGGAGCACACGGTACGAATTGAATGATTACTTCCTCTCTCGGAGAAACCAAACTTATTGTCGGCCCGGTAAGCGGCGTCGCTGATAGATATGCGAAATTTTCTAATGAAAATTATTCGTAATCAGATCAGTGACCCGCAAACACCCAATAAACAATAAGTTAGTATCCCCGCAACAGAGAACTGAAAAGTCGGTTTGAATGCAATTATAGTACGCGGAATTGGGAAGAATCGGAACGTTCTTCAAAAATGACTGTCAATACACTGACTAATTGGTCGGCCACGGTAAATTGTGGAAAATGAAAGCTACCTTCGATCATCGAAATTCAAGAGAACGTTATACTAATACGGCAAATTTGAATTTTTCACCTAATAAAACGAAACTGATTCTAAACTTAACAGAAAACCACCTGAAATGTCAAATAAATGCTAAAACAGTATTTAGCAAAGTTACGTTATCGTAACTTTAGGAACGACTCTATGTCAAATACTGTCGAGTCTCAAGAGAACGGAATATTTCAAATTGACACTCACAGATGAACAAACTAGAAACACTTCAACCAAATGAATCGGTACTTACTGGATATTTTAACTAGGGTTAACTGGCAAACAAACTATTTAATTAAACGTAGCGAACTGCTGAATAATTTCAACGGTTAGCAAGAATTTAATGAATAAACTGAACTTCAAAATTATAGAATCAGAATGAGAGTCTTGAATCGGAATCAAAAAGCAAAAATCATCCCAAAATGAGCTGAGGCTGGTATTTATATATTTTAGATTTCAACAAGAAAATCCACAAGAAATGCGACAAGAAACGGTCTCTGTCCCCACCAGAATGAAGTAAGAAATGGGAATTTGAAGATAACATGAATGCTTGTTTTTCTAGGATTGGTATCAAGGCCAGGTTTTTTCAACGGAATTTCAAAGTATTTTCTTTATTAGTGGAAAATGTTGAATTTTTTCAACGGATTTGTATTCAGCAAAAATAGGAGATACTCAGTGATGTTTTAAAACTGATGAAACATGTGTCTAAACGCCCTAACAATGCAAATGAAGTTATGGGATGGTTTTCACCCTCAGCTGAGTAATTAGAAGCTAGTTACAAACCCTAATAAACAATATATTATCCCTGCATACTCCTAGTCAGTCAAACTTACATGAATTTACCTGTAAGTTTTTGAAGAAGCAGCGAAGCATTTTCATTATCATATCTTAAAACCTTTTCCAGTCAAGTAAATCGGTACAGCTGCTTGTTAATCAAAACGTACTATTGCTTATTGTCAGGCAGAGGTTGTTATGCTATAGATGAGGTAGAGGGTAACCTCCACAGTTCAGGTAGAACTAGTTATCCCATGACACGAAGAAACGTAACCCCAGTACCTTATGCACTGAACTGAAGTGTCAGACCCTTTGATAATCGGATGGTTATGAGTCAAGCCAACTATACAGGGTGTATCTAGTTTAGACCTGCCTATCCTTTGGAAATGGAAATATCCGACATAACCTTTAAACCTTCAGAGGTTATGTCAGAAGACAAATGACAATTGACAAATTATGAAAAATTATTTTGCACAGAAGTCATACACGTCTTCTTACTCAATTTTTGTGTCCTGTGGAATTTTTAATGAGATGTGTTGTATTTATGTGACAAGAGAACGATTCGAACTAAAAAGGGAGTATTCATCAAATCATACCGAATCGAGTATATTTTGAAGCAGTACTTTTGTAACGAAATCATCAAATAGTACCGAATGCGGTACAATTGTACCTTAAGAGCAGCACTGGATCCAACAAGGCAAGGAAAATCCCACTATCCTTGAGGCTGAGAGCTTCTGAAGCTGCGGAGAGTGGGAGTATGCATCACTCAGGAGTATGAGAGTACTTTTCTGCTCTCATAAGGATCAACGCGGTATGTCACAAAAACATAAAACTGAGAAAACACGTTTTTTGTGTTTTCTTTCAGCCTTCACTTGACACTTGACTATTTTGTCGCGTTTATCATTAGCACGGAATGTTATAATTCAGTATGGTTTACAGTAGTATGTTCATTCAATGAAAATTTTATTGAAAAATAAAGAAATTGAAATTATTTCAAAAAGATTTATTGCGTTATTAATAATAGAAACATTTTTCAATAATATTTATAGGTAAATAATATTTATTGAACTTCGCATTCGGGTAGATTTTCCAAAATATTTGCCTGCTTGCAGGAATGGTACCATTTAACAACTTAACTAGGTCATCTTTCTTACTTTTGGGAAAGCCTCGTGGTCCAGAAAGACAGGCTGGGATGAATAAGCCAGATTTTTTCATTGCTTTTTTACACAAGAAATCTAATGTCTTGAATTCTTCGTTTGAATCAAACGAGTTTTTGTATTTCAGGAAAAATGATCCACGTTTTGCTTTTAGCTGTTTTATATTTGCCAGAAGAGGTCGGTTGCTGTCGCGTTTTACTTTTTGCTGAGATCTTAAATCTTACCATAGATGAAAATCAGTAACATTCATAATTTTAACTTGAGGTTTGTTTTTCATTCTGCATTCACTAACCGCTTTGACAAAATCATCAAAGTCTTATATTTTTTCTTGTCTTTTTAAGGAGAGTTCTATTTGGTGGTGAAAGCTATCAGCGGCCATAAAACTATGACCGAGCTCAAAGTAGTTCACCACAATTTCCCTGGCTGATATCTCTGCAGAATTTATCATTCTAACCAAAAACGTCAGGAAGCACTAGTTCTTGTTCTGGCTCAAACAATTATCCAACCAAAACACGAAGCAATTGACATCTCTTTGGCTTAACATAAAAGCAAAAAAAACGCTAATTATGTCCTCCTTATTACGTCCGG
This sequence comes from Chrysolina oricalcia, assembly GCA_944452925.2. NCBI lineage: Eukaryota > Metazoa > Arthropoda > Insecta > Coleoptera > Chrysomelidae > Chrysolina > Chrysolina oricalcia. The sequence goes on from OX101825.2 coordinate 38,159,109, forward strand.
AAATCGATTCATTCCACAGGACTGCAAAAGGTGGTAATTTCTTTGTACTGCCAAGAGCAACAAAACTTTCATTATAGGCAATGAGTATTTTACTGAAGATAACTTTTTTGAAGCCATCTATCCGTGAAAGCATGATCACTTTTTGGTCTATAGTGAGAAACTGAAGGATTAAAGGAAAAGATATGCTCTTTAAGCATGTCGTCATCGATTTTTTATTTATTTGGCGTTTTTCCTCTTCTATTGGTTTTGGCTTGAATCATATTTTTGGGGGTCATTGAAAGATCATGTAAGAGCCTGTCATTGTTTCTATGAAACCCAAGTGTGGTTAGGTAAAATATTTCACAAACTTCCTTTGATTCACTTTTTTTATCCTCTAGAAAATATTTAAATGTATTCTTTTTTCTGTAGTTTTCGTCAGTTTTACGGCGCTTCTTAACATTCATCCTTGAACAGGACGCCAAAATGTAATTTCTTCTTTCTTATTCTGTCAAACTCCAGAAGCTTAAGTTAATTTGTTGTCTTTGATCTTCAGATATTATTGATATGCACTCTTTTCTACAGACATCAACTAAACATGGAACTATTTTATGTTTTTCAACTAGCAATTTACACTTTTCTGCTTTTTCTAATCTGATTTGTTCTGATGTTTTCTTCTTTCTTCTTTTTCTTGGTTCTCCACTTTTTGTGTAACCCTTAGGTGCATTTTGCCTAACTATCTCAGCAAGTGGTAGGTTGTCTTCAGAGTCACTACTTTTTACGACTTCATCATTTTTCCGATTCTCAACTGCTTTAAGCACAACTTTTTTCATTTTTATTTCTCCGGTGAAACTCTCGTGTACTTCATCAGCAGACCGTACACCGGAACTGTTATTTACATCTTCCTTGTGTTTCAATTTTTCAGTAACGTCATGATCACTTTTTCCAGTTTCCATTTTTTCAATTTCCATTTCCAGTACCGTTTTGGCCACCTACTTCAATTTCCATTTCTCCTGTACCGTTTTGACCGCCTATTTCAATTTACATTTCTTCAGTACCGTTTTGGCCACCTACTTCAATTTCTATTTCGCTAGTATCGTTTTGGTCACCTTTTTCAATTTATATTTCGTCAGTATTGATTTGACTAACTACTACGATAGTATTATTTGAAATAGTACAAGATGCTTCTATTTGCTTGAATCCACCAAAGTCGGGTGCTGATTCTACAACTGGTAACAAGGTAGTCAGCGAAGCCGGTCCATCAAGTATATTTTCTTCCAATAATTCAGGTAGTAGTAGTTGTTCTGTAACGGGCATCATTCTCTTGAAAGAAGTTCTGGTTCTACGACAAGTGACAGGTTAGTTGAAGAAGTTGACTCGTCAAATAAATTTTCTGCTAATGGAGTAGAAGAGCGTATAATTCTGTTGCTAGTCGACATGCAATATGATGATGATATATCGACAGTATGCTTCATTGAAGCTAACTCCAACATAAGATGGCTTCTACCAGGACTCAGATTTCTGAAAGAAAAACCTGATATTGTAAGCTGTTATGATATCTTACACAACAAAAGTTGAAAGTGGCACTTTTCACATGCACGAGTATATGAAATGTCACGAGTGTATGAAAAGTCACTTTCAACACGAGTTGTGTACAATATTTTTCTCATGATCAATAAAAAAGCAGGTATTGTCTTTCAAAATTAGTACCTATACACAAACTAACATTGGAGACTTGAAAAGAATATAACAACACTAGAATTGAAAAGTACATAATAGCACTAGGATTGAAAAGTGTAAGGCGCAACCAGTTATTTTGAAAAGTACTTTTCAAAATGCGTGTGTCATAGGATCGTAGGAAAACATTATTTCACTCAAACGTTTTACACTGGAAGACTGATGTTATAACTAACATAACCTTGTAGACGGGTGAAAATACATGAAAAGAATAAAATACAGAATTACATTTTAACTCACCATACTGCGTTTATCCTTGGCAAGCATGGGTGGTTTGGTACATACGGCAAAAAAGAATATCGGTTTTACAAGGAAATATCAAAGATACGGCAATTTTAGTTATTACACGATTGAACATATGTGTGATAAACTATATCATGCCCTTATTAACTCAAATTTGAAAAATTTGGAACATAGGGGAGCGCGGGGAGGGTTTGGACAATTTTCATAAAATATTTTGTTAAGAAGATTTGAAAAGTAAACATTGGAAATATCGGGATTCGTCAATTGTCCATTCCCTCCCCACCTTAAGGGAGGCTCCGGACAACGAAAAAGGTCAAAATGAGAGAAATAAACAAATGTATTTTCTATTTGAATTTTACATTTAAACAAATTTAAAAATACGTACAAGTCAATTTTGTAGGAGAAACACCATTTACCAAAGACTGTATTGACTCAAATCGCAATAAAAATGTAATAAATCTTGATAACGTTTTGTTGAGTCTTTAATAGGCTTAGGAAGCTTCAAAACTATTTCGTCAATATCAACAAACGCTTCGGTTTCTCCTGAAACTGCGAATCTATTTGAACTGATTTGTCTTTTCAAGAATTTCACTGTATAACCGCCAATTTCTTTAGTTACAATTTGAGCTGCATAATGTCTGAAACTAGTCTTACTAAAGACTTTGCATATTATAAAATCATCAACTTCTAACTCTTCTAAAAGTGTTTCTTCGTCAGAAAACTCATTTTCCACGTTGGAAGAAGAATCGTCATATGGAATGTCATCATAATTTTCTGACGAAATTTCATCCTAAAAAAAGATATTTTATAAATTTGTTAGGTACGATAAAAAAAATTCAAAATACCTCTGACAGGCGTCTCTTCCTGTGATGAAAATTCGCACATTTAATAGTGTTTTTTGCTGGGTTATTCCCTCTGTAGATTCTTTCTTCTAAAACAAAATAAAATTTGAAATAAATATTCAACGAAAAATAATTTCTCATTACCTGCAATATGGATCTCCTGACTGATTTGATTTTCATTTTTTGACTTTGCCTTTTTCTCTCTCTTTTTGCATTTTTTTGTGCAATCAGGTCTCTTCTGGGGTGTCTGTAGATATTATTGATGTCTTTTTCGGGGGCTCTTTACGAGATTTGGTGTTTTTGGTAGCTGATGGAAATGGCATTACTTTGGATGGACTTGAAAACTTTTCAGGATTGCTAGTGCTATGACCGGGTAAGTTAATATCCTGAGGACTGAGTACATTGATATCCTGTAACGGATGTGTTTTTGGTGGACTTCGTTGCCTGCCTTCACTTGCCTCTTCAATAGAGTTAATAATCTTATCTTGGTAACAAGGCAGAAAATCTCAGTGAATATGTTCTTATTGAAAGGGCATATTCCCGTACAGTGAAAACCAGATTTAATATTTGTAGGCGTTGATGCTTTCTCCCGCGCTTTAAGTCACAAAGATAGTAGGTTGGTTATATATGGTAAGTGCTTGCATCGGATGTGCAAGCATCCAGTCGTCTGCAGCCTGATTAAAAAAGCATTTGAAAGGACCAAATACTGTCCTATCCAATGGTTGTAATTTGTTTGAAGTGTGAGGGGGCAAAGTTAAGATAACAATACCGTTATCTTTGCAATAATCGATCCCTTCCACAGACAAATGACTCTCATGATTATTCATGATTAACAAAACTTTTTTTCTCCAAATGACATTATAAGCGGCCTTTTAATGACACTTGGCAGGCTTAGAAGTTGTACTTTTAATGCCTAGACAGAAAAAGTCCACTTTTACTGCCTAGGCAGAAAAAGTTGGTTGCTAGGCAACCTTCCAAGTAATAATTTAAATCAAACTGGTTTTTAAAATTGACAATGACATTAAGAAAACTCAAAATGATGCTGATGATAATAAACTGGTTTTATTGCATTAGAACTACAAACTACAACACGAAATTTGTATTTATTAGATATATTTATGGTGAATTGTGAACAATTACTTAATACAATTGAACTCTGTCCACTTCCCTCCTTTCCAGTAAAATTAACAACTTTAGTATCCACACTTGATACTCCGGAAACGCCAGAAAATATTTTATTGCCGATGTTCGACTTATTTGCTAGCGAGTCCTCGATATAGCCCTCCGCGACAGCGGAAGACTTCCATCCTCCATGTTGCTTCAACATTGTTGTGTCCCCACCAGAATGCACCAGCAACGTGGCCGAAGTTCTGCGAAAGCAGTGCCCGGTATACTCTTTCGCATGGGATAGTCCCAGAAAAGTAGCAATTTCTTCTGGCATTTTACCGAATTTGTGAATGCCAATGAATTGATGGTGCTTTACCGTTCGCATACTTATAGAAGACACGCCGATTATTTAAATTCGAGGGTCTAGAGGCTGCATATTTTCTGTAAACGCTTAAATATTCCGTTACTACAAAAGATCTTGATCTTTTGGTCTTAGTATTTGGTAGCATAATTAGCAATTTGTCGCCCATATAATTTATATCATCTGTTTTCATTTGCAAAAGCTCATTTTCAATATATTCCTACCTTCATACACAAATACAGTTCATCTGGGGCATCTGATAAAAATTTCTCGATTTCTTCTCTTTGAAAAACTCGGGATTTTTTTGCATGGAAACCGTCTGACTGGCGTTTCAAAAAAGCCCGTAACTTCAGGTATCTTGCCAAATCAATGTTATTTTTTATGTTCAGGGTAGCTTTCAACATCGAATAGGTAGACCGTTTCGAAGTATTGATAAACTTTCTGAAACCAATCTCGAAGTTGTGTCTCAGTGACTGCCGAGCGACTGGACGTTAAATTTTGACATAATGGGCATGATATTTCAGGATGTCGCTTCAGCAACTTCCGGTACCATGTGTATCCCGGAATCTTTGAAAGGATCCGGGCGATTTAAGTTTTTCACGAGGGTGCTCACAGTTTGACACAATTGCTCTCGTGTAACTGGAAAACCAACATCTCCTAGAAATTGAACCCATTTGATGACCATGTGTTCCTTATCAGGAGATAAGACGGGTTGGTGACCACAATGTTCATTCAAGTATTTTTGTTTACTTCACCTTTTAGTGTACTTTGAGGTATTTCATATTGTTTGGAAGCTTTTTTTTTGTCATTTGTGTAGATGCATTGGCCAAGTGCCATATTGCTAAAAAAGAAATGTCATGATATTCTTCAATATCTTAATAATTTGATATTTAAATATAGAAGAGTATATTTTCCAAAATGTTTAGGTTCACTCGGCTACAATTGACCAATCTTACATCATCTCTATAATGATTTCAAATTTGGAGTAACGAAATAAACATTTTATGAAATTAAAAACCGTTCAAATGATGATTTCCAAAATGACTCATCTTTGTGAATTGAACAAGAGAGCAATTTATGGGTACAAAAGCGTAAAAGTTTTCAGTAAATATAAAAAAAAAATATTTTACCTCTACTCTACTCATAAAACATGAATATTTTCGGATAACGGAGTACCATTCACATTTAACATTAAAACTTTTTACCTGTATCCAATGTCAAAAATATCACTCATTCGACAATTCTATGTCGTCCAATTCTTTTCCTGCATATTTATGTACATATCTATTTTCTACAGTAAGCAATAACTTGCTTACTTTTGCAAGTTCAACAGCAGATCCTGTGAGCTGGTAAACATTTATGTGGACTCTCATGTGATGTCATAAATGATTGGCTAATCATTCCGTTTCGTTTTCTTTCATATCCAAAAATAAAAAAATTGTCTTACCGTTGCACCATATTTTTGGAGCTTAGTTCCACGAAACAATTCCGGGTTTTTCAATCTAGCTCTGATGGAGATATCTCTCATAACATCGATTTCCCTAAGAAATGCAAGCAAGTTGTTGAATACCCTAGCAAAAACGAAGGGATTCGCTGTAGCTCATCCACCCTTTCCTGTTAGAATTCCAGAGATGTATGACTTGCTTTACTCTGACACGGTTTTTTCTCGTTTTCATCTCATTTGCAGAAGGATCAGCTTCCCTGGTAGTTTTTGCTCTGTGTTGGTCAACGAATTCTTTAATTTGTCAGATATTTCTGAACCCTAGTCTTTATCTGTTCTGAACTCTAGCAAAAAAAATCTTCTTCTTTTATTAAATAAAATTATACGACTCAACACCATTTCTACTGATATTTTCCATGTAGATGCATCTGGAGTTCTCTCCAATGTTGAACTCAAGAATTATATCTGTTATCGAAATTAATATTGGGAAAATAATTTTTTTTCGAATTCAGTGTTGACAACGCTTGGGATGAAATACTGCTTGTCTACTATAAAAATGAATGAATTGCCGAATGATTTGACTTCTCCTTCTTACGATAAATTTCGGTTCTTTATGAAAATTTCTCTCAATATATGAACAAATTTTTATATTGAGTGACCTAGTTTCAGTGCCAGTGATGGAATATCGAATTGAGAACGATTCAGTGTATGGGTAGGTATGCTTTCTTTACATACATTCTTCACATAGTTTATGACGAAATCTGTTGAAACATTATGTATATAATTGATTCAGAGCCACTGGATGAAGACTACTTTGTACCATAATCTGACTGATATGTTCATCCATGAGTACTGTTATATTGTTATCTTGTTTTGTCAATCAAAGAAAATGAAAATTCAACCGATTTATATTTCTTCAATTTCCACTGATCTGCAACTGGTTATGGGCCCAGAACATTGATCGAGCGTTTATTATAGTACACAAAAACTGTATAGAAATAAATCTAATAAATTGCTGAGCTGAAATTGAAGAAAGAAGTCTGCAGAAATATCCTTGCCAAAACAGAGTAAAACCATAATACGACTGAAGGGAGTAAACAGTATTATATTCTCACTGCTGTTTCACCATCTTTGGTATTAATTTTGATTAATCGGTGTTAATTTCAATTCGACCTGTGTTATAATATATATTCAAAAGGCAAGCAGACTCGTCAACCTTTCAAACACGGAGGAACTCATGCATCTGACTTTTTAGAATTGGTTCATACTGATTTGTGTTGACCCATGTCCGTAGACTCTCTAGGTGGTGCTCGATATTTTTTGATATTGGTGGACAATTTCAGTCGAAAAGTTTTTGCGTATTTAATCAAGAACAAAAATCAAGTTCCCATTAAAATCAAATAATTCAAACACTTTTCTGAAACTCAGAATGAGAGACAACTGAAAATTTAGTAATTCAACTCTCAAAACATACTTGCAGAATTGTGGTATTCATCATCAAACTACAGCACCTTATACACCAGAGCATAATTGAGTCGCTGAACGCAAAAATCGATCCATAGTAGAGAAAGCTAGATGTATCCGATTTGACACTGAACTGAACACTAAATTTCGGGCAGAAGCAGTCGCTTCACTAGTGTAAGTTTGAAATCGTTTACCAAGCCAGGCAATTGATAAAATATCCGAAAAACTCTGGACAAAAACTATACCGGACTTGAAATTTTCGAAAGTTTTTGATGGCAAAGTGGTCCATATTCCAAAACAGAAACGAAGTAAATCAGAGCCGAAGTCTGTGTAATGTATATTTATGGGATACTGTGAAAATTCAAAAGCATATCATTCATTTGAGCAGAAAACTGGAAAAATTATGATCAGCAGAGACGTTACATTTTTTGAAACTTGTCAATCAAAATAAGTCGTACAGCAGACGTCAGCTTAATTGAAATCAAATGAAAATAGCGGTGTAATTAATGTTTCAAAAAACGAAAATTCTGAAAGTTTTCTTGAAAGTAATGCTTCAGATCTTGAAACAACAAATTCCGATAATATAACCGAAAGAACTGAAAATGTGGGAAAAGGCAGGTCCTTCAAGGGAAACTGAAGTAAGAAAATTTTCAAGAGTTAGAAAATCCGACCTAATGAAAGATTTTATAACTTTTGCTGCTTCCGTAATTACTGAAATTCCCGACCCCGTTTGTGCCGATAAAGTTTCCTCAAGATACGACTCTTTTCATTGGGAAAATGCTATGATGGAAACACTAATTGAGAATGAAACGTGGTTTTTGACCGATTTAGCAGAAGATAAAAATGGGATTGTAAATGGGTTTTCAAAACTAAAAGAGATTCCCAAGGAAAAATAATCAGATACAAAGCACGCCTAGTGTTGAAAGGTTGTGCAAAAAAAGGGGATAGACTATGAAGAAACACATTCCCCTGCAGTTCGATACACATAAATTCGTTTTCTGACAATTATCTAATATTACTCAGGACGTAGCCACTTTGCAGGGCGAACCTTCAGTTTGCCCTTCCACAATTATGAGTGTAGATTTTCACTCATGCATCTTATTTTTCAGCTTTGTGGATCTATACCCAAAAAAGGATGACAAACACACAATATACATGTTTTCTTGGTGCAAAGTTATTACTTCACCATCTGTATGTGTCTAAAAGAATAACCAAATGGTAATTTTTGAATGAATCATCATATTGGTTGGTTGGTTGGTTAAAGGCAGACGAGCGAGATACCGGGTTTACTTTGAGGTTTCCCTTAGCCCTGAGACCAGCTGGGGTCTATTTCATTGTTCTGTCGTCAGTGGTTCCTAGTTGAATAAGCCTGTGTTTTCCACCAGGTTCAGTAGTCTATTTACTAGGTGTTTCGGATTCATGCCTGTTTCTAGGTTGATCTGTCCGAATATTCGCATTCGAAGATGATGTGAGAGGCTGTCACCACAAAGTCTACAGTCCACGGTTTCTCTATTTATTCCCACGGTATGTAGGTGTTTCCTAAGGCCGCAGTGTCCGATTAGTAAGCCGGTGATCGTGCGTATCTCAGATCTGTTAAGGTTGAGTGTGTCAGCCGTCAGTGTTTGGCTCTGATGCCTCACCATTGCTGTGCTGTGTCGATGCCCTTCGATTTGGTCCCAATATGGTTGGTGTTTTGATTTCTTCCACTCATTGATTACGTTTCCGCATCGGGTTTTGCTGATTCCAAACGCTGGTTCTGGACCTGTTAATGGTGATTCAGATGATTTCTTTGCAAGTTGGGCTGCTGTTTCATTGCCTTCAATTCCCCTATGTCTGGGTACCCACAGAAGTGTAACCTTGTTGCGTTTCGACAGTTCATTGAGGCTCTGAAAACATTCCCAGACTTGCTTAGACTTTATCTGTATTGAGTTCAGAGCTTTCATAGCGCTCCGGCTGTCAGATAGAATGTAGATGTGTTTTCTCTCATACCCACGGTCTAGATTCATCTGTATGCATGTCCTTATGGCATGTGTCTCTGCTCGGAATACTGTGGTGTTGTTACCACGTGTGACTTTCACGTTCTTTTTTGGCCTCACCCCGTATATTCCTGCTCCTGTTCCTTCATCTATTTTTGAACCATCTGTGTACCAGATAATGTTTCCAGATGATAGTGATTCTACTCCCGAGTCCCATTCGTTCCACTTTAGCCGCGTTTTGAGTGGTTTTTCGTACGAGTATTGTGATAGCATGTAGTCTGATATCATTTCCAGTTTGGTAATGTTGACTTCATGGATGATTTTGGCGTGCCCAGTATGTGGTTAGGTTAACCAATTACCTGTTTGTTTGAGTCGGTATGCACTCATCTTCGCCTCCCCCATGACTGTGATGTCTAAAGGTGGGAGGTTTAGGATAATTTCCATAGCAGCAGTTGGAGTGCTAGTCATACCACTCGTGATACACAGACAGGCGAGCCTCTGTATTTTACCAAGGTTGGTTTTCAACTGTCTCTGTATCATCTTGGTCTACCACAAAAGTGAACCATATGTAATTCTGGGTCTTATGATCGCGGTGTAAAGCCAGTGCATGACTTTCGGTTTCAGTCCCCATGTTTTTCCAAAAGCTCTTCTGTACATCATGAACGATGCTTTGCTTTTGTTGACTACATGTTGTAGATGCATGTTCCAGGTTAGTTTCTTTTCCAAGAACAACCTTAAATACTTGACATGATCAGCAACTTGTAGTGCTGCGCCAAAGAATTTGGGTGACTTCAAGTCCCTCTGAATCCTTTTGCGTGTGAAGAGAATGAGTGTGGCTTTGCTGGGGTTTGCCCTCAGTTCTATTCTCTACGGTCTTCAGTGCATTTTACATAAGCTCAGAGGTTATTTGGGCATATTTTCCCTGTACGAGGACTACTATGTCGTCCGCATAACCTTGGGAGTAGAATCCCTGATTGTTCAAAGATTCCAGAAGTTCATCCACTACCATGTCCCACAGTAGGGGAAATAGTATCCCTCTCTATGGGGTTCCTCTGGCAATTTCCAGCTTCGCGGAGTCTTCAAACATGTTGGTATGGGCCTGTCGATTTTGGAGCATTGACTTTATCCACCTGCAGGTGGTTTCATCAACGCTTCTCCTCCTGGCTGCTAAGACCATACTTTCGAAGGATGTATTGTCAAGGGCTCCTTCGATGTCTAGAAAAGTGCATAGTGCTATCTCTTTTTTCTCCAGTGTCCTTCAGCCTTGACACCAGTTTTCGCACGATTTTTCTGTTAGATAGGCATGCTGGTTTATATGTTATGGCCGGTCTATGAGAGCTGCTTCCCGTATGTCCCTGTCTATTAGTTTTTCTAGTCCTTTCAGGAGAAAGGATGATAGGCTTATTGGTAAGTAATCCTTGGCGTGGTCGTATGAGTTTCGGCCAGGTTTCGGAATGGAGACCACGTTCACAGATTTCCAGGTTTGTGGTATTCAGCCAAGTGCTAGACTCATCCTGTAGTATGCATAGTGGTACTAGATCTTCAATTCCTTGCTGTAGAACAACAGGGAATATTCCATCTGGTCCAGGCGATTTATATGGGCTTATATGATGTTATAAAAACATAACAATTTTTCAGACCAAATTTTCTTTCATTAGCAAGAATTTTTTCATTATTATTCTGATTGTTCATGACATGTCAGGTGACTGTTCCGATAACTATTATTTTTAATAAATATACAGGGTGGAATATTACCTTCTTATACTGAATGAATAAAAGAATCATATCAAATCTGTTGAAATGTATTTAACATGTTGGTACTAGCTATTTTACTGAATTGATAATTTAGGATTTTTTTGTTTGCTTGAGTTTTCCATGAAGAATATAATGTTTTACACCTTTGGTAAATCTGTGTTCTTACCAGAAGATTAATAATGTACATTTTGTGTTCTTTACATCCAGTTATACATTTATTCCATTCTGGGAGACACAAAACAAGCTTTTGTTCAATTTTCTGCCTAATATTCAGAAGAACCTTATCAAATTCATATTAATCAATATTTTTCAAAGCAATTCGGGTGAAATTTTTCATAACATCTGAAGGAGTCTTGGGACCATTTACATTAGCTAAATCATAATTTTTATAAAAAATCAATAGTTCATTGGGTTCACTCAAGTCCTCCTCAGTCTCTTAATAATTTCTACATTCATTACACCTGTAAAGATCTAAACAATTCTTCACAAGATATCCAGCAAAATAAACCGTTGCACAGTCTTCTGAAGAAACACTATTATTTGTAATGGACGAGTCACTGGATAAGTCACTGGATGACTCTGTATGAACAGTTGGAGTATCTCCGTCTGGTTCAGGAACATTAAGTGATTTGAGAGTATCATTTTGAACTTCAAAATCAAAAATGTTTGCATCTTCATCAATTTTGGAACCTGCATTTGCATTGGTTGGTGGTCGCATTAAATTTATCATTTCTCTTTTCTTCAGAAGCAAACATTTTTACAGTCCTTAACTTATTGTTAGTAGGAAACAATCAAAACAATCCGGCCTAGTCAAAGCTCCTTTGGCATTTCGTTTGCACAAATTTTCCAAAAGTTCATACCCAGTATTAATGGCATTGATGACTTCAGTGTTTTTCATTCAGAATTTTGGTGCTATTCAGTACATCAAATAGATTATTCATCAGTTGAACAAGAAAAGCATTATTTTCTGAAGTGGTTGATACAAGTTGACCAGTTCGAGAGGCAGTTTTTATTGCTGCTGCTGCACTATGGCTCAACAACTGTGTTGCCAACTTGACACTCATTTTTTCAAATGCATTTGGATACAAATATTTTCCAGTCAATTTTAGCAGAGACCAACCATCCTATCTTACATTGTTTGTCTAGTTTGTAGGTATCTCTTACAGCAGAAAATCTAATGAGTTTTCCTTTATACAAAAAGTGGTTTTCGATGAAGTTATTTCGAACATATTCGATGAGATGGGGTACCTACATAAAAAAAGCGAAGTAATTTTCATTTTCATTAAAAAAATATGGGGTATCTTTGGTAACACCCAAATTCTTGTATACTTATTGGTTTGTTCTCGACAGGTCACAAACTATACCTATGGGTTTAAAGCCAGAGATCCTCAAATTCAGTTAACAAGCTCTGATAATTTCAGTCATGGATTCTGCAAGAACGCCTTCTTCTGAGAAAGAATGCAATTGGAATTTTCCACTTAGAAAAAATTCCTCTCATAATCAAGACCAAGGCTTGTTTTGCTTGTACAGCCTTTCTTCCTAATTGCCCAAAATCTTCAAAGCCATATTTTTCAGAGCCATCTCGTCAAACATTATTATACATTTTTTCTCCCTTGGTATCATTGTTTCACATTTTAGGGATAAATTTGCAAACATTTTGTGCGGTGACACTTTGAAAGAAATAGTCCAACAATTCCATCATTATAGTGTGAAATTGCTTCAATTCTTCCGACCTCCCTGATTATCTTAGAATAGTGAAATAGATTTTTGTTGACCAAAATGTATTGGAGACAATTCACGCATTAATGTAATGAGCGATTTTCTGATAATTTTCTCCCTTATCTCATTTATAGATAGGAATCTCCAATGGAAACTGGACATATTAGAAAATGCAAATTTTCACTTTAAGATTTTTTCTCTCAAGTTATATAGGGTCTTTCACAATATCTATCAGATGTAGTTCAATGTCCAGCGTGGCTTCAGCCGGGGAAGTAGTTGTTTTCTGTTAGATATTACAAAAAGGTAACTTCATTTCATCGTAGGTTTCTTCATTTCCAGAGGAGTCATGGGTTGGTTCAATTTCCAATCGAGAATGTTTCCCTTTACAACATGAATCCCTTCCAAGAGAGGTTATCTTGTACGATGGAAAATAGCGACTGAAGTTTATCTTTCAGTCGCAGATGATTCCACAACTGACTTCATGATCATCCTGTTCATATTTTCAATAAAATCACCCCCTTACCAGGCCGTCTGGTGGTGGTGAGGGGGTGGTTTCTAGGAAATGACTCAATAACTTTTCCAATCAGTACTGCATTCTTCTTTCGCGATGTGATTCATGATGGGAAAAAGAATCAAATGACATCCCTCTTACTGATTAATGAATTCCTTTAATGAAATGAAAGAAACGCACTTTTGTCTTATTTCTACCAGATCTTTATTGGGATAAAATCCGAAACCGGTCGTGAAAATAAAAAACTAGGGGAAAAGAGACAAAAGTGTATTTATTCCGTTCCGTTAAAGTGATCATGAATTTCCACAAAATAAATTAGATTTTTGAATTGTTAATTAAGCATATTTAGATAATTTATTACTCAATCCATACAAAAGTTGGATTTTGGTCGCTATTTTATTATGAATATAACTTCAGTGAGATTCAATTGGTGATCCAATACCACTCAAAAATATTCAAAAGTTGTAACTCTCTCAATGCTGAAATTATCAATATCAAGTCTCATCGTCCCCAATGTTTGTGAGGCTCTCAATGAAGTACTAAAGGATGAAATACAGGTAAAAAAATGTACGCTTATTCATTTGAATTTTTTATTTTCTTTATCGGATAGCATTACAATAGTAACTTCTGAGTGATTTGCCATCAGATTGAGAAATTATATTGAAATTATTATTTTCGTGAGAAGTAGGGTTCTGGAGAAGCTACATAGACTGATTTGATAGTAGATTGGGAAGACATAATATTTAAATTTTCATTTTCTTGTGAACTATGGTAAGATTCTGGAGAAGCTACAAAAACTGGATTTGTCTGTTGATTGAGAAAAAATACACAATCAAATTGTCATTTACTTGTGGAGTATGAGAGGTTCCTGGAGAAGCTACATAGATCGGACTAAGATAAAAATTTGTGCTTGATGAAGAATAACAGTGCGCTGGTATGATAGCATGTTGGAAATTTGAGTTAGTAGTAACTGTGGCACCAACACTATCAATTTCCCTGAGTTGTGCTTCAAACAGGAGATTATCGATTTTGTTTTGTAAAACAATTTGAGTTCTCGGTTTCATCTGTCTGAGTTCAGGAGCCAACAGCTGGCCATACAACGCAGGAGCATCTTGTAATGATTGCGATTTGCTATTTGCAACAGTTGTTGATGTTGTGGTCGTGTTTAACAACTTTTAAATGTAAAATTCTAGAAGAACTGACACTGGTAGTGACAAAAATTTTTTTATTATTCAACTTGTCCAAACTGACATACATCATACAAAATAACTGAAATAAATATATAACGGGTGACAATGACGAAGATGCATTTACTTCAACACCTTCCTTCATCAAGTAATTTTTGTCAAACCCATAGCTTCACGTAAATTCTGTAGTCTGGGCCTAAATAGAGGTTTCGTCATAACATCGGCAAGTTGAAGTTCCGATGTTACTTTTTCCACCATGAGTGAATCTTGTAGCACTAACTCTCCAACAAAGAAATGTCCGATGTGGATGTGCTTTGTGCGGCGATGAAATTCTGGGTTCTGTGCCAGCCGTATTGCCGCCTCATTGTCTACCATCAAAATTGGAGTGGCTTTCAGAGGAACCATTTCATCATATAACCGTTCAAGCCATACTATTTCTCGAGCAGCTTCACTAGCAGCTACTATTTCAGCTTCAGTAGAGGAAATAGCAACTGATGTTTGTCGTTGACTGAGCCAGGACACCGCACCTCCAGAATACATACACAAGACTCCAGATGTGGAACGACCAGTTGTTTCGTCTCCACCATGGTCTGCATCGCTGAAGGATTTGAGTTCGTTTTCTAAACCAGGCTTGTAGGTGAGACCGAACTCTAGAGTACCTTTCAGGTAGCGGAATATTCGTTTCACTTTTACATAATCGAGAGAAGTGGGATTTTCAAGTTGTCTCGATACCACACTGACAGCATAGGCGATATCAGGTCGTGTACCCGTCATTAGATACATGAGTGCACCAACTGCTTCTCGGTAAGAACATTCTTGTATTGTGTCCTTCCCTGATTGAATACTCTCTCTGATTATTGGCGTTGAAACTGGATTGCAGTCTTTCATACCAAAACGTTCAAGGACTTTCTTCGCGTATGTAGATTGACTGACATGAATTGAACCATTGCTATCTTTTCCGATTTCAAGCCCAAGGAAATAGGAAGCAGGTTTTGTGGTAATTTTGAATTCTTGTTGCAAGCTTGTTAAAATGGAATCTTTCATGACATCACTGGTCGAAGCTAACAGACCGTCATCGACGTATAATGCTAACAAGAGCATATCTTGATCTTCTTTCTTCACAAACAAGCAGGGATCAGCATCACTTCGTTGGAAGCCAAGTGCTTTGATGTAATCGCTAAAGCGCTTGTTCCAGCACCTTGGTGCTTGCTTCAACCCATACAAACTGCGTTAAAGGTGACATACCATATCACTTCCATCGCTGTAACCTTCCGGTTGCTTCATGTAAACTTCTTCGTCAAGTTTACCATATAAAAATGCAGTACAAACATCGAATTGGGTAAGGGTCATATTCTCACTAGCAGCGACACTCAACAGAGCCCGTATTGTTCCACCTTTTGCTACTGGACTATATGTCTGGTCATAGTCCTCACCTTTTCTTTGTGAGTAACCCTTTATAACAAGTCTCGATTTGTACTTGTCGATAGTACCATTTGGATTCGTTTTCAGCTTATACACCCACTTACATGGAATGGCCTTTTTACCTGCTGGTAGCGTCTTCATCACCCATGTTTCATTCTCTTTCAGGGATTGTATTTCATGCTGCATCGACGACATCCAGTTGTCTCGTTCCTCACAGGTTATAGCTTCCTTGTAGCTCAATGGTTCTTTCGGCTCAGTAATCTCGGCAGCAACTGTCATCGCAAATTCGTCAAAACGCGATGGTGCTTTCAGCGCTACTCTGTCTCGCAACTTTCTCCTTACTTCGATGTTGTCTTCATCCAGAATAGATTGGGTAGCCTCTTCAGAACTGTCTTCTATATCTTCTCCGAGTATCTGTTCAGTTGGTTCATTTCTATCTAACTGCTGTTCTTGTTCATCTTCACCTCTGGTGTCGTTTTCTCTCACATTATGAAGTGGTGGGTCTAGTGATGGTGATGTGAGACTCTTTGGTAACTGTGTTACGATTTTCAATGGAGTGCATTCATCAAAAATCACATCTCGGGATCTGATTAGCTTCTTTTGTTGGTGACACCAAATTCGATATCCATCATCGTTTTCGTAACCAATAAAAACACCTTTGATAGCTTTCTTATCCAGCTTTTTACGGTACTTCTTCGGAAGGTGAGCGTAACAAGTACTTCCAACTACTTTCAAATGTTTGATGTTAGGTTTCTTCCTAAACCAAACTTCATGCGGTGACTTGTTTTCGATTCCTGACGATCCCGTTCTGTTAAGAATGTATGTAGCCGTATTTACCATCTCTGCCCAAAATGATTGATCAAACAGACCTTCTCTCGCGTGCATCAGAGACCTTGCAGTTTCAACAACAGTTCTGTTATCTCTCTCTGAGCATCCAATTTGTTGAGGGGTACTGGGCATGATTAGTCTCTGTCTGATACCTTGTTTATTGAGAACTTTTCTGACTTCATTATTATCAAATTCACCACCATTATCTGATAGAACTTCTCGTACTGCGTAGCCAGTGGTTTTGATTTCAGCTAAAATCGTGTCAAGCTTATCTACAACTTCAGATTTTTGTTTGATGAAGTGTATAAAACGATATCTGCAGTAATCATCCCTGAACAGAACATAATAACGAAAGCCTTGTCTTGAAGTTTCGAAGGGTCCACAGACATCTGTATGGATTCGCTCGCCAGGGGCTTCGGCTCTTTCTCTCGTGCCAAATTTCCTTACATGAGTTTTACCATAAACACAACCTTCGCAAAGTTCACTATCCAAGGGTACATCGATGCCTAGTTCTCTTGCTATGACAGCTTCAACATGACGTTTATTCTGATGACCAAGTCTCTCATGGTACAGCTGAAGGATATTCTGGTTAGAAACGACATTTACTACTGCTGTAGACTCTGGAAGGACACATTTCAGGTTCAGTCTAAACAATCCTCCGTTTTTGGTCCTGGAACCAACTAGCATGGTTTTGTCATCAATTTTCAAAATGCATTTTTGAAAACTGGAACTGAACTCGCTGTTTTGGATCTTATCTTGTGCTGATAAGACGGAAAATAGGTTTTTCGTTATGGATGGTACATACCAAACATCACCCAATCTCAACCTGTACTTCTTTCCATCAACGTCAGCCTCTACAAGGATGATTCCTTTTCCTATGGCTTCAACAGATTCACCATTTGCTGTGAACACGTTTGATTTTGTTTCAAATGAATGGAAGCTTTCAAAAACATCACTTCGGTTGGTAATGTGATTCGTTGCGCCATTATCTACAAACCATGAATCATGATCAACTTCTGTTGTAAAAACATTGGTCTTTGCGACAAGCAACAAGTTCAAGTCTTCTTTTTTCGTTTCTTTTGTCTTTTCTCCTTTATTCTTCGTATCTGCTCTTGGTCTCCCATCTGCTTTCCATTTTCTGCATTGTTTAACGACGTGGCCGGGCTTCTTACAGTAATGGCATACTAATCTTCCTGGTCTTTTTTCTTTCTCTGTTACTAGAACCTCTTGATTTTTCTGGTCACATTGGGAATACAATGCTTTATCATAAGCGCATAATTGGTTGGTAAGATTATCGATGGTTCTTTCATGTTTGGACATCAACATCCAACTGGATTTGAAAGAAAAATATTTCTCAGGTAGAGTACCTAGTATTTTGCAAATTAACAATAGCTCCGGCAGGTCACATTGGCAGTCTTTGCCATTGGAAAGTTTTTCTTTTCTGAGTTCATTCTGCAAGCTGTTCCACAGGTTTTTCAACTTTGATGTATGAGTCACTACATCATCTTCAGGATTTTTCGTATAGCTGAAGAACTCTGTACATAAATCATAGGTTTTGTCTTCAACAGACCCATCATATAATCTATGAAGCTCTAGCCACACCTCGTATGCACTGGTAAAACGCATTACTTTCTGAAGAGTATCTTCGGTCATGTTAGTAGTGATTATTAGCAGTGCGCTACTATCAGCTTTGGAGAAAGAATCAAAATCTTCTTGATATCTCTTTTTCTGCTCAGTAGTCGCAGATTCTTCCAAGGCTTTTGGCATTTTCATTCTGCCTTCTAAAACGTCTAGGGCTCCAGATATCCCACGTAGCAGCACACAAAGCTTGTACCTCCAGGTCAACCAGTTACTTTTTCCTTCCAAGAAACCAATTTGCACTCGTGCTGATTCCATATCTGAACACAGCCAAACTAAACTATGAAATTGGTACTGGTTTCTTCCTGTATTACAGTTAATTCACTACTAAACTTTGTTCAATCTAGACTCGATAAACTCAGCAACCACGCTCTGCTGCCATGTTGATGTTGTGGTCGTGTTTAACAACTTTTAAATGTAAAATTCTAGAAGAACTGACACTGGTAGTGACAAATATCTTTTTATTATTCAACTTGTCCAAACTGACATACATCATACAAAATAACTGAAATAAATATATAACGGGTGACAATGACGAAGATGCATTTACTTCAACAGTTAACGCATCACTTGCCTGTTTGAGATGTTTACGTATAGTTGCTTCACTGAGAGTGGGATCTATTCGTCTTTTATTTGCTGAAGTGCCAAGGGACAATGAAACATTTGGATATATTCGCTTAGGAGTCACAGCTGTTCTTGTGTCGCGAACGTTTCGTTCATTTTCGTGCTCCTCTACTCCCTCATCCTGCAAAACCTCCTCTTCAATCTGTATGTTTTCATCCTGCATCTAAGTATTCTGAAAAAAAATAATTTTACTTGCCGATAGCTCATGGTGTAAATAACCATAAATATTAGAAAATATATAGGAACCGGCGGAACCTGAATTTTTCGCATATTTATTTTTTATACTGTCCAATACGCCACTAAACATTTTAATCCTTGTTTTATTTTCAGCTACCTCAATCACCGGAAAATTGGAAAAGAATAGAAAATGGCTTTTATCAACGATGGAACTTTCCTCATTGCGTGGGAGCAATTGATGGGAAGCATGTTGTACTTTAAGCTCCATTTAATAGTGAATCGATGTATTTTAATTATAAGAAAACGTTCAGCATCATACTTTTGGCACTGGTTGATACAGATTATTGTTTTACTTTTGTTGACGTTGGTGCACAAGGACGAATGAACGACGCTGGAGTCTTTGCGACCACAACACTATATCGCAAAATGATACGCAGTGAACTTTCGCTTCCACCAAACGAACCTCTGCCAGGGCGCCACAAGAGCGTACCGTACATTTTTGTAGGAGACGATGCCTTCCCTCTGAGTAGCACACTTTTAAAAGCATATTCTGGAAATCATGCAAGAAGTACCAGCGAACGGATTTTTAACTACCGCCTTTGTCGAGCACGAAGAGTTGTAGAGAACGCCTTTGGAATTTTAGCGTCTGTATTTCGTGTTTTCCGAACACCGATGTTGCTACAGCCTGAAAAATCTGCTACGGTTTCCATGACATGTGCACTACTACATAACTTTCTGCACCGAAGTACTACATCTAGACAGATATATACGCCAAATGACAGCTTTGATTATGAAGCAGGTGGACAGTTCATACCAGGATCATGGCGACAAGACACTACCAACTCGTCGTTTATTCCTCTTGCTGAAGCACCCAGAAAACCATCGCAAGAGGCAAAGTATATTCGAGAAGAGTTTGCTGAATATTTCATAACCAAAGGAGCGGTTGAATGGCAAAATGATGATTAAATAAATCATTATTGATAAAGGTTTTTATTCAAAAACTGAATGCTTTGAAATAAAATTACCTCTGAATTTAATGATGCTGTTTTTTTCCTGTGGCCCTAATGAAACGGTCTATGGCCTCATATGCAAACCATGTTGCTTCATATACATCTTTCGCTCCAGATCCAGTTGTTTCGGAGAGTCTCACTTTTTTTGCTAAGGTTCTATAGGTGGACATAAGTGATTCTTTTTTTTCGTAACACTTCAACAGTTACATTTATGCTGAATTCACTTGCAATTTCCATCCAAGCATCATTCAAACGGTTCCGATTTTTATGATGTAGGTGTTTCGGATCCCAAAGTACTGGGTGTTTTTCGTATAAGTTGATGAATTCCAATGTTAGTTCATTGCTCCATTCCATGTCCATAATCTATAAAATCACATCCTGATATATAGGTTATCTACGTTTATAATTCATAACAAAATATACATACAGTGACCACCAAAGAGTTCGTACCATATGGGAAAAAAGTTTAATAAAAGAGTATTGGAAAAACATTTCTGGGGATAAGTTTGACCATGTCCGATAACCTAAAAATCAATTTACACATGTCAGGTGACCAATACTATGGCCGCAAATTGGAAAAAATACCATGAAGATGCCAAAAGTGGGGTAAGATGGCAAGATATCGAAAAAAGTAATGAAAAAAGTTGGTTGGAATTTTATTTTATACTCGCATACAAAGTTTCAAGCTATAAATCAAAACAATTGAAATTTGCAATTTTTTTATGTTCCGATTTCTTTACAACAATCTATTTTTTTTTTCGGAATGTCTTGACTGTCGTGGAATATTTGCATTTCGATTATAATGACAAAACTCTCTACGTTATTCCGTACCAGATGGCACTAAATTGAAAAAAATGGTTATGCCAGAACCCTCGCTGTTACATTGGTTCCTATTTAACAGTTATATCACAATTCCAAGACTATTGTGATCATATCGCAGTCTAGATTATAATCAAGTTTTAATGTTAATTACACATGAGCGTTTCACTTTGCACATAAACTTTAAGCAACTTTAGTTTGATGCACTATTTTCAAGTTTAAGTGCGTAATGAAACGCTCATGCCCATTTAACATTAAAACTTGATTATAACAAGGAAACATGATGTTTCTTGATTGCCGTATTATCAGAATAGTAGTAGAATTTTTATTTTACTGTTAGATACGAAAAGTAGCAGCAAGATTTCTGGCATAATCAATTTTTTCAATTTATTGCCATCTGGTATGGAAAAAAGTAGAAAGTTTTATCATTATCATTGAAAGGCAAATATTCCACTACAGTCAAGCCATTCAGACAAAAAAAAATTGATTTTTATAAGGAGATCAAAAAATATGAATAAAAATTTTGGAAATTGCAATTTTCAATAAAACTAAATTCCAAACAGCTTTTTCTAATTACTTTTTTCGATATCTTGCCATCTTAGTGGTCACGTTACACGTTTTAAAATCGATTTATAGGCATCGGATATGAATAAACTTTTTCCAAGAAATGTTTTCCGATTACTCTAATCATAAACTGTTTTGCCATATGGTACATTGGAAAAACTTTGCTTGGGAAAAGTTTGTGCATGTCCGATAACCTCAAAAGCGATTTTGACACATGTCACGTGACCACTAGTATGGCGGCAAATTAGAAAAAAAATACCACGAAGAGGCCAAAAGTGGGGTAAGCTGACAATATATCGAAAAAAGAAATTACTACTGGTCACGTGACATGTGTCAATAGTCTAATAATAAAATGGATTAAGCAATCCAGACTTCTGCAATTAACCTATACAATAGGTATAATCGTCGGCAAGTCTCCAACAGAAAACAACTACTGCCCCCTACAACCATTGAATTATATCTGTTAGATTATTGGCAAAGTATTCTACAAGAACTACTTTGAAATATTCTCCCAATCTCAACTCCAAAACATGTCTCAACCCACACGAGGGAACACCTACGGACCGGTTTCATGGTTCCTTGCCAATCATCAGCGCAGGGTAGCTCACCCAACGCAATCGAAAAATATCTTGACCCCAAGATTCGAAGAGCACTCCGACTATGGTGTCGACTTTGTCTGAAGCCAAATAAATTCAGAAGAAAATATTTGATGACACTACTTGGCAGAAGCCCATTAAACTAATAATAAAATGGATTAAGCAATCCAGGCTTCTGCATTTAACCTATACAATAGGTATAATCGTTGGCAAGTCTCCAACAGAAAACAACTACTGCCCCCTACGACCATTGAATTATATCTGTTAAATAATAAAATGGATTAAGCACCATAGTCGGAGTGCTCTTCGAATCTTGAGGTCAAGATATTTTTCGATTGCGTTGGGTGAGCTACCCTGCGCTGATGATTGGCAAGGAACCATGAAACCGGTCCGTAGGTGTTCCCTCGTGTGGGTGGAGACATGTTTTGGCGTTGAGATTGGGAGAACATTGCAAAGTAGTTCTTGTAGAATACTTTGCCAAGAATCTAACAGATATAATTCAATGGTCGTAGGGGGCAGTAGTTGTTTTCTGTTGGAGACTTGCCGACGATTATACCTATTGTATAGGTTAAATGCAGAAGTCTGATTTCATTTATTTTAGCAGTGTTTAAACTTTTTCATGATTCAATAGGACCAAACTTGTCGGTGTTTGTAGATTGGTGCTGACACAGCAACTGAGACAAAAATCTGACAAGTGTCAAAGTCAACAGGTGCACTTATTGATGCCTAACAACATTGTTTAAATAATGCTAACAATATTATGGAATATAATCATTTATCATTATTCAAGAAAAAAAATTTTTTGTTTTAGGCTGTAATACAAATTTCGGGAATAACGATTGAAAACCAAAGTAGACTACAGTTGCATCAGCTTCTCACATTACATGAAATATTCCTCACGTACTAAAATAAATAAAAAAATTCGCTACCAATGATATTTTCAGGTATTTTCACTTTTCCGCACGCTCGTCGGAAAAATTGATTTTCAAATTATCGGATATGCACACACTTTCCCCCAGGAAAGTTTTTCCATTACTCTAATAATAAACTTTTCTCTCATATGGTAGGTACACACTTTTTGGCGGTCGCTGTATATTTACTACGTAATAATCCGTCGTCAGATAATCAATACTTTCACGATATAAACGATTTTATCTCCTACTTATACATGAATTACTTGAGAAAACCTGCTACTGAAATATTATTTTCCGATAATGCATTATCACAAATATTCATTATGTTTTATTTTTCTGATACAATTTAGAAATGTTGTTTTAGCGAATACGAAATAAAAAACTGTTGCCGATTATAATAAAAATATACACACCTTTTCAAAACACATGCAAACACAACACTGCTTCTCGAACTAAACGTCCAAAACGAATCTACGAGTCGTGTAGTCGTGCATCAAATCCACGAATGTATTCCTTCCAACGTTCCAGGAATTCCTTTGACTCGGGTCAAGAATACCGACAATAGCCCGAACATGGTCCAGCGCGAACGTTGGAAGCTCGACATTGGTAGCTCGAAGGTTTGAAAGTCGGCCACACGATGCGACGCACTGTCAAGCCTCCAATGTTGGAGGGTGTTCGTGGCATCGTGTGGCGCCGGCTTTACCTTGTCTTACCTCTTCTGCTATCCAGGTGCAGGGGATGCATCCACCCAATCGGTAGGGAAGTTAGCGGACTGTATCAGGGGGTGTATGTGGAAAGCACACGTTAAACCGGCACTATTGTGTTTATCTGGCACCACCGACTCGCTATTTTGTACAACTGCCCATCGCTTATCGAGAGACATTCATTCAAGCTAGTCCCTTTGACGATAATGAAACGCGCAAAGAGCATACCGGGTATGGCAAAAGATGCGGATTACTTATCTGATATATGCTAAATACTAAAATGAGAATGAACTTAACAGTAACAAATATATCTTTACAACATTATGGTTCTGTTTCATGGTTTCTAAACTTTGACTTGCTTGAACATCCAAATAAATATTATTCAAAGGTTCTTGAACTTCTATGATTCATAGTGAAGATATTTCTATATAATTTATAAAAATTCAAATTCAAAATTGATTTATTAAAATAATTTCATTACATTTCAAAATGAAGTTGGCATACAGAGTATGAATATAATAACACATGATAAAATACCGTATTTTGCTGCCGAAAGAATAGGAAAAAACAGGGAGTCTCGACCATGCGGGGTTTGGATGTGTTCTTGCATACCTTTCCGAAGAAGGCGGGAGGGCGAACCAATCGTTGGACAGACTTCTTGTTCGAGGTAATATCGGGGTGCGCCTCTGCAATGTTAGCAGATACCCTTATCTGTATGCACCTGTGTCTAAGGTGATTCAAGAACCTTTTCACCTCCTCTAAATTATGTGGGAGAACTTGGATATTTATAGAATTTAGGTCATCAGGAATTTAAAGTTTTGGATGCTAGTATTCGTGCGTTAGAGGGTTCCCAGAAAAATCAACGAAAAAACTGGGTCTAAGCCATGATGTGCCTAAGGCAATGGACTTGATCTATTCTGGAATTTCATGAAAAATATCCAGTGCCTGATAAATTAGGCCTCTTTGTTTTTTGTAGTTCTCATTATTATGAGCTCTAATGTTTCTGGTCAAGGGGCTTCCCAAGATGAAATATCTGTAAAATTTCTCTGTTGCATTTTTCTTATAATAGCCAATGGTTTTTATCTCGGCCATCTCACATAGCGTATCTAGCCGAATGTATCTATAACTATCTGTGACGATACGGAGTACCTTGTTCTGCACCCTATATGATCTCTGCAGCTGAGTTTTGGGGAGGCTGAAAACACGGGTCAGGTGTAAGTCATTATTTGTGTAATTATTTGTTTATATATCAATACTTTATTGTTCATCGATAGCTTGGAGCTCCTGACGATCAGAGGGTAAGTCCTAGATCGCCAAGCTGACGTGGGAATTTATGTTCAGGCGCCTGTCCAGTTTTACTCCCAGGTACCTCGTAGAGGGAGTCTCCCTAATCTGTTTGTTCAGAACCTCAAATTCCACCGAGATCCTTATGTTCGTAAATTGCCATATACGGTATGACCAATCTATCGAAGTGCGTAAGAATTTCACGAGCAGCCGCCTTGCTGTAAAATGATTTGCAATAGATTGCGGTATCATCAGCATAGACGGGTGCATTCGTTTGAAAGGATGTAGGAGATTCCATACGCAAATAGCGAATACAGTAGCGGGAAGAGGTTCGATTCTTGAGGAACACCTGCTCCGGCCAGATAGGTACCAGAGTTGGTATTGTTTGCTCTCACTTGGAAAGTCCTATTGACCAGATATGAATCGGGAAGTTTGCTCTCAACTTCTTGCAGTTGAATCATTCTATCCAAACTGTATCAAATGCTTTCTTGACATCAAGCAGGACCACTGAAGTATTGAGCTTTTCTTGGAAGCCCCCGTCATTTTATGAACAATCTTAGCCACCTGAGAAGATATAGAATGTCTTTTACGGAAGCCGAATCATTCACTAGGAATAAGTTTGAGCTTTCATTATTGGAGTATACAGGCCGTTTCTTTTATCATGTGGTAACATTGCTTTATTCTAAACCGTAACAGATACGAAGACGATTAAATGGGAGAAAAGGTAACTATTGTGGAGAACAGTACAATGGTCAAATAAAATTTACAGGGAGTCTCGCCCTTCCCGAGTTATACAGGGAAAACTAAAAATGCTGTTATTTGTTTTTTACGAATAGAACTGTTATTTCTGAAAATATAAAAAAATTTATAAGGAAAGTTTTAATGTATTTAAAATGTACTATGAAAATGTAACAATGAATCTTTGATTAAACGTTTCGTGTCAACACGGCCACCATCAACATTTCTTTTCAAATACGGACCTGTCTGTTTTAGTACAAATATTGATAAAGCGATAAAATCACAATTCAGTGGTACATCACACTTGATATTTTTATAACGTTTCATTTAAAATAACTAACATCATCAGTGACAACAATTTTTAATTACGGTCCTTTCGTTAGGTCGTTTATGGATTCCACGAAACCTAACTCTCCGATATAAAAATTATCAGTGACGCTTTGAATAAATGTATTTATTAAAATTATGTTTACACTATAATAAAAGATATCTGTAGTTTCAGAGACGAACGATAGCAATTTACCTCGGAAATAAACTTACTTAAGAGTAGAAGAAATCAAACAAACAAAAAACAATTTATTCCATATTGAATTTTTGAGTGAAAATAAAACCAATACAGAAAATGAATTATTTATGATAACCTACATTAAATGCTCGAATTGCCGACCTCTTTGTTGAATGCACATAAGTTGTCTGTCCATACAATTTCTGTGGCAATTTTCTAGCATGATGGGTGTAATGCTATTACATGCATCTCTTATTTTTTGTTTGAGATGGTCGATATCTGTACTAGTTGTCGAAAAAACTTTATCCTTTATGTATCCCCAGACAAAAAAATCTAAAGGAGTCAGGTCTGGGGATCGAGCTGGCCAGGCAATTGGTCCATTGTTTCCAATCCATTTTCTTGGGAATATTGCATCTAAATGTTCCCTTACTATTGCTGCATTATGGGGAGGGGCACCGTCTTGTTGAAAATATTGTATTTCCCGGCGGATGTTCAGTGGCAATTGATCTAAGTAGCCATCAAACTCATTGGATAAAAAATGTAAATACATTCCACCGTTCAAATGCTCGTCGTAAAAGAAAGGACCTAGTATGTTTGTTCCCAAAATTCCCAACCAAACATTTATTCCGAACCTTTCCTGGAAATTGGTTTCTCTATGTAAATGTTCATTTGTATTATTACACCTATAATGGATGTTTCTGTTGAACCAACCATTGTTGGTGAATTTTGATTCGTCCGTCCATATTATTTTATTACAAATATTTCCAACTTCCCTATTTCTACGTCTCAAACACATCGCAAATCGTACTCTCCTTCCGTAATCCCTTTCATTGAGGTCATGAACTTTGCGTATCCTGCAGCATTTGTATTTGTTCTTTTTCAAAATATTTCTGGTAGATTTTACAGAAATCCCTAGTTCGTGGGCAATTTCTCGTAAAGAACAATCTTGATTAGAAATATTTTTGTAACTGACCAATCCTAAATTGAAAAAAAATATTTTCGTCACTTTGTTAATCTTTAAGAAGTGATATTTGCTTACCTAAAACATTTATTTGGTTCCGCATACTTCCAATGACAACACATTTTCTAGTTTTATTTCTATCAAATGCACCACAGTCTCTCAAATTTCTTTCTAATCGTCTAAACATTTGAATGTTTGGAATACGACGATTTGGGTATAGCTCACCATACATATTTTTTGCCAAAAGAGCATTTCTATTTGATTTTGCATAAGTAAGTAGCATATCAGTCCTTTCGTCATTTGAATACATCTTTGATATGACTGAGTGTATAAACGACTGACAGTTCTTAACACGTATCAACAACTCATTTATTTGTCCTGCCATAGAAACCAAGCAAAGCCTACTTGTTTAAAAATGTTAAATGAAGTGAGATGCTATTTAATTGTACCATATCACACAATAGTCGTATTTTGACCAAAAACTAATATTTTCGTTACTTTCAGGATTGAGAATTATAGAAATATTCAGTATGATAATTGATTCAGAAGAAATCAGCCTTGAAACAAGGATTTCTGTAATACAAAAATGCCCAAGAAGGAAAAATAGGAATGTTCGTTGTGTTGGGGTATCTTCTTATCGAAATTATTGGGTGAAGTCTGAAGTATGCCAATAGTTGAATAGGTTTTGAAGAAATCAAAATAATTTACAAAAGAACTAACGACAGGACCGTAATTAAAAATTGTTGTCACTGAGGATGCTAGTTATTTTAAATGAAACGTAATAAAAATATCAAGTTTGATATACCACTGAATTGTGATTTTATCGCTTTATCAATATTTGTACTAAAATAGACAGGTCCGTATTTGAAAAAAAAATGTTGATGGTGGCCGTGTTGACACGAAACGTTTAATCAAAGATTCATTGTTACATTTTTATAGTACATTTTAAATACATTAAAACTTTCCTTATACATTTTTTTATATTTTCAGAAATAACAGTTCTATTCGTAAAAAACAAATAACAGCATTTTTAGTTTTCCCTGTGTAACTCGGGAAGGGAGAGACTCCCTGTAAATTTTCTTTGATCATTGTACTGTTCTCCACAATAGTTACCATTTCTCCCATTTAATCGTCTTCGTATCTGTTACGGTTTAGATTATAGCAATGTTACCACATGATAAAAAAACGGCCTGTATATTGTGTTATAGTATGCTTTCTATTCGACGACTGAGAGAAATGATTCGCATCGCTTTTCTCTGAAGTTCCTAATCGACTGCTAGAATTTTCTTGAGTTTCTGACATTGCTCAGACGTATCATAGTTTCAGGTTCAAAGTCATGTTTTTTTGGTTTTAAAATTTTCACAAATCTTTTTTATCAATCATCATCTCTCTGTGTCTGTAGTACAATTATTTTGTTTGCATATCTTTTGAGATGATTACACCTTCCTATAATATCGCCGGATATCTCTGTTGCCTCTATGATTTCTGAGGAATCTATTGTAACTACAAAAACACATTATGAATAAGTTACATGCTCATTTTATACAGCAGTGCCTGTGAGCTGCTCAGATTGGTACGGGAGGTCGTGGGTTTTGTTATCTGCTAGTTTAAAAGATATATCCTTTGACAAAAAATTATTTAATCGAAATTAAAAGAAATAAAGATACCAGGCACCAGGTTCTTTTTTGTGAAAATACCAAAAATACGGATTTTGTCAAAGGATGTACTTTGTGCTTCTCAACATTAGAACAAAAAATCTGAAAACACTATGTTCACTAAAACTTTACAATTTAAATTGTTTATGTTTATAAATTTGAAGGTACAATAAAAAATAGTTATATAATTGAAATGTTTTTAATTTCTAAGTTTCTAAAAAATATTACTATACAATTTATGAATTTGGAAAGAGTAGAATCGCTTACATATGACTGGTTTGTTTACTTTTTATGATCAGTCAATCAATTAATCAAAATATTCTTGATTATCAAAGAATAATTTCTTATTGACAAAGCGTGTACCTATGTATGTAAATTAAATTAATAACATTTTATAAATAAAAATAGTCACTGTAAAATGAAATTGAAGACAAAACAGTCTGTCAAATATTGAAAGTGGCATACATATATGTAAATAATAATTGTATATATATATATATATATATATATATATATATATATATATATATATATATATATATATATATATATATATATATATATGCTGAATACTTGTTTCAAGGAGCAATAAATGTTCCAGTGACTGTAAAACAGTCGAAAACAATCCTTTAGGAACTCACTATACCTTTGTATAGATTTTATGGCATATGTCCGACAGAAAACAACCACTTCTCTGGCTCATACCTCGACAGATATTGAATTATATCTGTCAGACATATGTGCAAAGATCCTTTCTTGGAAGGAACAACTTTGCAAGAGCTCTCAGAGACAGACAGCAGGACACCGCCTGATCCAAACAAGGAACCAACTGCAGACCGGTTTCGGGATGAAGTCCCTCATCAGTGCAGTCCTGGTTATCACGGTTGTATCCGGGCCCCGCGTGTATAGAAGCCAACCACACATTTGTGGCATCGGTTAGAAGACCTTGTACTCACAAGGCAACAACTAACGTCGCCACGGAGGTAGCTATAGCTACCAGCGTGACAATCCTACCCAGGAAGATACAAATAAGGATGGATTTAGCGAGGGGCAATATATTGTGACGATTTTGACTGCGGGATTAGCTCTAGCGCAGTTGAGTACGTCCAGTGGTTCAG
Organism: Chrysolina oricalcia; assembly: GCA_944452925.2. Taxonomy (NCBI): domain Eukaryota; kingdom Metazoa; phylum Arthropoda; class Insecta; order Coleoptera; family Chrysomelidae; genus Chrysolina; species Chrysolina oricalcia. The sequence goes on from OX101825.2 coordinate 38,188,985, forward strand.
GTTTCTTTCTCTCTCTTAGCCAGGTAGTAAAGTAAAAGACTGAGCATTCGGAACAAAATCACAATGTATTTCCTATAACGACAATTCTAGGTTATGAACTAAATGAAATGTATACTTCAGATAAAATCTCAAACCAATAAAACAAAAACAGGATCTCTTCTTCCTATAAGTCTCGTTCAGGGTCCTCTCAGGCCTCTCAATGTGGCAGAAAATAATATTTATTATTTATCTATACGGAGTAGACGGGTTCCCGGTGTCTGAAGATGGAAATAACCGAAACGCTCGACTCAGATAGCTTCGTTGCAATAACGTATATATCAATGTCGAGTCGTTAGTAAAATATAAAAATAAACGGAATTGTAATAATATTATTGATTAATACGGTATAGACGGTGTCACGGTGTCTGATGATGAATAGAACCGAAACGCTCGACTCAAATAGCTCCGTTGCAATAACGTATATATCAATGTCGAGTCGTTAGTAAAATATAAAAATAAACGGAATTGTAATAATATTGATTAATACGGTATAGACGGTGTCACGGTGTCTGATGATGAATAGAACCGAAACGCTCGACTCAGATAGCTTCGTTACAATAACGTATATATCAATGTCGAGTCGTTAGTAAAATATAAAAATAAACGGAATTGTAATAATATTATTGATTACTACGGAATAGACGGTGTCACGGTGTCTGATGATGAATAGAACCGAAACGCTCGACTCAGATAGCTTCGTTGCAATAACGTATATATCAATGTCGAGTCGTTAGTAAAATATAAAAATAAACGGAATTTTAATAATATCGCAATATATTGAAACGGGATGCTTGGTTATACTAGTTTCGTTTGAAAACGTATCTCTTAATACCAAGCATCATCGCACGAAAAAGTGTTGCTAGTATGTCAGAGTGAAACGGTATCACTATGAGTTCGGGTCACGGCAGAGAACACCGAATGTATTATATATTATCAAGACACGTCTGACTTCTTCGAGTGATCGAGCTTCACTGCCACTCGACCGTCTTCAATGGGACCTCTTCGACTCGTTTTCCCCACCAAGACCTTCCTCCTATTCTCTAGCTATGAGTGGGGATGTGTGCGCGGGCTCCTTCTGAGTGTCTGCTGTAAAATATCTGTACTGGGGCATCAAGACTCGCTGTTATCGCCGTGGAATGCGACAAAAAATGATAACGAATTCCGAAAGTCGATGTATTTTGCTATATCGATGACTTTTTCATAAAAATTCGTTACACTCCCCCCTTACTTTCGTGAGGGAAACTTCGTTTGACTCAATCCCAAATGTTCTTCCAAAACGACTTTGGTTTACGCATTTTTCGTGCTCCTGTGCAAAAATGTATTTTCTTCGAAATAAACTCTTCTATCTCTGGACCCTCTCGATATTTGATTTCGTTCAAATTCGAGGACTTCTTACCAAAAAAACAGTTCCCAAAAATAAAATAAACTTCTTCGACCCAAAACGAAAACTCAAAAATTCTTCTAACAAAACGTAGCTCGGCGGATGAATTCTCCTACCATCGAACTACATCTCCATGTGACCTTCAGGGAGGTTGTTTGCCCCTTCTTCGCCTCTCATCTTGGCGGCGCCTCTTTTCTCGATGGCGTCTAGCCTTCGGGTGGAGTTCTGGCGTCGGCACACGTGGTTTCCTGAGCGTGGTTGTAGTGGGCTCCGGCATGCGAGAAACGTCTCTGGGCATTTCTTGTACCAGAAAGGACGGTGTTGAATCCTCTGTTGATTCCCGGGCCATGCGGAGATGGTCTGGATCCACCAAGCCCTCTTCCAGTTCTCGCAGTATCTGCGCCACTATATCTTTCCCGAGGTCTAATACGGGTTCAGAGTCTTCTGGGAGTTCGACTTTCTCAAACCCGGTCTCATTCTCCACATCAGATGGCCAATGGTCTAACACCTCAAAATCCTCCCCCTCGGAGGATATCTCGATGACCTCCATTTCCTCTTCAGATGTTTCCGAAATCAGGAATACCGCTGATTCGGAGTCCGTTTTAAGTTTGCGTCAAATCCATATACTCTTGGCATATTTGTTCTTGGGCATCTCGCCACATGAAAGCAGTTCGACTATGCGGGTTGCTGTCCATCTTGTCGAACGTGAGAAACTGAATATGAATCGTTGGTGTGCTTCTACAAGTATACCTGGTTTTCCCCCACTCCGACTGGCTGCCAACCTTTTCTTCCACTCAAACCCCACTCTTGTCGCCCCTTTCTGTTTTGGGACGGTGTCCACCACCGGTACCGCTGTGGGTACCGGTGACGGGTGACCTGTTGGTCAGTGAGCTGGTTTTAGGTCCTTGACGTGAGCAGTAATAAGACGACCCCCTTTCACAGGTCTTAGTCGAAAAACTACAGGGGAATCGACTCTTATTACTTGATAGGGCCCGGAAAATTTCGGTGCCAGTTTCGCAGCAAAATTTTGCGCAGCTGACGATAAGAAGTGTGTTCGATACATTACCAGCTCTCCTAGTTGAGGGGCCCATTCTCGTCTACGAAGATTATAATACTTAGTTTGTTCCGCGGAAGCTTTGGACAAATTTTCTTTAGCCAGATCTCGTAACTCCCTAAGTTTTCCAAGTCTTTCATTCATTACTTCTGGGTTCATCAGGGTGATGTTCGAGTCTTCCTCCTGAAACCGCGGCCCAGGCGGCACTAGCTCACGCCCAAAGTTAAGCATAGCTGGCGTGTACCCCGTTGATTCCTGAGTTGCAGTGTTGATGGCAAACTTCAACTCCGGGAGCCATTTATCCCATTGCTGGTGATCCCCATTGGTGTACTGGGATATCATGGTCTTGACTCTGTTGGTTCTTTCTACAGGATTACACTGTGGAGAGTATGGTGGGGTGAGCTGGTGACGTATACCATTGGTTTCGAGCAATTCCCTGAATTCGTTACTCACGAATTGCCGGCCGTTGTCAGACAGGACGACCCGTGGTTTGCCAAATGCACAAAATATCTTCTCGTTTATGGCTTCGCAAATAACTCTTGCGGTGACTGCCCGTACCGGCTTGCATTCCACCCATTTCATGAATTTATCGAGAAAAACAATGAGCGTGGTAGCGGACCTACTATGTCAACGGATACGGTATCCCACGGACCACGGTGTGTAGTTGGCTTCATGGTGCCAGGTACTTTTTGTTGCAATGGCTTGAAGTGTTGGCAGTTAGGACAACTCTGCACATATCGGGCTATTTCCTTCACCATTTTTGGCCAATAATACCTCCTGGTAATTCGGGTAATAGTCAATGGAAACTAGGTATCCAATACTCCTAAATGTCCCGCCGTTGGAGCGTCGTGATTCTCCTGCATGATAACTTTTCTAGCCGGAGTGGGAACGCAGAGTTTCCATTGTTCGATAAGTTCGGACTCGTTTATGGAGTTCCTATCCCAGAAATGGTGATATAGCTGGTTCTGTTATTCGAGAGTACCACTCACATTGATCAGCTCCTTCGATCAAGAGGAGTTCTGTCTCTTCTGGTCTTGCTTCAATGCTCACTGGTTGTCGAGATAAGGCGTCGGCGACCTTATTGAGGACTCCCTTCCGGTACTGTACCTTGTAATCGTACTGTTGCAGTTCCAGGGCCCATCTAGCTATTCTTCCGTTGGGGGAATCTATCGAATTTATCCAGCGAAGGCTTTGATGATCAGTAATTACGACGAAATGGTAACCTTCAAGATAGGGTATCATCTTGCGAATACCAAAGACGATCGCTGCGCATTCTTTCTCGGTCGCTGAGTATTTTCTCTCAACTTGGTTCAGGGCTCGGCTCTCGTAAGCTACCACTCGGTCGTGGCCATCTACCTTCTGAATCAGGGCTACCCCTAATCCCACATCAGATGCGTCGGTTTGAAGATAAAAGGTTTTCGAAAAATCCGGACTGACCAGAACCGGGGCTCGCGTCAGAGCTGTTTTGTTCAGAAGCTCGAAAGCTTCCTCTTGTCTGGTGGTCCATTCCCATTTTGATCTTTTCTGTAATAACTGGTTTAGTGGGGCGGCGATGCGGGCGTAGTCTGCTATGAATCGGCGGTACCATGATGTGACTCCTAAGAAGCCTCTTAACATTCTCAGATTACGGGGTGGAGGGATGTCCAGGATGGCCTTTACTTTGTCTGGATCTGTTTTTATCCCTTCGCGGCTGACAACGTGTCCTAAATATTTCATTTCTTGTTTGCAGAAATGACACTTCTCGGGGTTGATCCGTAGGTTGGCGGAATGGAGTCTCTCGAAGACGATTTTCAAGTGTTTCAGGTGGTCCTGCAAAGTTTTGCTGATAATTTTAATATCGTCGAGATAGGCGAACGCAAAAGTTAATTGCGGTCCGATAACCCTATCTAGTAGTCGTTGGAACGTGCTAGGAGCCGCATGCAGGCCGAAAGGAAGAACCTTGAACTGAAACAAGACCCTGCCGGGAACTGTAAAAGCAGTAATAGGCTCACTTCCAGGAGCCATGGGAATCTGCCAGTAGCCATCCTTCAGATCTAGTGTGGATATGTATCGGGCTTCTCGAAGTTTGTCTAATATGGCATTTATCTGTGGTAGAGGATAGGCGTCCTTCACAGAAACCTCGTTCACTTTGCGAAATTCTACGCAAAACCGGTAACGTCCATCCTTCTTTCGGACTATCACAACAGGGCTACTCCACGGACTGTCAGAGGGCTCTATCACACCTTCCGCGAGCATCCTCTCCACTTCCTGGTCGATCATAGCCTGCATGGCCGGATTTCTGGGACGATAACGTTGCTTAATGGGGGTCGGGTCTTTCAGACGAATGACATGTTCGGCGAGATGGGTTACTCCTCGGGGACGTCGGAAACGCCCTAGTTCGGTTTCGAGAAACTCTTCTAACATCTGCTCTTCGGGCTTCTCTGGGGATACTTCCGCAATAGCTACACTAAATGGTCGTGTGCATCCTATGCTGAGTTTTGGTTCGCTTACGTCTATGACGGCTTTCCACTTCCGCAGCAACTCCATTCCAATCAACAACTCGATTTGCATTCCTGGCAAATGGATGAATTCTTCCTCGAAATTGAATTCCTTGATTTTGCCTTTTATGATCCAGGAGTCCGTAAGAGAAACTCTCGTACCATCTGCTAAGCGGGCGATTTCTGTCTTAGGTTTCTTACAACCCCATTCAAGTCTTCTGATAATTTGACTGCGTCGTCTCCTAAGAACGACCTTTCTGCTCCTGTGTCCAGTAGAGCTTCCACAAAAGTGGTACCTAGCAGAACAGAAAAACAAAGCCGCCTGTCTCCCGGTCTTCTTCTGAGAGGAACAGATATGGTCGATATCTGAGTAGATCCCGACGGTGTGGCTCGTGTCGACTCTGTCGTCTGTGTTTTGCGACAACAGTCTCTGGATAGTATTCCCTGTCTTCCACATATGGAACAGAATTTTCGGGGTTCATTTCGGCAGGCAAATCGGGTGTGTCCTTGTTCTCCACATCTCCAGCACACAGCATCCTGTCGTTCGTTATGAGTTGCTGGTCGTGGGGAACATGTTCGGGTGGCTTGACCACTACTGGTAGGGATCTCAGTACTATTGTTTTCTGGGAAGCGTCTGGTCGGCGCTGGTCTACCGTTTGAGATATTTCTCATCTCATTCGGGCGAGGTTTAGGTATATCTCGTATATTTGGCTTACTGCTCGGCAGATACGCAGTCTCTGGTAGGTATGCCTGCGACACATTCGGTGGAGGACGGTAGTTATGTTCTTCCCTGTTGAGAACTTCGAACTCTTCACCTAGTTCGATAAGTTCGTCTATAGTCCGGACATCTATCCTCCTTATAAAGTACTTATATTCTGGTCTGAGATTCTGGTATATTCTCTCGAGTTGAAGTTCTTGTCGAATATTACCAATTCTGCGGAAAATGGTCTGAAGTGCGGTAACAAAATCTTTTACTGGTTCGTTGAGCCCCTGTGTTCGTTTCCGGGATTCGTCTTCCAGACGTAAGCGGTATTCCGAGGATGCAAAAAATGAGCAGAAACTTGCGCAGAAATCTCCCCAGTTCTGCCAGCGATGTTTGTTGTTTCTGTACCATAGCAGTGCTTTATCTCGCAGTAATTCTGGTAATGCCCTCAGTAGCTGAGATCCGGACAGGGCATATGCATTTTGTAATTCGGAGACTCGTTCTAGGAAACTCACTGGATCTTTCTTACCGTCGAAATTCACATTCCACTTCCGAACTCGATCCAAAACTTTGAAAATCGGTTCCTCCGATGTTGTTGCGATATTATGTCCCAAGTTATAAGAAGATAAAGTAGGGTATTTATTGTTTCTGAAATTTCTGGTTGGCAGGATATTTTCATGCCAGGTTCTCTCTTTGGTTGGGTAAGTCGCAGCCATCGGTCGGTAGGAGAGCTTAGTAGATGGGTCCTCATATCCTAACTTCTGAGAAAAACCACCGGGTCTGTTCAGATGCCCTCTTGGTAATGACTGTCTAAGAAGTGTTGAAGTGTGTCTGTTTGCTTCTTCCATGTCTCCTGTATGGGCAGCCGCATTGTGTCTTTTCGAAAGTTCTTCGTTGTGATTCATAACATCCTTGGGTTTCGGTACTGCTCCCGAACTCTCATAATTTGGCAGATACGTCTCCAGTTGGGGTTATTGTGGATGCTCCAGTCGAGGTAATTGTGCATTCGTCCGTCACTGTATCGTGCGTATTAGTCTCTTCCTGCTGATCAAATGGTCTCCTGATATATTATCGCATTATCTCTCGTAGGTCCTCCACGGTACCTTCAGAAGGTAAACCCAGCGTACTTAATCGTTCTTGTAACTTTTTTTTTTTCAGACTGTACATATGGGTTAACCGAAACTCAGTCATCTTTTCGGATTACTTTATCACTCTGGCTACGGAAAATAAAAACAAAGTCCCTTGCTCGAGCGCCAATTTGTGACGATTATGACTGCGGGATTAGCTCTAGCGCAGTTGAGTACGTCCAGTGGTTCAGGTTTCTTTCTCTCTCTTAGCCAGGTAATAAAGTAAAAGACTGAGCATTCGGAACAAAATCACAATGTATTTCCTATAACGACAATTCTAGGTTATGAACTAAATGAAATGTATACTTCAGATAAAATCTCAAACCAATAAAACAAAAACAGGATCTCTTCTTCCTATAAGTCTCGTTCAGGGTCCTCTCAGGCCTCTCAATGTGGCAGAAAATAATATTTATTATTTATCTATACGTAGTAGACGGGTTCCCGGTGTCTGAAGATGGAAATAACCGAAACGCTCGACTCAGATAGCTTCGTTGCAATAACGTATATATCACCGTCGAGTCGTTAGCAAAATATAAAAATAAACGGAGTTGTTATATTAGTGTTTAATACGGAATAGACGGGGTCACGGTGTCTCATGATGAATAGAACCGAAACGCTCGACTCAGATAGCTTCGTTGCAATAACGTATATATCAATGTCGAGTCGTTAGTAAAATATAAAAATAAACGGAATTTTAATAATATCGCAATATATTGAAACGGGATGCTTGGTTATACTAGTTTCGTTTGAAAACGTATCTCTTAATACCAAGCATCATCGCACGAAAAAGTGTTGCTAGTATGTCAGAGTGAAACGGTATCACTATGAGTTCGGGTCACGGCAGAGAACACCGAATGTATTATATATCATCAAGACACGTCTGACTTCTTCGAGTGATCGAGCTTCACTGCCACTCGACCGTCTTCAATGGGACCTCTTCGACTCGTTCTCCCCACCAAGACCTTCCTCCTATTCTCTAGCTATGAGTGGGGATGTGAGCGCGGGCTCCTTCTGAGTGTCTGCTGTAAAATATCTGTACTGGGGCATCAAGACTCGCTGTTATCGCCGTGGAATGCGACAAAAAATGATAACGAATTCCGAAAGTCGATGTACTTTGCTATATCGATGACTTTTTCATAAAAATTCGTTACAATATGAAAATATAAGTAAAAAAAATATTGGGTATAACCCTCAAAAAGTTGTGCAACCGTAGACACGTGGTTGGCTTCCTGTTGTTGACTTCCTTTGTTTCTATTTTTACATCCAAGTGTTGTACATCTTCGCACTTGATTTTACCGTACTGAAGAGAGCTTAAGCTCGAAACACGTGTCTACGGTTGCACAACTTTTTGAGGGTTATACCCAATAACTTTTTTACTTATATTTTCATATATTGCCCCTCGCTAAATCCATCCTTATTTTTAACTTCCTGGGTAGGATTGTCACACTGGTAGCTATAGCTACCTCCGTGGCGACGTTAGTTGTTGCCTTGTAAGCACAAGGTCTTCTCCGAAGCCACAAATGTGTGGTTGGCTTCCTGTTGTTGACTTCCTTTGTTTCTATTTTTACATCCAAGTGTTGCACATCTTCGCACTTGATTTTACCGTACTGATGAGAGCTTAAGCTCGAAACACGTGTCTACGGTTGCAGAACATTTTGAGGGTTATACCCAATAATTTTTCTACTTATATTTTCATATATTGCCCCTCGCTAAATCCATCCTTATTTGTATTTTCCTGGGTAGGATTGTCACGCTGGTAGCTATAGCTGCCTCCGTGGCGACGTTAGTTGTTGCCTTGTAAGCACAAGGTCTTCTAACCGAAGCCACAAATGTGTGGTTGGCTTCCTGTTGTTGACTTCCTTTGTTTCTATTTTTACATCCAAGTGTTGCACATCTTCGCACTTGATTTTACCGTACTGATGAGAGCTTAAGCTCGAAACACGTGTCTACGGTTGCAGACCATTTTGAGGGTTATACCCAATAATTTTTCTACTTATATTTTCATATATTGCCCCTCGCTAAATCCATCCTTATTTGTATTTTCCTGGGTAGGATTGTCACGCTGGTAGCTATAGCTGCCTCCGTGGTGACGTTAGTTGTTGCCTTGTAAGCACAAGGTCTTCTAACCGAAGCCACAAATGTGTGGTTGGCTTCCTGTTGTTGACTTCCTTTGTTTCTATTTTTACATCCAAGTGTTGCACATATTCGCACTTGATTTTACCGTACTGATGAGAGCTTAAGCTCGAAACACGTGACTACGGTTGCAGAACATTTTGAGGGTTATACCCAATAATTTTTCTAATTATATTTTCATATATTGCCCCTCGCTAAATCCATCCTTATTTGTATTTTCCTGGGTAGGATTGTCACGCTGGTAGCTATAGCTGCCTCCGTGGCGACGTTAGTTGTTGCCTTGTAAGCACAAGGTCTTCTAACCGAAGCCACAAATGTGTGGATGGCTTCCTGTTGTTGACTTCCTTTGTTTCTATTTTTACATCCAAGTGTTGCACATCTTCGCACTTGATTTTACCGTACTGATGAGTGCTTAAGCTCGAAACACGTGTCTACGGTTGCAGAACATTTTGAGGGTTATACCCAATAATTTTTCTACTTATATTTTCATATATTGCCCCTCGCTAAATCCATCCTTATTTATATATATATATATATATATATATATATATATATATATATATATATATATATATATATATATATATACATCCAGCTATCTTCCAGGCGTCCTTTCACAACTCTTTCTCTGGGCGTCCGTCGAGTGGATATCATAAGTCTCTTGTTCTACATATGTATATTTTTAAGATTTGAACATCAGGGGTCATAAAGGAGTGATCAAGCTTTCCTTTTCGTCGATAAAAATTTGAAAGTTTCATTACACCTATTTCGTGGCGTCCTTTCATGTACCCGTCTCTGAGCGTCCAATATATTCACGAATTCACGCTACTTAGCGTCCGGTTTGTATAGTTTACTTTCATCCTGCAGATTTGTGAGCGTCCAGCAATGATGCCAGATTTAACCATCGCCTTTAGCGGCGGTAATCGAATTAGGGCAACGACCATGTGTATTTTTCGGATGCCACTCATGGGTTGAATTTCACATATTATCTGATTAGAGCTTATGCGGCCTCAGCCAAAGGCAGAACGCGGCGCTACGATACTTGTACGGTATAGACGAGACACCGATGCTCAGGGGGATATTGAGTCCGTTGTGGAGAATGAGAAGTGCTGAATCTATTGACACTACTCATTCCCCACCCTCAGGCAAATACAAGCCAATAAGCCTGATGTCCACCTCGACCACCAAATAAAACGATTTTTGTCATGGAGTTTTTCGCTACAGGTGGAATGAATATCGTTCGGAGAGAGGAAGAAAAACGGACTAAATATCGAGATATTATCTTTGAACTCCGCAGGTTGTATCCAAACCATTCTGTCAAAATGGTGGTTTTGATCATAGGAGTCCTTGGTGGAATGATGAACATACTGTTCTCAAATTTGAAGATGATACCGGCTTGCCTTGATATGACAGAGATCTTAGCGGCACGAATGCAGAAGGCCGTCATCCTTGGTTCACTTCGTCTGCTCAGAACACATGAAACTAGGACCCAATAGTCACGTAGGAACTGGTTATTAGGGTAAAGGACACCAGCTCTCCCTTCGGATGGGTCGGAGCTCTGGAGATAGAGCCTGACTGGTACATTCCTAAAATAATGATAATAATAATAATTATTACTGTAAATATTATTATTGGGGTAAACGACACCAGCGCGCCCTCCGAATTGGTTGGAGCTTTGGAGACAGGGACTGACTGGTACATTCCCAACGAAAATAATGATGATGATAATAATAATAATAGGTCCTTATTGTTCAAATATACGTACAATATAAGAGGAAAAACCCCGAAGATCAGATGATGATATACGTGTTACCTCTGTTATTATTGTCAAGCGTATCTGAAAAAATATAACAAACAAAAATCACTATGTTTATAACTATTCTGCAGCGCTCCTTAAATCTATATTTACCTACCTGGGAATAGCCATAAAAAAAGAAAAACTATTCCATAGACTCATGCATTCATTTGTTCCGTGATGATATATTCTTTTATACGTTTTTAAATGAGTTCATATTTAAATTCTTCATGTTTGTTGAACCATAGTTTTAAATTTTTTTTAAAGACCGCCTGAAGGTTTCAGTTCTATGAATCGGTGGAGTTATAGTTCCCTTGTAGCGTATGTTTAAATTGTGAACATCTTCAAGAAATTAAATTTTCTTCCATAAGTATGAGGGTGTTCGAATAGTGATAACTTTAAGGGGAAAAACAAGTCGCATAGAGAAGTTGTCTACGCTGCATATTGAGCTAACCTATGTCATTCAATTTATGGGAGATGTAGCATCTCCTACTGATCCCAAATATCTTTCTCAGGCATGAGTTTTGCCTCTTGTCCTCATCAACCAGACATGGACTATAAACTGAGTCACGGTAGTTGAATTTGGAAAGTACTAGTAAGTTACAGAGCACGGCCTCTACCTTCTGATTCAAGTTCCTCCTGTTGCCATAAATGAGTTCCAGATTCCTGAACGCCAGGCCACGAATATTTCGTATGTGCGATTTGAACCTAAGATCATCATCGACTGATAAACCCAGATTCGTCATGTTTTTGACAGGTTTTATTACTTGGTTTTCATCATTGATCTGGATTTAGTTTTCAAGGAGACGTCTGTGATGCCGTGTTCCAAATAGCATTACCGATTTTCCAACTGCATTATTTTTGAGCACAGGACCAGCATCAGAAGGGGAAAAAAACTCACCAACAGTATTCTTTTTATGTATTGGATGTAGAACTGACTTTTTTCAAATTTGGAGATAAACATTTGGGTGAGACCAAAATTCGAGATATGATTTATAAATGGTATCAAATAAGGGTAACACATAAGTAGGAGTTTCAAATTGATACCATCCCACCCTTGAGCATTAAATAACAAGTTATATAGGACATGTTGGGTTCCATGTTGGGTTCCATTTTGGGTTCCATCTGAACTGAAAATGGCCTGCTTTCTCATGAATACTATTGGAGTAGAATTCAATCAGAATTTGATCTGCAGCGACCGCTGCAATACCTTTCACGAAGTACTGATTCAATCCCTTTACATCAAACAAATGATCGAAAATGGTGGTCGATCTTTTTTAAGTGATGTAGATCCTTCCATATCTTGCTCACCCCGCTGTCTAAAAATATATTGAAAATATGCCTTCTTTCCATTTTGACAAGCCAGAGTTGTGGAGCTTCGGAATGTCTTATAATATTCATAGTGACCTAGAGATTCTGTTTTTTGCCACCTAGAATAGGCTTTATTTCGCTATGACATCAATAATTTAATATTTTCTGTGATCCATGGTGCATAACGTTTGGTTATTCTAATCAGTTGAACAGGAGCATGCAGATTGAATTATGACATAATGTTTTTATTATGAAATTTAATTTTTTCGTTAATATTATCTGTCACATAAATATTTTCTAACGGGATTGATATATCTTCGTAAAATCGTTCCTTATCAAAATTTCTAAAGTCTCCAATCATTCTATATGTCGGTGAGCAGGAACTATCACCAAGATTATTTTTTAATACTATCAACTCTTGATATGAAATACCTGGTACCAAGACAACTTCGATATTCTTGGAAATATCATCACTGTTATTTGTGATGATCAAATCTATTAGTGAAAGTGATGAAACGGTCACTCATGTGGGTCTATCAACTAGTTGAACGAGTCCCGATCCCTCCAACATATTATTCAGCCTGATAGCAGCTCTAGACTTCTTTTTCAACAAATCAATATTGAGATCACCCAGAATGAATACATCATCATATTTGGGAATTAAAGATGGTATACCATTCTCTATTGAACTGAGGACATCAGTTTCGGAATAGTTTGAAGGCTTGTAGACAACTCCAACAGCCACGTTAAATTACATGGAAATTTATTGTCAACACACATACCAACGCCCCCTCCTCTACTTTTCAGACGATGTCTTCTGAAGGAAACATAATCATTCACATGACATACATTACTATGAATTCGATCGGACAGCTAAGTTTCACTCAGGCATAGGATAGATTTTTCTGTAAAGTATTGAGATCTTCCGAAGATGATAAGTTTGGTAACAGCGATGTAATATTCAGGTAGCTAAATCTCTGTGAATTTTATCTGAAACAAAACATGAGTGAAAATCAAAATACGGAAACACAATTGAAATAAATAAAGAAAAACAAATGTGATGAAAAATAAGAGATAGGAAAAAAATCTATTTTGGAATCTTAAATGAAGATCTCGAAAGTTCGAGCTGATGCATTTACTCTAGGTCTGTCGGCATGTTCCAATTCTCCTGCTGTTCATTTCTTCGGGTTTTCTTCTTCATCTGTGCTTGATTTACTTGCAGTCGTATCAGTTGAGTTTTCTGCTGCCAACTTGCTCTCTATATAGTTCTTCGTAAGTATGGCTGATTCTATCCACTATCAGAGAGGTTCCTTTATTTTTGCTTCACGACCGTTTTCTTCTGCAGCCTTTTGTTGTGACAATAATAATGTTTTGATCTGATATAGTCTTCCAGTATAATATCTCAGACCTCAGTCTATTAGTCAAGCACTCAATTACAATGGGGCGAGTTTTATTATTTTCATTCTAAATTCATCCCTTATTTCTATATCTTTCTCATTAATCCCCAATTTGAGTTGAAATAATCAGGTTATACTTCTTCAGTCTCCTTTCAGTGGATTCAATCCGTTGAGATGTTGAGATAACTGTTTATTATCTTCCTTCAATATAATATTTTCCTGTTTGATTTCGTTCATGTCAGTTAACGTCAGCGATTAAAAAAAAGTTTTTCTCTGTAAATTTAAAATAATATTTTGAAAAAGGCAAATTTGAGAATACGATGAGTTTACGAAAAAATGAAACAATTTTTTTCAAGACAACAGTCTTTCGAAGGCAGTAACTTATCGGGTAAATTGATTCGTTGCCCTTCTACACTTTTACAAATTTTCGTGAATTAACAATTTTTCATTTTCAGACTGTGGAACGTTGATATTCCAACAAGCTGTCAAGAGATACTTTTTATTATTATTTTTTTTGTGTTATTTCTGTCATGCCAATTTGAAACTATCATAAATCTATTGGCGTGGTGGAATTTTGTTTAAAAAAAATTATTTTTGGATTTTTGTCTCTGAACAAAATTATGAATTTAATTTATGAGTTATAGTTATAGTAGAGACAACTTGTAAAAAATGTATTGAGGTACCCACATTCAAATGGGTTACTCTATAGATATTCAAAAGAAAGATCTGTAACAGGTATAGGTTGTCAGGCAAATGAAGGTAGAACAGTATATATTAGGTTTATTGAAAATCAATAACAGAGTCTACCATTAGATCATCGGTCAGCAAGAAAGTATAGCTGTATTCCAAAAAAAAACAAATATTCCAAATAAAATTAATTCATGAATATGGAATTAACAAAATATTCCTACAAAAAATAACATAAAACATATTCATGTCACTATTGAAATAGAATAAATTCAAAAGAAATATCGATATTGTCTGTGTTTGCCCATACGGAATTCATTTGAAGCAATTCATAGTACATTTCTTGAATCAGGTCAGCTCTTTGAATCTCAAAGGGAAAAACACTGGTTGTAGATTTGAAGAAATTTTCGGTGACACCATTACTTGAAGATGGTTCACCCGTCAAACGATAAACTTTTTATTTGTGATTTTATGAATTTTCTTTGAAGAGTTCTGCTTTCTAAGAAATTATCAAAATTAGACAAGTGATGTGCAGAGTGGTGAAAATACGCAATTGACGGGCAAAACTTGAAACATGAAAAAATGTTGCGAATAATGAAAAATTATTCACAACGAACAATTTTTAACATAGTTATTTCTAAAATTACTTTGAATTTTGCATATACTCTAACAATATTGAATAAATTGAAATGGATTTCATCAGTTCTTCTTTTACGCGAAACGACAAATAATAATATCGGGCCTCTACCCGCACATGCAGTGTGTTTAGGTACATTCTACGACTGTTTCAAAGAAAATGTCATCATTATTATTGAAATTTCGCCTCTTCATGATCACATTCTCTTTGCATAAAAATAGCTGTCCTTGTAGAAAATTTTCCTAATACATTCATTAGAACGTCTGGAGTTACATTTTTTGCTCTCAAATTGTTTTTTACGAATCCCTCAGTTTTTTGATGAAAAGCATTAGAAGCTCATTCCTTCAAAAATATTATCATTACATCTCTTGTACTACTGTGCCATCTTTAAATTTAAACAATGAGATTTCTTGAGAGAAAATAATTTTGTTATACCATTTTGCTCGACAATCATAAGTGTACATGACAAGTCAATATTTGATACTTGAATATTATTTTCTTTAGGCTGCAAGACTCTTTAGAAAAAATCAGATTTTTAATAAAATCAATGCCTTTTCAAAAATGTTTTTTCCTTTTCAAAAATATTTTTTTCCTAACAAAACTTGTATTTACAAAATAATTCAACTAGGATTTGTGTGATTATCATTTTGAACTTATACAGGGTGACCCAGGGTTAAACTGCCAAACGTTCAGGATCGTTTGTTCAGTTGAAAAGGAAACTTTTTTTCCTATAACAATGTGTCCTAACTTTCTTTGTTTTGGAAATACAGAGTGTTCAACGTTTTTACAAAATATCAGTTTTTCATCATATTATTCAAAAACTTTCTAGCTGATTTCAATAAAATCTGTCATGCTAATATGCGGTAATACGGGGTTTCTTTTAATTTACTTATGGCAACATTATTATTTCCAGTGGCGTCCCAAGGGCTAATCTCATTAATGTTAGAACGAATCATTGTACGCCACTGTTTTTTTGCATGTTTAGTTTTTTTTCTGGATTAAGCCAATAAAAATACAATTTTTTTGTTTATTTCAGTATCTTCCTTCATTTTTGAGAAATAATTTAAAAACCGATTTCATGTAACAAGAAAAAAAATTTCCTGAGAAATTGATATTAGGACAAACGTATTCATTGTATTTTATTAGTAGGTGAAGAGAAAACAAAAATTTACAAAAATGGCCACCATTTCTTTCAATGCAAAGTTCGCACCTACGAAGGATGGATTCTGCAGCTGCACGGCATCTTGCTGGTGTGATCTCTACAGCTGCTTGTACAATCCTTTCTAGGAAAATACCTTGGTCGTTGATGGGCTCAGCATACACTTTGGTTTTCATTGTACCTTTTTCAAAAATCCATAGGGGTTAAGTCAGGAGATCCTGCAGGGTAAGAAATTTTGACACTCTGTATCTCGAAAACGAAGCTAGTTAGGAAACATGAGTATAAGAAACAAAAGTCTGATTTTTACCTAAAAAACCGATCCTAAAAGTTTGGCGGTTTAACCCTGGTTCACCCTGTATATGAAATTCAATTCTGAACAACTTTTCTTAGTAGCATTTTTCGATGTTCTTCAAAATGAAGGTACTTTACTCTGAAGCTGAAATGATATATCCTTCCCTGCATATGAACTTGACTTCAAATCTACACACATCATTTGGAACAACTTTTCCGATTAGCATTTTTCGTCAGATTTCGAATTGACGGTCTTGAATTCTGGAGCCAAAATAATATTATCGTTGTCCCTCCCCATATATCATAAGAGATTTTTACATTTGCGTTGAAGCGCTCCTAGTTTTGTGATATGCAGAACTTCTTATTGGGAGTTTTTCTTTCATATACCAAGTATCAAGAAAGTTTTCTGAGGACAACTTATAACCACTTGTACCAGTTGGGCCGTGATGGTGATGGTTCGCTTCTCTATCATAGGGGCGTGGGTGCAATTGTCGTACGTCTTCTATAGCTTGCACAAGTCTTTCGAAGAATACTTCTGAGGGCTGTGGTGAGGGTGCAGCAGGTTGACAAAAAAACAATTTTTGTAGTTTTTATTTGAAGGGGGTGAAAAACTTCTAGAGTTTGATGTACTTTTGGAATATTCAACTTTTTAATGACTTAGTTTTCCACTGATATGGACTGCAACACAATCCCATGAACTCTTTTGGAAAACAACACACATAAATTTGCCAAGATCAGAAATGAAAATGGCTCTCGAAACTGACAAGGATTTTCACATAATTAGCTGTTTAATTTCCAAAACCTTTGTCGCAGATATGCATTTGGATTTGCTCGTTCATAAACTCAAGCTGAAATAATGAACAAGTACAATGATAAATATTACTGTAAGTCCATTCTTCATTTATTTTCCAACTTACTTTACTATCAGCACACCAAATATCATTCACGATTACTAACGAATACCGCAAATAACGATTTTCAAACAATGCTCATTGAAATTCTTCAGCGTTGCCGTATTCACCACAACTTGAAGGACGCTTGGAAATCGGCAGTCTAAAAGTAAATCATACTCCGAGAAATATACAGACGGTGCTCTTTGCGCCGCTAGCGGTAAACCCGGTGAACTAATAATATACAAAAGTATACAAAAAAGGAGGTCCTACTATTAAGACGGCGTCCGGCAAATTTTCAAATCTGTGAACTACTATGAAGATTTGAGCACATTTTCTATAGGAAATCAATAGAGCGTCCGTATACGGACGCTCAGTTGGAGACGGACGCTTGGAAGATAGTAATTTGTCAATGTACGGACGCCCTGACGATAGTGGGATATATATATATATATATATATATATATATATATATATATATATATATATATATATATATATATATATATATATATATTTAACCAACTTATAAAGTGAGGTCCGCTTGTGCAAAAATTACGGAAGTTGTGAGGACCATGTCGAAGTGAGGTCCGTATACGGACCTCACAACGTTTCTGCCGTTCCGTGTGGAGGATACTCCTCTGTACAAGTTCATTTACTAACCTAATGATCGTTCTAAGTGAGACAGATATAGTGTTTCGTTCCTTTTTGTGCATTCACTACTGTTAGTTGAAATATCGCGTAAAATATGTGGTCCTCACTTTGGTAGAAATATAGAAAAAATCGTATATTGTAGTTTGGGGATTTGCCACTTGAAGGCGCTGCTGAGAATGTATATTTTCTGTACGTGCGTATTCCGTTCCTTGTGGGAATATATGGTCAGCACTGAGTGAGGTCCGAAAATGTGGCAACATATCGTGTTACGCTGAACACATTGATGTTTAATTAGGTAATGGGTATCACTATATTTCACCTCATTTTCTCTACTTTTGCAAGTTTTTATTCAAATTGCCCTGTTTTTCAAGGATGTAAATAAGTAATTCTGAACCTGCTGAATCCGTTCAATAGGGTTAAATAATCTGTGAATCGAAAACTACCCCTCAACAACCCTCCGAAGTAGAAAAATCTTGAAACAATAGAAATGCCGAATTCTCTAGGTTTTTTGACGAAAATTATTTTTTTCACATCTGCTGAATACATTTAATAGAGTGGAATAATTTTGAACCAAAAACTACCCCTTAACAATCTTCCGACGTTGAAAAAACTTAAAACAGTTGAAATACACTTTGCTCGAGGTTTTTCTGACAGAAATGACTCATTCTTCTCCTGCTGAATACTTTCCATAGGGTGAAATATTTGTGAATCGAAAACTACCCCTCAACAACTCTCCGAAATGGAAAATATCTTGAAATAGTTTGAATGCCCGTTGCGAAAGGTTTTTTCACAGAAATTAATCAATCTACAACTGCTGAATATGATTGGATGAAATAATTTCTGAAGCAAAAACTACCCCTCAACAACCCTCCGATGTAGACAAATCTGGAAATAGTTGAAATACCCGTAGCTCGAGAGTTTTTTGCAGAAATGAGTTATTCTGTACCTGCTGAATACGTTTCACAGGGTGGGATGATATGTCAAAAAAAATTACCCCGCAACAACCCTCCGAAGTAGAAACTTTTTGAAATACTTGAAAAACCTGTTGCTAGACTTTTTTTGACAGTGATAAAATAGTCTACACCTGCTGAATACGTTCTAAGAAGTGAAATAATTTGTGAACCAAAAACTACCACTCAACAACCCTCCGGAAGTAGAAAAATCTTGAAACAGTTGAAGTACCCGTGGCTTGAGGGTTTTTTGAAGAAATTAGTTATTCCACTCCTGTCGCATACGTTTTATAGGATGAAATGATTTGTGAAAAAAAAACTACCCCTCAACAACCCTCCAAAGTGAAAAAATCTTGAAACATTCAGAATATCCGTTGCTCGATATTATTTGACAGAAATAAATAATTTTCCACCTGCAGAATACTTTCTATATGGTAACAAATTTGTGGATCGAAAACTACCCCTCAACAACCCTTCGAAGTAGAAAACTCTTGAAATAGTTGAAATGCCCGTTGCTTGAGTTTTTTGACAGAAATGAATTATTCTATAGCTGCTGCATATGTTGCACAGTGTGAAATGAAGATTAACCCAAAAACTACCCCTCAACAACCCTTCAAACTGGAAAAGTTTTGAAACATTCGAAATATCCGTTGCTAGATATTTTTGAAATATATTGATTATTTTTCACCTGCTGAATATGTTCTATAGGGTGTCAAAATTTGTGGATCAAAAACTACCCCTGAACAACACCCCGAAGTAGAAAAATCTTGAAATAGTTGAAGTGCCCGTTGCTCGAGTTTTTTTGACGGAAATGAATTATTCTTCACCTGCTGAATACGGTCTATAGAATAAAATAGTTTGTGAATCAAAAACTATCCCTCAACAACCCTCCTAAGTTGGAAATTCTTGAAACAGTTGAAATTTCCGTTGCACGAGATTTTTTGACAGAAATTATTTATTCTATACCTGTTGAATGCGTTATATAGGGTGAAATTATTTGTGAAATGAAAACTGCCCTTCAACAATCCTCCAAAGCTGATGAATCTCGAAAGAGTTGAAATTCTCTTTGCTCGAGGATTTTTGATGGAAATAAATTATTCTACACCTGTTGAATACGTTTCATAAGGAAAACTGAAATACGACCCTTCAACTACCCTCTGCAGTAGAAAATTTTTAAAGCAGTTGAGAGACCCATTGCTCGAAGTTTTTTTGACGGAAATTAACTATCATTTACCGGCTCAGTACGTACTATGAGGAGATATAATTTGTGAACCAAAAACTACCCCTCAACAATTAACCATCTGAAGTAGAAATTTTTTGAAACAGTTGAAATGTCCGTTTCTCGAGGTTTTCTGATAAAAATTAAATATTCCGCTCCTGCTGAATATGTTTCATGGTGTGAAATAATTTGTGAACCAAAAAATACCTCCCAACAGCCCACCAAAGTAGAAAATTTTTGAAACAATTGAAATATCCATTGCTCGAGATTTTTTTTAGGAAATGAATTAGTTGACACCTACTTAATACGTTGTATAGCGTAAAATGATTTATGTATTGAAAACTACCCCTCAACAACCCTCCGAAGTAGAAAAATCGTGAAACAGTTAAAATACCCGTTGTTTGTTTTTTTTACAGACATGAATTATTCTACACCTGCTGAATACGTTCAATGAAGTAAAATAATTCGTGATCCAAAAACTACCACTCAAAAACCCTCCGGAAGTAGAAAAATCTTGAATCAGTTGAAGTACCCTGACTCGAGGTTTTTTGAAAAAAATTAATTAATCCACTCCTGTTGCATACGTTTTATAGGATGAAATAACTTGTGAACGAAAAACTACCCCTCAATAACCCTTACGGAAATGAATTATTCGACACCTACTGAATACGTTCTATGGCGTAAAATAATTTGTGTATCGAAAACTATCCCTCAACAACCCTCTGAAGTAGAAAAATCGTGAAACAGTTAAAATACCCGTTGTTTTTTTTTACAGAAATGAATTTTTCTATGTCTGTTGAATATGTTTTATAGGGCAAAATAATTCGTGATTCAACAGCTACCCCTCAACAACATTATATAGAACGTTATCAGCAAGTCTAGAATAATACATTTCCGTCGAAAAACCTCGAGCAATGGATATTTGTGAATAACATAAGCAAAAATAAAAACCGTTGCTGGGAAATCCGTTGCTGCTTTTACACTCGTCCGCTTGTCATCTGTACTATCTGGTGAAATTTATAGTCCGTCAGCCCGCTGCCAAAATGTATAATGATTTCATAACGTATGCCATGTAGGGTTTTGGTAGTTATAAATATAATTATCAATGAACTAGCAAACTTAGCGCTTGCCCGTGGAACATAACGATAATAATAATAACTACTTTTTTCTCAAATACATGCATAAACACGTATAGAATTTGTCAGAAACTAGTTGATTATTGTGGATTGCATGAAGAAATCACGTATTTTGATGATATTTTATCGTATGCCAAGCATACTAGCAAACGATATTTCATCGAATGAAAATCAGACGGAAACCGATCGGCATACATGTCGCGTTGGTCCGAAGGGCACCATATGCCCTCAATTGTGTTGAGAAATAGGGTATTTTTGAATCTATACGTGTTTTTGCATGTCTTTGGGAAAATAAAGTATAATGAAATTTATAATTATAATACAATTATCGTTATATAATTATAATATAATATAATTACAACAATAATTATTGTTATTGTTTTGTTCCACGTACATGCGCAAATTTTGCTTGTTCATTTATCATTATATTCACAACTACCAAAACCCTGAAGGGAATACCTTATAAAATCATTAGACAATATGGCAGAGGGCTGACGGTCTAATAGAAAGTGAATTTTGACCCACTTCCAGTGGACCGATCAAATAGAAATTTGGAATGTGTTCCTCTTTCCTGTGACAATGCGGGTATTGAACTTCTTTTAGAAAAACTGGTAGGAGATAATGGATTTAATATCAAATTAATGAATTCAAGATGGCAAATTGCGAATTCTGTTCTTATGGTCTGATTCTATACAAAATTGGAATACTGAGTATTTTGGAATATGAGATCAAGATGGAGAACGCGAGCTTTGGGATTATGGTACGATTCTATTCATAATCGGCACAATGAACCAAAATCAAAACCGCGCACAACTTCGGTAACAGCGGATTTTATGTTTGTTCTGTGATTTCAGAATTGTTTTAACTGTCAAATTTTAAATAATATGTATACATGTAATCTTACAATTATATTGTTGATTATTTCATTAAGAAGAATAAACATTATTATTATTTTTTTTTTCCCGTTGGGAATGTACCAGTCAGGCCCTGTCTCCGGTGCTCCGATACATCCGGAGGGCGCGCTGGTGTCGTTAACCCCAATAACCACTCCCTACGTCCGTAGGGTGAGTGACTATTGGGTCCGAGAATCATGTGCCCTGAGTAGACGGAGCGAACCAAGGATGACGGCCTTCTGCATTCGCGCTGCTAAGATTTCTGCCATATTACGGCAAGCAGGTATTATCTTCAAGTTGGAGAGCAGTGTGTCCATCATTCCACCAAGGACTCCTATGATCAGAACCACCATTTTGACAGAATGGTCCGGATATAACCTGCGGAGTTCAAAGAGAAGATCTCGATATTTAGTCCGTTTTTTCTCCTCTTTTCGAACGATATTCATTTCGCCTGGAGCAGAAAACTCCATGACGAATATCGTTCTACTTTGGTGGTCGAGGAGGACAACATCAGGCTTATTGGCTTGTATTTGCCTGAGGGTGGGGAATGAGTAGTTCCAATAGATCCGGCACCTCTCATTCTCCACCACGGACTCAATATCCCCCGGAACATAAGGCAACACCGGTGTCTCGTCTATACCGTACGAGTGTCGTAGATGGTAGTATAACACTCGTAGCGCCGCGTTATGCCTGTGGATATAGGCTGAGACCGCATAATATGGGCATGCTGATAGCAAATGCATTACGGTCTCAGGTGCCCCACGACACGCCCTGCATCGGGTGTCAGGGACGTCTATACCCATCACGCGACTACGGTAGACGAGGGTGTTGAAGACACCATCCTGGCAGGCCATTATGAATCCCTCGGTCTCCGACTTTAGCTCACTCGACCTGAGGAAGGCAAAGGTCAAGCTTTTGGATAAGCCAAGGTCTTCGATGTTGTGAAAGAAGACACCATGCATTGGCTTATCCATATGTAGCTGTAGCAGGACCTCTGTCTCCGCAGCTTTGATGTGAGCTTTTTGCTGAACGGGTCCCAACTCGGTGACAGAGTTTGGGTTAGCCCGTTCAGTGTCGAATACGAGACCGAGTTCATCGGCCGCACGGGTTGCTGCCTTAAAAAGAAATGCTCCAATCCCTGCTTTTTCATGGTCGTGGACCATGCAGAGAAGGGGATCTGAACTCCTGATGACTTTACAGGCCCCATCCAGAACCATTCTGTTATGCATACACTCCAAACTCAAAAGTCCACGGCCTCCCCGTTGTCTGGGAAAGTATAACCGTGGAACGGACGATTTAGGATGCAAGCACCTATTGAGATGCATCACTTTGCGAGTTTTAACGTCGAGTTGTCGCAGCTCTTCCTTAGTCCACTTCATTACTCCGAAAGAGTAGAGAAGGATCGGAACGGCAAGCATATTGGTTGCAGCAACTTTGTTCTTCCCCGACAGTTCTGATGACCAGATCTGTCGGAGTTTATGCTGATACTTGCCGCGGAGAGAGTTTTTAACTGCAAATACCTCTTGGGAGCGGCGTTGTTCCACCCCAAGGTAGGTATAAGTCTCTCCGGCATCCAGATGATGTAGGATGCTTCCGTCTACGAGCTGGACATCCTCTCCGTATTCCTCGCATCGTCCTCTTTTGAGATGAACCGTGGCACATTTGTCGATCCCAAATTCCATACCGATAGCATGCGTATATTCTTCCACCACCCTAAGGGACTGATGTAGGTCCCTTTCTCCAGAGGCATACAATTTGAGGTCATCCATGTAAAATAGATGGGTGACATTATGCCTCCGGTTGCTGGGGGTGCCGCAGTTGTACCCACGGGTATTCCTGAGCGCAACGGACAATGGCAATAGTGAGATGCAGAAGAGAAGAGGGCTAAGGGAGTCTCCCTGAAACACACCTCTTCTAATGATGACCTGCTCTGTTTGGACTATGTCTCTACCAGATCTTATGGTGAAGCTAGTCCTCCAGAGCGGCATCAGTTGTCCAATGCATCCCACTATTTGACCGGGTACCTCAAGGCATCTGAGCAAATGCATGATTAACTCATGTGATGTTGTATCAAATGCCTTGCGGTAATCGATCCAGGCCATCGAAAGGTTACGCTTATACTGCACGGAGTCCTGCGTGATACATCTATCGATGAGCAGGTTCTCCTTGCACCCGGCGACCCCTTTCTTTGACCCTCTTTACTCATTTATCCGTTCATACACCGGATCAACTGCGGAGAGAATGCGCGTGTATAAGATGCGCGTAAACACCTTATAACACGCATTCAAGCATGTTATCGGCCTGTAATTCTTTGGATCAGACAAATCTCCGTTTTTGGGGATGAGCACGGTTCGCCCCTCGACAAACCACTCTGGAATCTGCTGCTCCCCATCTAGCCATGAGTTGAAAACTCTGGCCAGATGGCGGTGGGTTGTTGGAAACTTTTTCCACCAATAGTTATTCAACCCATCAGGGCCTGGAGCAGCGAAATTCTTAGAGCCTTTTAGGGCCCCTCGTACTTCTTCCGTGGTTATCGGAATGCGCAGATCATTGAGCTCAGGCTGCCGAAGCCTCCTGCAAAATGCTTCGAACTGCGCTAGGGCTGGAGTATCTACATTGAGTGGTTGCGGATACTCATAGATATTATTATTATTATTATTATTATTATTATTATTATTATTATTATTATTATTATTATTATTATTATTATTATTATTATTATTATTATTATTATTATTATTATTATTATTATTATTATTATTATTATTATTAATATTATTATTATTATTATTATTATTATTATTATTATTATTATTATTATTATTATTATTATATTATTACTTGGGGGATATTTCAGATTATGAATTTTAAGTCGAAATTGATAAATTCAAGACGGCGGACAAGCTTGGTGTTATTGGTCAGTTTCATTCAATTTTAGTATGAAAAGATATTTGCGGTCGGAGTTTAGGATTTTTTTTTTTATTTATTAATTCAATATGACGAACGGGTTATGTGATTTTGACACCATTCTCCGAGTTTTCGAGAAAAGAGATTATGAAAATTTTTGAATTTGAATTGGCAGCTACAATTTGGTCAACGAGTTTTGCAATTATCATCTGATCCAGAAATACTATGTGGGAGTTTTCGAGGTATCAGGATTGCGGAGTTTCTGTCACCATTGTTCGTTTTCATTCAAAGTTGATGTGTAGGTTTTTGAAGTCAGAGATCGTGAATTTTGACAAAACGATTCATGATTCAATCGATCATTGGATGCTCATCGGATCGAAGAGTTAGAATGCACAATATTGAGTATCAAGAAGCCCTGGTATATGGAAATGTACAGAACGAAGAGTATCTGATTACTTATGACAAAAATACAAAGAAAAAACATTTAAAGACAAGCTTTTATTCAAATTCACTGAAAAAGAATGAATAACAGTGAGAGAAAGATAATTTTAAAACTGCTATTGAATACACAGAAAAAAAAAGTCTGCTTCAGATGTGTTACGTCGGTTATTCTGTGAGTAACACATTCAAAAGCAAGGGATTGTTATTTTTGCTACATCACACATCTAATGCAATAATTTTCACCTCTTCGTGCATTTGAGTACCAAAAACCTTTTGAATGATTTTTTTCCTTTTTAGTGTCTACAAATTGAAGTTTTTTTTTTTGTTATTTCGCTGTTTACCACTAACTATTATATATTCATTTGTTTATTCTATTTTCTTCTGGTTTCAAAGAGAAACAAACACCTGTAAAATTTCGAGAACATCTTCTATGAATTGGGGTTCCGCCCAAACATTTGGAGTATGTAGGCCGAACATTTCCGTAGTCCAAATCTTCCCGTTCTTTGAAAGACTGAGTCCTGGTGAATAGACGGCAGTATCAAAGGTGACAACAATAGGTGTGATGACTGAACTTGTTGATGGAACTGATGAAGGTGAAACGGCCAAAGATAGTTCAGAAGAGATTGGGTTATCAAAACATCTCAAGAAGGAAGACAGTTCACCAACCCTTTTGCGGTGTTCCAGATAAGTAAGGGAATTTGTGCCTTTTTCAAAATATTTCATTTCTATTTATGATTCAATGAATTGTCATGTTAGGTATATTTATTCCTTTCGTATAGGATTAAGACAATGAGCACCGTCCTGGTATGGCTGGACACCTTGTTTCTATGTTGACAAGCGCTCATTGTGAACAATGCAGATTTTTTCATTTGTTTATCACTTGTTATTTCTCTTTCTTATTCAATATTTTGTCGAATACATTTATTCTTTGTTTCACCTATTTTCCTATCTTTTTACGAACCTTCCAATCTATTCATCAATCTTTCTTCCAGATGGACTAATTTAATCGATTCTGATTCGATTGTCTAGCAGATTTTAGTATAATGTAAATCGAAGGGAAGTCAATATGATTCATCATCCAACGCTGTATTTGCCAGTAAAGCACTTGTCTTTTGTCAGAGGGTTGCCTTATATTCCTCACTTATTCGATTATCAGACAGAGAGAATTTTTTACGTCAAAAGTTTCACTTAGTTGAGACAGTTTCCATATGAGGAGTGCAGCCCCCAAACACACACTGAAAATTTTAGATTCTGTCCAAAGAAACGACAATCGTTTAGTCGCTCAGAAACTCGCTAACTTCTATGAAACACAAAAATATTGAAAAACCCGCGCAGTATTGGCTGGGAAAGTATTTGTTTTCTGTCAGATATTTGAAGTTAGATTTTTGGAAAGGGGGGTGATTTGACTTTGTCAGATTTCACAAATGACACTATACAGATACTGAATATAAATTTCTTTATGAATTACTCGATACAGTCTAATTACAACAGTTCTTTATATTCTGCAAATACATCGTTGTATTTGTTTTATGATCCATCCTGACAAAATTCAAAAACATACCATGCCTTTGAATGGATGAATTGAATTTTATTGGATGAAACGAAATCGAAATACCTCTTTTTTCACACATTCCCACAAAGTGGCAAATATCTGAGAGAAAAGATTTTCTTTCCCTAACGGATATTGAATTATATCTGGCATCTATTTTTGCAACGTTCCTCAAAGCGGTCACAATTTCAAGTGCTAATTGTGATCAAATAGTGGATATTATATCTCATACTTCAACTACCAAGCCATTGAATTCTATATTTCCCTTTCTGTCAATCACATTCAATTATCTTGATATGAAAAAAGAAATTGAACGCCAAATTTCGTAAATACCCTAAGAGACTCTTTTACTCAAAGTTATATGTTTGATTAAGCACTACTGCTTTGTAATGGTTATATTTTGTTTTGCTCCACCCCATTAATGACTTTCCTACTTATATTTCATCTCTCATTTGTACTACTTAGGTTAAGTGTAAGAGTGCCCTAAACTAAACTTCGCCTATTTCGTACCGAAGAATATAAAGACGATTTATTATTGTTTTTATCATTTGATTTAAAAGGACCACCTGCAGACATGTTTCAAGATTTTTGCATATCTTCAGTGCTAGGGTTCGTCGAACAACATAAGAGTCCTCCTGTCCCACCAAACGAATGATGCCCTCCAAGCATTAATTACCCCTCATTCAGGAATACAGTCGCGACTTACAAATATGTCAATTTCTGCGACTCACGATATGTAAATATTTTTATTTAATTCATGTGATTTTCATTATACTCTCCGTATCGAACTTTGTCCGAAACAATACTGAATATTGCTTTCGTTGACGAAAAAACCGCCAGAATTGTTACCATATACAATGCAGTACTGACTAACAATCATAATTTTCGGAAGAAAATATTTGATAACACTACTTGGCAGAAGGTCATCAAACTAATAATAAAAATGAATTAGGCAATCCAGACTTCTGCAGTCAACCTATACAATAGGTATAATCGACGGCAACAGAAAACAACTAGATACACTGATGATCGGCAAAACCATGTGGGTTTAGACATGTTTTGGCGTTGCGATTGGGATAATGTTGCAAAGTAGTTCTTGTAGAATACTTTGCCAAAAATCTATCAGTTTTAATTCAATTGTCGTAGGTGACAGTAGTTGTTTTCTGTTAGATACTTGCCGACGATTATACCTATTGTATAGGTTGAATGCAAAAGTCTGGATTGCCTAATCCATTTCTATCAATAACTATAAGTTTTGCTTGGCTGTACTTACTGTCACATGTACCGTAAAAGTGCCGATCGTATGTGAAGAGAAATTTGTGAAACTTGGCAACGTTCAGTGGTCCTCACTTTATACACCTCATACTAATAATTAGGTTATACGGACCTCAGTTTGGTAGGATTCTGCAGATAAATAAACGGACCTCTCAATGATATCAGGGAAGTATGGTCCTCACTTGGTTCCGATATACTCGTAAAAATCAAATTTGAAGTGTTCAGTAATTCAAGCGTATATTAGAGAATCTTGGTGCCCCCCACTCTGAACAAGAACAGAAAAGCCTATGACGAGTGTCTAGCACCTTTCCTTCCAGTGGACCTCGCAACGTTGATTCCACGGTGTGTCCTCAGTTTGATAGTTGGCGCTATATATATATATATATATATATATATATATATATATATATATATATATATATATACATATATTTTATTATTTTATTTACAAATTAGTGGGAAGCAGTCAAGGTAGACCATTCAAGGAGATTGCTTCGTTTTTATGTCAAGCTTTCGAAAAATTTTATTTTCTTCTTCAAGACGTAACTAAAAGTAGATGATTGATAAATATGTGATTGTATTACATAATTTGGGATATTTACTAACGTGAAATTCAAAATGAATTAGATACAAAAAGAAACATAGGTGTCACAATTTGAGAGGACAAGTTGACAATAAAATTATGGTTACTCGATCATATTTTCGGTATTTCAAGAGAAAGATACAGAGCGAGAAATATAAATGTATAACTATAGGTATAATATATAAATAAATAATCATTTCAAGGAGGACGAGGTGAGGTATTTTCTTTTTGTTTTTTTTAAAGATATGTGTATATGGTACTAAGATCATTGATGTCTCTTCTTTTATTCATAGTTTGCTCTGTATTATTTATATGAACCATTTCAAGAAAGATAAGCTTATTGAGATTTTGTTCATAATCAAGAATTTTTGCATTGTCATAGTCAATTATATGATCTTTATCTATAACATGTTCGACAAGGCTACAAGATCTTACATTCCTTCTGCAGTCACTTTTATGGGAGGTTATTCTGTCTTCGAGCATTCTACATGTTTGACCAATGTAAACCTCATCACAACTTCTACATGGAATTTCATAAATAACATTTGATCTGTTTTTCAATGGTACAGGAGTTTTCAACTTTGAGTGTAGTTGTGATATTGATTTTAAACACGTTTCACCAATTTTAATATTGTCTACATTTTTGAACAAATTGATTAATTTTGGAGTCAAATCATCTATATGAGGTAAGGATTTATAAATTGGAATGTGATTAGTTCTTGGTGGGTGGTTATTTGAATCCGAATCAGAAATAGAGGAGCTAAATAAAATTTTATTAACTAGCGATTTTGGATATGAATTTTCTAAAGGATGTTTTGAAGTTCTTTCAGACAATCCTTTCTCAAGGGTGGATGAGTGACCTTAACAACTCTGGTTTTGATGTTATTTATCAAATTGATTTTCATTTTCATGGGATGGTGTGAGTGAAAATTCAGAAAACGATTACTATTCATTGGTTTTCTGTACCACCTGGTAATGATTTTGTTTTCAATAGTTCTAATGAGTTTCATATCCAGGAATGGAACTGAAATATTTGTTTTTCCACAGTAAACTGGATATTTGGATCAAAACTGTTGAAGATGTTGAGAGTTTCATCAATACAATCTTCTGGTACTGAGAGAATAAGATCATCTACATATCTCTTTAGGAAAGGAATGTAGAAAGTGATTTTATTGGTGCAATATTCGAGGAGTTCATCTAAAACGTAACTTGATATTATTGGGGAGATGTTATATCCCATGGGAGTACCGAAAATTTTTTTGTAGAATTTCTCGTTGAAGACAAGACACGTAGAGTCAAAAATAAAATCGATTATCTTCATAAACATGTGTTTTTCAATATTGCAGAGACTGTTAATTTTGTTCCATTTTTTGTCGATGCAGAGTTTAACTAACTGTAAGGGTGAGTTAGTGAATAGAGATACTACATCCAAACTCATCAGAACATAATTTGGTGCTAACTGAAAATCGTTAATGATATTCGGTATCATTGTCATATGAGTTGGTCAATATTTCAGTAATGAATTTTGTTATTTTACTGTTTGGTGAGTTTATACAGGAAACAATTGGCCTCACAGACAAAATGGGTTGATGAATTTTTGGTAAAGCATAAAACCGTGGTGTAATTAAGTTGTAGATAGTCAACTTTTTTGCAGTTACTTCATTGATCATTGCTTTCTTCTTTAGTTCAGAAACAATTTTGTTAGCTTTCTGTTGTAGAGTACAAGATGGATCTGCTCTAATGGGTTTGTAATATTTTATATAATTGAGAAGTATCTGGCTCTTGTTTATGTATTCCTCCTTGTACATAGCAACAGTTACGTTACCTTTATCACTATTGACAATGCAAACTTCAGGATGTTGTTTCAGATATATCTTGCACTTATTGAAAATTGAAGTTAATTGATCGTCCTGATTATTATTCATATGACAAAAGTTTGTAATGATATTGGTGAATTGTGCTCGATACACATTTTTATCTCTCTCGTTGAAATTATCAATAATGCTTTCCAACTCTGCAAGAAGCGAATCCATTCTCAAATCTTTCATAGTTGGACATACACTGAACTTAGGACTAAGTGAGAGAAATTGCTGGATTTCGTTAGGTATTACTAAATCTGTTGAATTTCTGAAGGATTTATTTTGAAATTTAATATTATTGAATGTTTCTGATTTCAAATTCTCAAGTTTCTGTATATTGGTATTTTTAATTACATTGAATTTTCTCTCATACTTGATGTTCAATCTACGATTATATTCGGAGATGATATTTACTGGAAGTGAATTAGCAAGTTGATTTTGCACATAAGTTATTTTTTTAAATCAGAATAAGTAACACCAATTTCTAAATTCAAAATTTTTCTTTACAAATTGATATTGAAATTTTGTATCTGCTGTCCTAGTCTTCCTCTTCCATGATCTAACAGAGAATTGATATTTATCACTCCATTACTAACATGTTTGGGAAATATCTTATTTTGTCTGCATTTCAGTAAAAACACCTTTCGGTTTCTCAATGAAGCTAATTTAATGTTGAATTTGGTCAATGTCTTGAAATTTCTGACGATAGTGGATATCCTGGTAAAATCCAATTCCTTATTAAATAAGGGGTTGTTTTCGTGACTGTTTAATAATTTATTTACGAATTAGTGGGAAGGTAGACCAATTAAGAAGATTTATTCGTTTTTATGTCAAGCTTTCGAAATTTTTTATTTTCTTCTTCAAGACGTAACTAAAAGTAGATGATTGATAATTATGTGATGGTATTACATAATTTGGGATACTTATGGCCGTTTTTACCAACTGATTCCTAAAGTTAGGAAATACCTAAATCGAATTTAGGAACGCCCGAGTGCAATTTGCGTTTCACCAAGCGTTAAAGTAATGATTAAAAGAAATAGAAAATACCAAACGAAGGTATTTCCTATCACTCTTAAGCATTACTCAACGTGTGGTGAAACGCAAATTGCACTTTGGCGTTCCTATATTCGATTTAGGTATTTCCTAACTTTAGGAATCAGTTGGTGAAAACGGCTATTACTCACATGAAATTCGGAATAAATTAGATACAAAAAGAAATATAGGTGTAACAATTTGAGAGGACAAGTTGACAATAAAATTATGGTTACTTGATCATATTTTCGGTATTTCAAGAGAAAGATATAGAGTGAGAAATATAAATGTATAACTATAGGTATAATATATATATATATATATATATATATATATATATATATATATATAACCATTTCAAGTTGACAAGGTGAGACATTTTCTTTTTGTTTTTTTTTAAAGATATGTGTATATGGTACTAAGATCATTGATGTCTGTTTGTTCTTTTGATCGTAGTTTGCCCAGTATTATTTTCGAAAGCTTGACATAAAAACGAAGAAATCTTATTAGTTGGTCTACCTTGACTGCTTCCCACTAATTTGTAAAATAACAAAATTCATTACCTTTATATTGACCAACTTATATGACACTGATACCGAATATCATGTTACTGACTCTTTCTCCTTTAGTGAATTTATTAACGATTTTCAGTTAGCACCAAATTATGTTCTGATGAGTTTGGATGTAATATCTCTATTCACTAACTTACCCTTACAGTTAGTTAAACTCTGCATCAACAAAAAATGGAACAAAATTAACAGTCTCTGCAATATTGAAAAACACATGTTTATGAAGATAATCGATTTTATTTTTGACTCTACGTGTCTTGTCTTCAATGAGAAATTCTACAAACAAATTTTCGGTACCCCCATGGGATCTAACATCTCCCCAATAATATCACTTTCGACATTCCTTTCCTAAAGAGATATGTAGAAGATCTTATTCTCTCAGTACCAGAAGATTGTATTGATCAAACTCTCAACATCTTTAACAGTTTTGATCCAAATATCCAAATATCCATTTCACTGTGGGAAAAGAAACAAATCATTCAGAACCATTCCTGGATATGAAACTAATCGGAACTATTGAAAACAAAATCATTACCTGGTGGTACAGAAAACCAATAAATAGTAATCGTTTTCTGAATTTTCACTCACACCATCCCATGAAAATGAAATTCAATTTGATAAATAACCTCAAAACTAGAGTTGTTAAGGTCACTCATCCATCCTTAAGAAATGATTGTCTGAAAGATCTTCAAAACATCCTTTTAGAAAATTCATATCCAAAATCGCTAGTTTATAAAATTTTATTTAGCTCCTCTATTTCTGATTCGGATTCAAATAACCACCCACCAAGAACTAATCACATTCCAATTTATAAATCCTTACCTCATATAGATGATTTGACTCCAAAATTAATCAATTTGTTCAAAAATGTAGACAATATTAAAATTGGTAAAACGTGTTTAAAATCAATATCACAACTACACTCAAAGTTGAAAACTTCTGTACCATTGAAGAACATATCAAATGTTATTTATGAAATTCCATGTAGAAGTTGTGATGAAGTTTACATTGGTCAAACATGTAGAATGCTCAAAGACAGAATAACCTCTCATAAAAGTGACTGCAGAAGGAATGTAAGATCTTGTAGCCTTGTCGAACATGTTATAGATAAAGATCATATAATTGACTATGACAATGCAAAAATTCTTGATTATGAACAAAATCTCAATAAGCGTCTCTCTCTCGAAATGGTTCATATAAATAATACAGAGCAAACTATGAATAAAAGAACAGTCATCAATGATCTTAGTACCATATACACATATCTGAAAGTTTTCTTGATAGTTATGCTTCAGATCTTGAAAGCACAAATTCCATTAATATAACCGAAAGTACTGAAAATGTGGGAAAAGGCAGGTCCTTCAAGGGAGACTGAAGTATGAAAATTTTCAAGAGTTAGAAAATCCGCCCTAATGAAAGATTTTATAACTTTTTCTGCTTCCGTAATTACTGAAATTCCCGACCCCGTTTGTGCCGAAAAAGTTTTCTCAAGATACGACTCTTTTCATTGGGAAAATGCTGTGATGGAAACACTAATTGAGAATAAAACATGGTTTTTGACCGATTTAGCAGAAAATAAAAATGAGATTGTAAATGGGTTTTCAAAACCAAAGGAGATTCCCAAGAAAAAATAATCAGATACAAAGCACGCCTAGTGTTGAAAGGTTGTGCACAAAAAGGGGATAGACTATGACGAAATACATTCGCCTGTAGTTCGATACACATAAATTCGTTTTCTGACAATTATCTAATATTACTCAGGACATAGTCACTTTGCAGGGCGAACCTTCAGTTTGCCCTTCCACAATTATGAGTGTAGATTTTCACTCATGTATCTTATTTTTCAGCTTTGTGGATCTATACCCAAAAAAGGATGACAAACACACAATATACATGTTTTCTTGGTGCAAAGTTATTACATCACCATCTATATGTGTCTAAAAGAATAACCAAATGGTAATTTTTGAATAAATCATCATATTGGTTGGTTTACCTTGAGGTTTCCCTTAGCCCTGAGACCAGCTGGGGTCTATTTCATTGTTTTGTCGTCAGTGGTTCCTAGTTGAATAAGCCTGTGTTTTCTACCAGGTTCAGTAGTCTATTTACTAGGTGTTTCGGATTCGTGCCTGTTTCTAGGTTGATCTGTCCGAATATTCGCATTCGAAGATGATGTGAGAGGCTGTCACCACAGAGTCTACAGTCCACGGTTTCTCTATTATTTCCATGGTATGTAGGTGTTTCCTAAGGCCGCAGTGTCCGGTTAGTAAGCCGGTGATCGTACGTATCTTAGATCTGTTAAGGTTGAGTGTGTCAGCCGTCAGTGTTCAGCTCAGGTGCCTCACCGTTGCTGTGCTGTGTCGATGCCCTTCGATTTGGTCCCAATATGTTTGGTGTTTTGATTTCTTCCACTCATTGGTTAGGTTTCCGCATCGGGTTTTGCTGATTCCAAACGCTGGTTCTGGACCTGTTAATGGTGTATCAGATGGTTTCTTTGCAAGTTGTTCTGCTTTTTCATTGCCTTTAATTCCCCTATGTCTGGGTACCCACACAAGTGTAACTTTGTTGCATTTCGACAGTTCATTGATGCTCTGAAGACATTTCCAGACTTGCTTAGACTTTATCTTTATTGAGTTCAGAGCTTTCATAGCGCTCCGGCTGTCAGATAGAATGTAGATGTGTTTTCGCTCATACCCACGGTCTAGATTCATCTGTATGCATGTCCTTATGGCATGTGTCTCTGCTCGGAATACTGTGGTGTTGTTACCACGTGTGACTTTTACGTTCCTTTTTGGCCTCACCCCGTACATTCCTGCTCCTGTTCCTTCATCTGTTTTTGAACCATCTGTGTACCAGATAATGTTTCCAGATGATAGTGATTCTACTCCCGAGTCCCATTCGTTCCACTTGAGCCGCGTTTTGAGTGGTTTTTCGTACGAGTATTGTGATAGCATGTAGTCTGATATCATTTCCAGTTCGGTAATGTTGACTTCATAGATGATTTTGGCGTGCTCAGTTTGTGGTTAGGTTAACCAATTACCTGTTTGTTTAGGTCTGTATGCACTCATCCTCGCCTCCCCCATGACTGTGATGTCTAAAGGTGGGAGGTTTAGGATAATTTCCGTAACAGCAGTTGGAGTGTTATTCATACCACTCGTGATACACAGACAGGCGAGCCTCTGTATTTTACCAAGGTTGGTTTTTGGCTGTCTCTGTTTCATCTTGGGCTACCACAAAAGTGAACCATATGTAATTCTGGGTCTTATGATCGCGGTGTAAAGCCAGTGCATGACTTTCGGTTTCAGTCCCCATGTTTTTCCAGAAGCTCTTCTGAATATCATGAACGATGCTCTGCTTTTGTTGACTACAAGTTGTAGATGCATTTTCCAGGTTAGTTTCTTTTCCAAGAACAACCTTAAATACTTGACATGATCAGCAACTTGTAGTGTTGCGCCAAAGAATTTGGCTGACTTCAAGTCCCCCTGAATCCTTTTGCGTGTGAAGGGAATGAGTGTGGTTTTGCTGGGGTTTGCCCTCAGTTCTTCTTTTTTGCACTATTCCTTACGGTCCTCAGTGCATTTTACATTAGCTCAGAGGTTATTTGGGCATACTTTCCCTGTACGAGGACTACTATGTCGTCCGCATAACCTTGGGAGTAGAACCCCTGATTGTTTAAAGATTCCAGAAGTTCGTCTTCTACCATGTCCCACAGTAGGGGAGATAGTATCCCTCTCTGTGGGGTTCCTCTGGCAATTTCCAGCTTCGCGGAGTCTTCAAACATGTTGGTATGGGCCTATCGATTTTGGAGCATTGACTTTATCCACCTGCAGGTGGTTTCATCAACGCTTCTCCTCCTGGCCGCTAAGACCATACTCTCGAAGGATGTATTGTCAAAGGCTCCTTCGATGTCTAGAAAAGTGCATAGTGCTATCTCTTTTTTCTCCAGAGTGTCCTTTAGCCTTGACACCAGTTTTCGCACAATTTTTCTGTTAGATAGGCATGCTGGTTTATATGTAATGGCCGGTATATGAGAGCTGCCTCCCGTATGTCCCTGTCTATCAGTTTTTCTAGTCCTTTCAGGAGAAAGGATGATAGGCTTATTGGTCTGTAATCCTTGGCGTGGTCGTATGAGTTTCGGCCAGGTTTCGGAATGGAGACCACGTTCACAGATTTCCAGGTTTGTGGTATCCAGCCAAGTGCTAGACTCATCCTGTAGTATGCATAGTTCTGGTACTAGATCTTCAATTCCTTGCTGTAGTAGAACAGGGAATATTCCATCTGGTCCAGGCGATTTATATGGGCTTATATGATATTATAAAAACAACAATTTTTCAGACAAAATTTTCTTTCATTAGCAAGAATTTTTTCATTATTATTCTGATTGTTTATGACATGTCAGGTGACTGTTCCGATAACTATTATTTTTAATAAATATACAGGGTGGAATATTACCTTCTTATACTGAATGAACAAAAGAATCATATCAAATCTGATTTTATGTGGATGTTTTCATGGGCTTAGGGTTTCTGTTGAAATGTATTTAACATGTTGGTACTAGCTATTATGCTGAATTGATAATTCAGGATTATTCTGTTTGCTTGAGATTTCCATGAATAATGTAATGTTTTACACCATTGGCAATTCTGGGAGACACAAAACAAGATTTTGTTCAATTTTCTGCCTAATATTCAGAAGAACCTTATCACATTCATATTCATCAATATTTTTCAAAGCAATTCGGGTGAAATTTTTCATAACATCTGAAGGAGTCTTGGGACCATTTACAGTAGCTAAATCATAATTTTTATAAAAAATCAATTGGGTTCACTCAAGTCCTACTCAGTATCTTAATAATTTCTACATTCATTACACCTGTAAAAATCTAAACAATTCTTCACAAGATATCCAGCAAAATAAACCGTTGCACAGTCTTCTGAAGAAATACTATTATTTGTAATAGACTAGTCACTGGATAAGTCACTGGATGACTCTGTATGAACAGTTGGAGTATCTCCGTCTGGTTCAGGAACATTAAGTAATTTGAGAGAATCATTTTGAACTTCAGTATCAAAAATGTTTGCATCTTCATCAATTTTGGAACCTGCATTTGCATTGGTTGGTGGTCGCATTAAATTTACCACAATATTCACTTCAAAAGCAGCTTTGAAACATCGCACTGAAGGATAGCCACCTTTTTGTCGATATTTTGAAAATTGATTTTCCAACGGATCCTGTATCAGTCGCCCTGTGAATATGTAATTGAATCCATTTCTCTTCTCTTCAGAAGCAAACATTTTTACAGCCCTTATTGTTAGTAGGAAACAACAAAACAATCCGGCCTAGTCGAAGCTCCTTTGGCATTTCGTTTGCACAAATTTTCCAAAAGTTCATACCCAGTATTAATGGCATTGATGACTTCAGTGTTTTTCATTCAGAATTTTGGTGCTATTCAGTACATCAAATAGATTATTCATCAGTTGAACAAGAAAAGCATTATTTTCCGAAGTGGTTGATACAAGTTGACCAGTTCGAGAGGCAGTTTTTATTGCTGCTGCTGCACTATGGCTCAACAACTGAGTTGCCAACTTGACACTCATTTTTTCAAATGCATTTGGATACAAATATTTTCCAGTCAATTTTAGCAGAGACCATCCTATCTTACATAGTTTGTCTAGTTTGTAGGTATATCTTACAGCATTCGATGAGATGGGGTACCTACATCAAAAAAGCGAAGTATTTTTCATTTTCATTAAAAAAATATGGGGTATCTTTGGTAACACCCAAATTCTTGTATACTTATTGGTTTGTTCTCGACAGGTCACAAACTATACCTATGGATTCAAAGCAGAGTTCCCCAACTTCAGTTAACAAGCTCTGATAATTTCAGTCATGGATTCTGCAAGAACGCCTTCTTCTGAGAAAGAATGCAATTGGAATTTTCCATTTAGAAAAAGTTCCCCTCATCATCAAGACCAAGGCTTGTTTTGTTTGTACAGCCTTTCTTCCTAATTGCCCAAAATCTTCAAAGCCATTTATTTCAGTGCCATCTCGTCAAACATTATCATACATTTTTTCTCTCTTGTTATCATTGTTTAACATTTAAGGGATACATTTGCAAACATTTTGTGCGCTGACACTTTGAAAGAAATAGTCCAACAATTCCATCATTACAGTGTGAAATTGCTTCTGAAGAGTATAATTTCCAATTCTTCCGACCTCCCTGATGATCTTAGAATAGTGAAATAGATTTTTGTTGACCAAAATGTATTGCAGGCAATTCACGCATTAATGTAATGAGCGATTTACTGATAATTTTCTCCCTTATCTCATTTATAGATAAGAATCTCCAATGGAAACTGGACATATTAGAAAATGCAAATTTTCACTTTCAGATTTTTCCTCTCAAGTTATATAGGGTCTTTCACAATATCTATGAGATGTAGTTCAATGTCCAGCGTGGCTTTAGCCGGGGAAGTAGTTGTTTTCTGTTAGATATTACAAAAAAGTACCTTCATTTCATCGTAGGTTTCTTCATTTCCAGAGGAGTTCAATTTTCAATTGAGAATGTTTCCCTCCACAACATGAATCCCTTTCAAGAGAGGTTATCTTGTACGATGGAAAATAGCGACTAAAGTTTATCTTTCAGTCGCAGATGATTCCACAACTGACTTCATGATCATCCTGTTCATATTTTCAATAAAATCACCCCCTCACTAGGCCGTCTCGTGGTGGTGAGGGGGTGATTTCTAGGAAATGACTCAATAACTTTTCCAATCAGTACTGCATTCTTCTTTTGCGATGTGATTCATGATGGGAAAAAGAATCAAATGACATCCCTCTTACTGATGAATGAATTCCTTTAATAAAATGAAAGAAACTCACTTTTGTCTTATTTCTACCAGGTCTTTATTGCGATAAAATCCGAAACCGGTCGTGAAAATAAAAAACTAGTGGAAATGAGACAAAAGTGTGTTTCTTCCGTTCCATTAAAGTGATCATGAATTTCCACAAAATAAATAAGGAATCTATCACACAAATTAGATTTTTGAATTGTTAATTAAGCATATTTAGATAATTTATTATTCAATCCATACAAAAGTTGGATTTTGGTGGCTATTTTATTATGAATATAACTTCAGTGAGATTCAATTGGTGATCCAATACCACTCAAAAATATTCAAAAGTTGTAACTCTCTCAATGCTGACATTATCAATATGAATATTCAGTTATATCTGTTCATCTTTCAGTTGCAAATATGATGTTTTCTACCTATTGATGTAAATTTTGTCTAATTAATATTCTACTTTAGGTCGATATCAAATAACCATTCATTTATATTCAATAGGTCCTTATTATTAGGTGACCTAGAACAATACGATTAAGTGTCATTGGCACTCAGTTTTATCTTAGACCTTTCAACACAATGTCATTGATATGATGCAAAAATAACATTGGGCCCAGTACTGAACCTTGAAGAACTCCTCAAATTATATTTGCAATACTGGAGCTCACTTGATTGTATTTAACCAACTGCTTTCGATATGTGAGATAATTAGTGAACCATTTCAGTGCATTTTGAGCTAGTCCACACTTACTCGGTAATAATGTATCATATCCGTCTGGTTTTTGGAATGTCATCTATGTGCGGGTTGAAGTGATGATAACTATTTATTTATTTATTTATAATCGGGGAAAACCCCCTCATAGATAATACAAATACTCTTGGTAATAATCAAAACTAAAATAAAATAAAAATAGTAATAATGTAATATCCAAAAGCACAAGCATTCCTGAACGAATATAAACGAAAACAAACAAAATCATAGATTATAATATTATATTATCACGATGTCTTTTATTTGGCGTACAAAATTATCACGGGTATCAAAAAAGTCAAGACATTCGTTGTACTGATTTGACAAACTGGTTGTACGAGCAATAAATGTGTTCCGTCCATAGTTAGTCCTACAAAAGGGCATTTTGAAAGTACCGATTTCATCAAGTATTTGAGGGCATGGTATAAGAGAGACGAATATATCATATATTGTTCTAAGATCCTTCTGTTTGCTCCTAGTTGTAACCGGCAGCAGATTTAATTCAGTTCGGTTTCAGGCACAAGCGGTCTACTGAACTGAATATGTTAACATACGGGGAGGGCGGGGATGGTTTGGACAATTTTCAGAAAATAATTTTTTTCTTGCTCATACTCAAATGAACAGAATCGAATTTGGCGTTACATCAAAGCTACGTTTATTTTTTAAAAACAGCAAAAGTAAAAGAAATCTTACTTGAAAGGATTTTTTTTTAATTACTTGATGTGGTCAAGTGCCAACTATCTTTGTTCTCTATAAACAATTAATTGGTATTAATCCGGTCTCAACAGTAATGAATCTTATGGACTGAACCAAAAAGCTGTTGAATGAAATGACTGTTGCGGATTTGATTAAGGTATGAACGCTTCTACCTGTCTTCAGAATATCGCCAAAGGTTTTTGCCATACCTTGTCTTACCTCTTCTGCTATCCAGGTGCAGGGGATGCATCCACCCAATCAGTTGGGAAGTTAGCGGACTGTATCAGGGGGTGTATGTGGAAAGCACACTTTAAACCGGCACTATTGTGTTTATCTGGCACCACCGACTCGCTATTTTGTACAACTGCCCATCGCTCATCGAGAGACATTCAAGCTAGTCCCTTTGACGATAATGAAACGCGCAAAGAGCATACCGGGTGTGGCAAAAGATGCGGATTACTTATCTGATATATGCTAAATACTAAAATGAGAATGAACTTAACAGTAACGAATATATCTTTACAATATTATTGTTCTGTTTCATGGTTTCTTAACTTTGACTTGCTTGAACATCCAAATAAATATTATTCAAAGGTACAAAATTTCTTGAACTTCTATGATTCATAGTGAAGATATTTCCATATAATTTATACAAATTCAAATTCAAAATTGATTTATTAAAATAATTTCATCACATTTCAAAATCAAGTTGGCATACAGAGTATGATAAATGATAAAATACTGTATTCTACTGCCGAAAGGATAGGAAAAAACAGGGAGTCTCGACCATGCGGGGTTTGGATGAGTTCTGGCCTACCTTTCCGAAGAAGGCAGGAGGGCGAACTTATCGTTGGACAGACTTCTTGTCCGAGGTAATATCGGGGTGCGCCTCTGCAATGTTAGCAGATACCCTTATCTGTATGCACCTGTGTCTAAGGTGATTCAAGACCTTTTCCACCTCCTCTAAATTATGTGGGAGAACTTGGAAATTTATAGAATTTAGGTCATCAGGAATTTAAAGTTTTGGATGCTAGTATTCGTGCGTTAGAGGGTTCCCAGAAAAATCGACGAAAAAAACTGGGTCTAAGCCATGAGGTGCCTAAGGCAATAGACTTGATCTATTCTGGAATTTCATGAAAAATATCCAGTGACTGATAAATTAGGCCTATTTGTTTTTTGTAGTTCTCATTATTATGAGCTCTAATGTTTCTTGTCAAGGGGCTTCCCAAGATGAAATATCTGTAAAATTTCTCTGTTGCATTTTTCATATAATAGGCAATGGTTTGTATCTCGGCCATCTCACATAGGGTATCTAGCCGAATGTATCTATATTTATCTGTGACGATACGGAGTACCTTGTTCTGCACCCTATATGATCTCTGCAGCTGAGTTTTGGAGAGGCTGAAAACACGGGTCAGGTGTTAGTCATTATTTGTGTAATTATTTGTTTATATATCAATACTTTATTGTCCATCGATAGCTTGGAGCTCCTGACGATCAGAGGTTAAGTCTTAGATCGCCAAGCTGACGTGGGAATTTATGTTCAGGCGCCTGTCCAGTTTTACTCCTAGGTACCTCGTAGAGGGAGTGTCCCGAATCAGTTTGTTCAGAACCTCAAATTCCACCGAGATCCTTATGTTCGTAAATTGCCATATACGGTATGACCAATCTATCGAAGTGGGTAAGAATTTCACTAGCAGCCGCCTTGCTGTAGAATGATTTGCAATAGATTGCGGTATCATCAGCATAGACGGCTGAATTCGTTTGAAAGGATGTAGGAAATTCCATACGTAAATAGCGAATATAGTAGCGGGAAGAGGTTCGATCTTGAGGAACACCTGCTCCGGCCAGATAAGTATCAGAGTTGGTATTGTTTGCTCTCACTTGGAAAGTCCTGTTGACCAGATATGAATCGGAAAGTTTGCTCTCAACATCTTGCAGGTGAATCTTTCTATCCAAACTGTATCAAATGCTTTCTTGATATTGTCACGATCGGGTTTGAAGAACCCCTGGCCTCCTAGGTGTCTAGGGTGCCCAATTACTTATTTGCTTGGCTTGCGAGAGGTTAAATCATTGACCAACTATATTGTGACCACCCCGGTATAGTGAATAAAACAGTGAAGTGAAATTAGTCATTTATTCAAAATCTAGTTAGAGCCATGTGAACAAATATCACCCTGTGCTACAGAACACAAGTGAAGTGAAACAGTAAAAGTATAGTGAACTATAAAAAAGGTTTGCACAAATAAATTTACTTACATTGGGAGCATCACCAAGGGGATGAAATGCGTCAAGCTGTCCATGATGCTTGAAACTTTTAAATTGAAAAAACTCTTATCACCCAGACCTCTCAAAATGAAAAAAGCCTCAATCAAAGGAAACATTCGAATTTATGTTAAAATTATCGCTGACTATTGCATAATCAGCATTCAAGCCATAGAGTGTTGTTGCACCGGAATGTAACCCAATACCTGATGCTGGTTAATGACTTTCATAGAACTTTGAATTTGCAGGAAATACTTTATTTCATCAACTGACATCATAGATTATACGATTCTAATAAATGAATATGAAATCTGGGACTTTTTACTCTATGCTAAATAATATGAATTAATTTTGAATTTTGAAAAATGAATGAAAAAAAATCACCTAGAAGGTGTAGTTAAATAACACACTTGAAAAAAATTTATATTTGAGAAAGTTGAAAACTTAGGTTACTTGCTGCCATGAACGAAAAAAAATAACGAAAAATAATGAAAATTAGTATTCATGATGAAAACTATAGTAGGTTAACCTAGTATTAATGACAAAAAAATTTAAAAAAATTCCAATAATTTTGAGATATTTTCTGTCGAATTGAAAAACAAAAAAAATCAATCAGACAATGAAATATATATATATATATATATATATATATATCAATGAAGATAGATGATATCCAAATACACTATAGGTTCACTTTGTTCACTTCACTTTCAGAAACAACAAAAAAACGCACACAAAAAAAAATTGATTGAGAAAATAAATTTGCAAAAAAGAACAGAATCACCTACACCAGGGCTAGTCATTTGGCTAACACTTGGGATAACGAAATGAAATACTTGTTAACAAAATAATTGAATTGTTGGATATTTAAAAAAATTAAACTGAAATGAAATAATTTTCTGTTGCAGGGCCATTATGAAGAATGGAACCTCCAAGAACAAAGACCGCGCCTCCACCACATGTCACGATCGGGTTTGAAGAACCCCTGGCCTCCTAAGTGTCTATGGTGCCCAATTACCTATTTGCTTGGCTTGCGAGAGGTTAAATCATTGACCAACTGTTGTATTGTATTGACCAAAATATCCAGTGCCTGATAAATTAGGCCTCTTTGTTTTTTGTAGTTCTCATTATTATGAGCTCTAATGTTTCTGGTCAAAGGGCTTCCCAAGATGAAATATCTGTAAAATTTCTCTGTTGCATTTTTCTTATAATAGCCAATGGTTTTTATCTCGGCCATCTCACATAGCGTATCTAGCTGAATGTATCTATATTTATCTGTGACGATACGGAGTACCTTGTTCTGCACCCTATATGATCTCTGCAGCTGAGTTTTGGGGAGGCCGAAAACACGGTTCAGGTGTTAGTCATTATTTGTGTAATTATTTGTTTATTTATATCAATACTTTATTGTCCATCGATAGCTTGGAGCTCCTGACGATCAGAGGTTAAGTCCTAGATCGCCAAGCTGACGTGGGAATT
Source organism: Chrysolina oricalcia (assembly GCA_944452925.2). Taxonomy (NCBI): domain Eukaryota; kingdom Metazoa; phylum Arthropoda; class Insecta; order Coleoptera; family Chrysomelidae; genus Chrysolina; species Chrysolina oricalcia. The sequence continues at coordinate 38,233,166 of OX101825.2, forward strand.
TATGTTCAGGCGCCTGTCCAGTTTTACTCCTAGGTACCTCATAGAGGGAGTCTCCCTAATCAGTTTGTTCAGAACCTCAAATTCCACCAAGATCCTTATTGCCATATACGGTATGACCAATCTATCGAAGTGGGTAAGAATTTCACGAGCAGCCGCCTTGCTGTAGAATGATTTGCAATAGATTGCGGTATCATCAGCATAGACGGCTGAATTCGTTTCAAAGGATGTAGGAAATTCCATACGTAAATAGCGAATATAGTAGCGGGAAGAGGTTCGATCTTGAGGAACACCTGCTCCGGCCAGATTATATCAGAGTTGGTATTGTTTGCTCTCACTTGGAAAGTCCTGTTGACCAGATATGAATCGGAAAGTTTGCTCTCAACATCTTGCAGGTGAATCTTTCTATCCAAACTGTATCAAAAGCTTTCTTGATATTGTCACGATCGGGTTTGAAGAACCCCTGGCCTCCTAGGTGTCTAGGGTGCCCAATTACCTATTTGCTTGGCTTGCGAGAGGTTAAATCATTGACCAACTATATTGTGACCACCCCGGTATAGTGAATAAAACAGTGAAGTTAAATTAGTTATTTATTTAAAATCTAGTTAGAGCCATGTGAACAAATATCACCCTGTGCTACAGAACACAAGTGAAGTGAAACAGTAAAAGTATAGTGAACTATATAAAAAAGGTATGCACAAATAAATTTACTTACATTGAGAGCACCACCAAGGGGATGAAATGCGTCAAGCTGCCCATGATACTTGAAACTTTTGAATTGAAAAAACTCTTTGACGGTCTGTCTTATCACCCAGACCTCTCAAAATGAAAAAATCCTCAATCAATGGAAACATTCGAATTTATTTTAAAATTATCGCTGACTATTGCATAATCAGCATTCAAGCCATAGAGTGTTGTTGCACCGGAATGTAACCCAATACCTGATGCTGGTTAAAGACTTTCATTGAACTTTGAATTTGCAGGAAATACTTTATTTCAATAACTGTAATCATAGATTATAGAATTCTAATAAATGAATATGAAATATGGGACTTTTTACTCTAGGCTAAATAATATGAATTAATTTTGAATTTTGAAAAATGATTAGGTTAGGTGCTATTTCTCATACTTGATAATATCAAGCAGGACCATTAAAGTATTGAGCTTCTCTTGGAAGCCCCCGTCATTTTCTGAACAATCCTGGCCACCTGAGAAGATATAGAATGTCTTTTACGGAAGCCGAATTATTCACTAGGAATAACTTTGAGCATTCATTATTGGAGTATATATTGTGTTATAGTATGCCTCCTATTCAATGACTGAGAGGAATGATTCGCATCGCTTTTCTCATCATAGTTTCAGGTTCAAAGTCATGTATTTTCGGTTTTAAAATTTTCACAATTTTTTTTTATCCATCATCATCTCTCTAACTGTGTCTGTAGTACAATTATTTTGTTTGCATATCTTTTGAGATTATTATACCTTCCTATAATATCGCCGGATATTTCTGTTGCCTCTATGATTTCTGAGGAACTATTGTAACTACAAAAACACTTTTTGAATGAGTTACATGCTCAGATTGGGAGGTCGAGGGTTTTGTTATCTGCCAGTTTAAAAGATATATCTTTTGACAAAAAATTATTTAATCGAAATTAAAAGAAATAAAGATACAAGGGCACCAGTTTCTTTTTTGTGAAAATACCAAAAATACGGATTTTGTCAAAGGGTGTACTTTGTGCTTCTCAACATTAGAACAAAAAATCTGAAAACACTATATTCACTATAACTTCACAATTTAAATTGTTTATGTTTATAAATTTGAAGGTACAATAAAAAATAGTTATATAATTGAAATCTTTTGAATTTCTAAGTTTCTAAAAAATATTACTATTCAATTTATGAATTTGGAAAGAGTAGAATCGCTTACATATGACTGGTTTGTTTACTTTTTTATGATCAGTCAATCAATCAATCAAAATATGCTTGATTATCAAAGAATAATTTCTTATTGACAAAGCGTGTACCTATGTATGTAAATTAAATTAATAATATTTTATGAATAAAAATAGTCACAACTGTAAAATGAAATTGAAGACAAAACAGTCCATCAAATATTGAAATTGGCATACATATATGTAAATAATAATTGTATATATCTGTACCTCGGAGGTAGACTGCACCATGTCATAAATATCTATTTTTTCAGGAGAGCTGTTTAAAGATAGCAATAGACCTTCTTAATCATATATCCCGGCTTACACTTGATTCATCTCTTTCCATTTCAGGAAGGTGATTGATTATATTCAAGAGTACAAAAGTAACAAATATTCTTTTAAGAATTTTTTATTGGTTGACCAAAATTTTGAAATTTGGTTACATAGTGTAGTATGCCTCACATCATTCAGCCACAGTGATTATGCTGCTTATACACTATGTTGATACGAAACTGTCAAAAAGAAAATAGATAACAGAAATAGACAACAGAAATCTATTGCAAAATAAACGTGATTCATTCAAAAAATATAAAGTAAAGAAGTAATATAGGTAATGACAAATTTTTCAATTATTCATCATCATCTTCGGAATCGGGAAAATCTGCTACATTATCATCCCTGCCAATATCTTTATAGAATCCATGACATTCAGCAGGTATAAACTTGCAGTTTATACCTAACAAGTCATTGTATTTCTGCACAGAAATTGGTTTGGATGAAGATCGTATCGCTTGCATAGAATCTGGAAATTGTCCATTCCTCCTTTTTAAATTCAACTGTGTGAACTCCTTGGCATCAAAAGAAGTTTTATAGAAGATACTTCCAATTCTATTTTGGCAACATTGAAGATGAACACATTGAGATATTGAGAACTGATTTTTACCATTCTCTTCAGCGGCTCCTATTTCCTTTGGTTCTTCTTTTCTCTTAGTTTTTGGAGGAATTTCGTTCACACCTAAATTACTTCTGTTAACAAACGGCGACTGTGAACCTTTATAGAGGCTTTTCAAATTTATAAAATCCTGCAATTCCATATTGTACACGTGTATTTTTGGCGAACAGAGGCGAATGAATTGTTGCCAATCCCACGGAGTCATGAGTGATACATTATCCACAGTTTTCCTCTTTCTCTCAATCAGTGCATGCACTGTGTCGGCTTCCATATGTGTATGGCCTTTTAATAGGTACTTGTGATTGATTTTTTCAATTTGATGCCATTTATGGAGTATCCAGAAATAACATCCAACTAGAGTGGTATTTTTATTTTGTCCATAGCAGTTATCCGACCATACAGTTATTTCCTTAATGTCAGACCCCGGAATAACTGCTTCTGCCCACTTCAATATTGCTGAAGCCATTTCTTCTCCACCTCTGCCGGCCTTTGTTTCATCCCACATCATGCAGTAGGATGAACCATCAAATGAGTCATACATGGTAAAATTAAAAGTCCACAGTTTCCTTTCATAAAAGCTCAAGCCACAAGTTAACATTGGAGTAGGTAGGCATTTTTGTAAATCTACCGTCAATACTCTATATGTGCTGTTTCGTTTTGCTGCTGTAGTTTCAGTACTCTTCATACGGTATCTTGCGTCAGCATCAGCTAAATGATCCCTATACTTTTTTTGAATATCTGACTTGGCTGTTTCCGATAAAGCATCACGTTTTATCTGACATTTCCGTTGGTCACATGTGTCACAAGTATCATTTTTTACTGGCTTGAATGACAAATTGAATTGCTTATTGAAAATATCTCCATACAGCCATTTTTTGGCTCTATTCGAGGGTTCAATGTTGTTTTCAGAACAGTGTTCTAAGTACAACTTATACATTTTTTCGAGGTTTAAATCTGGGGACAGAAATTTTCGTTTAGATCTCTCTCTGCTATAATGGCTCTCGTAATGAGGGATTGATGAAATATGCCGAATCACACTCTCAATAATTTCTTGACGTGTTTTTATTGTAGGTTCATGTCTACCTCTCTTATCTTGTTCAACAATACCTCCAGTTTTTCGTATCTTCAAAGCAGTGTTCACCGTAGTGTTGGAAATTGCTAGAGTATTCAAAAAATAATTTTACAAATTTTAACTGATTTATTCTTGATAATGAATCTATACGTAAGACTATTACTTTTTGGTTTAGTAGCATTTTTTCTAGTAGTTGCGGTAGGTTTTGTGTCCACGCAAGTGACTAGAAATTGACGTTTCTTGTCGTTGTCCATATCAGCACTCCAATAGCTATTGAATACATCCAAGCGATCACTCTCAGCAATCTTCTCAAAGCACTTCATTCTACAGTTGCATGGTGCTTGAATGTGCCTTGCTGGAATGTCTTTTCCTTTTTTACTGGTATAAGACATTCCTGCTGCTCGCCGAAATTTACGTACGTTGCATTGCCATTCATCAGAATGTATCACCCGTTTTTTTCCTCTCTGTTTAATTTGTGACTTGTTCTTGGTTCGTCTTCGGTCCTTTATCACTTCTGAACTAGTACTTTCCTCTTCTAACAGTCTGTTATCCGAATCTATCTGGAGCTGAACATTCGTAGGAGTTTCAGAACCAAATTGGTTCAACTGCTTCTCCTCCGATACCTCTCCTGTTACTAATTCATCATCAATAATTGTTTCCCTTATTTCCTCACTTGTTGAACAATAGGGAATTTGGTCAGTAATAGACATATTATTTCTGTTACAGAAAGGACGGCCAATGTCCATCGCACTTTCAGAAAGATCGGAATCGGGACAATAATCTGCATCAGAATCGTCTATTATCTCATCGTCGGATTCTATGTCGCCATACATCTTACATGAAGAAAGTGCTTTTTCGCCTGAAAAAAAAATTAAATACAGATACAGTTTAGTTATTCACAGTATTCTAAAGCAGGATTTATAGATTGAGTCGCAGCTGCTTCCGCTGCTGTAGCCGTTGCCGTAGCCGCAAGCAAAATTATGACCAATTTATAGTTTCATTTTGTGTTCATTGAGCGCATGCGCTGTTATTTGAAATTTGAATGAAACTTTGTTTTTGTGGATATTCGTTTCTTAAAATGGTTTTTGGGAATTTTAACCTACCACTGTCTGAAAATGAAAAAAAAATTCAATTTGAGTTAGACACTTGTCAAATATTTTCAGTCCTGCCTAATAAAATATGCAGCAATAATTATCATAAAAGCCATAAAAAAGAAAAGAAGTCAGAGAAGACTTATTTATAAACAAATACAATATAACCTAAATTAAATGACCTTTCGTTTATTTTTGACACGGAAATTTTGAGTTTCATGCCATTTTCCGATGTCGCTGCCGTCCAAGATAATGAAAGTTTGTTACCGGCGGCAGCGACAACAGCAACGGCAGCGGATCTATACACGTATACATAAGCAACGTCACATTTATCTTTGTACGGCAACGTCAACTGCAACGACCGCGGCTACAACTCAATCTATAAATCCTGCTTGTGATCTTTTGAAAGATAAACAAGTTTCGCTCACCTTGTTGTTCAACATTGTTTTCTTTATTTCTTTCTGCTTCCTATTGCCTCTTCAGCAACTGTAGTATTTTTTTTCCGCGAGACTCCATATCTATTATGACAACTAAACACTCAACTTATTACTATCCGAAGCTTGCTACGTATATAAATTCAGCAAAATCACTCACGATATGGTATATTTTCTACACCTGCCAACCTCTATGCGTGAAAGGAGGACAGATACTAATATTATAGTGGTTAGATCGCAAGACACCATGTCGTTTTTGTTCGCTCGTAATCCCGAAAGTGGCCGAAGAGGTATACCACATCAAGGTGACATGGTGTGGTATACCTCAAATGTACTTCAGAAATAATAAACATCATGTCTCTTAGTGCCATTTACTTCTGAGTCCTTTCTAACATAGTGTGATATTTTAGGAAGTTATTTTCTTCTTCAAGACGTAACTAAAAGTAGATGATTGATAAATACGTGATGGTATTACATAATTTGGGATACTTACTAACATGATATTCGAAATGAATTAGATACAAAAAGAAACATAGGTGTCACAATTTGAGAGGACAAGTTGACAATAAAATTATGGTTACTTGACCATATTTTCGGTATTTCAAGAGAAAGATACAGAGTGAGAAATATAACGTCGGCTTAATCAGAAAATCCCGTAACTCACAAAAATTAAATTTTACAGGATGCCCTAAAAATAGAATAAGAATTGAGGAAAAGGTGTTAATGTATAACTAAGATATAGAAAATTTTCCAAATAATTCTGAACGTTGGATGTTCATTCTGTTTACTGAAACTTTTCACATTTAATTATTTAAAAGGACTTACGGTTCTTACCGACTTTTTTCTAACAGCATTGGGAGATACGTGTTTTACGTGTGTCATTTGAAATACAATAAAACCAGTAATTATTGTCATGAATTTTATTGAAATAATTTGAAGAAAAGTAACCAACTGATATTACCTAAATTTTTGTGAAAATCATGTTAGCAGAAAATTTATTTATAAGGTAAATTATCATAGAAACTATGATAATCACTAACAAGACTTTTCTTTAAAGATTGTAAATCGAGATATTTGGATTTTTTAATGGGTATTGGTGCATTATACAATGGTGCAATATTGTTCAGGTCACAAGACAGACAGCCCAGTTCGTTTTTTTTTAGGTAAACGGCTGTATTCCATCTCTATAAACTCCTCTGGATGTCTCAGTTTGTAAAATACAGAACTATCTGGGGTATATCTGAGTGCACGTATATCTGTAACCAAGGGATCTCCAACTTTTTTTCCGGGTCGCAGAGATTTCAGGAAATGTAGCTTAATGAAATCCTTAAAGAAACCATAATCTAGGTAGTAGACTTTGTATGGGTGTGGTTTTTTTCGGGCTTTCATCATTATTTCAACGTAGTCTGCAGGTACACTTATGTGAGCATGTCGTATTTGTCTCTCTATGGTAGAGTGAATGGAATCAGCCTCCATCTGTGTGTGGCCTTTTTCCAAAAATTTTTGTTCGATGGTAAAGTTTAAATTGATCGACATATTAATTAGGCTATTAGCTAAGGTGGCATTTCTATTTTGCGAGTTACATCCGTCGCTATAGAAAATAAGAGTTTGTCCAGGTTTTACAGTACCATGATCTTTTATAAATTGACAAATTATAGAAGAGTACTCCTGCGCCGATACACCTCCAGCTGATTCATGCCAAATGTAGCAGTATCCATCCTTTGTTTGCAGATCAAAAAATGACATATTGTGTACTTTAGGTTTCGTTTTGAAATAAAGAGAAGAAACATTCGATTTTGGTGACAATAATACTGATTGTACGTCCGTGCAAAAAACCTTATTATCTGATTGTTTATCATTGGATTTCTCAGTTCTTGCCTCCTTCTTTTTGTCCTGATGCAGATTAAACTCGTCATCAGATAAATTGCCAGTTTTATGTGCTACACACTTATCGCATTCGTCCTTCTTAGGACGGAAGAGTGAAAGATTCATTTCATCAAATACGTGGTTAAATGAAGCAATTGACAGAAATGCATAATTTTTTTGTTTGCACCACTGCTTATAAAACTTATAAAGTGAAGATTTTGTTTCCCGGTTTGGTTCTAAATACAATTTGTTGATGAAGCTCGACAATAGTGGGATTCCATTTTAGGCAGTTTCGTAAAAAAAAAATTTCAACTTGTCCTTCATATCTTTATAACGACCCATCTTTAGATCTTCATGCTCTTTTCTTGTCTCCTTAGTATTTTCATCTCCACCATTTTTCTGTTTTATCCAATCTAATATCATATTTTCTTTAACACAATGGGTATTTAAAAACATTTTTTTGCAAACCCGTAAGTGCTTTTCATTATGTTTCATATTATATATTAAGGATTCACTTCTCCTTGACACCTCTTCAACTTTTCTGTTTCTGCTCCTTTGGGTGGGTTTAGAAAGAACTAAAAATTCATTCCATCCCATTTTCGACCAAAATCTCGTGAATATATCAGCCCTTTCTTCTTCTGAGAACATCCTACATTTTATTGTTTTACTTTTGATAGAAGGTTTGCAATAACATGGTTCTCTCAATTTGCGAGCATCTTTCTTAATGTCATATTTCCACTTTCCGTCAACCTTTTTTCTACCGTGATATTCTTGTCCTAGTTCTCGATTAATTCTCCTTTTATTTTCATTCCAGTCTTTGCTACAAACGAAATGTCTTTTTTTTCTTTTCGTTGTTATAACAGTTTCATTTCCTGAAATATCATTCAGGTACGAAATCGGGATCATTTATATCTTCTCTATTTTCCTTATTTTCTTTTGTTCCTGGACCACATTCGTCTCTTCTCACTACAGTGTTTAAGCTGCCCTCTTTTCCATGTTCTTTTGTGCCATTATCTACTTTGAAATCACTATAATAACATGCTTCAGCTGTTCTGTCCGAGCTATTGTTTTCCATCGCTTCACTGTGCTCATCTTCAATAACTGTTTCCATCTCAGGATCCCTTCTAACTGGATTTTCTACTTCAAGTTCTATTTCATAGCTAGACAATTCAATATTTTCGTGAATGTTACTCTCTGTATAAGGCACAAAATCCAAATTGGGCAAAGTGTAAAAGATACCAGAGGTACTGGGGATTTCGAAATTTGATATCTTGGTGATTGCATTAGCTTTATCCACGTTGAGATAATCTTGAATTCCAATCCCAGTAGTGACTTCGGGAATGTCTAATATGAGTAGCCCATTATTTCCAACTAAGTCTGGAAAACCATCAGGAACCATTGTATTATCTTTGGCTAGGATTTCTTCCCCATCAAAAATAACTTCTTTCATTGCGCTGTCTTCAACAGAATCGCTTGGTTTTTTATTGTAAGCGGACATAATTTTTCGCGTTCTGTTTGAAACGAAAGCCATTTTATTCACTTGTGTATCTGAAAAAAAATATTATATAACTTTTTCAAGTACCGTGAACGAAAAAAAAACAGATTTATTCTTTTAAACTGCTTTTATCTCAATTTAACTTTTTCACAAATCCGGATTTATATACGTAAGTGTTTGAAAAACTGAAAGAATAATTAACTACATTATTTGTAAAGAATGTTTGAATATTACTAAATCACGTAACTCCATAAGAAGTTTGACCCTCTTGAAATATTCAGAAAAAGAAAAACCAGTAAGTCCTGGAGTCGATTAAAATGGAAATTATTGTTCAATTTATCGACCCAAATTATGTTCTAGTGTTTTTAACATACTCATTTTTACTTACTGTCCATACTGAATCACTTGGAGACACTCTAGTTGTTGGAAATATCAATAAATTGATATAAAAATAGGACCACTGTCAACACGTGCCTTCAATAACATTGCACTGGTGGATTTACGGGTTTTGCGTTACGTGTCTTAGCCAGCTGGGACTTACGGGGAAAACTATTTGTTGGAATTCAAATTACAGATTCCTTCTGAAGCTACGGTATTTAGGTAGACGATAGATTGAATTTTTATAGAACAGATGGCAGTAAAAGGTCTGATTTGCGAATTAGGGACTTACGGGATTTTCTGATTAAGCCGACGATAAATGTATAACTATAGGTATAATATATAAATAAATAATCATTTCAAGGAGGACGAAGTGAGATATTTCCTTTTTGTATTTTTTAAAGATATGTGTATATGGTACTAAGATCATTGATGTCTGTTCTTTTATTCATAGTTTGCCCTGTATTATCTTCGAAAGCTTGACATAAAAACGAAGAAATCTTCTTAATTGGTCTACCTTGACTGTTTCCCACTAATTTGTAAAATAACAAAATTCATTACTGAAATATTGACCAACTCATATGACACTGATACCGAATATCATGTTACTGACTCTTTCTCCTTTAGTGAATTTATTCACGATTTTCAGTTAGCACCAAATTATGTTCTGATGAGTTTGGATGTAATATCTCTATTCATTAACTTACCCTTACAGTTAGTTAAACTCTGCATAGACAAAAAATGGAACAAAATTAACAGTCTCTGCAATATTGAAAAACACATGTTTATGAAGATAATCGATTTTATTTTTGACTCTACGTATCTTGTCTTCAATGAGAAATTCTACTAACAAATTTTCGGTACTCCCATGGGATCTAGCATCTCCCCAATAATATCAAGTTACGTTTTAGATGAACTCCTCGAATATTGCACCAATAAAATTACTTTAGACATTTCTTTCCTAAAGAGATATGTAGAAGATCTTATTCTCTCAGTACCAGAAGATTGTGTTGATCAAACTCTCAACATCTTTAACAGTTTTGATCCAAATATCCAGTTTACTGTGGAAAAAGAAACAAATCTTTCAGTCCATTCCTGGATATGAAACTAATCAGAACTATCGAAAACAAAATCATCACCTGGTGGTACAGAAAACCAATAAATAGTAATCGTTTTCTGAATTCTCACTCACACCATCCCATGAAAATGAAATTCAATTTGATAAATAACCTCAAAACCAGAGTTGTTAAGGTCAATCATCCATCCTTGAGAAATGATTGTCTGAAAGAGCTTCAGAACATCCTTTTAGACAATTCATATCCAAAATCGCTAGTTAATAAAATTTTATTTAGCTCCTCTATTTCTGATTTGGATTCAAATAACCACCCACCAAGAACTAATCACATTCCAATTTGTAAATCCTTACCTCATATAGATGATTTGACTCCAAAATAAATCAATTTGTTCAAAAATGTAGACAATATTAAAATTGGTAAAACGTGTTTAAAATCAATATCACAACTACACTCAAAGTTGAAAACTCCTGTACCATTGAAGAACAGATCAAATGTTATTTATAAAATTCCATGTGGAAGTTGTGATGAAGTTTACATTGGTCAAACATGTAGAATGCTCAAAGACAGAATAACCTCCCTTAAAAGTGACTGCAGAAGGAATGTAAGATCTTGTAGCCTTGTCGAACATGTTATAGATAAAGATCATATAATTGACTATGACAATGCAAAAATTCTTGATTATGAACAAAATCTCAATGAGCGTCTCTTTCTCGAAATGGTTCATATAAATAATACAGAGCAAACTATGAATAAAAGAACAGTCATCAATGATCTTAGTACCATACACACATATCTGAAAGTTTTCTTAATAGTTATGCTTCAGATCTTGAAAGCACAAATTCCAATAATATAACCGAATGTACTGAAAATGTGGGAAAAGGCAGGTCCTTCATGGGAGACTGAAGTATGAAAATTTTCAAGAGTTAGAAAATCCGCTCTAATGAAAGATTTTATAACTTTTTCTGCTTCCGTAATTACTGAAATTTCCGACCCCGTTTGTGCCGAAAAAGTTTCCTCAAGATACAACTCTTTTCATTGGGAAAATGTTATGATGGAAACACTAATTGAGAATAAAACATGGTTTTTGACCGATTTAGCAGAAGATAAAAATGGGATTGTAAATGGGTTTTCCAAACCAAAGGAGATTCCCAAGGAAAACTATTCAGATACAAGGCACGCCTAGTATTGAAAGGTTGTGCACAAAAAAGGGGATAGACTATGACGAAATACATTCGCCTGTAGTTCGATACACATAAATTCGTTTTCTGACAATTATCTAATATTACTCAGGACGTAGTCACTTTGCAGGGCGAACCTTCAGTTTGCCCTTCCACAATTATGAGTGTAGATTTTCACTCATGTATCTTATTTTTCAGCTTAGTGGATCTATACCCAAAAAAGGATGACAAACACACAATATACATGTTTTCTTGGTGCAAAGTTATTACTTCACCATCTATATGTGTCTGAAAGAATAACCAAATGGTAATTTTTGAATAAATCATCATATTGATTGGTTTACCTTGAGGTTTCCCTTAGCCCTGAGACCAGCTGGGGTCTATTTCATTGTTTTGTCGTCAGTGGTTCCTAGTTGAATAAGCCTGTGTTTTCCACCAGGTTAAGTAGTCTATTTACTAGGTGTTTCGGATTCGTGCCTGTTTCTAGGTTGATCTGTCCAAATATTCGCATTCGAAGATTATGTGAGAGTCTACAGTCCACGGTTTCTCTATTTATTTCCATGATATGTAGGTGTTTCCTAAGGCCGCAGTGTCCGGTTAGTAACCCGGTGACCGTGCGTATCTTAGATCTGTTAAGGTTGAGTGTGTCAGCCGTCAGTGTTTGGCTCAGGTGCCTCACCATTGCTGTGCTGTGTCGATGCCCTTCGATTTGGTCCCAATATGTTTGGTGTTTTGATATCTTCCACTCATTGATTAGGTTTCCGCATCGGGTTTTGCTGATTCCAAACGCTGGATCTGGACCTGTTAATGGTGTATCAGATGATTTCTTCGCAAGTTGTTCTGCTTTTTTATTGCCTTCAATTCCTCTATGTCTGGGTACCCACACAAGTGTAACTTTGTTGCATTTCGCCAGTTCATTGAGGCTCTGAAGACATTCCCAGACTTGCTTAGACTTTATCTTCATTGAGTTCAGAGCTTTCATAGCGCTCCGGCTGTCAGATAAAATGTAGATGTGTTTTCGCTCATACCCACGGTCTAGATTCATCTGTATGCATGTCCTTATGGCATGTGCCTCTGCTTGGAATACTGTGGTGTTGTTACCACGTGTGACTTTTACGTTCCTTTTTGACCTCACCCCGTATATTCCTGCTCCTGTTCCTTCATCTGTTTCTGAACCATCTGTGTACCAGATAATGTTTCCAGGTGATAGTGATTCTACTCCCGAGTCCCATTCGTTCCACTTGAGCCGAGTTTTGAGTGGTTTTTCGTACGAGTATTGTGATAGCATGTAGTCTTATATCATTTCCAGTTCGGTAATGTTGACTTCATGGATGATTTTGGCGAGCTTAGTTTGTGGTTAGGTTAACCAATTACCTGTTTGTTTAAGTCTGTATGCACTCATCCTCGCCTCCCCCATGACTGTGATGTCTGAAGGTGGGAGGTTTAGGATAATTTCCGTAACAGCAGTTGGAGTGTTATTCATACCACTCGTGATACACAGACAGGCGAGCCTCTGTATTTTACCAAGGTTGGTTTTTGACTGTCTCTGTTTCATCTTGGGCTACCACAAAAGTGAACCATATGTAATTCTGGGTCTTATGATCGCGGTGTAAAGCCAGTGCATGATTTTCGGTTTCAGTCCCCATGTTTTTCCAGAAGCTCTGAATATCATGAACGATGCTTTGCTTTTGTTGACTACAAGTTGTAGATGCATTTTCCAGGTTAGTTTCTTTTCCAAGTACAACCTTAAATACTTGACATGATCAGCAACTTGTAGTGTTGCGCCAAAGAATTTGGGTGACTTCAAGTCCCCCTGAATCCTTTTGCGTGTGAAGGGAATGAGTGTGGTTTTGCTGGGGTTTGCCCTCAGTTCTTCTCTTTAGCACTATTCCTCTACGGTTCTCAGTGCATTTTACATTAGCTCAGAGGTTATTTGGGCATACTTTCCCTGTACGAGGACTACTATGTCGTCCGCATAACCTTGGGAGTAGAACCCCTGATTGTTTAAAGATTCCAGAAGTTCGTCTACTACCATGTCCCACAGTAGGGGAGATAGTATCCCTCTCTGTGGGGTTCCTCTGGCAATTTCCAGCTTCGCGGAGTCTTCAAACATGTTGGTATGGGCCTGTCGATTTTGGAGCATTGACTTTATCCACCTGCAAGTGGTTTCATCAACGCTTCTCCTCCTGGCCGCTAAGACCATACTCTCGAAGGATGTATTGTCAAAGGCTCTTTCGATGTCTAGAAAAGTGCATAGTGCTATCTCTTTTTTCTCCAGAGTGTCCTTCAGCCTTGACAATAGTTTTCGCACGATTTTTCTGTTAGATAGGCATGCTGGTTTATATGTTATGGCCGGTCTATGAGAGCTGCCTCCCGTAGGTCCCTGTCTATTAGTTTTTCTAGTCCTTTCAGGAGAAAGGATGATAGGCTTATTGGTCTGTAATCCTTGGCGTGGTCGTATGAGTTTCGGCCAGGTTTCGGAATGGAGACCACGTTCACAGATTTCCAGGTTTGTGGTATCCAGCTAAGTGCTAGACTCATCCTGTAGTATGCATAGTTCTGGTACTAGATCTTCAATTCCTTGCTGTAGTAGAACAGAGAATATTCCATCTGGTCCAGGCGATTTATATGGGCTTATAATATATGATGTTATAAAAACATAATAATTTTTCAGACAAAATTTTCTTTCATTAGCAAGAATTTTTTCATTATTATTCTGATTGTTTATGACATGTCAGGTGACTGTTTCGAAAACTATTATTTTTAATAAATATACAGGGTGGAATATTACCTTCTTATACTGAATGAACAAAATAATCATATCAAATCTGATTTTATGTGGATGTTTTCATGGGCTTAGGGTTTCTGTTGAAATGTATTTAACATGTTGGTACTAGCTATTTTGCTGAATTGATAATTTAGGATTTTTTTGTTTGCTTGAGTTTTCCATGAAGAATATAATGTTTTACACCATTGGTAATTCTGGGAGACACAAAACAAGCTTTTGTTCAATTTTCTGCCTAATATTCAGAAGAACCTTATCACATTCATATTCATCAATATTTTTCAAAGCAATTCGGGTGAAATTTTTCATAACATCTGAAGGAGTCTTGGGACCATTTACATTAGCTAAATCATAATTTTTATAAAAAATCAATAGTACATTGGGTTCACTCAAGTCCTACTCAGTATCTTAATAATTTCTACATTCATTAAAAATCTAAACAATTCTTCACAAGATATCCAGCAAAATAAACCGTTGCACATTCTTCTGCAGAAATACTATTATTTGTAATGGACAAGTCACTGGATAAGTCACTGGATGACTCTGTATGATTCAGGAACATTAAGTAGTCTGAGAGTATCATTTTGAACTTCAGTATCAAAAATGTTTGCATCTTCATCAATTTTGGAACCTGCATTTGCATTGGTTGGTGGTCGCATTAAATTTATCACAATATTCACTTCAAAAGCAGCTTTGAAATATCGCACTGAAGGATAGCCACCTTTTTGTCGATATATTGAAAATTGATTTTCCAACGGATCCTGTATCAGTCGCCCTGTGAATATGTAATTGAATCCATCTCTCTTCTCTTCAGAAGCAAACATTTTTACAGCCCTTATTGTTAGTAGGAAACAATCAAAACAATCCGGCCTAGTCAAAGCTCCTTTGGCATTTCGTTTGCACAAATTTTCCAAAAGTTCATAACCAGTATTAATGGCATTGATGACTTTAGTGTTTTTCATTCAGAATTTTGGTGCTATTCAGTACATCAAATAGATTATTCATCAGTTGAACAAGAAAAGCATTATTTTCCGAAGTGATTGATACAAGTTGACCAGTTCGAGAGACAGTTTTTATTGCTGCTGCTGCACTATGGCTCAACAACTGAGTTGCCAACTTGACACTCATTTTTTCAAATGCATTTGGATACAAATGTTTTCCAGTCAATTTTAGCAGAGACCATCCTATCTTACATTGTTTGTCTAGTTTGTAGGTATCTCTTACAGTAGAAAATCTAGTGAGTTTTCCTTTATACAAAATGTGGTTTTCGATGAAGTTATTTCGAACATATTCGATGAGATGGGGTACCTACATCAAAAAAGCGAAGTATTTTTTATTTTCATTAAAAAAATATGGGGTATCTTTGGTAACACCCAAATTCTTGTATACTTATTGGTTTGTTCTCGACAGGTCACAAACTATACCTAAGGATTCAAAGCCAGAGTTCCTCAACTTCAGTTGACAAGCTCTGATAATTTCAGTCATGGATTCTGCAAGAACGCCTTCTTCTGAGAAAGAATGGAATTGGAATTTTCCACTTAGAAAAAATTCCTCTCATCATCAAGACCAAGGCTTGATTTGCTTGTACAGCCTTTCTTCCTAATTGCCCAAAATCTTCAAAGCCATTTTTTTCAGTGCCATCTCGTCAAACATTATCATACATTTTTTCTCCCTTGGTATCATTGTTTCACATTTAAGGGATAAATTTGCAAACATTTTGTGCGGTGACACTTTGAAAGAAATAGTCCAACAATTCCATCATTACAGTGTGAAATCGCTTCTGAAGAGTATGATTTCCAATTCTTCCGACCTCCCTGATGATCTTAGAATAGTGAAATAGATTTTTGTTGACCAAAATGTATTGCAGAAAATTCACGCATTAATGTAATGAGCGAGTTTCTGAATAATTTTCTCCCTTATCTCATTTATAGATAGGAATCTCCAATGGAAACTAGACATATCAGATAATGCAAATTTTCACTTTCAGATTTTTTCTCTCAAGTTATATAGGGTCTTTCACAATATCTATGAGATAAATATCAATGTCCAACGTGGCTTTAGCCGGGGAAGTAGTTGTTTTCTGTTAGATATTACAAAAAAGTAACTTCATTTCATCGTAGGTTTCTTCATTTCCAGAGGAGTCATGGGTTGGTTCAATTTTCAATTGAGAATGTTTCCCTTCACAACATGAATCCCTTCCAAGAGAGGTTATCTTGTACGATGGAAAATAGCGACTGAAGTTTATCTTTTAGTCGCAGATGATTCCACAACTGACTTCATGATCATCCTGTTCATATTTTCAAAAAAACTAGTGGAAATGAAACAAAAGTGTGTTTCTTCCGTTCCATTGAAGTGATCATGAATTTCCACAAAATAACTAAGTCATCTATTACACAAATTAGATTTTTGAATTGTTAATAAAGCATATTTAGACAATTTATTACTCAATCCATATAAAAGTTGGATTTTGGTGGCTATTTTATTATGAATATAACTTCAGTGAGATTCAATTGGTGATCCAATACCACTCAAAAATATTCAAAAGTTGTAACTCTCTCAATTCTGACATTATCAATATGAATATTCAATTATATCTGTTCATCTTTCAGTTGCATAATATGATGTTTTCTACCTATTAATGTAAATTTTGTCTTATTAATATTCTACTTGAGGTCGATATCAAATAACCATTCATTTATATTCAATAGGTCCTTATTATTAGGTGACCTACAACAATACGATTTAGTGTCATTACTGAACCTTGAAGAACTCCTCTGATTATATTTGCAGTACTGGAGCTCACTTGATTGTATTTAACCAACTGCTTTCGATATGTGAGATAATTAGTGAACCATTTCAGTGCATTTTGAGCTAGTCCACACTGACTCGGTAATAATCTATCATATCCGTCTGGTTTTTGGAATGTCATCTATGTTCGGGTTGAAGTGATGATAACTATTTATTTATTTATTTATAATCGGGGAAAACCCCCTCACAGATAATACAAATACTCTTAGTAATAATCAAAACTAAAACTAAAATAAAATAAAAATAATAATAATTTAATATCCAAAAGCACAAGCACACAAGCATTCCTGAACGAATATAAACGAAAACAAACAAAATCATAGATTATACTATCATATTATCACGAGGTGTTTTATTTGGCGTACAAAATTATAACGGGTATCAAAAAAGTCGAGACATTCGTTGTACTGATTTGACAAACTGGTTGAACGAGCAATAAATGTGTCCCGTCCATAAATAGTCCTACAAAAGGGCATATTGAAAATGTTGGTTGAACAAGTACCGATTTCACCAAGTATTTGAGGGCATGGTGTAAGAGAGACGAATATATCATATATTGTTCTAAGATCCTTCTGTTTGCTCCTAGTTGTAACCGGCAGCAGATTTAGTTCAGTTCGGTTTCAGGCACAAGCGGTCTACTGAACTGAATATGTTAACATACGGGGAGGTCGGGGATGGTTTGGACAATTTTCAGAAAATAATTTTTTTCTTGCTCATACTCAAATGAACAGAATCGAATTTGACGTTACATCATAGCTACGTTTATTGTTTATAAACAGCCAGATTAAAAAAAATCTTACTTGAAAGGATTTTTTTTAATTACTTGATGTGGTCAAGTGCCAACTATCTTTGTTCTCTGTAAACAATTAATTGGTATTAATCCGGTCTCGACAGTAATGAATCTTATGGACTGAACCTAAAAGCTGTTGAATGAAATGACTGTTGCGGATTTGATTAAGGTATGAACGCTTCTACCTGTCTTCAGAATATCGCCAAAGGTTTTTGCCTTACCTTGTCTTACCTCTTCTGCTATCCAGGTGCAGGGGATGCATCCACTCAATCGGTAGGGAAGTTAGCGGACTGTATCAGGGGGTGTATGTGGAAAGCACACGTTAAACTGGCACTATTGTGTTTATCTGGTACCACCGACTCGCAATTTTGTACAACTGCCCATCGCTCGTCGAGAGACATTCAAGGAAAAAACAGGGAGTCTCGACCATGCGGGGTTTGAATGAGTTCTTGCCTACCTTTCCGAAGAAGGCGGGAGGGCGAACCAATCGTTGGACAGACTTTTTGTCCGAGGTAATATCGGGGTGCGCCTCTGCAATGTTAGCAGATACCCTTATCTGTATGCACCTGTGTCTAAGGTGATTCAAGACCTTTTCCACCTCCTCTAAATTATGTGGGAGAACTTGGATATTTATAGAATTTAGGTCATCAGGAATTCAAAGTTTTGGATACTAGTATTCGTGCGTTAGAGGGTTCCCAGAAAAATCGACGAAAAAACTGGGTCTAAGCCATGAGGTGCCTAAGGCAATTGACTTGATCTATTCTGGAATTCCATGAAAAATATCCAGTGCCTGATAAAATAGGCCTCTTTGTTTTTTGTAGTTCTCATTATTATGAGCTCTAATGTTTCTGGTCAAGGGGCTTCCCAAGATGAAATATATGTAAAATTTCTCTGATAAATTTTTCATATAATAGGCAATGGTTTTTATCTCGGCCATCTCACATAGCGTATTTAGCCGAATGTATCTATAACTATCAGTGACGATACGGAGTACCTTGTTCTGCACCCTATATGATCTCTGCAGCTGAGTTTTGGGGAGACTGAAGAACACAGGACAGGTGTAAGTCATTGTTTGTGTAATTATTTGTTTATATATCAATACTTCATTGTCCATCGACAGCTTGGAGCTCCTGACGATCAGAGGGTAAGTCCTGGATCGCCATGCTGACGTGGGAATTTATGTTCAGGCGCCTGTCCAGTTTTACTCCTAGGTACCTCGTAGAGGGAGTCTCCCTAACCAGTTTGTTCAGAACCTCAAATTCCACCGATATCCTTATGTTCGTCAATTGCCGTATACGAAGTGGGTAAGAATTTCACGAGCTGCCGCCTTGCTGTAGAATGATTTGCAATAGATTGCGGTATCATCAGCATAGACGGCTGAATTCGTTTGAAAGGATGTAGGAAATTCCATACGCAAATAGCGAATATAGTAGCGGGAAGAGGTTCGATCCTTGAGGAACACCTGCTCCGGTCAGATAAGTACCAGAGTTGGTATTGTTTGCTCTCACTTGGAAAGTCCTGTTGACCAGATATGAATCAGGAAGTTTGCTCTCAACATCTTGCAGGCGAATCTTTCTATCCAGACTGTATCAAATGCTATCTTGATATCAAGCAGGACCATTACATTATTGAGCTTTTCTTGGAAGCCCCCGTCATTTTATGAAAAATCCTGGCCAGCTGAGAAGATATAGAATGTCTTTTACGAAAGCCGAATTATTTATTCACTAGGAAGTTTGAGCTTTAATTATTGGGATGGATTTAATTATTGGAGTATATATTGTGTTATAGTATGCCTCCTATTCAATGACTGAGAGAAATGATTTGCATCGCTTTTCTCTGAAGTTCCTAATCGTCTGCTAGAATTCTCCTGAGTTTCTGACATTGCTCAGACGTATTATAGTTTCAGGGTCAAAGTAATGTTTTTTCGGTTTTAAAATTTTCACAAATCATTTTTATCAATCATCATCTCTCTAACTGTGTCTGTAGTAAAATTATTTTGTTTTCATATCCTTTGAGATGATTATACCTTCCTATCATATCGCCGGATATTTCTGTTGCCTCTATGATTTCTGAGGAACCTATTGTAACTAAAAAAACACTTTTTAAATAGGTTACTTGCTGTGAGCTGCTCACATTGGTATGGGATGTCGTGGGTTTTGTTATCTGCCAGTTTGAAAGATATATCCTTCGACAAAAATCAGGTAATCGAAATTAAAAGAAATAAAGATAGGGTCAATCGGGGCTAATGTGATACAAAAATATACACTTTTGACTATATTTCCTAACCATCTACATTATGACATTAAAAAATAATACTGGGATATGTAATTCGTATTGGTTAGTCTATATATGGGTGCACAAAAAAATGTAGTTGCAGTACCAATGCTAAAAAAAATAAAAACTGCGTATCATAATAACCCCACCTGGTGGGGCTAATTTGATACGTTGATGGGGCTGAAGTGATACAGCATTGTATTTCATTGAATATCGTTAATAAAAGTAAGACGAGGCTGAAATGATACAGCTCTGGGGCTAATCTAATACCAGTAATTTTTTCAAATTTTTATTTCCAGCCATATTAAAGATACAAGCGTGTCTTGATCATGTTTTTTTTCGCTCAAAAAAACACCTTGAGAAAGAATAACTAAAGCACAGTTTATTGTCGAAAATTAACATTTTTAACATTTCATACATTTTTATCAATTATTCTTGATGAAAATATTGAATATTATAATATTGAAAAGTCGAGTTGAAAATCAATTCTCCTCTCCTTCCCAAAGCAGGTTCAACAAGTGTTTCTTCCACATCTTCATTCTCAATAAATGACACATCTTCCGGCTCCTTCCAACAAAAAACTGAGGTATCTTCATGTGTCTCTTTCATTCGTGTGAATTTCACTTTCGGTTCACCAGCTTCAATGTCAATAACTTGACCAACGTAGTGCAACACTTTCTTCTTGGTTGCAAATTTAACCCAGTCATTGATTGTAGGTATAGTATGTTGGTAATGCATGTCACTATCATTGCAGTTTTCTAAAGTCTTCTCAAATTCCAAATCTGACTCTTCTTCTCTCTGCGTCATTTGTATAAAATCTTCTTTGTCGTAATCACTGCTATCGTTATCTGCAAAATCAATTTCACTCGGGATATCTGAGTCGCTGTCTGATGAAACCGTTATTTTCTTACGCTTCTTTTGTTTTTTCTGTTTTTCCTGAATTATCTGATTCTCGTCCTTTCTTGTTATTTCGTCAGAACACAAGTTCACTTCTTTGTTAGCATTTTCAGTTGGTTGGGTTTCTGAGGTGCCTGAGGTGGTTGTTTTCTTATTTTTCTTTTTCACTCCTACCCCTAGTTTTTTACGTTTTTTCGGCTTTCTTTCTCTTCCATTTCTTGTTTCTTTTTTTGTTCAGCAGCAATCCACTCTTCACTAGTAACGATTGCTGCCGTAGAGGCTAGTTTTTTTCTAGTTTTTTGGGGAGCAACGGTTTTGTTAAGTCGTTGTAGAAGCAACATCTCAAACGAACGGGGGGTACTTGGAGATGTTCGGATCATTGGAGTAGAGGAACCAGAGTTCCTGTCTGTACTTGGGCTGGCTGTGACTGATTGAGATAGAGCAACTGAACATTCTGCTGAAGTAGAAGGTACTGCCGATTCAGAATCATTAGACGGTGGTGGCTGTGACCGGTTGGAAGACGAAGGCTGATATATATACATCGCTTGGAATAGAAACTTCGACAGATGGAATAGCGTTCTCTGATTTGTCGGCTGCTTCGATTTTTTTTTTTTCAGTTCGGCATTGTATCTTGCTAGTTTTTCAGGATCCAAACGAGAAACTGGGTATTTCTTTCTATCAACTGGGTAAATCCCAGCAGATGTGAATCCTGCTTTTACATTGTCAGAAGGTAATCCGTCATACCAAATACTGCAAAGAATGTTTACAAATTCACTCTTTGTCATTTTCCGTTGATTACTTCTGTACCACTGAATGATGTTTAGATCCCACGTATACTTGAGTGTCTTGAAACATGTCTTGTCCAGAGGCTGCTAAACATCTGTTGTATGAGCAGGCAGTTTCACTATAATAACTTGCTGGTTTTTGGCATAGATAGCTGTCTCAATATCCAGGTGAGTAAGATGGCCGTCAAATATTAAGAGGAGTGGTCTCTCCTTTACTTCCTGGCAAAATTTTTCAAAGTAGGCATGGAATATAACAGATGTCATCCACCCCTTGTCACTACATGCATAGAACGTACCAGGCACATCTTTATCCCCTTTCCAACTGGACCACAAGTTAGCGCCTTGGAAGATTATTAATGGTGGCATTACTTTACCTGCAGCATTACAGCATGCCAAAACTGTAGTGTTTTCTCTGCCACTTCCTTCTTGAGTTCGATGAGCTTTCTGCCCAACACCAGAAAGTAGTTTAACTCTAGAAGGATCGGCACAAAAAGATGTCTCATCCAGGTTGTAGATATGGCTAGGTTTATCATTTAGCTTTAGTTCGTTTATCTGTTCCTCAAGCAAGTCATAAAAATGGTATATAATGAATGGGTCACTGGTATTTAGACGCCGAGATTTTTCCAGGGGCTCCATTTTTTTTAGGCTCAATTTTTGTCTTTGACAAAAACCCTTATACCAATCATGCCCCGGTCTATTATTTTTAAATGGAACCGTCAGCGCATTTTGCTCGACGTATTCTTTCACTACCTCCAAGACTTCTTCTTTGCTCAACGCAAACCCATTTTTTGCCATTGTCTTGAGATTTTCGGCTAACGACGCCTCAGGTTCTTCTGGCAGAGCTTTCTTATGACCAACGCGGTTCGTAGTGTTGATCCCAGTATGATTTTCGGTTTTTTTCATGTATCGGCATAGGAACATTTTCTCAATCTTAAGATCCTTAGCCACTTTACGCAGAGACTGGCCTTCATCTATCATTTTATTAGCACGATCAAGTAATGTCTGTGGATAAACTGTTCTTGTCCCTTTACTGATGTAATGACGCACCATTTTAACATGTCCTTCTGTATACGTCGAGGTTGAATAAGTTTTTTTAAGAATACAGTCACACACTGAAACCGTTGACACTATCCACACTTATGGTCTATAGCTGGCCCTGCAACAAAACAAAACAAGTAGAAATTCAAGAAAGTTACAAAAACTAATAACAGGTACAATTTTCAAGAATTTGCAATATCAAGATAGCCCCTTCAGCTGTATCATAATAGCCCCGTTGGTTGTATCACAATAGCCCCCTCGTTTGTATCAGATTAGCCCCCTATTTGTGAAGTCATATATCTCGTGAACAGGTTGATTATTTTGAAGTTTTTAAATACAGAAACATAAAACTATCTTCCCCAAATACAGGTGGGACATTAAAACATTTCTACCTCAATAAACAGCGGAGTTAGAATAAAAGTTTACACTCAGTCACTGAAATTTTTTTTGCTAAAAAAATCACCGCTGATTATTTATTTTTTTATTGTCCACTTACCATGCAATAATGAGTAATTCCGTTATGCCCAACAATAATAGAATGTATTACTTAGTCCGTAATTTTTTTGGCTGTTTTTGGCTTAAAGCATGTACATAATTTTCTGGTGTATCATATTAGCCCCACTTTTCAAGGTGCATCACATTAGCCCCGATTGACCCTACAAGGGCACCAGGTTCTTTTTTGTGAAAATACCAAAAATACGGATTTTATCAAAGGATGTACTTTGTGCTTCTCAACATTAAAACGAAAAATCTCAAAACACAATATTCACTATAACTTTACAATTTAAATTGTTTATGTTTATAAATTTGAAGGTACCATATAAAATGTTTTAGAATTTGGAAAGAGTAGAATCGCTCACATATGACTGGTTTGTTTACTTTTTATGATCAGTATTTGCGATGGTTTAGGAAGACTTCCTCCAGTGCTCTACTCCAACGTTGGATGTAGGAGCCTTGTAGGATGTATCGAGGTATGGGCTGTTCTACTAGCTGAATAAAGTTTGTAGTAGCTTATCTGGTATATTGGAGTCTTTCCTATTGTAACATTGCTCACATTTAAACATTAATTTTTCACAACTTTGAAAGATATTTCATAAAGCCCGTTTCTTTTTCCTATACCCATAGTACCATTTTCATTTAAAAAAATTTACTTGTCCATCTGCAAAAACAACTTTTATACCTGCCATTCTAATCGTTTTACTGATAATAAATTTTTCCGTAATTCAGGAACATATAAAATATTTTTGATAGTACAGTCAATACTTTTATGTCCTACACAACTTATAACATTTATGTTACCTACACCTGTGGCTAACAGATATTCATCATTTATTGCAATGGCTATTTTAATAGGGTTTTCTAACATAACAATTTGTGAAAATACATTCTAATTATTGTCCAGATGATCAGTACACAACCCGAATCAATGGAGAAGATTAAACGATTGTCTTCAGAGTTTATATAATATGTATCTTCCGGTCCTGCATTGAAACAAATGTTCGATAAATTTTCACATAACTCGTTCACCTGTGTATCTGACATTTCTTGCTGTGTTAGATTACTGGCATTTCCGAAAATACCTCTGCCTTGTCCTTGACTTCTTGATCTTGTGTAGTTGCCATTTCCTCTGCTTCTACGGCTGTCGGAACCTCTGTAATGGAAATTGCCTCTTTGATTTTGGTATCTAAAATTCCCATTGCATCTGTTAAACCTATTTATTCTGGTTCTACATTGACTTTTGTAATGACCCCTTCTTCCACATAGGGTTTTCTTCCCTTATTTATTTTTTCTTCTTCGCTCAATAATTTCTTTTTCACATTTTCGTAGGTTAACACATCATCTGGTAGATTTTCAATCACAGTAACAACAGTTTCATATGATTTTGGCAACGTTAATAATAAGTTACAAATAATATCCTTCTCTTCAACTTCTTCACCTGTTGGTTTCAGTTGTCGAAGTACTTCCTCAAATTCCATAATGAATTTCAGTAAGGACTTTCCTTCATTTAGTTTCATTGATAGTATTTTCCTTTTTAAGAATAACTGCCCTGTCAAACCCTTCTTTTCTAATTTTTCTTGTAACACTTGCCACATTTTAAAAGCGGTATCTTCATCTCTCAAACTTTCTAGCTGCGAGTCCAAGACACATTGTACAATCAGTGATTTTGTTTTATTATCGTTTTTAGTAAACTTCTTCTTTTGATCATTGTTTAGGTGTGTAATATCAGTCTCCTGATCAATATATTCTGCCACATCATTTTCTGCTAATATCATTTGCATCCCGAATTTCCAAGAAAGATAGTTGTCTCCATTTAGTCCTTCTATATTTTATTTTTCCCCGCCATGCGCCATGTTTGCCGTGTTTAACTAAATTTTACCTCGAGTACTTTTCCTTAAAATTTTTCTTCCATCCAATCCTCTGGGCCCATAACCTTTTGATATTTTTATACTATATGTACCTTCTCACTTGATACTGTAGATATTTCTATTTATTAAAGTAAACTCCTTAATATTTCCATGGTTTTATTTCATCAGTGGAATCGACAAAACTTACATGACTTTCGACATCAACATGACCGACACACTGCTCAAAAAAAAAACACAGAACACCTTAACTACTCATAGACATTATAACTCTAGTTCACATATTCATGGAACACACATTATGAATTATAGGCATATTTTAGCGATATACTCAACATCCTAAAGCTTAGATATTTGAATGCTGACGTTACACTGTGGAAAATAAACACAAACCAGTATCTTGTCTCAAATTGACAAGTGCGATAAGAATAATGAAGGACAAATCAACTTACAGATTTACTTAAAAGTTTGCTACAAAAAATTTCATATTTTTACAAAGATATTTGTCTAAAAAATAAAATATTTAAGATTTGCTGAGTTGAACGATGTTAAACAGGAATAAAGTTGTATGAAGCTCATGAATTTAAAATGAAGTTTAAATTAAGAGTCTTCTCACAAGAAGAGAAAGATCCAACCTCAAGCGAGCATGATGCTTGTTTCATACAGACGCGAATCGCGAATTGCGAATAGCGAATTCGCAGGATAATAATTCGCCAGTTTCATATACTTGCGATATTTTTGGGGATATTTACTTTTTCAGATGTCTAATGTTGGCGATAAGTGATTAATGACATGACATATTCTGATAATTGACACTGACAAAGTTGGCCGATTCAGTCAGCTGATTGTTGTTTGTTGATTTTGAGACATAAAGATAAATCAAGAGTTTGTATTCAATAACAATGGATGCGTATTCCTTAAGTTTATTTCAGTGGCAACGAAGACGTAAAATCGCTGCTTATTTATTATTAAAAGAAAGACAGAATAAAATATATCGGTCAGTTGGAACTTGCGAAATTTTTAAATTAAGGAAGCATAATTTAGTTCAAGAAATGCGTTCGAAAGATGACAAACAACAAAATTTAGAAATTTTCATAGGATGTCAAAACATGATGTTGATATTTTAGTGGAAAAAGTGACCCCATATATAAATATAAAATGTATCACTCTTGGGAACCAATTTCACCTGGAGAAATGGTATCTGTGACCCTTAGGTAGGTATTTCACGCTTTCTTTTACTTTCTCCTCTCTTATTTTATTTGTGTTTTACTTTTGTCGGTAGGTCTGTTTTGTTTTAGATATTTAGCAGCAGGTATAAGTATGAGAAGTGTTTCATACTTGTATAGATTAGGAGTAAGTACTGTTTCCTACATCATTAAAGCTACTTGTAAAGCTATGTGGGAAACACTAAAACATGACTATCTACCACAACCTACAGAAAATAAGTGGAGAAAAATTGCTGATGATTTTGAAACAAAATGGAATTTTCCCAACTGTGTGAACATATCAGAATACAAGATATAGATATTTCTTTGGTTTTCTTTTTTAACAATATTTTCTTTTCGTTTTTAGGCTTTTCGTTTTTAGATCTGATTATATTAACTATAAGGACTTTTTCAGCATTATGTTGTTGGCATTTTGTGATGCACATTATTGCTTCACTGTAGATGGAGGGGTTTTTCGCAATAGTAATTTTGGAAAATAATTTTTTTCAAATGCCATAACCTTGCCTCCGCCAAGAAAACTACCCGATACTGATGAGCCAATTCCATATTGTTTTGTTGCAGATGCAGCATTCCCTTTGGGAATAAATTTAATGCGGCCATATCCTGGAAACTTCCTCCCACAAAATGAAAGGGTTTTCAACGGTAAGTTGATAGGTCCACTGAAATAATTCCGTAGAGATTTGGCTAATATTATATTTTTTATGTATAACAACAAAGTTCTTTTCAATCACAGATTAAGTCATGCTAGAGAACACTTTTGGTATCTTAGTGGCAAAATGGAGAATTCTGGAAAGGCCAATTATTGCAAAATTAGAAACAACAGAAAACATAGTGGGGGCATTTGTTTCTTTGCATAATTTTTTGATAATACCGGATATCCAAAAAGTTGACAATCAAAAATATTGCCCTCTTAATTATGTAGACAGAGAAACTGAATCAGGAGATATTATTCCAGGAGAATGGATAAACGATGTTACAAATGGATTAGTTGGTGCAGGAAGAATGGGAGGGAATGCCTATCTCGAGGAGCCAGTGTTGTGCGGTCTTTGCTAAACAATTATTTTATGCATACTGCACAAATCGAATAACATTGGGCTAAACAAATTGTTTATATTATTTTTAAATTTATAATTTAATTCAATACAAGACTTTAGAAGATATGTAGTTTTATTACCAAGTAGTCTGATAAAAATTCAATTTTACTTCTGGTTTCATCAGACTACACGTCTATGTTAAATACTGAAGATATTACAATTTTAGAAATGTAAAAATAAAGAAATTAAAAAAAAATAGGTAAAACAGTTGTTACCATTGTATGAAGAAAATATGTTTAGAATAAAGGGTTTTCATATATTCATATAATTTTGTTTTCAGAGAGGTAAATATAACTGGAAATGAAATAATTTAATTTACGAGACAGACTATATATTTTAATTTATAACAAATCTAGCTTACACTGTACACTTTGCAATAACTACACATAAAAATAAACCATAAATAATTAGTAAAAAAAAATTAGAAACGACTTATTCTGTTTCTGTTGGGTACAGGTCATATAAGCTATAAACTTCGTTCAACATTTCAATTTCAGCTTCCATCCATACTCTTGTAGGAAGTTTGTCCAACACTGACTGTATGGTCAAAAGCACTGGTGACAGCTGTTGTACTGGAGGAATTTGTGGTGCTGGTTTTTTTAATATGCCAAGCAACAACTCATTAGTTTCATCTGAAATTAAAAGTATAGCTTCTTAATTTTAGTTTTGATGTACAATACAGAAAGCCACTTTTTAATTGAAATGTAACAAACCTTGTGTAACCCGTTTATTAGATGTCAATACATTATTTGAATGGCCATTTTATATTAATACTGAAAACTAGATGTTAACGTACTGTCTCTCTTCCGTTTGGCATTTGTTGATGGGGTAGAGTCCTTTATACTACTGCTTTCACTAATTGGTGACATCAACTCGCTTTCTGAAATGTTTCCCTTTGTTCATTTTGACCCATTCTTTTCCGCCAGAAAAAAAAGGCTGTCAAAATGTTTCCACTTTTTTTTGTCATTGACTCCTGATCCTGTTGGTT
This sequence comes from Chrysolina oricalcia, assembly GCA_944452925.2. NCBI lineage: Eukaryota > Metazoa > Arthropoda > Insecta > Coleoptera > Chrysomelidae > Chrysolina > Chrysolina oricalcia. Next base: position 38,261,687 of record OX101825.2, read on the forward strand.
TGTATGTCCTAAAAACATATACAGGGTGTATCTTAAATGATGACTTTAATTTCAGGTGGTGATTCCTTGTCATATTTCATGACAAAAAGTTCATATAAACGTGTGTCCTAACTTGCTCCGTTTCCGAGTAACGGGGTGTCCAAAGTTTTGAAATATCGGTTTTTCATGAATTACTCGAAATACTGTTCACCGATTTTGATTAAACTTCGTGTGTTTGTGATTTGTAATACGAAGCTTCTTTTCATGAAAGTAGATTTTGAATTTTGTTTCCAGTGGTGTGGCAGAGGATAACCTGATTGATATTCAAACTGCTAGTTTATTTCTATTTTATTCGGAAAACATCATAGGAAATAATGAGCAATAATTAAAGCAGATGCTCAAAATGGGAACCTCGACTTGCAATACAAGCATCTAGTCTCCTTCGCATTGACTGCCGCACACTTTCAAAAATACCTGGGGTGTTGCGTATGACATTAGAAGTATTCATAATTCTATTCCTCAAGTCATTTTTATCAACAACTGGTATTGCATAAACAAGCGATTTAAGATATCCCCAAAAGAAATAATCCAGAGGGTTCAAGTCTGGAAATCTTGGTGGCCACGGTTGAGATCCCCCACGACCCATCCAGTGGTGAGCAAACGTATTATTGAGATATTCACGAGCGGTTACACTGAAATGAGCCGGTGCCCCGTCGTACATAAACCACATATTTCGCCTTACTAGCAAAGGTACATCCTGTAACAATTCTGGCAATGTGTCTTCTAGAAAGTGTCTGTACCTTACACCATTGAGTCGAGGAGGAAGAAAATGCGGCCCTATTAGATGATCGCCACAAATTCCCGCCCAGACATTCACCGAAAACTCTTGCTGAAATCCACTTTCGACAATGGCATGAGGATTCTCGTAGTCCCAAGAATGATTGTTGTGACAATTTATGATGGCATCCCGTGAAAAACTTGCCTCATCTGTGAATAACACTTCAGACGTAAAATTGGGATTGTTTCCAATTTGTTGACGAAACCACTCACAAAACTCCAATCGTCTGGGAAAATCTCTTGGTAACAGTGCCTGCACCCGTTGCTTGTGGTATGGATACAATAAATTCGTATGCAGAACCTTCCAAACACTTTGATGACTGACATGGAACTGTAAGGCTAATTTGCGGGTACTTGTTGAAGAATTGTTGTCAACTTCTTGAAGAATTGCTTCCTCTAACTGTGGTGTCATTATTGTCCTCGGTCTACCAGGACGCTCAGCATGTTTAGTTAAAGATCCAGTTTCACACAGTCTACCATGTAACCTGATGAAAGTTCTTTCTGTTGGAATATCTCTATTAGGATATCGTTCTCGATAGAGTCGACGGGCGTCTGCAGCATTTCCATCTGCAAGTCCATAAACAAAATGCATCTCAGCTAATTCGCGGTTGTTCATATTTACTTGATACTTGACAGCTTACTTGACATAACCTATAAACATCATGTAAACAATCAAGAATTTCGTAAAACCAGTGGCGGGGGTAAATCATTTAATGTAATTTCGGTAATAATGTCACAAGTTATTTCAACCTTGTCGGGTTTGAGATGTAATTAATTCGAAAGTAAATAAATTGTATCCCTTATTTTACTACATAATCGGTAACGTTTAAAAATAAAAAAAATGTAAAAAATAACAGAGAAGCTATTATACGAATTGATAACCCCCCATTTCTACGCCACTGACTTTGATTGCATAAAGTTTAGCTATTAACTTCCAATTATATCAAACTCAGCGACAACATTAGCGTACAATAGTTATTATCGTAAATATCAATCAGGTTACCCTCTGCCACACCACTGAAAACAAAATTCAAAATCTACTTTTATGAAAAGAAGCTTCGTATTACAAATAAAAAACACACGAAATTTAATCAAAATCGGCGAACAGTATTTTGAGTAATTCATGAAAAACCTATATTTCATTAAACTTTGGACACCACGTTACTCGGAAACGGAGCAAGTTAGGACATATGTTTATATGAACTTTTTGTCATGAAATATGACAAGGAATCGCCACCTGAAATTAAAGTCATCATTTAAGATACACCCTGTATAATAGCTAAATCAATGCAATAGCACTTAAATGGCAATACTATCACATCTATTTTGCTACAGAAGTGAAACTCACCTCAGATGTTTCAAAAACGTATCTTTCAAGTTTTTCCATTTTTTCCAACTGGTGCAATGGAACTAAACCATTAATTTGGTTTAATACCTCTCTCCACATCTTTTCTCTAATTTCTTTACTCCTTTGTTTCAGAGGCAATGTGTGGTCCCATAAGGCATTTCTCGCCTGTACCGCTTCTGCCAGTTTTTCAACTAAATTGTCCTCATTTACATCTTCTGCTTCTGACTCAGGCTCAAATTCCAGTTGACTTAAGAAGGCTACAGTATCTTGGGTACCACCATCCAGTAGAGTGCATTCGTGATACTAGAATCTCTCCAGCAAACATATTTCTCCACATTCACTACATTCAACTTGGGCCTAAATTTAAACCAGAGAAAGAAGCATTTAGGTTTATTTTGGTTATATTATTTACGTTCTATGAATAATGCAACATCCCTCGCTGCTTTCCAAAAAAACAAGAGCAAAACATTTTCTAAAACAAACAAAACACGTGTCAATTCACTTCTCAACTCACGCTCTACATTGAACACAACAAGATGAGCTAAAATGCGCATGTGCTAACCATAAAACGGTCGGTCCTAACAACAATTCGCTCAAATATATTGAACTCAATCCAATTTTCCCGCCCCCCAAATTTTAAATTTTGCGATTTTGCCAAATATTAAAAATTTTGACAGGCCGCCATATTGATTTCAAATGTGCCAATCAGAACATTATTCGCTATTCGCAATTCGTGATTCGCGTCTATATGAAACAAACTTGAGAAGGATAATTATCATGAAAATATTGTTTTCAATAAACTGAAGAACAAAATATTCAAATTTGAACGGTTATTCAGACTGGCAAAAAGATAAGAAAATTATTGATCTTTCCTATCAACTGATAAAGTTAAATCAAAAGTAATGATGCAGACGACAGCTCTTCGTCGTTAGGCACTATGGGTTTGTTTATACGTTATAACAGAATTATATTATCGAACAGTAACAGAATGGTCACAGCCACAGCAACTTTTAATATGTCTATGTCAAAGAGTACTTGGAAGGTTGAGCAACCGAATAACGACAATTAGATGTTATACCCAAAACAAGAGACTTTGCCACACGATGTTCTCAAGTTTTAGATGTTAATCAATAAATAAATAAAACATAAATAAACACACACACACACATTTAATATGAATAAATTTTCACTGGCCAGAGTAACAGTTTCCAAAAATAACTTTGATTCTAATAATATTCAATATTAGATATCTGTTGCATATGAGGTTGAATTCATTATATGTAAGATTTTATTATGAAATCAATTTTCGCGCATATGTGGTGGTTTAGAGATCATCTTTGAGAGATATAAACTTTAACCGGAGATAATATCAATATTGAATAATAATAAATAATTAAAATTCAAATGATAAGAGAAACCTGTTCCTCTGGTAACATCAGCGTGAAGATTTTTGACTAGATCCTAGGCCAATCAGGACTGGAGTGTTGATGGAAGGGGGTCTACGAAGACTATCAGTTAAGAAGGCTTCATTTTATCTGACAGCATATCAGCATTTCATCAGGCGAAACCAGGCATTCTACGCAAATGGGCCATAATACCATGAATATCTTCAACAGGAAGACGTGTGGCTTATCCAAAGCTTGGGTGATACCCAACCAGGCAAGGAAACGTGACAATTCCCTGGGTTAAATTCCTCCGGGTACAACAACCCTATAAATGTTTTTCAGTCAATAACTGTTCCATACAGTCGCTAGCATGAAAACGATGAGAAGAAAAGTTGTAAAACTTTTTAGAATTTATGATTGAAATAATAAAAGTCGATATTTCATCCCAGATTTTTTAATAACTTTCAACTTGCAAAAGCAAAAGTCGACGAGTACAACCAAAAAAAAGCAGCACCCCTCATGCCACGTACCACACAATACAGAACACAGAAAAATGCTTAGAACAGAACTAGAAAAATTACTGACTGCTACAAATCAAAACATAGCATGGAACCATAGAATATTGAATATAATCATCTAATACGTATGAGACACATTATTCACATTGCGCATGGCAGTGACCAAAAACATAAAGCTCTGTCTTCGTTATACTTAAAACTAATAAAATGTTTTTAGTGGATTTCAACAAAACTCACCTTCTGAGAAGGGTTTTATCCTGTAGAAAAAAGGTGTCCAAAGTTTTCAAACGCCAAATTGTCCAAGATAGGAATCTATCAAAAACCAGGACTTAGGAGTTGATGATGAGATGGGTAGAATGGAATATCCACGAAGGATCACTTTACAAATTCAGGATTCGTCAGCAGAACAAAACCAGCAACCCCTGTATGGCTAGACACCTGTAACTTTCACCAATTCTCTTAGTCGGAAACGAAATCCACTTTGAAGATATTTTTCATCCAATCTGACCAGCTTCAAAATAATGATGTGTTTGGTTGTCACTGATCAGACACCCCAAAAGCTAAGTTGGCTACACTGATATTTTAAAATATGAAACAGTTGACAGCTGACAATTGAAATATGGAAAATCGCAGAATTCATCATGCTGTCACTTTGTTTCACAAAATTATTTCATCTAAAATTCCTCCATATTTGTTCAACAAAATATCTTTCAGAACAGATATACATAACTTAAATCTACGATTCAAAGGATTATTATCCCCACCTAAATTCAAAACCGAAATGTTCAGACGATCTTACACGTACCAGATTTATCACTTGTATAACTCTGTTCCTGAAAGTTTAAAGAACTACGGCATTACTCGCTTTAGGTCTGAATATAAAAACAAACTATTCAAAACTCAAGTATAGATACTCCTTCCCCGCTGCCCAAATAAGTATTTATTATCGTCCCTATTCTCTCATTATCTATTTTTCAATCAGGTTACATACTAAAATGATTTCATTGACACACTTTATAAGGGTTAAGTGGAAGAACATTTTCGTAGAGAGGTGTTCATTGTTTCTCTGCAGAAAATGAACTTCGCCCTTTATTTTCAGAAATATATATTTTTATTTACATACAAAAAAAAATTCATGTATGATAATTGAAAATAATAAAGACCTTTATTATTATTATTATTATTATATCATCGGACAGCTGAAAAATAAAAATGAAAGTAAATACGAAAGAAATCAAAACATTTGGTTTATAATCGCATTAAACCTTAGAAACTAAAACAGAGACAATAATTCGAAGACACTCCTTATGAACCTTCTCAAAAACCTGAACTCAGACATACATATGAAGCACTCACGAAAATTCGTTTAAAGACAACATTGGATGTCAAAGTGAGTAGGATATTGTTACGGGTTTATTTTGCAATAGAAAACCCTTTCTGTTTTGATACAATAACATCAGAAATTCTCTGTCATTGATATATATATATATATATATATATATATATATATATATATATATATATATATATATATATATATATATATATACACTTTCCACTGTACGCCACTGTTTCAAAATGACAACTTGATCGTTGTCATGTACAGCTTGTTCCGAAAGTAAGTACTTACCTTTGCCGGACTAGTTCGAGTGGACATGAACTAGCCTTGAGCTAATGATAGTTATCAGCTGTTCTATTATGCGATATGAGAGCGTTATTTTGTAAATATAATTTTGGTTAGTCTATTGTTTTGTGTTAAGAACACAAATTTCATTCCTACTCTATCTCTGTCTTGTGTCATTGAGGTAGCTACTTCACTTTCGAATACTTGACCTTGTTGGTGTTTGGTTCTGAGATTGAGAGGCTGGCGTATTCGTCTTGGTTCAGTTGGCAACACGGAATCTTTAGGTGTTCTTTCCATTTGTAATGACACACTTTCCTCTTCTATTGACCCAAAGAATAGCTCCGAGTAGCTCGAGGTAGGTCCTGGACTGATCCCACCGAACACTAACGAACAAGAAAGCGCCTTGTCGGATAGTGACAGTTTTGACTTTGACGTCTGAGATATGTTGAGTGACGATTTTCCGGTTCATTATTTGATCTTGATTAGTGACTGACCTATTTTGAAGATTTCCAATTGAAGTTTGATCATCGTTGATGGATCTTCGGAAAATTCATATCTGGAGAGTTTCTCATATTGTTTGCGATTTTTCACGCTATATATTTTCGAGAATTCTCCGTTCACTTTGCGGATTTTTGAGGTTAGAAGTCATTTCATTATTGTGTAAAACCACTGGAACGAGAAACTAGCTATCAGACAGCAAACAGACCATCAAAACTGTTACCAGAACCCTCCCACTTGATAGAGGTCAGTATTTGCATTTGGGCTCTACTTATGGCCCCATACAAGTGTAATCAGAAGTCAGAGTGGTATTGTTTATTCTAGGGTGTTACTGCTTCGATACTGCTAGTGCTCCACTACGGTTTTATTGCTACTTCACTGCTACTGCTCCGCTATTTCTACTGTCCCACTACTGTGATTGTTCCTGCTCAACTGTAGTTGTTCCAATGTACATCTTTTGTTCAGTATTCCTTCTCTGTTCGTCCCCTATTATTGGTATTCTTCGTTGATGTATTCGTCCCCGCTGTACACGTACTCAGGATTGATTGTGTCGTACCCACTGTGCACCTGTATACACCAAGGCACTGATGAACTACAACTATGATTGGTGAACTGGCATGATTGAGAAAATCTACATCGTATCAGATAAGTTTAGATTTTGCCCCTAAGGCCCATAATTGTTCGATATCATCGTGACGTTACAGGCAAAGCCCTCACTGGAGGTTTCATATTGATATATTTAAACGATACCATACTCTCAATCATAGCATACACTTGAATTCATCTTGGTGGTACCACATTTACATTAATTTCATTTCGTTTTGTATTGTGTGCCGAACTGTGCACATACAGTGTGTGTAACATAAATCAATATATTTTATTAGTAAGGGACATGGCTATTTCTTGAACCAAGTTATCCAAGCGTAAGGGAAGACAAAACCTCTACATATTTACATATTTTTATACCATTTATAGGTATCTATTGTTTAATATTTCAGTAATATTAGTGCAGTGGGTTGTCCCATTCCATCAGGGTGATTTCGGATTTTTCACTGGCGATAAATCCGTGGCGCTCCAGAAAATTAAACCCCATATTTCAATCTTATCGAAATCAATTTTTATTGTCGAATCCACGCCTACTGAGCTACTGGGTATGTTAGTGGCGTGAAACATCATTGTACATTCACTGCTCTCCTTTCCTAAATTTCGCCCCTAATAAAATTGCGCCCAACGTTTATACATTTTTTTGATTTTATAGATTCCTAAAAAAATCAGGTAGAGTTATTTGTATTTCATTCTGTCCGCTATTTTGAATATTAATAGAAGTGCACTCGATAAGTATACACTGCTTACTGCTTATATTGAATGCTTTTCATGTATTGTTTATTATATTTTATCTAGAATTGAAGCGTAGCAGTTGGTGTACTCATATAGGTGTTTTTCCTTCTCGGAATCTTGGATCGATATAGAGAATAGTCATTTTGAGAGTTACGTTGTCTCAGAATTTGATAAATTAAATTATTTTCTATCTCTCAGTATGGTCTAGAGTTGTTCCCAAGTGGTACAGTGTGAATTATTTATATTTTTTGTCTCTGTCGTCGCGACGCTCACCGTCACCCAGCGTCGGTTATTGGAAATTTGCTATTTCTGGTATATTATGGTTTTGTTAGCACTTTCTTATAGTTTTAGAGTACCGACGCTGACCGACGCTTACGGACGCTAGGTGTCGTTTTTTTAAAAGTGCTTATTTTTGGTATATTTTGGTCTTCTTTGCACTTTTATAAAATTTTAACGTACCTACGCGCTCCGACAATTACCGACGTCCAGCGTCGTTTGTCTTAAAGTGTCTATTTCTGGTATAATTTGGTTTTCTTGACACTTTTATAGCTTTCAAACGTCCGGCGTCACTTTTCTTAGTGACTAATTTGTTGAAATTTTGTTTTCTGGTCACTTTAATCTGTTTACTATATTTGAAGTATTTTATTATCCGGGTGATTTGAACTGTTTTTCTTTGCATTTTTGAGAATGAGTTCTTCAAAAATAAAATTAGATGACAATCGTCTTTCTAGAGATGAATTAATTCATGAAATAATAGTTAGAGGTCTTGGTGATGGAACATACTTAACAGTAGTTGATATTAGGGCAGCTTTGCGAAAAGCGTTGCCCTTAGAAAAAACTTCATTTGCTATTAAAAATCCAGCATATCCTTTCAAATTCATTGATGGCTCTGCTGCTATTACTGGTAATATTGATTTGTTGAAAACTATTATTGATGACTTTTCAGGTACAGAAAAAGATGCAACTTATGTAGTTATATCTTAAAAAATTGCTCATGTTTTAGGTCGTGTGAATAGGTGTAGTCCTCAGAATGATGCTGAGAAGAAAGTTAAATCTGATTATCGCGTACAATTGTTATTGTTGCTAGATAAGTTACAAGGAAAGGCTCGTAGAGGCCATAAAGTTCCCACAGTAATTGATATTTTAATTTTAAAACAATCCTTGACAGCACCGAATGCACACAGCTCTGCTGTTTATTCTAGTGATTCTTTCAGTGATGAAGAAGAACCTTTGAAAATTAGACCAGTCCCAGTTCGTGATTGGGGTATGGAATTTACTTTTGTTGAGAAAGTAGGAACAATGAGAAATTCTAGAGGTATATCGAAATCAATATTGTTTCAGGATGCTGCAGATTTATTTGAAGGAGATGCTGCTACTTGGTATAACTTAGTGAAAACTTGGGCTTCTGATTGGGATTCTTTATTACAATTGATGCGACAGCCATTCTTACTTGCCAATTTTGACAAAGACTTATTTGAAGACATTAAGCGTAGGACACAAGGTCTTGATGAGTCTATTGGTTTGTATGTTGCTAGTATGAAGAGTTTTTTTAATAAAATGCAAACACCTATATCAGATAAAGTTCAAATTTCATTAATGATGGAACGGATTGAACCATATTATCATCAATCCTTAGCATTCAAGCAAGTTAATTCCATTACTGAGCTTATTGATGTTTTTCGTACTCTTGATGAGAAGCGGGAGAGTAGTGAAATCTTATGTACTCCCACTATCAAGAAGCAAATCTTTGATTCCTGAGTTGGCATATGCTTTTAGTTCATCGAGTAGCGACTCCGTACCAAAAGTTTCATCTCTGGGTAGTTGTTTTAACAGTGGAAGTGATAGCCATACTTTCAGAGGATGTTTAGCTGAAAGGAAAAAATTCTGCTTCAAGTGTGGAACTCCTAACGTTACACTTCGAGACTGTCAAAAATGTTCTCAAGAACATGGCAGATGGAACAATAGAAGTAGAAATAACAATAGACATGCTAACAACTCTACTTCATCACAACAGGGAATCTCTATAGGAAGACCTCAGGTGGTCAGGAAGTTTCTCCCGAGTCAAATAATTTGACCTTTTCTGTATTAGATTCTAAGAAGCAAATCATTCTTGATTATGTACTCTCGAGTGTTTCTGGTGATGAACGACCATACCTTGATGTTTCTATTTTAGGATGTCCTATAACTGGATTTTTGGATTCTGGAGCATCCAGAACATTTGTTGACCAAGCTGGTTATGAGTTTTTGAGACAACTGGGTGTAAGTTTGTATAGTTCTGTCAATGAGTGTAGAGTGGCTTATGGTCAAATTTGTAGAAGTGTTGGTTATGTGACCACCCCTCTATGCTTAGTTGGCAAGATTTGTGTTATAGATATTTTGGTTATCCCCGAGTTGCCTCATACTCTTATTCTTGGTATTGTTTTCTGGAGGTCCATGAATATTATTCCAGATTTGAGACAAATAGTTTGGCATTTCTCCAAAGATTTTCCACAGTCAGTTGAGGTGTATGGTATAGAATGTGATGAAATCTTTCTCAGCAAGAACAGCTCAGACACTTGGTAGAGAAAAAGGAGTATTTGATGAGAACTAGCTTAGGTAGAACTAATTTGGTTGAACATAGTATTGCAACGCTATTATCAAGTTTCACCTATTAAACAGCAAGTTATTGATGAAGAAATTCGAGACATGTTATCCAAGAATATCATTGAACCTTGTAGAAGTCCATGGGCTTCCCCTGTGTGTATGGTCACAAAGAAAGATGGGTCATATCGCTGTTGTGTCGATTATGGTTAATTAAATGCGGTAACAATTAAAAATGCTTATCCTTTGGCATATATTTCTTCAATTTTAGATAAACTTCGTGATGTGAAATATATGAGTTCATTGGACATTGAAAGTGCGTACTGGCAAGTTCCTATTGAGGAAGCTTCGAGAGACTATACAACTTTTACAGTCCCTGGGGGACTGTATAGTTTTAAGGTTATGCCATTCTGGTTGACCGGCATCCTGGGAACGTTTAATTGAGAAAGTACTAGGCCCAGATTTGTTCCCATCAGTCCTTGTATATTTAGATGACCTAATCATTATTTCACAGGATTTTGGAACTCATTTGGAAACCTGGTGTAAAGTGTTTGATAGGTAAAATTCTGCAAAGTCAATAGTTTTAATAAATGTCATTTCTGCCGAACTAACTTGAAATATTTGGGCTATATTGTGGATCGATATGATTTGCGTCCGGATGCTTCAAAAGTTGAAGCTATATTGAATATTCGTTTCCCAACTACAGCCAAGCAGGTGAGACAGTTCATTGGTACAGCATCATGGTATAGGAGGTTTATACCTCAGTTTTCCTTAATTGTATCACCATTGTGTAACCTCAAAAAGAAAAATGTTAAATTTTGCTGGACGGATGAGTGTGAATCCTCATTTTGTTACCTGAAGGAATGTTTGGTAAGCGCACCGATTCTTACGTGCCCTGCTTTCAGTAGAACATTCTATGTTCAAACAGATTCTTCTGCATTTGGGATCGGAGCGGTCTTGAGTCAGAACTTTGACGATGGTGAAAAGGTAATTGCGTATTTGTCTCGATCGCTGACTGCGCTGGAGAGAAAATATAGTGCCACGGAGCGAGAATGTTTAGTTGTCATATGGGCGGTAGAAAAACTCTGGCATTATCTCGAAGGATATCATTTTGTGATCATCACAGATTGCCATTCATTGCAGTGGCTTCACAACATGAAAGATCCACAGGATAGATGAGGTAGATGGAGTCAACGTTTACAACCGTTCGACTATAAGATTATTCATAGAAAAGCAGCAGATAATGTTGTTCCTGATTTTCTTTCTAGATCTGTACCTGTTTCCGTGGAATCTGTTGATGTCGATAGGTTGTATATTCAGGATTTTGTGAATTTTGATTATGCTGAAACAGCTGATCGATGGTATCAAAAGTTGTCAGCTGAAATAAAACAGAATCCTGCACGCTACCCTTGTTTCTGCATAAATGATGAAGGTAAAATTTTCAAGTTTGTTCGTCTACAATACCTTGAATTATCAAGTCCATCTGAACAATGGGGTTTAGTTGTTCCTAAGGAGAGACGTTTTGGAATCCTCCAAAAGTATCACGATAATCCAGTATCAGGTCACACATGTATATTTAAAATAGTTGCTCGTATTTTCTAATGAGTATTATTGGCAAAAATTGAAATTTGATGTGACGAAGTACATTCGACGTAGTCAGATTTGCTATTCTATTAAATCAGAGCAAAAAGCTCCATCTGGATACATGTTGAGTAAAACTCCCACTGTAGATAAACCATTTTTTCTTCTCAGTGCAGACCTTATGGGACTTCTGCCTAGAAGTTCAAAGGAATTTGCATATATTTTAGCGGCCTTTGACGCTTTCAGTGAATTTGTCTTGCTCTTTCCATTGAGATCTGCTACTGCAAGTAGCATAGTTAAGATTATGGAGGAACAATTTGTTCTTATGTTTGGTACAGTTTAGGAGTAATCTTTTTAAGAATCTTGCAAAGACTTACAATTTTGATATTGCATATACCGCCAATTATCACCTTCAGTCCAATCCTACTGAGAGAGTGAACTGAGTCATTAAGACCATGCTCACGGCGTGTGTTTCAGAAAATCAAAAATTGCGGGATACTTATCTACCAAAAATTATATATGCAATTCGGTCGTCCAAACATGAAACAACTGCTCTAACTCTTAATTTTTTTAATTTTGGACGTGAGGTATCTGTTGATGGATAGAATAAAATATATGTTCCTAGCGAGAACAAATAGGATATTGTTCTGCAGAGGACAAGAAAAATGCGTTTTCTAGAATTTATAAAGATGTGCAAGCTCGAATACTGAAAGCACATACTAAAAGTAAACAACATGATGACCTTCGGCGACTTCCTGTAAAATTTTCAGTGAAATTATGCAATTTTAAATGCAGTTAGAAAAAAACTTCACTGCCAAACTAACTGCAAAATACCTTGGTCCTTTCATCATTACTAAAATAGTATCACCTTGGACTTATGAATTAGAAGATGACGAGGGTAAGAAGTCAATCTGGCATGGAAAATGAGGGTGACCCATCCTTATTCGAACACCCAGATTAAAATTAAATTCGGTAATTATGGGGCCGAAGTTGGCTGTCCCTGGCGTATGCCTAAAGCAACTAGAACTTGGACGTAGTTCTCAACTAGTGAGATTTTGCAACCATAATATCTAGGGAAAATGATTGCGATTATAAAATCTCACGACAGCAACACTGCTGCATTTATAATTCTTGTTTGGTATGTTGTTTTATAATGTTGGGGCCATTCAAATTATTGTCCATAAAAGTAGCATCATTGGATGTTATATTTCTGTAGATTCTTTATGAATTTAATTTTGTATCATTTAAGATATTCTTCAGTAGAATTTTTGATTTTGATGTTCTGGTTTGTTGTGAGTTGACAATAGTGATTGTCCACAGACTGATGAATTGCGTTGTCGGTGATTGATTGATTTTTTTTTTAATTTGCGTTGTTGATGTTGAATGCGAACGCTGTCTCGGTGGTTCTGGATAGAAGATGGCTATCCCTAGCTTCTGCCTGAAACTACTTCAACTAGGCTAGTTCCCTACTAGTGATTTTTCTCTTAACGACACAAAAGCAATACTGCTGCATTTATAATTCTTGTTTGGTATGTTGTTTTATAATGTTGGGGCCATTCAAATTATTGTCCATAAAAGTAGCATCATTGGATGTTATGTTTCTGTAGATTCTTTATGAATTTAATTTTGTATCATTTAAGATATTCTTCAGTAGAATTTTTGATTTTGATGTTCTGGTTTGTTGTGAGTTGACAATAGTGATTGTCCACAGACTGATGAATTGCGTTGTCGGTGATTGATTGATTTTTTTTTAATTTGCGTTGTTGATGTTGAATGTGAACGCTGTCTCGGTGGTTCTGGATAGAAGGTGGCTATCCCTAGCTTCTGCCTGAAACTACTTCAACTAGGCTAGTTCCCAACTAGTGATTTTTCTCTTAACGACACAAAAACCTCTGTTGGACAGTGTCATGCCACACCGACACTGGGAACCAAAAATATGTCCTTTTCCGAGGATTGGTATCATTTTAATCTGCTGTCTAGAGATTACTTTGTTGTCCGGGTTAGTATTTGTAATTTCGGGATTTGTTTTCTTGCAGCATATTTCACTACACGTGTCTTATGGTAATGATATTTGCATTGTTGCAAATTTGAGCTGTTTTTGTTGCACTCGTACTGATATCCTCCGTTGAGGGATTTGTTTGATTAAAGGATCACCTTTCTGTAAAGACATATTCTTATCTATATTTCACTGGGTATTAGGATATGCAGGATTTTTTATTTTTGTTGGAATGACCAACACCGGCTTATGTTATTGAGTATTGTAGAACCTAGATTAATAATATAAACATTTGACCACTTGACATCAATTTACTCAATCACTGATTGCTTTGTAGATATTGTATTTGATTGTTATGATTTCGGTTGTTCAGTTGAGTAGATATTGTATGTTCGTGTTTCTCTCACAGTTGATAGTATCCGGAGGACATATCAACTAACCTTCGACTCTTTCCCAATAGGTATTCATTGAATGAAGTCACCTTTTTTATCCTAATTACATTGACTTGTCTATGTCAATCTTTTGTCTGGTATGACATGCTTATTTTGATATGCGTTGGTGATTATTACTATTATTATATGTGGAGTCGATATAGTGGTATTGTTCCACGGATGTTCCATCTTCTTTACATTCTTATAATGTTATTTGTTATCTACCAGTCTCAATTACACTTCGTTGAATTTCTTATTGTTGGTTAAATAATGTTATTGTTAGCTTCATGGCTAATCGTCATTAAAGTTCTGGGAACTTTAATGCCTCTCCGAGTAGAGGGGTAATTTGTTATGGGTTTATTTTGCACCAGAAAACCCTTTCTGTTTTAATACAATAACATCAGAAATTATCTGTCATTGATATACACTTTCCACTCTGTACGCCACTGTTTCAAAATGACAACTTGATCGTTATCATGTACAGCTTGATCCGAATGTAAGTACTTACCTTTGCCGTACTAGTTCGAGCGGACATGAACTGGCCTTAAGCCAATGACAGTTATCAGTTGTTCTATTTCTATTTAGCTCGAGGTAGTTCCTGGACTGATCCCACCGAACACTAACGACCAAGAAAGCGCCTTGTTGGATAATGACAGTTTTGACTTTGAGATATTTTGAGTGACGATTTTCCGGTTCATTATTTGATCTGGATGAGTGACTGACCTATTTTGAAGATTTCCAAATGAAGTTTGATCATAGTTGACGGATCTTGGGAAAATTCATATCTGGACAGTTTCTCATATTGTCTGCGATTTTTGACGCTATATATTTTCGAGAAATCTCCGTTCGCTTTGCGGATTTTTGAGGTTAGAAGTCATTTCTGGGCCGTGGTGACCATGTGGGTAGAGCGTTCGCCTTTGGAGCGAAGGGTCGAGGGTTCAGAGCCTCGCATGGTCATCGGTCTCGTGCATGACATCATACGTTAAAAGGTAAGGACTGCGTCTTTCCTAGCTCACACAAGTCTCTCGAAGACTTCCGAGGGTTGCGCGTAGGGGTGCAATCGGTTGACGGAAATAACAATATTAACAATTTTTTAACAATTTTATCATTGTGTAAAACCACTAGAACGAGAAACTAGCTATCAGACAGCAAACATACCATCAATGCTGTTACCAGAACCCTCCCACTTAATAGAGGTTAGTATTTGCATTTGGGCTCTACATATGGCTCCATACAAGTGTAATCAGAACTCAGACTGGTATTGTTTATTCTAGGGTGTTACTCGGTACTGCTAGTGCTCCACTACGGTTTTATTGCTACTACACTGCTACTGCTCCGCTATTTCTACTGTCCCACTACTGTGATTGTTCCTGCTCAACTGTAATTGTTCCACTGTACATCTGTTGTTTAGTATTCCTTCTCAATCATAGCATACACTTGAATACATCTTGGTGGTACCATATTTACATTAATTTCATTTCCTTTTGTATTGTGTGCCGAACTGTGCACTGTGTGTAACATAAATCAATATATTTTATTAGTAAGGGACATGACTATTTCTTTTATTCTGGTCCAAGTTATCCAAGCGTAAGGAAAAACAAAACCTCTACATATTTATATATTATTCTTATACCATTTATAAGTATCTATTGTTTGATATTTTAGTAATATTGGTGTAGTGGGTGGTCCCATTCCATCAGGGTGGTTTCGGATTTTTCACTGGCGATAAATCCGTGGCGCTCCAGATAATTGAACCCCATACTTCAGTCTTATCGAAATCAATTTTATTGTCGAATCCACGCCTCCTGAGCTACTGGGTATGTTAGTGGCGTGAAACATCAGTGCACATTCACTGCTCTACTTTCCTAAATTTCGCCCCTAACAATATATTGTCTTTTGAAGAAATTCTTTTTTTTTTAGATTGACGTGGCCGTTACTTGATGGAAATTCATAGTATGTGACACTAAGGTAAACACGATTGAATTTCCACAGAATTATTATCTACGCGACATGTTTCGATACACAGTATCTTTCTCAAGCGAATGTGATACATTAAATTATTCTACGTTGAACATTACTCAAATACCCTTCTTATCAATTGAGGTAATAAGGATCTGCCTATAATAAAAATAAAAATTGACAATACAATGTAGGTACCTGTAAATCTCAAAACATATCTACTACTTAATTAGTTAAAAAGGTTTAACATTCGCTTGAGAAATATACTGTGTATCTGAACATGTCGCGTAGATAATAATTCTGTGGAAATTTAATTGTGTTTACCTTAGTGTCATATACGAAGAAATTCTTATTTACCTTTAATCTTTTTTAGATCGACACCTGCAGAGCGTAGAACATATCACACTTTTCTAGTAAGCAGAAATACAAGCGCTCAGTACTCCGAAAACCAAGTAGGACCACCACAAATGCAGTTTCAATGAGAACAAGTCGAAAATAGAAAAGTTATGATTTATTCTGATGGTGCATCCAGAACTTAATTATTCTCCTTGTAGTGACAACTTGTAAAATGTGAATTGATCATTAAATGTGGTTTTGAATGGAAATTACCATGGGAATGTTTCTATGAATGACGTAAGACAACCAACTATAAACATATACAGTGCGCATCATAAATGTTACCCCCCCTATCTAACTCGTTACGGGACTCTTGTTAGGAAAATCGCCGAGACACGTCGATTTTTGATTTCTACAGTGTACATTCTCGTATGAATAGTGCACCCCTAATTTCATCCCTGACTGGAGGGGAGCAACCCTGTCAAAAAATTTAAATAGCATGGGGTGGTGAGTGATAGCTCATTTGAAAGGGGGTTTTATTCTATATTCAACCGTGCAAAAGAATTGAAATATGTTACATTATTTCAAGAGTTATGAATGTTTAAGAATAACGACAATTAACGTAGCGCACTCACCCTTAGAAATACAAAGTCGGCCCTGTATGATATCGGTGTTGGGTCAGACGTCAAGTGAGACGTATTTGTCGTATGCGTAGATATTAACTGCACGTTTTTGTAGGTGTTTTTGGGTGTTTGCGGATAAATGGTCAATACAAGAAAATGATATCACGGATAGTGCGAGTCAGTGTAGTCTAGCTGTTAGTTGTGCTTGCTTTTCATCTTCAAATAATGGTTGCACCACGTGCGTTGAATGAGAAATGCGAAGCAATTGTAATTTTTGGTGAGGCTCATCGAAATTATCATGAGGCGGTACGGATGTTCAATGAACGTTTTCCGGATCACCCTATTGATAGACGTTATTTCAAACAATTAGTGGCAAAATTTTATGAGAACGGCAGTGTGCAAAATAAACCACGTTCTGGGCGATCAATTACAGGAGAAGATAAACAAGTGGACATTATGAGCGAGTTTGTGAATAACCCGTCCTCATCGAGTAGAACTGTAGCCTTGAATTGTGAGGTTTCGCAGATGACGGTATTGAGAATTCTGAAAAAAAAATAAATTTCATCCGTACAAAATAAAAATGGTGCATGAACTGACGGACGATGATCCAGACAGCCGTCTAGAATATTGTGAAATAGTATCTAACAATATTTTACAAAATCCCAGCTATTTGTTTCAGTGATGAGGCTACTTTTTTTTTAAACGGTCATGTGCATAGACAAAATGTGAGGTACTGGTCCGATGAAAATCCTCGACTTTTTCGCGAAACTCATACCCAGTTTCCTCAAAAAGTTAATGTGTGGGCAGGGATACTGGGTGACCATATTATCGGTCCGCTATTCATTGAGGAAAATTTGACGGGTGCCCTCTATTTGGAAATGCTGGAAACAGTTATAGATCCACTCATAGTGACAACTGTCGAAAATAATCCAGACGAATTTGACATGGACATTATACTGCAAGATGGAGCTCCTCCTCATTTTGCAGTTGCTGTCAGGACATATTTGAATACTGTTTATGCAGGACGATGGATCGGGCGTCGAGGATCTGTGGAATGGCCTCCAAGATCACCAGATCTAACTCCTTTAGATTTTTTCCTGTGGGGTTACCTAAAATCTAAAGTTGCGTGCGCGGATTACGGAAGTGTGTGCAACAATTACTCGCGATACCTTGCAAAGCGTCAGGACTGAAACACAAAATAGACTCTATTTTTGCCAGGAGGTCAACGGGGAACATTTTGAACATTTACTGTAATAACAGAAAAAGTTAGTGTTAGTTCAGTTGCTTTCCTGTTTGTGGTGTAATTCTTTGCACGGTTGAATAGAGAATAAAAGCCCCTTTCAAATGAGCTATCACTCACCACCCCATGCTATTTAAATTTTTTGACAGGGTTGCTCCCCTCCAGTCAGGGATGAAATTAGGGGTGCACTATTCATACGAAAATGTACACTGTAGAAATAAAAAATCGACGTGTTTCGGCGATTTTCCTAACAAGAGTCCAGTAACGACTTAGATAGAGGGGGTAACACTTATGATGCGCACTGTATGTATGTTGTGTTAAGGCTCATTGATACTAGGTCGCCACAGAGTGAAATCTACATTGCTCTAAAGCTTTCTGAAAAATTAACAAAATAAAGTAGCGAAAATTTACATGCTACACGACAAAGATAAATAATTGTGGATAATCTCCAGACTGAGGAGAAAGAGAAAGCGTAACGATAAAGTGTAAAGATAAAGTGTAAAGGGAAAGTGTAACGAGAAATTTCCTTGATAAAGATAAATCAAAGAAATATCTCCAGACTGAGGAGAAAGAGAGAGAATATACTGAGAAAGTTTCTCTTCAACAAGTTTGCAAAGTAAACTACTGATTGTTTTCAGTTTCTCTCCAGACTGAGGATAAAGAGAGAGAGAGAGTACTGAAAGAGTACTTTGATATCAAGTTTAACAAAGCAAATGAAAGGTTGTTAAGGCATTAGATTTTCTCTTTAGTTAGGCCTTTTCATCTAAACAAACATCTATATAATAAATATCTATAACTTGCTTACTCGGAATTTTCAACTTCGAAATGCTCACATTACTGATGACATGACATCTTCCAAGGTTAATGAAGTTTGATCAAATTATCCGACAGTCGAAACAGGTTTAACCTTCCATAGTCTGAAAGGGAAAATTCAAACTTCTGAACACGATTAAAACAATACAGATAACTTCAATTTTGATTCATTTTTGAATGTTTGAGTATGTGGATATGGTGTTAAACTGGTGTGAAAGTGATATGCCATTCAAAAAAATACATAAGCTCATATTGTGATGTATTAGAACTTTCATGAATTACCGTGAATTAAGATAAACCGTCGTATATTTCTCCCACCACACAGTTCACCAATTATTCTTGATTTTTTCCCGATATATAATAAACTTTCAACAGTATGTTGGTATTTTCGTGGTTGAAAATATCATGATGCTCATATCAATATCCTCAGGGTATAATAAATAGGGTTTAACATTTATACATCAAAGTTAACAATAACATGTCTAGCACAAAATCAATACGGATGTGTCTACGAGCAATGCTCCTCGAATTTCTGGTTTAATAAACTATATTTATAACCTGATGATAGTGAACATATAGCTCATATACACCAATAGAACTCATCGTGATGGAAGGGATATATTTACAAAACACTATTGGTTGAGAAACTTAAGAAACGCCGTTTTCGTAAATATTTAGGGAAATACAAAGATCCGGAATACCTTCAATTTACTTTTGTTGTATTTTTGTAGGTTCTTATAATTGAATTCAGTATCATCGAAATTTATTCAGGCTGCAGACATGCATTCAAAATCAATCATCCGTCAGCAGTTCTCATATAATTGAAACAAATTTGAGAATAATGTTCATCAAATGTGGCGACTTCAATACGAAATCCTCTAGAAAATATTATAAAAAATTGCTTATACCCCTTCGATATCAAAACCACATATCATGAATAATTTCTTCCGGCATCCATTTGCTGTATTCAACAACATTGCTTCAATATTTTCTCGGTATTCGTCAACATTTTTTGATCTCGATGAAGATTGCTTCATCAAAATTTGTTGAAACAAAAAAATTATGAAAACTCCTCAATTATAGCTACCTCTTTGTTCTTGTGGTATCAACTTTGATCCCAATAAAGAAACCTTAGTTTGCATCGACATGATGTTACATTTGTTTAGAAAAATGTTTTCTCTATTCCTCACTTCTTACCAGTAAACTACCTCTCGGATCCAAATAATGAAATGTCTTCTCCTTCATAATACTGGCAGTTGCAATAATACAGTGATCTCTACTAGACACTGTACCAATAATTGAAGGCAACACTACTACTGAGTCTGGAGCGACTTTTGGAATATCATCATACAAGTTTGTATATAATTCATTTCAATGATAAAAAATGGTATACGGTTGGTATGTTGTCAGAGGAACTCTGTGTTCTCAACTTCAATATTGCAATTAAACAAGAGGTCACTGCGAAATCAATCAACCACTGTTTTCCACTGGAAGATCTGAAATCGTTTATTCCATAAGTTCATCAGAAAAGTTTGCTGGTAATCTGGTTACTAGGCAATTTCTGCCTCATTTGCATTCTTTATAATGATCGGAATTTATAACCAATCCAGTGTCATTGAAATTCAACTGGACGGAGTTGAATCCGTGATATTCTGATGACTTCTCACTGGGTCTTTTTTTTGGTATTCGAATTTTCATTAGATGATCAGTATTCCAATTTTCTTCCCAATATTCGATGTCTCGAGAAATATTCCAACCGTAGTCTATACAGGGTGTTTCATAATAAATGCGCAGGATGTGATTGCGAATATCTCTGGAACAGAAAACAGATTCCGTAGGCATATTCTACTCAAAATAAGCTATGTTTTTTGCGGATTTTGTATTTCTTCAAATTCATAATTGGTGAAAATTTTGAAGTGGTAGTGGGTGTTTTTTTCTCGAACTTCTACGCCACTGAAAAAAGTAAAGTTTTGAACCTCCTATATGAACCGCCAATGTTTTTACACAAAAAAGGTATTCTTGGTCATAAGCTCTAAAGTTGACTGTTTTCATGAAAAATCAACTTTCATGTTGTTTAAATAATGTTTTTCCTCGAAAAATTGCTGCGTGCATTGAAGCTAACGGCGGACATTTCCAACAATTCAACTGAGTATGATTGTTATTTTTTTTTTATTTTGCAATTAAGAAGTTAACCTTTGTTTTTGTGACTTGTTTTAATGTTTAAATAAATTTTGTGAAATAAGGAAAAAAATTATTTAAAAACATTTTTTTCAACATGAAAGTTGATTTTTCTTGAAAACTGTCAACTTTAGAGCTTATGGCCAAGAGTACCTTTTTCATGTAGGCGGCTCAAAATCATACTTTTTCCAGTGGCGTAGAAGTTGGAGAAAAAAACACCCACTACCCCTTCAAAATCTCCACCAATTATGAATTTAAAAAAATAAAAAATCTGCGCAAAACATAGCTTATTATGACTAGGAAATGCATTCAAAATCTGTTTTTTGTGCGATGAACGGTTCCAGAGATATTCGCAAAAAACTATAATTTTTTTAAAATTTCAACACCCTGTATCTCGAAAATGTTGAATTTTAGAGGGTAAGTTAATAGAAAGTTTTTTTCATATTTTTGAACGAGCTATCACATCCGGAAGTCCTGCGCATTTATTATGAAACACCCTGTATAACGAAATCACACCAACTTCTTTCTGTTATATCGAGTATTCTCTGAATTTGTTGTACAACCGATCGTACAATAGGTTGCACTATAAATCGTACAGAGAGATCGTAGAGAGTTTTGCCCACAAACGTGAAAATAATTCAAGCGATCGGTTGTACAATAATCTTGTATATTTTAGTATATTGTTCACCATGGCACCGACTGTTTCAAAAAAGGAAATTGCTGGTGTAGTTGTGTTGTTCTCGGATGAGACTAAATAATAATGTGAAAAAGAAGGAGAAAGTGTGGTGTACAAAATGTGAATCCTGTGTCACTTTCACCATCAGCATCCATCTATAAAAAAATGGTGTATATACGAGTGTTTGGTTCACCGACGTATATCCGAAAGGGGGTGGGGGTAGTAGATATCTTGATTTTTGAAAGAATATCTCATTACGTATTCCTTTATGCAAAGTATTATTTGGAAATATCATTGTTTGTGTCAATTTCAGGTCCCATCGAATGAACAGGAGTGACAGCAAGCAGCAAATGTTTTAAAAATATTTGGCAATTTCACAATTGTTTGGTTATAATTACAAAGGTTCTCCTAGTATTGTGTTGTTTGAAATAGTCATTGCAAATTACGGTTATCAGATGGAGAAATATGGAGCCAAATAGGAATTTACAAACGTTTGATGGCAAACATGCTAAATATACCAAATGCAACCAAACTTAAGATAAGATGGGATTATTTTCATTCATCGTCAAAGCATTTTAACTCTTTCAGGCACAACAATCTTGAAGAAAAAAACCCAACATGCACAAAAAAATTATTTATCAGAAAATAAAATTAAACTCATACAATAAGTTCCTTCACAATATCTTGCCGGAACTCTTTCATCCTCATTGACTTTTTGTCAGTATTCCCCGGCAGTGTGTAAAATATGAATGCATGCGTAATGCAGGCATCGATAAAATAAAAATAAACTATATGCCATCACTTTCTACTTTTTCTATTAATTTCATATACTGGCTTCATTTGATCAAATTTATCGACGCTGTTCTTATACGAATTGTAATCTTTGAGAACTGCTGGACAGGATACTTGAAAAATATTACCTATTTTATCTTTCCTATTCACAAGAGTAGTTTTGGTTAGATCATAGAAATTAGAGGCTAGGTATATACAAGGTTGTCCTTTCATTTCCAAGCTGATAAACCTGTATCACTACCATAGGATTCGATATCACCTTTTTTAAAAACCTTATTGAGCTTAAAATCTGGAAGATATTTCCTACTTGGGTTCATAGTGCCACATGCATCTATTTTTTAGCTAAGTAAGCAGTTTTATACTATTAAAAAAATTGTCAAAGTAAAGTTTGTGATTTTTTCCTACCAAATCCTTGCATAATTTTTTTACTACAGTGTGGCCAAGATCCTTTTGAGTCTCTTCCTCAGATTTTCCTGTATAGATGTCAAACTTCCAAGCATAACCTGTTTCCTCGGCCAAAATCCATACCTTGAAACCTCTTTTCACTGGTTTCTTGGGCATATATTGCTACAAAGAACTACGTTCTTTGAACCTTATCATACTTTCTTCAATTGCTTTATGTTCTCTCAGTGTGCCAACCTTGCAACATTCTTTTCGAAAGAGCTATACTGGTATAACTGTTATCAGTATACAGAGTTCTACTGTAATCGAAGAGGCCATCCATCAATTTCCTGATAACTTTTTCGGCGACTGATATATCATCTGCTCTCTCTTTGCCGGTATAAACCTTGAAAGACCAAGTATAACTCCCGCTAACACAACAGAGTTTGAAAACCTTTACTTATGGCGTTTATTGGGGATATACTGCCGGAAATGTATACGTCCACGAAATGATACATTACTCTTGTCGTTGCAGATCTGTTCTTCAGGAATGTAGGATTCTTTGATTTTGGGCTGCAATAAATCTATGAATTCTGAAATCTTGTACAGTCGGTCATTCGAATCTCTTATACCTTCATTATTACATAGATGAAACGTAGAGAGCAATAGCTCGAATCTATTTCGACTCATGATTGTGAAATACCATTTCAATAAAGCATATTTGTTGACCAATAATCTCTCAATTGGGGAAATTGAATCAGACCCATCCAAAGAGTTATTCCCAAGAACTTATGCATTTCGATATCATCAGTGTCGACCCATTTACAGAATCTTGATCTGGGAGTAGAAGCATTAGTAGGGGAAAATTTACGTGCTGCAAATCTATTTGTGTTCCTAACCAGAAGTGATATTATTTCATAATCAACGAAATGCTTGAAATGATCGATGTGGTTTCTTCCTCCCAACTTATCGAAAACGTCAGGATGAACGCCGGTATATGGATTATTTCTGGGACCAGAAACAGGTTCCCACTTCTTATGTCTAACTATACGAGCAAGTACGATATGATCCGACACATAATGAAACTGCCAAGTGTAATACATCATTGAATTTAGAATGTGAAATACTTCAAAAAACTGTATTTTTCGCAACAGGGCCGTATTTGAAAAAATCAAGTTGATCATGGTTATTCGATAACGTCGGACAGTAAAACTGATACCATCATAAGAAAGCTTATAAAAAGTTTCTGTGAAGAAGAGTTTTCTATGTTATTCCAGCTCTGACGATAACACCACAAAAAACTAAAATAAAAAATCGAAAAATTCTGTTTTTCAAAAATAATTTGAAAACCAAAAATATTTTTGGAAATTTTATTCTTCCATATAGATGGTCCTTTTGTTACGCAACTTTTTTCCCATTTAACGACAACTGTATCTCTAACCGTTTCAGATATCCACGTGGTGGACAACCTTGACTCATTATATTCTGTTTTATATTACCTATGTCACATTACTTCCCTGAAATATAAACTTAACCTACTAAAATTAATCAGTCGTCGTCTAGTAAATACACAGTGACCCATTTGAAAGCGGGCCACCTCTCTAACACTGTTATTTATGATAAGAACGTAGTAGTCCATACTCAAAGTGGAAGACCAAGTTTATTGAAATAAGGAACACAAAGTCGTCTCCACAAATATTTTTTTATTGAAACGGGATCGATGTCTTATTCAATTATAGACATGCTTCGAACATATATATGTTCATCTTCGGTAATAACAAAAAGCGATATGCTGAACTAAATTGAAATTTAAGGTTAACAACGTGTTGAAAGAATGCAAAGTGTTACTTACAATATGTGGGAAGAAAAACAAACTAAATCATAATCATAGCAAATCCAGAACATCTAAAGTTCATGAAGAATGATTATTTGTTATAATATTGGGGTAGACCCCCAGAATAATAAAGCAATTAACATTTTTGATGAGTTGCAACGAACCATGCACTATTCGTGTGTGGGTTTAAATACAAAATGGAAGAATTTATTAGGGCGAGGCTGAAAAATAATATTCAAGTAGGCCAGTGGAGGCACCTAGCGGGATTAACACACACATGGCGCTAAATTATTGGAGGAAACTGTATTGAAAGTCAACATTAAAGTAATTTGGTATTTGGACAAAAGATGTCTCTACTATGATTAAATTGATATTATGAATTGCTAAAATTAATGGAATCAAAAAATGGTATACAGTCAAAATGAATCTGATCATTGAGAGAGTTAATAGAAGGTCGTTTCAAAGTTTGATTGATATGAAAAATTCCACTAATATTGAGTAAAATACCCTTATTACAAATCTGAAGTATATCAAAGTTTGTATCCGGATTGAAAAAATGATTAGAGTTATTTATTATCCGATTCAGAAGTTTTTTTATTCAATAGACATCATCAATAGTTGTAGATGAGTGCCATAAATTCAAAATAAAAATAAAAATTTCAAGGCCTACTTCAATTTTTTTTCGAATTCAAAAATCTAAAAAACATACTAGCGATGTTTTTAAATAGAATTCGATGACGCCACTGGATTTACGACTTTTTCAGGTAGTCTATGTAAAAATTACCTAGGAATGCGTTCATCAATAAAAAAGTTATATGGGAATAAAATTTGAAAATTATGTCAATAAATCAACCCACTACTTCAATTTCAGAACTTTTATCAAAATTCTGATTGTACCCTGGATTCAGAATATTTTGAAATATTTCATCGAAATCTGTTCATAAATAAAAAATGTATGAAATAATAAAACAAAATTTCCGGAAATTAAATAACATGCTTTTCAAATTTTATTATTTTATAACTTTTTTATTTATGAACATATTTCGATGAAATTCTTACCAAATATATTTCGAATTATTTTGAATCCAGTGGTGTACTCAGAATTTTGATAAAAGTTCTGAAATTGAAGCGGTGGGTTGATTTATTGACATAATTTTCAAGTTTTATTACCATATAACTTTTTCATTGATTGACGCATTCCTATGTAATTTGTACATAAACTACTTGAAAATGTCGTGAATCCAGTGGCATCATCAAATTCAATTTAATAAAATCGCTAGTATGTTTTTTGGATTTTTGACCTTGAAAAGAATTCTAAGCAGGCCTTAAAATTTTTGTTTTCATTTCGAATCTATGGCACTCATCTAGAACTATTGATGCTCTGTCTATTGAAAAAAAACTTCTGAATCGGATAATGAATAAAAGTTTTAGACAGGTGGCCCGCTTTCAAATGAGTCACTCTGTATATTGATGCTCTTTGTGTGGTACTGTGCAAATTATCAATTTGTGTGTCAATAAATAAAACTGTCTTCAAAGGTCGCAGAAGATTTGGATTGAAATACAAGATGCTTTTCCACTTTTAATGAAGATTACTACGCAATAACCTCATCACATGGTACGACAGAACTTACTGACAAAACTGTGCATTCGTACATACAATCACAGAAAACTTATAGAACTACAGTTCTATCAAAATCCAAGTTATTACCAACCTAAAATGGATACTCAACATTGTTGCCAAAATAAAATAATCTTATTGATTCCAACAAAAACCATATATTTATTGGTTTTAGGCGAGTGTGCCTTTGGGCTATAGTGCATAGATCACTATTTTATTAGCTAGTCCCAAACGTTGTCAGTCATACGACCATCTGGGAATAGCTA
This sequence comes from Chrysolina oricalcia, assembly GCA_944452925.2. NCBI lineage: Eukaryota > Metazoa > Arthropoda > Insecta > Coleoptera > Chrysomelidae > Chrysolina > Chrysolina oricalcia. The sequence continues at coordinate 38,288,518 of OX101825.2, forward strand.
ATAAAACAGTGATCTATGCACTATAGCGCAAAGGCGCACTTGCCCAAAACCAAGTTATCATGTATTTGTGAAAGAACTCCGCACTTTCCTTATGGAAAATGGCTTTCGGTTAAATTCCCTGAATTTTTGGTATGATGTAGATCTTGACTCCCTAAGCAAAAGTGTCCATGGGCACAAAGAAATCGGCTGACTAGTTTTCGAGATACAGGGTGTCAAAGATGAAAAGTGAAGTTTTCTGCTCAGAATTTTTAACAACTCCGAGAATTGACAAAACGCCCATTTATTCATGGAATAACATGCCTGAATGATGGTACAATGTCATCTTGATCTCGTATCCATTATAATTTTACGTTTTGGGCTCTACAACAGGGTGAACAAAGAAAAATCCAATTCGATTAATTTTAAACCAACCAGGGTAAGTTCTTTCATGAGAATTAAAGATCCAATTGAGCATGGACGAACTTCCTCAATCTCGATCGAAGTTTACTGACATTTTTTTTTTATATACAGGGTGGTTCGAAAATAGGGGTACGTCAACCCATAGTTTTTTTAATCGGAAAGGGGAGAGCATGTCACATATATATCAAACATTCTTTAATGTTGAGAACGTCGCATACTCATTTCATATATATAGAGTGAGTAAAAATATACAGTCCAAGTTTCTTGAAAAAATGCGGTTTTTTCCAATGAATACCCTGTATTTCGAAAAAGAATCGGTTAATTTTCTTGAATTTTCGATATAATGTACGATTTGAGGAGTCCGAGATATTATCATCAATATTAGCATAGGTCTCCGGACTCGTTTGTCGGCTATATACTTTTGAATGTACGGATTTTATTGATATCCGATATACTGCATTGGAGTCCAAAATGGGCTATTTTCCAACAATTCATGTTGAAAAATATTCGGGCTAGATTAGTGCGGTACCTAGTCCAAAAATGCAATACCTTATATACAGGGTGAATTAAATGTTTTTCATTTGAAAGCCCTGTTTCCGAAGAAACTAGAGAAAATTGAAATGTATCAGAAGCAATAACTCTCTCAAGGTTGGAACTAATTCTACAGTATTTGAAAGCATTTCAATTCAGATGGAGAAATATTTTATATGATTTCTGTTAAACGTGCGGTTTCTACAAAATTGGGATATTTAGTACTCAATGAACAAATGAATGGTGAAGGTATTATACCTCCCAAAATTCTACAAGTCCGAGAAAAGAAATATGTACGTTTTGTGGTAGTTTCTTCATTGAACCAAGTTTGAAATGTATTTGAATAATTTTTCACAAAAAATATGAATAAATATAAATGAAGAAATTTTATTAATATAAGATTTTATTGAGTTGCACTAAAAAGGAAAAAATAATTTCTTTAGGGGTGTAAACTTATTCTATAACAGATTCAAAGACCCCGCGATATAAGAGGGTGGTTGGAACTAAGGCAACAGACATTGATGAATCTTATATAATTTTTTGGATTATCATATCATACGATATGAATCAACTCGTTTCCACACCACCCAAGAGGTAGAGTTGCAGGTGCGTATTTTTTAGTGGTATCCCCTGTAGGCCTATTTCACTATGTATGGGGAAAATACGCCAAACACGATTCTCTAATATTCCAAATGATGATTAAGTGTTATTGAGAGGAATATAATTGAATCGACTTTTTTTCTGCTGTCCATTTCCTTGGTATTGTGAAAAAAGTTGAGTTTTGGCAGTCTGTTCCCAATTTGAAATGGGAGTATGTTATTGTTTTCAGAGAAAACTAGATGAAGTGTCTTAAAAAAAGCTTATTATTTTGCTAAAAGTTAGAAAGTTATTGTAATGAAAGGTTTCATTGTTCTATGATTTGAATACCAACATCATCTGGAGCTCTTCTGTGAGCAGCATCAGCAATGAATCCAAAAAGACACGTCGAAGGAAAATGAACGTCACGCTGGTATCTTGCATATCCCAAGAACCACAAAACACTTGCAACATGGGCACAAGTTCCTAATGTTCTTTAACCAGATTTGCAGGTACAGTAATAACCCATAATGGGAGGATCGTCGTCATTTTCTTCTGTGTTGTAGGCAATCCATAACATATATTTTGTCGCATTTCGAAACCTAGAAAATGACCGGAATCTTACAAGTCTTTCTTGTTCCAAAACATCTAATTCCAATATATCTTGTTCTTGCCTCTGGAGTTTTTCCTGAATATAAGATGGAGATAGCTGTATCTGATACACCCCAATAGTCAGATCCTTCAAATATTCCATCGTCAGACGTGGAAAGTTTCGAACGTGGGTGTGGTCCAATTGCACCCATCGACCAATCCTATTTTGTAGGTTTTCGGCTTCAACTTTAGCTTGAACAACATTCACATCATTAAAGCGCTCTAACATTCGTCTAGCAAACTGAATATTGGTCCCTGGCATTGTTATCAGACGATGAAAACGATTTATCAACGCACCAGCTATGCGATAGAAGTCACCCAAGTTTACAACATGTGTTGTGGATATTGTCCCTTTGAAGAATTTAAAAATTGATTTGAAATGTCCATTTCTGGATTCCACTACCCACCTAGTTTTGGTTATTAACCTAGAACTATACGCTTCGTCGGTAGTAAATTGTCTATGACCTCGTGTGAGAAATGGGGGCATATGATAATTAATACCAAGTTGTTGGAATAATGGTGTCGAGTCGCGATAACCCCTGTCCACTATAAAAATATCCCCATCCTGAAACCAGGTCCTGATACCTTCGATGTCCCTCTCGAACTCCTGGTTCAATATAGTGGCATCATTGTTTTTGATGTCTGAAAAATAAGGTCCTTGAATGGCCAGGATATACCCGTCTGGAGCAACAATTACTTCCGGTTTCACCATATGGTCTTTTTTATGAAAACAATAGGATTGCCTGAGAATTCTGAAATTACTATTTTTTTCGATTTTACTATAAGTACAATCGATATAAGCTATTGCTTTTGGTTGGTTAGGGTTGGGGTTATAGAGTTCATTGACAAATTCTGTGACGTGTCTTGTGATATAGTTTTCTCTGGTTATAGCATTAAAGCCCAAATTGTTTGGTACAAATCTTTGTGTCAATGAAATCCTGACATTAGATATAATGAGACTGGTGTCCTGGCGGGTGGGATATTGAAATATCACTTTGAGAAAATCGTCAGAAATACCCTGACGCAATTTCAAGAGAAAGGTTAACAAATGTTTTCTGGTAATGTATCTCACATTTCCTCGCACAATAGGATCACAAAATTCATATAATTCGTTGAATTGCACTTTACTCAATGAAGTAAGAGATATAAATTCTTCATCGGAAAAAGAATTGATGTCCTCGAAACCTTTGGATGTGTGTTTTTTTGCCGCCTCTCTCAGACCTTCCATAAATTGTTGGAGCTGCATTCCTTTCAGAATATATGGTCTATTCACGTACCTCAAGCCTGCATGGAAAACATCTAAAAGGTATCCATTTTCATTCAGGTGATGAGGGCACACCCTCACATTATCAGGAACAAAAATATCGGTCGAAACATAAATATTCACTCTACAATCTGTAGTTACCCGCTGAATGTTGTCGAGAATCACATATGAAACAAGTATTGCTCGAAGTTTGAGTTAATACATTTAATCGGAGAACACCTGGGTCGTTTTCTAAGGCTTGTATTTCATTTCGAATCAACAAATTACAATTGAAACACAGCCTAGTGTTGGCATTGATGTCTTCTTGAGGCCTTCCTGCAGCATCTCGCCTAGCAACAGCCAACTCCTGAAGAGGAAAATTATTGTCTCCAAGAATCCGACACATTTGTCTACTGGGAAATTGTCTGTCACACACGTAACAAATGGATCTATTACGAATTGGCATAATGAAAGAATGAAGAACTGATTTTCCGACTAGAGAAAGATTCAGGCGTTCTCGATGAATAACACTCCTAAACACACCTATCATTCGATGAAAACTGACAGTTCTTACCTGTAAACATTGGAAACGTATTTTGTTTCCAGAGCCTCCTTCAAGAAAGGACGAAAGAAGTACTTGCGAAAAGTGTACCCTAAACATTTAACACCTAATTAAAATCATTCGAACGAAGGAAACCGCAATTGAGGTGTGGATGTTTTTTCTTGACACCATTAAAAAAAAACAGTACAAGGAAAATCTCTCGTGCAAGGTTGTTCTTCAGTGAACAATATTCCAAAATAAATCTTTTCCGAAGTGATAAATATATATTCTCCGCACAGAAGTTTTCAATATATCTTCAATAATAACCATGGTAAAGGAATTATAAAGCAGGAACATTTCACACAATGTTTCATTTTCTCGACTAGTAAATGTGAAAAGTGTATTTTTTATACAAGCTTTTATTTATTCGATTCCTGTTTGTCTGTTTGTCAGTGACAAATCTGGCGATCGTTTGACCCACTTCCACTTGTCCAATCAACTTGAATTTGACATATTTATATAAAAAAAACAAGATGGCGGCCAAAATAGCGAAGGATTTTTGTAATTTATGGCCTAATATTAATCAAATTGGGTCCAAATTAAAAAAGGCAAAATGGCGGGTCCAAAATGGCGGACAAGATGTGTGAATTATGATTCGATTCTATTCAAAATTGGATCGTAGGGGTTTTTGGGGTTAGAGATCGTAATTGTTTTGTGAAAATCCAATAACTTCAAATGGCGGCTTCAAGATGGCAGACGAGTTTTATGATTTATGAATTGATTTTATTAAAAATTGGAATGAATGTGTTTTTGGGGCCGGAGATCATGTTTTTTGTGACAAAATTCAAGTATTTGAAATAGCGAACGAATTTTGTGATATATAGGTATGATTCAATTGTATTCAAAATTAATATGAAGGATTTTGTGGGGTCAGACACTTCGAATATTTTGTCAAAATTCAATTATTCAAGCTGGTTGATTTCATGGATGATAAAAAGAATTGAATAAATGAAAACTTTCTAAAGACTTCCTTACATTGCACTGAAATGGAAAAAAAAATTCTTTAGTGGTGTCACGCTATTCTGAGATTCAAAAGCTTGCTCTGCAATGTTTTCAGTTTGAATACAAATATGAATTCTTGAGCGACAAGTTTTTGAATCTGTCAGTCACAGAATAACGTGCACCCTTAAAGAAATATTATTTTTTCCTTTTCAGTGCAATTCAATAAAAGCTCGTCTTCAGAAAGTTTCTTCAATTATATTTATTCATATTTTTTGTGTGAAATATATTCAATTACATTTCAAAATTAGTTCATTGAATAAACGTCCAAAAAAAGGAAATATTTACTATCGCGGACTTTCTTGTAGAATTTTGTTGATTATATGCTAAATATCCCATTCCTAGGTTTTCGTCGGGCTGATTGGAAAATATATCTTTTTTTGTATAAACTTTACACATTTCACAGAAATCATATAAAATATTTCTCCATCTGAATTGAAATAGCTTTCAAATACTGTAGAATTAGTTCCAACCTTGAGAGAGTTATTGCTTCTGATACATTTCAATTTTCTCTAGTTTCTTCGGAAACAGGGCTTTCAAATGAAAAACATTTAATTCACCCTGTATATAAGGTATTGCATTTTTGGACTAGGTACCGCACTAATCTAGCCCGAATATTTTTCAACATGAATTGTTGGAAAATAGCCCATTTTGGACTCCAATGGAGTATATCGGGTATCAATAAAATCCGTACATTCAAAAGTATATAGCCGACAAACGAGTCCGGAGACCTATGCTAATATTGATGACAATGTCTCGGACTTCTCAAAACGTACATTATATCAAAAATTCAAGAAAATTAACCGATTCTTTTTCGAAATACAGGGTATTCATTGAAAAAAACCGCATTTTTTCAAGAAACTTGGACTGTATATTTTTACTCACTCTATATATATGAAATGAGTATGCGACGTTCTCAACATTAAAGAATGTTTGATATATATGTGACATGCTCTCCCCTTTCCGATTAAAAAAACTATGGGTTGACGTACCCCTATTTTCGAACCACCCTGTATATAAAAAAAAAATGTCAGTAAACTTCGATCGAGATTGAGGAAGTTCGTCCAGGCTCAATTGGATCTTTAATTCTCATGAAAGAACTTACCCTGGTTGTTTTAAAATTAATCGAATTGGATTTTTCTTTGTTCACCCTGTTGTAGAGCCCAAAACGTAAAATTATAATGGATACGAGATCAAGATGACATTGTACCATCATTCAGGCATGTTATTCCATGAATAAATGGGCGTTTTGTCAATTCTCGGAGTTGTTGAAAATTCTGAGCAGAAAGCTTCACTTTTCATCTTTGACACCCTGTATCTCGAAAACTAGTCAGCCGATTTCTTTGTGCCCATGGACACTTTTGCTTAGGGAGTCAAGATCTACATCATACCAAAAATTCAGGGAATTTAACCGAAAGCCATTTTCCATAAGGAAAGTGCGGGGTCCTTTCAAGGCATGTTGGATTAACTTTGTAGTCCGAGTTTTGCACTGTCTTTGGCGGTTTTATATTTTGTATGGCATCAATGAATGCATTTTCTACTTTATTTGAATTGGCTACTGACCTCTTTCTTCCTGCTTTCGCCGTACTTGGTGTATGACTATGGCCTTCTTCATCTTCTGTATTATCTACAGATCCCAAGTTTGATGTTGTTTGTCTGCAGATAACAATAAAATAATGCAACAAGTTCAATCAACTCTGGTTCAGCTTGCAGTGAAAGTATACAAAAAATTTAGCAAATTCTTCAATTGGAGCAACTGTGTCTGATAGGAAAGTCAGTAGATCGAAATGTTTCCATACTTTTTTCCAGATTTTTTGGCAACTGAGCCACTAGGTACATATTCACCTACTTCTGATTTTTTTAGGTATGTTTCCCTTAAATTTCTCTACTTTTTTTCAAAAATTTAATAGTTTACTGTCTTTGGAGTCCTTCATACATTTCTATCCACACTTTGTCCCTAATTACTTTACTCTCCTTTTGGAAATGGGAAGTCTACTATCCCATAATTGTCTTCTACTCTCTACTGACGAGATCAGCAATTCCTCAAGCGTATCACCAGACACTTCGCTGCCTTGTCTCTCTTGGTATGTATCATCTTCAGATGGTTGAGTTTTGTCCAGAGTTATATGGTCACATAAGGTATCAAGTGTCAAGTAGCCACATAGTTCACAATAAACCACCTATAAAATGAAAATACTATATCGTTAACAGGAAACTGATGGTTTAAGCACAAATCCCATTTCTCCATCGCATGTTTGAAATAGGACCTTTCATTCCTAAGTTTAAAGTTTTTGACCAACAAATTTCAACTTATGATTTGTGCATAATTTTTTGATGAATAGTGAAGACAATATTATTATACTGGATAAAACTTCAAACATTACAAATGCAAATAGAAATATGCATCTTAATGGTTCTAAGAAATATCATACCTCTTCAGTTTCTGCCTCCATTTTTTACCCTATACCTTGCTTCAGGATTCGGGAAGGAATACTATTTAGTTTTTGTTTTTATTTTTGTTATTAATAAAGAAATAAACCGTTTATTTTATTCACAAAACCCACAAAACAACATATTCTAGGTACTTTCACCACAGAACACCCACACACTGTCTGGGTGTTTTGACTTTGACTTGTCCGCAATGACAGTGACCATCACATTTTGTCGCATGAGTATGAACGTCAAATTTTGTTGACAATTTCCTATTTTGCGATTCTCCTAAATTTTTCGAAGTTCGTATAAGCATGAACATACCTTTATACTTACTACCTAACAGAATTACGATATAACAGAATTACGATACAACAGAATTACGATATAACAGAATTACGATATTCTTGAACCACAATCAAAATTTTTCTATTGATGTAAAATGGAAGCATGATCCCAAAATTTGTTTTGAAAAGGTTTCTGTTGACTTTTCGAGGCAAAGTTTTTTTAATATCCAACAATTATTTTGAAAAAATGAGAGCATAGTTTGGATTCATTAAAAAGGTAAGGGAAAAACGCCTGATCTATCTGCTACCAAAGTTAGATAATACCTATTGGACAAAACTATACAACAGTAAAATATAACAAGAGCATTAATTTGAAAAAAATATCTTAGTCATAGCACGAAGTATTGAAACTCAATTCACAATAATTTTGACAGAAATGGAACCAGATTATATATTATAGTCTCGATAATACTTATCTTTATAAGAAATATCATTTCTGCAAATAAAAATAACTTGAGAAGTAATAAAAACAATTTCAAAGAATTCCAAGAAAAATACATAAACATGCATATTGTGATATATTAGAACTTTCATGAATAACCGTGAATTGAGATAAATCGTCGTATATTTCTCCCAACCCACAGTTCACTAATCATTCTAGATCTTTTTCGATAAATAAATAACTTTCAACAGAATGTTGGTATTTTCGTGGTTAAAATGTCATGATTTTTATAGAAATATCCTTATGGTATGATAAATAGGGTGTAATATTTATTCATCAAAGGTTACAATAACATGAATAGCACAAAATTAATAAGGATGTGTCTATACCATATGTATAATCTGATGAAAATAAACATAAAGCTCAGTTACACAAATAGAACTTATCGTGATGGAAGGAAATTATTCACAAAAATACTATTGGTTGAGAAACTTGAGAAATGCCATTTTCGTTCATATTTGTGGAAATACAAAGATCCGGAATACCTCTTTTGTACCTTTGTTGTATTTCTGTAGGTACTTACACTTGGATTCGATATCATCTAAATTTATTCAGGCTGCAGATATGCATTGAAAATGAATCACCCGTTAGCATTTCTCATATAATTGGAACAAATTTGACAATGTTCATCAAATGTGGCGCATTTTATGCGAAATCGTCTTGAACATATTATATAAAAATGGCTTATACTCCCTCCGATATCAAGACCAAATACCATGTAAAAATTATTCTGCCATCCATTTGATGTATCTAACAACATTGCTTCAAGATTTTCGCGGTATTCGTCAACATCTATGGTACTCAATATAGATTGCTTCATCAAAATTTGTTGAAACAAATAAATTATGAAAACTCCACAATTATAACGATCTCTTTGTTTTTGTGGTACCACCTTTGATTCCAATTAGAAACCTAAATTTGCATCGACATGATGTTATATTTCTTTTAAAATAATGTCGAATTTTTTCTATATTCCTCAATTCTTACCAGTAAGATCGAAATAATTAAATTTCTCCACCTCTATACTGGATATTGCAATAATCCAGTGATCTCTACTAGACACTGAGCACTACTACTGAGTATGGAGTGATTTTTGGAATATCATCATAGAAATTTGTACCGTAACGTGGGGATACTTTGATCAATTTTTTTTTTCAGACTTGAATAACTTGTCTTTATCAATCAATACAGGTGAACTAATTATTATTATTAATCGGTTTTACCCAATTAACATATCCTGAAGATATGAAATTAAAATAATAAGTATTTTCTGAGATAAAAAATAAAAATGATATGATCAAAGTTATACTGGTATTGGGGATACTTTCATCGCCATTGCGTTTTATATGGAATATTAAAGTAACCCCACTAGAATGAACAAAAAAACATAAAATAAAAATCTGCGGTTGATATTTTAGGTTGTGCAAGCAAACTCATTCAGTGGGGGAACTTTGATCGGAAGAAAACAAGTGATGTAACGAAGCATATTTTTGAGGCTTCGTCACTAGAGCATTTGGGGCCATAGCCAGTTTATTTGTATAAAGATTAATACCATCTTTTCATCAAGTATCAGCTAGATCTGTTGTATTGCTAAATATATACCGAACTAGTCCGAAAAAGGTTGTATTATGCCTTGAGTACGTACCTTATTGTCCGATCACCGGTAGGTGGAATCTACCCAAGTGATAGGCAGGTCTATGCTAAACACATCATGCATAGTTGGCCTGACTCGTAATAAAGCGACTTATAAAGGTTTCTCTACTTCAAATCAATGTATAAGGTACTGGGGGTTATGTTTCTCCGATTCAGGAGCTAGCTAGTTATATCAGGCCGTATAAGGCTACGCTTCACACCAGTTAGTAGCTTGACAACTTCTGTCTGGCAATAATTACCCGTACATTAAAACTAGCAAGTTGTTGTACCGATTCATCTGGTTGTAGAAGGTATTGCTACATTATAATGAAAATGCTTCTTTGCATCTGCAAACACTTACTTTCAAGTAAAATCATGTAAGACTGATTGACCAGGAGTTTTCATGAATAATGTTACATTGTTCTTTGCTTGATCGATTTATTCAAATTTTTATGAAATAGAAATTGGTCTAATGATTCACCCAGAATTTATTTTAAAAAAAAATTAATAGTAACAAACTAATTTATAATGGTCATTCTTGACTTATGATGAAAATAAGGGTGATGAGAATAAGAATGACCACTCGGCTAGCTCAACAGCTTGTAGGGGGTGGGTATGGAAAAATGAATCCACCTGAGGTGTAGTTCATGAAATTTCACAATACTTTATTAACAAATTATACGAAGAAAAGCATAGATACATAAAACATTAAATTTCATGGGGTTCAGTAATTTATATTTATGGGAACGGTTATGATACCTACAGACTACTCACTACGGACAATAATGGTGTGATCACACGAATTGTTTGATAATGTTCAAAGCTATTCTATACAAAACTGTTCTTAGAGTTATAATTACAATGTAGATTATCCCGACAATGAAAAAAAATACGTTTGGGGTGTGCCTCAGTGTTCTGAAGCCGGCGTGGAAACAGGAACAGCGTCTCACGTATTTGCAGTACCTATGTAAGGCAATATTGGCGCAATCATTAGCGGAATAAAGCACCAGCGGTGATTATAAGCGGTATGAAGCACTAGCGGTGCAAGTCACTGATGAAACAAATAAATACAACCACCAATATAAGATATGTGTGCAACATGCAAGCAAAAAAAAGCGGTAAGGGTGGCTTGAAGTGAACTGTCTTTAGGTTTCGTGATGTGCGAAATTATTGAGAAACTACAAAGTGAGCAAGCGTCTATGAGCTATCACCAACTCGTATAATTTTGTTCTACGAGGAAAGCAGGGTTGCAGCAAGCAGAAATTGAAAAAGCGGTGACTCACCCCTGGCCTAATTTGATAATTTGTACTTATCTGGCACGTAGCGTTGTCTCTGAAGGGTGATGAAATCCAATCAAATAACTGCCTGTCGTTCCGCGGCAACCTGTTGAGCTGGTAGAAAATGGTGGCTCTGCCACAAGAACCTAGACTGGAACTCCAAATCCGACCTCCTCTCGAAGTATTCGCAAGATGACCTCCTGTCCTTGCTTATCACTGGATCTACTCCACTTGAAACCCAAATCAACTTGGATAACGATAATTAACACAATTTATCGCCAAAAATGTAGAGAAGACCTCTTGTTCTCTCGTCTATCACTTGTCGAAAAGCCTCGTCCTTCCTTCTCACCTGGCCACCTCCCCCTTCATTTCCGCCTTTTCATTTTGTTCCTTTAAAACCACCTTGAGCCAATTCCCTTTTTTTCCTGTAAGACTTGACAATTACTCTCTACAAGAGTTTATAACGGTCTGCCATTACGTAATACCCGCAAATCGTCCTTCAACTGCTCCAAATCAAACATTGCCGCCAGGAAGTGGAATCCGACTAACCTCGTAGCCGAACATTCTCGAGTTCACTACGAAGACTTATTGATGAATCTCAGACACCAGACAAATGACACCAATGACAAGACAACAATATTTACATTTTATAAATAACAACACGACGACTAAACAACCAAATATCAAGTAAGTATTGAATCTAGTGCATTTAGTATATTCATTACATTAATTTCTTTGATTTTTCTTTTTCTAAATTATTATTTTTCTTTCTATTCCAGGTGCAGCTGTAGAAACAAAATCCAAGGACTTCGATAGGAAATTTTTGATGTACGTATGAAAACCATCACAAAATCATGCTGGTCGATTAGTATTTACCAAGGCACAGACAAGGCGCTCTACAACCTGTTGTTGTGATAAGAATTACGAGAAAATTGGACATTTCACAGTGAACATCAGTTTCTCGCTAGTGTTCGACATTGCTGTATGGGTTCCTGATTTCGATAATTCCTGAGTGCTCCCTTACTGAGTGTGAATGTGATTCTATTATTTGTTCTGTTATTATTTTATTTTTGTGAATAAAGTAGCAATATTTCGTTTTCTCTAGAATTGATAACATAGTACACAGCCCTCATTTCATTAAATTCCATGCGTAGGCAACCAACTATACACCTTCGCCAAATTTTAGTTGCATATCGCCTTGATACTATTGACAATAAATATTGGTATCTTTGAATGATCATTTTATGGTGGCCTAGGACTATGAATTTGCTGAATTTTATATTTTGTTACGTGCTGAAGATTTGGCACGTAACAATAATACTGTTAGACGAATACTATTGATAGCTTCTGGTTACTCAGTTATAGGGGAAAACAACCCCATAAATTCATTTGCTTTGTTAGGGCACTCAGACACATGCTTTCTCATTTTTAAAACGTCAGTAAGTATCTCCGATTTTTGTAGAATCTGAATCCGTTGTAAAAATTAAGTATTTTCCGTAATAAAGGAAATACTTTGAAAATCAGCAGAAAAAACCTGGCCTTGAGATAGTTCCTAGAAAAACGAGCATTCCTGTTATCTTGAAATCCCCACTATTTTGCCATTTCTTGCTGGAATTAAACAAAAACCGAGACAGCTTCTTGTCGCTTTTATTGTTGAAATCTGAAACATATAAATATCCGACCCAGACCTCAGTTCAGGGCTTAATCAGTTATTCTTACTATTCTTACTCAGTCGCTTGCCCAGTGCATCGTACTCAGTTCACCGCAGTTCACCGCAGTTTAGTTTATTCAGCCCAGTTCACCGCAGTTCTCCGTTCTCAGTTTTCACTCAGTCCGTCAGACAGTTGTGATTTTTCAGTTCACCGTTGCTCTGTTTTTGAATTCGGTGACAGTTTTGAAAGTGGACATCAGGTAAACATTATTGTGTATAAACTCCCGTTACCGTAACGTTTCCAAATACTGTCTTGGTATTTATTGAATATTTATTTGCTTCCTTCAGAATATAGTGACAATTTCAGTTGATATTACCCCATTCAAATTCAACGTATTACTGTACAGTTTCTCCGAATAAACAGACGATTTTATTTATAACTTTTCATAACCTGCCCGCCACCGGCAAGTTTGACATCGTATTATATTGTGACAGCACTTTAGGGTGCATTCATTTCTGTTTCCAATATCCGAACGTAAAATTGTCGCATTTTCACTTGAATTTAACCGGATCTGTGATTCTTAAATCCCCCCAAACCCATTAGTTGTGTCTGGAGGAATTCGTGGTTTTCGTCCATCCTACGCAGCGTTTCTCTGGAAATTGCGTACGCTAGCCAGTAAATTCGAAATACCAAGACGGCACAACTGTTAGTTTTGTTGGGAAGGAATTACCGAGTGGATAAATACCCAAAAATATCTGCGTTCGTTTAATAGCCACGTTCCCCTATCCGATATCTTGATTCTCGAAACCCCACCAAACCCATTAGTTGCATCTCGAAGAATTCGTTATTTTCGGCCATCATACGCAGCGTTTCCTGTGGAAATTGCGCACACCAGCTAGAAAATTCGAAATACCAGGTCGACACGACTTTTAGTTTTGTTGAGATCCGATTAACAAGTGGATAACTGCCCGATCGTTGCCGCGTACGTTTGAAACCCCGTTCACATAACCGACTCCTCGATTATCGTATACGAGATATACCAGCCGCATTATCTGGAGGTCTCCGAGCCATAGGCGAAAGTACGTATTATTTTTTCTGAAAATTACGTGCACCAGCCAACGACTTGGTCTACTAGGTCGGTGATGCTTTTGGTTTTCTCTAGAAGAGATCGACGAGGAGATAAGTGTACGATAACTTCCGCGCTTGCCTTTAGATCTTCCCCCACGGAACCTGCCCGCTGATTTTCGGCCTGATAAACTTATTGGTGATTTCTGGAGGACTTCGAGTTCTAGGCATCCAAACGATTATATTTTCCTCCAAAACTATTGTTCGTCAGCCAAAAACTTGAACAACCAGGTCGAAACCACTTCTAACTTTTTTCAGAAAGAGGTCAGGCGGTAGGTGAACGAGCTATAGAATCCGAGTACATTCGCAACGATATTTGTAAAACCGACTATCGGGACGTACTCGTATCATCACACCGAGAACGCCTGTCATTCAAGTCTCCGAAAGTGAATGCTTGGTAACAAAATCAAATCGAACGCTTCAACAAGACTGCATTTCATTTCGAACAACCGGGCTTCCCTTGGACGGTATATTCCGGTACCTTGATAATAAAAGAATCCACGAATTTCAACCACCAGTACGATAACAAACCCCGTCAAAACTTTGCAAACCGGCCTTAAGAGCTGTCTATTTTTATTTTTCCTTTTTGAGTTGGTAACACTGCACCTATTCATATACTCTGTCGAAAACACTGTCGATCCGCCGTTCTGTGTCTAGATGTCTGTCTATTCTGTCATTTCAGAGTGACAATTGTATGTTTATTTTTAGAAATGTCAGAAATAACCTGATTGTTAATGTTTGATAATTTATTTATGAAACCATGACCATTTAAGCAAGTTGTGAATAAACAAATCATTGTGATGTTTACCCCTGGCTATGATTTCTCGAATCTAACATTTCAGGAACATTTTGAGTTTGTGAAATTTCGAGCTGGAAGTTCCGTTTAGCACCCGGTATTCAGATTTACGAGTTGGTCAATTAAAGCCTGCCGAAACCCGCATTTCGAAGCCGCGGTCAAAACAGCTGACCCCTGGATACCGACCGATCTCCATCTGTTGCTACCCAGGTATTCGTGGAGCATACCACTTTAAAAAACTGGCGCTCGAGACCGTCAAGGACACATAAGTCTGCTGTAGTCTCTGGGGCCATAAGTAACAGCTCTTCCGATACCGTAACCATAAGCTGCTAAATTGAGTAAGCTGAAAGCGCTCCAAAATTCACAGCCAGACTGAAAAGACTGTTACAATATGTTATGCCAAATATTCATTTATTCAGTGTAATGTGTAATGAAACTTCTATACAAAAATAATGCAATTAAGGCACATGAACACATATATAGTTTTTAGTCCTTAAAAAAAAATTGTACTACAAATGAGTAGGTATGTATGAAAAAAAAAACATGATAACACTTCAAACTTCGTGAACTTCGATGTCAGTCTCAAATTCATAGAACGAATTACCATCGATATGCTCTGAAGGATTGGCCTGGATCTTGATAACATCTTCACGTCTAATCACGGAGATATTGTCGGCAATGCATTTGAATGTTCTTTTATTTTTTCCAATTGATTTCATTCCCACGACAACAATTTCTGATACCACTTCTAAAATCTTACACATGTATTTGTATGTTTTTTTCCTTCGTTGTGAAGAAAATTCTGTCAGAATAAACTGACCAACTTCAAATCTATCAGGTGGTTCTCCACTGTCAAATTTCAGTTCACTTTCTGGCATAGATTCTCTAGCTGCGTGATCCTCTTCATTCTGCGTTGAAGTGGAGGGTAACACATCGTCACTATTATTATTATCTGTCATGCCATTATCAACCCCCGCTGTCGATATACTACATCCGGGTGCAACAGCCAGTCTTTTTTTCTTCCTCTGTGGCCGACTTGGGCCACCAAATCTTTGCTCTTTTAGCAAAGCAATTAGTGCACTTTCAACCTCATTTGTCGGATTTTCTTGTTCAGTTTCCTTTGGTAATTTCTTGAACACTTGCTGGCGATCTAAAGGATAGATACCAGAAGAACGAAATGAGCGATGAATTGCAGGTGTCTTCCCGTGTCTGATTACTAACTCTTGCAGTTTTTGCGTCCATGTCAATTAAAGTTTTTTTCAAAAGACTGGCAAATGTATCTTTCGGAACAGTGGACGATCGTAAATTTTGTAAGTTCCATTCAGTGTCTTGCGCCAAGCTTCTCTCATTGGCTGAAAGAACCCAACGTCTAGCGGCTGGCACATGTGTGTGTGGAGTGTGGGACTAAACAGATGAAATCTATATGATTTGCCGCACACATGTTTATTACATCAACATCCATATGAGAGGATAAGTTGTCACCAATAAGAGCCTTTCGTTCTTCTAAACGTTTGGCATGCGGTAAGAAAGAGCTTTGAAACCAGTCTCTGAAAGTAAGGCCATCCATCCATCTGCTTGCCGTGCGATTGAACCGTGTGCCTGAACTACAACATGGTTTGTCGCAGCAAGGAGGTACTCGTATACCATTTTCCTTCCAAGAATCATAAGGAGGTAAATATGCCATCCGTTGAACCACATATCATGATAGTTGTGCAGCTCTTCGAGTGGTTCATAATTTTCTCTGGATATTTCACACCTCGTATGTAAACTCCTAGTTTTTTTCCAGGGTCATCTGATAAATTTGATTTGTCGTAATTGACCCTTAAAAATTTACCCTTTAAAAGGCAGAAGAATATTCTAGTAAATCAGGAGAAACCGTGGTTGGATTGGCTTTGTAGGACAACAAAACAAACCAAAATATTATTTAAAAGAATCTATAATGCACACTATTGGTGGAATAGGGTGGTCAACTTATTGACCAAATATTGTTTGGGATTCCCCAAAATTTGTGGTCATTACAGTAACCACCCCAAAAAAATACACAAAAATCACCCATTTTCTTTCTTAGACAATAAGAAAATTAAAAACAATTCTCATAACACTTAGATATTTTTATGGTAGTTGACCTCCATGGAATGGTTCAAAACATTTTACATAAAGCGATATTGCATTCTTTACAAATGGTTGTGGACCTAACAGGTTTGGCTTTGCTACTACAGTAGGCACATCTACGTATTGTACCTTTCACAGGTAAATGTAGTCCAACATCAGCTCTGAGCATGGCAGTTGAATTCAGTGATCTTCCAGATTTTTTTAAGAGTTTGGCAACTGGTGCTGTTGATGATGTATTCCTCTGCCTGGAGCTGTAAGTTCCTATGAGTTCGTTGGCCAAAGTACTGCGGAAATCCAAGTGAGACATTGGATTTTTCTTCCTTTTAGAACACTCATTCTTATAACATATAAAGGAATTTACTATTACCGATTCTACTAGATAATAAAATATATTTATCCACCATCGTCTGCTCTTCCAACTGATATTATAAAATGAAATGTACTGGTCAAAGATGTCCACACCACCCATATTTTCATTGTACTCGTTGACGGGCGGAGGACAAAGCAGTGGTTCTTTTTCTCCAGTTTTATTTGTTCTCATGATCTCCACCCTTCTTGAAGGGTCATGAAATGAACTGAGGAGGATCACACTTTTTTGGCCTCGGTTTTTCCATTTTGTGAAACTGATTTCTCCATGTGAAGCATATTCAGAATCTCCCTTTTTCATTTGTTTTTCATGTGATCTGAATGTTCCACAGCAAAATGTTTTTCTCAAGTAAACCTTTTACCAAATCGAATGTACTGAAAAAGTTATCGAAATAGAGGCAGTACCCCTTATCCATATACGATAGATCTTTGACAACCCGCTCTCCGAGAGTATCATCAACTGATCCAGTTGATTTGCCCTCATAGACATTAAACTTGAGCATGTAACCTGTCTTAGCATCTGCAATCACCCATACTTTGAAACCCCGTTTTATGGGTTTCTTAGGCATGTACTGTTTCAAACTACTTCGTCTTTTGAAACCCACCATAGTTTCGTCTATGGATAAATTTCTGCCCGGCTGGAAGGATTCATAGAACTTATCGTTGAGTTGAGAAATCAATGGACGAAGTTTGTACAATTTATCAAACATTCTCGAATTTTTTTGGGGCATTTGATTGTTGGTGTTCAGATGTAGATGTCGAAGAACTTTCAAAAATCTTTTTATTGTCATTATCTTGGATATTCTTGGTACTGAAAAATTTGGATCTGTTGACCAATATCGCCTCATTGATGGTAAGGAATGGAAACCCATTATGATGAGAAGTACAATGAATGATTTTAGCTCTTCTATATCCAATTCTAAATCAGTTCCATTCTGCTGTGCTGTTGCTCTCTGCAACAATTTTCTGCACAATGTCATCAGACATGAAGTGTTGAAAAATTTCAGAGGACTTGTCTATATTTACGTTGAATGTAGGTCCGTAAGGTTCTTGAAAACAAAAATTATTGAATGAACTGGGTTTGACGGGATCCTTGGTGAAAGTGTACTTTAGAATGGTAGCATCGGTAGATCGATTGGCGCGTGGCATCGTAGCAATCTCTTCTCGTATGGAATGATTCTCCTCTTCTTCTCCAGAGGTTACCTCTGACTCATCTGCTTGCAATGAATAAGTTACCTCTACGTCATCCACCCAGTTTGGATCTGCTATGGAATCATCACTATCTTCTTCGTAGTCTGCAGTTATCAATTTCCGTTTTCTCAAAGGTCTTGAAGTGCCTTGATCGATATTTTTCGAACAATTTGGTTCAGAGTGTTCTCCTATGTATCCAGTACAATCCTGGGTAATATTTTCTTTGTTGATATGTAATGAGGAAACCGACGAACGACTAGAAGTGGACATGCGACTTCCTGGTGCCCTTGCAATACATATATCTTCTGCATCACTATCTCCTTCCAAGTCAGAATTAATAGCTTGATCCTCAGTAATGCCGTCTAGAAGATCAAATGCTTCGTCTGAAGTTATTTCAGTCAAGTTGAATTGTCGATTCATGACCTGAATATGATTTCCAAATAAACTCCTTTCCCCATAAATATGAAAACAAATAGGTTTATTCAAATTATAGAATATGTAGTTCTCCACAATTTCTGAATCATCCTGTACAAAAACAATTATTTGATAACTCACAGTTGTTATCTCCCTTGCTCACACAAGCTCTGCTTTTGAGGGATTTTCTCCGAAAACCTGGGTGATTTGTACAAACAAATATTTTACAAAAAATACGAATACTTTTTCCAGTCATTCCTTGAATATAACCCAAATTATTTTCTCAGACGGAATAAGTGGACATAGAAAACTGTTAGCATTGGATATCATAACTATCGGACTTGATTACTTTCTTTCAGTGGAGTCAAAAGACAACAAAAAATCGGCGCAAGAAATATTATTCCTAACCTTGAAATTGTGTAAAAAATAAATGAAATGTATTTCGTACAGATTACGAGAGATAACAACATCAAGTTTCAGATATATCAACGTAAATAGGAAGGATGGTTTTCTTTCTAGCTGATTGTAGAGAAACGAACACAGAATACGTTTTGGATTTACCAAAAAATCACTTTGTAAATGACACTCACAATTTCCGTTGGGAAGTTATTGAAATACTAGCGCGAAGCTAACCACCTTTTTCTAAATTTCTGCGCACGTGGTCACTTGAGCGTATTATATGCGATTGAGGATTTATGTTTTCACCATTCGGGAGGTATTTACCCGAGTTGAGTGAATATGAAATTTGACGCGTAATTTTGATGGAGGGTGGTTAATGAAGTAACCACGACCGTTAAAGGGTTAATTGATTTTTCCAAGTTGTTATAAAATACTCCTAGAGATTCTCTGGATATTGCGGCCCTCGCTCGTTTTATGTTGCTGGCCAATCTCTGTCAAAACGAGTTTGTATGCCTATTTAGAAGACTGTATGTCCAGTCAACTCCAGGTACATTATTCACGAACATGTTTATCGTTATCCCTTTTCTGTCCAAATAGTACTTTGCCATCATCCTTATGTACATAAGATTCAATGGAAAACCCCAATCTGAACATTTGGCTGCTGCTTGAAGGATAGCCTCTTCTTCTTGCTTACTGAAAACCGTTGGACGGCCAGAAGTTCGTCCATGTTTTCCTTTGAATTTATTATAGAGTGTGCCAAACGGAATTCCAAACTGCCTAGACGACCCACGCAGTGACAATCTGCCATCGAGCACTGCTTGGAGAGCTTCCTCCAACTCTCAGGTAAATAATCTTGATATTTTCAGCTGCCAAGTAATCGATTATGCTTACGTGGCATTTATGAAATGAAAAAAACAATTTAATGCTGACTTGTTCATGAGATCTATGTGATGGGGTAACATTGATCACTCGATCAATGTCACACCAAGTCTTGATCAAAGATACCCCCTGAATTGAAATCCCACACAGAAAAAAAACTAATTATAATGGAGAGTAGATATTGCAAGCATAACACTTCTAAATATATGTCTGACCCACAAGAAATAGATTTATAATGTAAATATGAAAACTCACCAATGTGGATATAAATTTTACCAGCCAAAATAAATAGTAAAATTCACGTGCAAACCAAAACAATGGATTGAAGTGACGACGCCTCTTATTTTGACGTTTGCAACGGACTGGCGATGTACTTACTTTGAAAAGCAGCGGCGCGCTGTGGGGTTGGAACAAAGTTTCGATCAAAGTATACCCAGAATTTAAAGTATCCCCATGTTACGGTGTATAATTCATTACTTTGATAAAAAATGGCATACGGTTGGTCTGTTGTCAGAGGAACATAATGTTCTGTGTTCTCAACTGACTTCAATATTGCAATTGAACAAGAGTTCACTATGAAATCAGTCAGCCATTGATTTCCACTCAAAGATCTGAAATCGTTAATTCTATAAGTTCATCAAAAATGTTTGCTGGCAATCTGGCTACTAGGCTATTTCCACATTCTTTATATTCTCTATAATAATCGGAATTACTAATCCAGTGTCATTGAAATTCAACTGAAAGTATTCGAGTCCGTGATATTCTGACTACTTCACACTGAGTATTTTTTTTTTGGTATTCGACTTTTCATTAGAAGATTAGTATTCCAATTTTCTTCCCAATATTCCTAATGTACGAAATCACACCAACTTCTTTCTGTTACAGGGAGTAATCTCTGAATTTGATAAAAATAAGCTTTCTGATTATCTGTTCTGAACGATTTATATATTTCAATTTTCCTCATCTAATCGCAGTCTCGAGTTAATCAAATCGAATTGAGTTAAATGGCCCACGGACGATGCAATTTGTACAACCGATCGTACAATAGGTTGCACTATAAATCGTACAGATAGATCGTAGAGAGTTTTGCCACAGACGTGAAAAGAATTCAAGCGATCGGTTGTACAACAATCTTGTTTATTTTAGTATATTGTTTACCATAGCACCGACTGTTTCAAAAGAGAAAATTGCTGCTGTAGTTGTCGTGTTGTTTTCAGATGAGACCAAATGAAAATGTGGAAAAGAAGGAAAAAGTGTGGTGTAGAAAATGGTTTCTGCACTATATGTATTCACACATGAATTAACTCAACGAATTGCGATCCACAAAACCAGCAGATTTCAAGAAGTATCTACGAATGGACGACGATTCGTCCAAAACATTATTAGAGTTAGTACGACCAGCAACTACGAAACAAAATACAATCATGAGAGATGCAAGCAGTGTGGAAAGAGTAACAGTAACTTTAAGATATTTAGCTATTGTACAATATTTATTTTTATAATATAAAATTGAAATAGTATTTTGTTAAAATACTCATCTATCTAAAAATAAATAAATAAAACTCTGCCCTCTTTTGCTGCTGAAAACCAAATTCACGTAAAACAGAAAAATGGCGTGTAATTCAATAAATCTTCTTTCATACAACTCAATGGGTTCGTAAGTATTAATGTAGTTCCTGATATTATTTGACATGTAAGAATTTTGGTCAAATGTCTGGTTTTGCACCTGAATTGAGTGGTGTTGTAATAGTGCTTTGCAAATGTTGGACTACGTATGGATATGTGTTGGTATTGTAGTATATTTAAACAAATTCACTCTAACATAATTTATTTGCCAAATACAATGATTCAATAACTTCAACATAATACTCTAATTTAAATCACAATCACTGGACTATTTATGTTCAACTTCTCCTTCTCTGACTGACTGTCCAACTCTGTTGCGTGGTTCTTCTTATATACACCGTTCATTTCCCAGAATGCTCTTGATATTTCTAGAAAGCCTTAGGAACGTTCTCCGATTAGACCAGATTCTTCTCGAAGCAAAGTACCTCGAAAATAATTTGCCCTCTTCTTAGAGATATTTCGTCCCGAAATGTCATCCTTGGAGTGTGTCGATATTTGCAGGATACCCCATATCTGCATCGTGAAGTTCGATGGAAATAACACTCTACAGTCTTCATGTTAGGTCGCTGGATCGGAATATCGTCTCCAACATACTTCTTATAACTCTGCAATCCAGCCCATCAATACCACAGGATTCCACTAGATTCTGGTCCACCATCGTATCTCTCAGTTGGGTGAGGCTCCTCCAGACATCTTCATAGGACGGTTTACCTTGGGAATGCTTCTTGGTCACCAGGTAGTGGATGTTCCTCTGGCCTCTCTTCAGCTGTAGCACACCTCCAATTTCTGGATTATCTTTCCGTAGTGTTTGGAGCCAGCCAAATTTCTTGGAGAACACCACAGCAATGCCCCTGGACATTCGAAGATCTTCTGCGACGCAGTGTGCTAGGGCGTAATCGACTGGCACTTTGAAAAGGTCCCGTGGCTCCTCTCGAGTTACCCCGTGTGACACTTTCTGTCCATTTGAGTATGAGGACAAGCATTTCTGGAACGTCATCGCATCCTCTAGTGGTCTGAGGGTGCGTACTTGGTCATGTTTCCAGCGTAAGGGGCCAACCTGTTGAAATGAACGACCCTGGGTTTACCTATGGGTGGCTTGTAGATTCGGTAAAGCAGGTCGTTCATCCTCTTGACGATCTTGTACGGACCTTCCCATGAATTCCGTAATTTCGGTGACAGGCCCCAGCGACGCTTCGGGTAGTACAGCCAAACTAGGTCACCAACCTGAAATCCTCCAGCATCGGCATTGATGTCATAAGTCGCTTTCATTCGGTAGCTGGCACTCTGGATGTTCAAAGGACTCGTTCGTGGATGTCCTCCATTAGCTGCCGGAGTTTGCTGATGTAGTCCTCTCCCGCGGTGTCCTGTCCTGGTGGCGTCCTAAATTTTAGGTCATAGGGAAGTCGCAGCTCTTGGCCCATCATGATACTAGCAGGGGTTTGGCCGGTCGACTCGTGTACTGCGGAATGGTAGGCCATCAGGAGATACTGGTCCCAGTCTCTTTGATGGTCAGAGACTACCTTGGACAAGTGGCGATTGATAGTTCTGTTCATCCGCTCAACTATTCCATCGGTTTATGGATGTAGAGCTGTGGTTCTCGTCTTGCGGATGTTCAGCAGTTGGCACATTTCTTGGAGCAGGTTGAATTCGAAATTTCTGCCTTGGTCCGAGTGCAGCTCCAAGGAAACACCGAATGAACATATCCAGTCTTTCACCAAGACGTCCGCGACGGTGATGGCTTCCTGGTTGAGCAGGGCATTGGCTTCGACCCACTGGCTGAAATAGTCCATTGCCACAAGCATGTATTTATTTCCGTGATCTGATACGGGGAACGGGCCGGCGATGTCAATGGCGATTCTCTCGAATGGATTTCCTACGTTATACTGACGCATCGGGGCCTTGGGTCGTGTCCGAGGTCCATTGCTGGCAGCGCAAACAGCACACTTTCTGCTTGAAATTAACTCGACAATTGACCCAGTAAAACCGTTGCCTTACTTTCTGCAGGGTCTTCGTCACACCCAGATGTCCTCCAGCAACTCCATCATGGATCTCTCGGAGTACTTGTCTTCTGTTCTTTGCCACCACTATCTGACGTCTGTCCTCCCCACCATCTTCGGACTCCAATACACGTTTCAGGACCCCATTGTCCAGGGTAAGGGAATTCCATTGTGCCCAGTAGGATTTGACTGCTGGGGAATATCTTTCAATGTTCTGCCATGTCGGTCTTTGATTACTCTTCTTCCAACCGATGACTAAACCATGATCTGGATCTCTTTCTCGGTCTTTCTAGACCTCGTCGTCATTCCAGTTGTTGTCAACTGCCATGGTTCTACAAATCGCTGCTTCCTTTTCTTCTGCTCGTCGGCAGTGTGAGCAGTCATCTGGGCATGGTCTCCTTGACAGGGCATCTGCGTTCTTGTGGCCACTCCCTGCTCGATGTTCGATCTCGAAGTCGAATTCTTGGAGTCTTTCGATTCAACTTGCTACTTGGCCCTCGTGGTTTTTGAAGTGTGGAAGCCATTTGAGGGCTGCGTGGTCGGTCCTTAACAGAAATCTTCTCCCGTATACGTATTTATAAAAGTGTTCTACTCCCCTGACAACAGCTAACAGTTCCCGTCTGGTGACACAGTAGTAACGCTCTGGTTTACTGAAGTATCCGATGACCTTCTCTTGCCCATCCTGGATCTGGGACAAGTCACCTCCAAGTCCCACGTTGCTGGCGTCCGTTTCCAAAATGAATTTTTCTCTCGGAAGGGGCTAACTAAGAATTGGTGCAATGATCAATGCCCCCTTCAGCTTCCTGAACGAGTCTTGGCATTCTTCGGACCATTGGAACATTGTTTGACCTTCCGTGAGCCTGGTCAGTGGTTTAGCGATGTTGGCGACCCCAGCACATATCGGCGATAGTATGTGCACAAACCAAGGAAACTACGTAGATGGTGTTTGTCTTTCGGAATAGGCCACTCCTTCACTGCTTTGATATTCTCGTCACCCACTGCTACTCCGTGCCCAGAAACAACATTGCCAAGGTAACTTACTTCTTTTTGGAACAGGTTGCATTTCTTGGGGCTCAGCTTTAATCCAGAGTTTCTCAGTCGCAGGAATACCTCCTTCAGGTTTTCTACGTGGTCTTCGAACAATTTGCCAACTACAATAATGTCGTCGAGATATACCAGACACGTCCTCCGTGAAAGTCCTTTCAGAACTGTCTCCATCAATCTCTCGAATGTGGCTGGAGCATTACAAAGCTTAAATGGCATAACGGTAAAATGCCACAGTCCTGAGCCGATGGTGAAGACTGCATTTTCCCTATCTTCTGGAGCCAGTTCTACCTGCCAGTATCCACTTTTTAGATCAAGGGTGGCCAAGATCGTGGAGCCGGTCAACGTGTCCAGGGTGTCATATATTCTCGGAACAGGGTAACTGTCCTTCTTCGTCACGTTGTTCAGTAGACGATAGTCTACGCAAAAGCGTGTTGATCCATCTCCCTTCTTTACCAGCACGACTGGAGAGGACCATGGACTGTCGGATTGTTCAATTACTCCATCTTTCCCCATATCACTGACTATTTTGTCAGCCTCTTCCTTCTTGGCAAGAGAAAGTCTTCTAGCTGATTGTTGGATCGGTCGGGCATCCCCAGTATCAATTTTATGCTGAACTACATTCGTTCGACCCATTTTTCCTTGTCCGGTATCAAAGATGTCGGTACTTCTTGACTTATTCTCTCAATCTGAGCTATTGAGCTAGTTCAATGCCCTTGGAAGAGATGGTGACCAATTTTTCCAGTTCCGCTGTCAGGTTGTTGTCTTGACTAACAGTACCGTGTACACTCCTGATCACAGAAGAAATTGACGAGCATTGCCCCAAAGCAGTTCCTTTCTTCAAGGTCACTGGATAATAATTGACATTCATTACCCTTACTGACACAAATTTATCAGCACGCAACAGAGTCTTGCCTAGTGCAATCCCTTGTCCAATTTTCTCATCATGAAGCTTGGGCTCGAACATCACCACGCTTCCATTGCTCGCACCTCCATCCAAGCGAGCCTCCAGTATGGTCTCAGCCCTCTCGGGTACACTCACATCTCCAGCCAGCAGAACGCGAATCATCTCCTCACTTCTTCCATTTAGCACCAGCTCTTCTCCGTTCACACGTAGGACGCCATCTTTGAAGTTCAATTCGAACCCTCTGGAATTCATGATGTCCATTCCAATAATTGCATCGTCCTCAGTATCCGCTACTAATGTCCGATGTTTCACTTTTGTGCTGCCTAAAATCAGTTCAATCGGTATCTCACCATGTATAGTGGCCGGCTCTCCTGTTGCTGTGCGTAGCTTCCAGGATGATGGTTCCAGTCTCTCTGATATTTTAATAAAAGCAGGCCCAAGGATTGTCCTACTCGCACCTGTATTTAGCAGCATTGCGAAAGACTTGTTGCAGCGGTTTTTCAGCTGTGAGTAGTACACATGTTCTAGATGGGTCTGTCCATACCGTAATTCTAGATGTTTAATCAGCTGCTCGTAGTCCTCTTGTTCTTGGGCCGTTAGGGTTTGTAAGATGTTTGTTGCGTCTCCACGCAACGCCAGTGTTGATGCTACAGCTCTTTCCCATGCATTCCATCCATTCGCCTTTGGTGCAGCTTCAAATTGTCGGCAGTAATTTGCCCATAGTGTTTTTCCATCAAACTGAGGTGGTTTCATAGAGAGTTTTCCTATTTCCGGACTGATTTTCACATCTCCAAAACCCTTTTGAACATCATCTAAGTTCAAACTCAGTTCCATTTTGAATTTTCATTGACAGATTCTGTGGTGTGGGTAGTGTCAATTTGCTTCTTCAACTCACTGATTTTCTCCTTCATTTTGCTGATTTCTTCCTGGATTCCGCCTCTGATTTCATCGCTGATTGTTTTCTTCAACTTTCCCATCTCTTCCTCAATTTCATCCTTGATTGCGCCTCTGATTTCATCACCGATTGTTTCCTTCAATTTCCTCATCTCTTCCTCGATTTCATCTTTGATTTTCTCCATCTCTGTATCGACAATCCCCATTCTTTCTTCTAATCGGTTCGCCATGCCACAAAGTTCTTTTATCATGTTCTTCGAATTTTATAGAATCTCTTCTCTCAAAGTCCTCGAACTATCTTGAAATTCTTCTTTCAGACTATTCGAATTTTCTAGCAGCTTTTCTTTCAGATTTTTCGAATTTTCTAGAAGTTTTCCTTGAAGTTTTCCTCTCAGACTATTCGAATTTTCTAGAAGTTTCTTATGAATTTTGTCTTCCATTCCGTCAAGTTTACTCGTTATGGAATTCATATCCGTTCCAGAAACGTCGAATAAAAAGGTTTCTGGGTTTTCACCCTCCTGGATTAATCCCTCCGAAAGTATTGCCTGAAGCACGGTTTTTTCACCACTTGTGTCAAGTTTCCTCTCCTCCAGTTCTTGCTTTAATTTCGCAACCTTCAATTCAACCAGGCGATCTTTTCTCGAACACATTTTGTATTAGTCTATTTCACACAGTCTATTTCACGGCCCACCAGTTTATTATTATTATTGTCTATTTCACACAGTTTATTTCACGAACCACCAGTCTATTATTATTATTATTGTCTATTTAACACAGTCTATTCCACGGCCACCAGTCTATTATTATTATTAATATTGTCTATTTCACACAGTCTATTTCACGAACCACCAGTCTATTATTATCATTCATACACAAGAAGTGTATCAGTTTATACTTCGTTAATGCACACAACTCACCACTTCACGAAAAATGTTTATCAGTCGCTGTCTATTTTTCGCGAAAACAATTGTCCGAAATACACAAGCTGTCTACTTACACGAACACTCTTTATTTTATCTTTAAAATTCTCACTTTTGTCACCACTGTAGTATTTTCAACCAATTCACCCTCAAATATTTCATTTGACGAAATACAATGATTCAATACCTTCAACACAATACTCTAATTTATATCTCAATCACTGGACTAATTATGTTTGACTTCTCCTTCGCTGACTGACTGTCCAACTCTGCTGCATGGTTCTTTTTATATACACCGTTCATTTCCTGGAATGCTCTTGATATTTCCAGAAAGCCTTAGGAACGTTCTCCGATTAGACCAGATTCTTCTCGAAGCAAAGCGCTTCGGAAATAATTCGCGCTCACGCGTGGTCTACGTGAGCGTTCAGGTCCGGCATCGCCCGCAGCTTCGCCACAGTATTCTTAAATTTGGATGGACAATATGAACGATTTTGACAAACAGAGGAACTATTGTTATTTTCCTGAGTAGATGTGTTACTACAATATACAGTAGAGTCTTTGGTGAGTTTACCCATCCTTGCATAAAACATCATATCAGATATCAGTTTTTCGGTACTAATTCTGTAATGTTCTTCCACTTCTTGTAATTGGTAACCTATTCGTTTTCCCTCAATTACGTACTCACTTTCATTATCACTTGCACTACCAGTCAGGACGGTATGCGCTAAATCCAACTCACGCCTTTGTTTGTTCCCTTACACTGATATGATTTTCCGGAACTCTTTTTTTTATTTATTAAGCATCAACCACATAGGGTTATTAG
This sequence comes from Chrysolina oricalcia, assembly GCA_944452925.2. Classification (NCBI taxonomy): domain Eukaryota; kingdom Metazoa; phylum Arthropoda; class Insecta; order Coleoptera; family Chrysomelidae; genus Chrysolina; species Chrysolina oricalcia. Next base: position 38,316,791 of record OX101825.2, read on the forward strand.
CTTAGCTATATTACACAGTGAGTAAATTTGACAATATTTGGAATTGATTTTAAATTAAGTTCAGTAAATTAGTGTCCTTGAGGAATGCAAATAGATTTTCTTGATTTTCTTCTTCACCAATTATCGATTTAAGATTTTCTGTTATGTTGTATTGTTGTCGTTCATTTGCGTATAACGGGCATTCGACGAGAAGATGTTTGACTGTTGTTATTTGATCACATATGTAGCATATCGGTGGATCTTCTCTTTTGAGGAGGTGGCTGTGTGTTATACGAGTGTACCCTATTCTTAGTCGTGAGAGGATTGACTGTCTTTTGCGCTGATCTGTGGTATGTCTCCAAGGCATTACTGAACTTTTCACCTCCTTCAGTTTGGCATTTGACGTGTCCCATTTGATTTGCCAATTGGATATTATTGCCCTTCTTATCAGTACTCTCAGGTCCGAGTGAGCAGTGTTGTGGTTATCTGCTGTTTGTGTGAGATTTGTGGCTTCTCTTACTAGTTCATCGGCTTTTTCATTACCCTTTATTCTGATGTGTGATGGTGCCCAGAGGAACTGGATGTTAGTATTCTTTTATTGTAGTTGGATTAGTTGTGATTTTATTTTTAACAGGACTGGATTACTGGTATATAGGATGGATAAAGATTTTAAAGCACTAAGGGAGTCTGAGATTATGAGGGATTGAGGAAAACTCTGGTCACTTACGTAAGGCAATGCTTCAAGAATCGCTGTGAATATGATTTTCTGCAAATCTTTGTTTTTAAGATGTGGTAGTCATTGTGCAAAATAACTACCATAGTGATATTGAAGTAGTCATCTATCGTAGAACCCTGTCTCTCTAAATTAGGCGACAGTGCTGTATATCCTGTTTCACTTTCACCATCATCAGTATCCATTTATAAAAAAATTATGTATATACCAGTGTTTGGTTCACCGACGTATATCCGAAAGGGGGGAGGTGGTAATTATTTTGATTTAAAAAATATTTCGTCATATATGCCTTTAAACAAAGTGTTATTTTGAGAATTGGAGATATCATCGTTTGTGTTTATTTCAGGTCCCATCGCATGAACAAGAGTGGCAACAAGCATCAAATGCTTTTGAAAATATTTGGCAATTTGACAATAGCATCGAATCAGAGTACCAGAGTGTCGGATTGGATAAATCATCTGTTCCCATGCCTGTTTCTTCATATTCCTGTACCTTAAATAATGAATTATTTTTTCTGCGACTGCTATGAGAAAAATAAATTACTTACCTAATTTTTTTCAAGCTCTATCGTTGCTGCTGGGTTGATTCCCTTTTTTTCAATAAAATTTCGTTACTTGCGATACGTTTACGTTTAATCGAGTACTCGTTAGATGTTACATTCCACAGACAATATTGCCCGATATAAAATATTTTTAATTATATTACCTTTCATTCTCTTTGAGAAAGATTTACAAACACTGCCGGAATTAGGTGCTGTCAAACGAATCTTCTTTTCTTGGACCCACTTCTTTTGTTGTCTTTGCCCCCTTTGTTTTCGATCATTTTATAATATTTATTGTTTTGTATCACGTTCGATTCGAGAAAGTTATGATATTTTCATGAAAATTCCGCTTTCTCAGTGGTATATTTTTCAAGAAACGTTTCTTCTTTATCAGTCTCTTCATCATGAAATGCGCCCCTCTTCATTTGAAGTTCATGATGAAATGTTTTCTTTAATAGTGTACCTTAAACAATTTCATTCTTCTGTTTAATGTTTATCTGCCACTGTTCTTCACAGCTCAAAGATAAATCTTGAGAAATGTCATCGATGTGTTTTTTTTCCGTGATTGTTAAATTTTTCTTTTGGAATTTCCAATAATATTACTTCATGTATGGAGATAACTGTCTTTCAATACCCTGACCAAAATGGTAAAAGATTATAATTTTTTTCAGAATAACTTCTAAGAAGGAAACTTTCGTCAAAAAAATTGTTCCTTACTTTTCCATTGAATTCAAGTCAGTCTATTTCATCGTGAACTGAGAAAAGCACACCGTGGAATAATCTAAAGAATGGACTCCTACTGAATGAATTTGTTATCATTACTGATAGTTAGTGGATTTGCAATATATTTAAATTCCGTATCCTTTTCAATTTGACATTCATAAACGCCCAATTTCAATAGATTATAGAATGCTAGGCATATTTCAATTTTAGTTTAATATACTACATGTATAACCTGATGATAGTAAATATATAGCTCATATACACAAATGGAACTTATCGTGATGGAAAGGATATATTCACAAAAACACTATTGGTTGAGAAACTTAAGAAATGCCAGTTTCGTTCATTTTTATGGAAATACAAAGATCTGGAATACCTCTAATGTACCTTTGTTGTATTTCTGTAGGTACTTTCACTTGGATTTGATATCATAGAAATTTATTCAGGCTGCAGATATGCATTTAAAATGAATCACCCGTCAGCAGTTCTCATATAATTGGAACAAATTTGACAATGTTCATCAAATGTGGCGCATTTTATTCGAAATCCTCTTGAACATATACAAAAATTGCTTAACTCTCTCCGATATCAAAACCACATAACATGAAAAAATTCTTCTGCTATCCATTTGCTGTATCTAACAACACTGCTTCAAGATTTTCGCGGTATTCGTCAACATTTTTGGTACTCAATAAAGATTGCGTCATCAAAATTTGTTGAAACAAATAAATTATGAAAACTCCACAATTAAAACTTTGCTCCTAATTAGAAACCTAAATTTGTATCGACATGATGTTATATTCCTTAAAAAAATGTCCAATTTTTTCTATTTTCCTCAATTCTTACCAGTAAAGTACCTCTCAGGTCGAAATAATTAAATTTCTTTTCCTTTATACTGTCAATTGCAATAATCCAGTGATCATTGTCATTACTCTCCAATACATCATCTTCATCTTCGTCAATGGCTCTGCTTTTTCTGCTGCTCTCTGACTGTGCTGTAAACAGCAGCGAATCGCATAGACTACAAGCCCATATAACAATTTGGGGAGGTCATTTGACCCAGGATGAAACATATTCAGAACGATGCTGCTAAATGAAAAAATAACCCTAGGCACTATGCCGTCAATTCTTGGTGGTGCAAATGACTGTAATAATTATAATGATATTTTTTCGTCTGAAATGTGCTCTTTCGACAAAATATTCTTGTACGGCATTCCTCACGTTGGTAGATTATGAGATAATAATCTCCTAGAACCTACTGCCGTACAAAAATAATGGGACCGGAATCCAGGATTTTTTTTTATTTCAGGATATTGAAAATTTTTTCTGGCTTCCGATCCCATTATTTTTGTACGAGGGTAGGTTCTAGAAGATTATTATTTCATAATCTACCAACGTGAGGAATGCCGCACAATAATATTTTGTCAGAAAAGCACATCTGATTATTATTATCATCACAGTCATTTGCACCACCAAGAATTGACGGCATAGTGCCTAAAGTTATTTTTTCATATAACAGCATAGTTCTGAATATGTTTCATCCTGGGTCAAATGACTCCCTGAATTGTTATATGGACTTGTAGTCTGTTTCTTTGGAATCCTGTAACTTAAATAACAAATAATTTTTTTTAAGGCCGTCTTCGAAAAGCCCTTCTCACAAAAGTTTTGTTTGTACACGCTCTATCGTTGCTGCTGGGTTAATTTTCCTTATTTTTTTCGATAAAATTTCGTTACATGCGATATGTTTATGTTTGATCGAGTACTCGTTAGATGTAACATTCCACAAACAAGATTGCCTGATATAAAATAGTTTTAATCATATCTGCTTTCCTTCCCTCCGAGAAAGATTTGCAAACGCTGCCGACATAAGATGCTGTCAAACGTATCTTCTTTTCTTGGAACCACTTTTTTTGTTGTCTTTGTCCCCTTTTTCTTCGATCATTTCATAATATTAATTGTTTTTGATCACGTTCGATTCGATAAAGTTATGATGTTTTCGTGAAAACTCCTCTCTCTTGGAGTTATATATTTCAAGAAACGTTTCTTCTGTATCAGTCTCTTCATCATGAAATGCGCCCTCCTTTAAATGAAGTTTATGATGTAATGTTTTCTTTAAGTGTGTACCATCAGAATTTTCATTCTTTTGTTCAAGTTTTTTCTGCCACTGTTCTTCACCGATCAAAGATAAATCTTGAGAAATTTCATCAATGTGTTTTTTTCCGCGATTGTTACATTTTTCTTCTGGAGTTTCCAACAATATTTCTTTATGTATGGAAATAACTGTATTTCAACACCCTGACCAAAATGATAAAAAAGTATATTTTCTTTCAGAATCAATTCTAAAAAAGAAGCCCTTATCAAAAAAAAATTCCTTACGTTGAAATAGACTGATTTGATTCTATTTCATCGTGAAATAATCTGAAGAATGAACTTCTACTGAATGAATTGTTATTATTACTGATAGGTAATGGATTTGCAATATATTTGAACTCCTTATCCTTTTCAATTTGACATTTATAAACGCCCAATTTCAATGGATTGTAGAATGCTGGGCATATCAATTTCTTCTGATTTATGCGTACTACCTAAGAGAATTACGATATTCTTGAACCACAATATAAATTTTTCTGTTGATGTGAAATTGAAGCATGGCCCCATAATTTGTTTTGATTAGGTTTCTGTTGAGTTTCCTTGGAAAAGTTTTTTTTTATGTATCCAACATTTATTTTGCAAAAACGAGAGCATATTTCGGATTCATTAGAAAGGTAAGGGAAAACGCCTGATCTCGCTGCTACCAATGTTGGATAATACCTATTGGACAAAACCAAAACAAAAAGACAACTTACTACTTCGAAACTATACAACAGTTAGATAAAACAAGAGCATTCTTTTGAAAAAATTAATATGCTAAATTTTTATAAAAATATCTTGATCATAGCACGAAGTATTGAAACTCAATTTACCATAATTCTTGCAGAAATGGAACCAGACTATATATTATAGTCTCGATAATACTTATTTTCATAAGGAACATCATTTCTGCAAATAAAAATAACTTGAGAAGTAATAAAACAATCTCAAAAAGTGATATATCTTTCAAGAAAAATACATAAACATGCATATTGTGATATATTAGAACTTTCATGAATGACCGTAAATTGAGATAAATCGTCGTATATTTCTCCCACCCCACAGTTTACTAATTATTCAAGATCTTTTTCGATAAATAAATAACTTTCAACAGAATGTTGGTATTTCCGTGGTAAAAAATGTCATGATTTTCATAGAAATATCCTCATGGTATAATAATTAGCGTGTAATATTCATTCATCAGCGGTTACAATAACATGTCTAGCACAAAATTAATGAGGATGTGTCTACTAGCAATGCTCCTCGAATTTCTGGTTCCTGGTTCAATATACCATATGTATAACCTGATGAAAATAAACATTTAGCTCATATACACAAATAGTACTTATCGTGATGGAAGGAGTTATTCACAAAAACACTATCGGTTGAAAAACCTAAGAAATGCCATTTTCGTTCATATTTACGGAAATATAAAAATCCGGAATACCTCGAATGTACCTTTGTTGTATTTCTTTGGGTACTTATAGTTGGATTCGATATCATCGAAATTTACTCAGGCTGTAGATATGCGAAATCCTCTTGAACATATTATACAAAAATTGTTTATACTCCCTCCGATATCAAAACCATATACCATGAAAAAATTCTTCTGCCATCCATTTGCTGTATCCAACAACATTGCTTCTAGATTTTCGTGGTATTCGTCAACATTTTTGGTACTCAATAAAGATTGCTTCATCAAAATTCGTTGAAACGAATAAATTACGAAAACTCCACAATTATAACGATCTCTTTGTTTTTGTGGTACAAAATTTGATTCCAATCATAAACCTAAATTTGCATCGACATGATGTTATATATCTTGAAAAAAACGTCGAATTTTTCCTATATTTCTCAATACTTACCAGTTAAGTACCTCTCAGATCGTAATAATTAAATTTCTACTCCTTTATACTGGCAATTGCAATAATTCAGTGATCTCTACTAGACACAGTGCCAATAATTAAAAGCAACGCAACTACTGATTCTGGAGCGATTTTTGGAATATCATCATAGAAATGTGTATATAATTTGTTACAATGATAAAAAATGGCATACGGTTGGTCTGTTGTCAGAGGAACATAATATTCTGACGACTTCTCACTGGGTATTTTTTTTTGTATTCGACTTTTTATTAGAAGATCAGTATTCCAATTTTCTTCCCAATATTCGATGTCACGAGAAATATTACAACCGTAGCCCATAAATACAACGAAATCACACCAACTTCTCTCTGTTACATTGGGTATTATCTACATTTGATATGTTAGGTTTTTTTATTTTTTGTGGGGTTCAGGAAGTTCATATTGATAATGCACCTAGTTCTGAAAAATAGATTCATTTATTGAAACAATTGTGGCTACGAATTTATTTACACACATATACATAAATCAGGACATAATTTCTTCCAGCGGAATGATCAAATATAAATAATCCAAAGAATTATTGAGTAGGCTTCAAAAAGGCTGATATGAGCCAAAACACAATGGATTCTCTTTAACAATGCTAGAGATTTTTTTCAAATCAAGCAAATCCCATTTTCAATAAACTCATAAAAATGAACTGATGAGTCAACACTATGACTTGCAACTTCTCTCACAGGCACGTTGCAAGTCAATGTACCTCATCTCAATACTGTACATATAATAACACGTAACTTCTCACACAGGCACGTTAGTAGTTATTATATTTCCAATACAGCTCACAGACATGTAACTTCTCACACAGGCACGTTACAGTCCTTCGCTTCTCGAAAATCCAACAAAAGCAGGCATCTCCTCAGGAAGCCACATTGCAAGCCAATAAACACTCAAATCAACCTAATAATAGGTAACTTCACACACAGGCACGTTACAAATCATCAGGCTGAAATGAATACAAAGGTGGTATGCATCTTCTCACACATCAATACAAATATCAACAAGTTCTTCAAAATGTGTATGCTGCCACGAACGGAACTCCCACATGATTTTCTTTGTTTAATAATCAACAAGCAATGGAAAGTACATCCAAGAAAAATATAATGAAACATACTGATACTGAATAACAACCTGCTTTTCTTTTATTGAAAGTAAACTCCAACAATTACTCACTCAAACAGGTATTATAGCCAATTTTGTCGAATATAATTCCAAGCAATTCTAAACTAATATAACTCCTACCTTTTATTCTAACCATAGGTATCACTTCAACACAAAATGAATATATTTAAACAATCACCCCAAGAACAATGATTTCAGAAACTCAATACCAACTCTCGAGTCAACACCAACTTACTTCGCATTCCAATGCTATTTTTCTCGCCTCCTGCCAGCCAAATGTTTTTGTTGAAGATCCCTAAAAACCGGCATTTGACGATGCGTGATACATGACTAATATATACTGGATGTACATTCGGCCATACGACTCATAGCTCGTCCCGAGCCAAGTCATTCATTGTCACTTTCAACATCAGTTGGTAGTGATAATTGTCCATCACCTTCACTTTCACTTCCTGTGGAGTCCGAAACTTTCCCATCTGGTATCCATGGTTTCATAATATGGTCAACAGCAATGGTATTTTTGTAACTTTCAGTCGTTCTGTTAGACCCATCCATATCATGGACTATATTGCACATCTCTGTATAGTAACGGGAGATCTCGAGATTCGAATATAATTAGATAAAAAAACTGTGATATTTTGACCGTTCAGAGTTAGAATCTGAACATTTGGTAACCCCGACATGATACGCGATATGGAGATCAAGAGACCTAGACGAGTCGAAGTTGGATTCAACAGTTGTTTATCGGCAGATTTTGTGGTGCCTAAAAACTTCGGGGATGGTACAAGGACTACAGGGCCTGATAGAAGCACACCACTGCCTGATAGAAGCACACCACTGCCTGCAGAATCCGTGCATTCACTTCGAAAACCATCCGTAAAAGAAGAAAAAGGAGAAAATATGACACAAGTGGTATCAAACGTTGAAAAAGCAAAATTGAAACAGTGTTTAATAATTCATACAGTGAGATCCGGATCAAAACATAGCTCTATATCCCCGAGAGAAAGAAAATAGCACTTCAGAACGAGAAGAAGAGACAGGAATTGGAGATGAAACAACACCAAATTGAACTAAAAGCTCTACAGATCAAGAATTCAAAGCGTCTTTTAAAAATAGAAGATCTTCAGAATGCAGAGCTTGAATCTCAAAATTACACGAGAACCAGCTAAGCGTCGTTGAAAATGTCAGATAAACCGAGAAAGATGACAGACTAGAAAATCCCGTTTCTTTGTGGGTGAACAATACCGGGTGACACAGCAGACATGTAGCAGCCTGTAGTTTTTTTATTTGAATAGATAAAAATTTTAAATTTGCAGAAGTTACGTAATCAATGATAGCGCTCCATTTGAATCTAACGACAACTTTTTTCAACTACCTGTTTGATCGGCAGTAACTCCAACTTCTTTTTTTTGAACGACACCCTGTACATTTATCTAGCCTATCGTATTTGTCTTGAAATTCTCTATTCAACCGTGTATCACAAATTGGAATTCGTTTCTCAATTCGCAGATGAATTGCATTTTATTGAAAAACATCAAGTTGGCTGTTACCCGAATTCGATAATCTATCGATGCTTGGTAGGCTTGGAAATCCAAAGAGTATCAGTTGAACGATATAATTTCAGTTTCTTCCATACCTGATCACTTCCTACAGATTGTCAAAAATTTCTTTAATAAAAAGAAAAAACATCTGAAAATAACTCACGATATTGCGAAAACTGACATAGGAACATATATTTTTCAATCTGGCTACTTGTGAAGAAACTATCTGTCTTTCTCTTTGGCCATGTAGCCATATCATGATCTTTCCATTTGGAAAAATAAAATTAAAATTGTTCTCCTGATTCACCAATTCACAAGTCTATTAGTCTAGATATTTGCAATAATATTTTGCCTAGTAGGCGGTGTACACAGAATGTTTTGTGTTTGACAGGTAAACATCATTTGATTGCAATGATTATCTCCGTCAGTTTTATGCTGATTGTAATTGCATCGTTTAATTAGATACTAAATATGTATTCAAAGAACAAAAAGGTCGATACGTTGTTGATATTCGGAGAGTGCAAGAGAAATTGTAGACAGGCTGAACAATTGTATGTCGAAAGATTTCCGGAAAGACGCCACCCACCTGATAATTATTTCGCTAGAGTAAAAGAGCAGTTCAGAGCAGTTATTTTCAAAACTCTAGCGGTCTCTCGATTCACGCCGATTTCATCCTCAATTTGTCCCAGTGATATCGTCGGATCTGCATGTACTATAGCCAAAACGTTCACTTCCATTTCCTCGTCGACAATGTATTGGAGATTGTTCTGATTTTCCGGTTCTCTTCTGAACTACTCTTCTACTCTAGCGAAATAATTATTAGGCGGATGGCGTCTTTCCGGAAATCTTTCGACAAACAATTGTTCAGCCTGTCTACAATTTCTCTTGCACTCTCCGAATATCAACAACATATCGACTTTTTCGTTCTTTGAATACATATTTAGTATCTAATTGAACGATGCAATTTCAATCAGCATAAAACTGACGGAGATAATCAGTGATGTTTACCTGTCAAACACAAAACATTCTGTGTACACCGCCTACTAGGCAAAATATTATTGCAAATATCTAGACTAATAGACTTGTGAATTGGTGGATCAGGGGAACAATTTTAATTTTATGTTTCCAAATGGAAAGATCATGATATGGCTACATGGCCAAAGAGAAAGACAGATAGTTCCTTCACAAGAAGCCATATTGAAAAAAACATGTTCCTATCTCAGTTTTCGCAATATCGTCAGTTATTTTCAGATGTTTTTTCTTTTTATTAAAGAAATTATTGACAATCTGTAGGAAGTGATCAGGTATGGAAAAAACTGAACTTATATCGTTTACCTGATACTCTTTGGATTTCCAAGCCTACCAAGCATCGAAAGATTATCGAATTCGGATAAAGCCAACTTGATGTTTTTTAATAAAATGCAAATCATCTGCGAATTGAGAAACGAATGGCATTTGTGATACACGGTTGAATAGAGAATTTCAAGAAAAACAAGATAGGCTGGATAAATATACAGGGTGTCATGCAAAAAAAAGAAGTTGGAGTTACTTCCGATCAAAGAGGTAGTTGAAAAAAGTTGTCGTTAGATTCAAATGAAGCGCTATCATTGATTACGTAACTTCTGCAAATTTCAAATCTTCATCTCTTCAAATAAAGAAACTACAGCCTGCTACATGTCTGCTGTGTCACCCGGTATACCTATTGAAACTGAAAATGTCGTCAAGGTAATTCTCAAAACACTGATATTCACACGTTATGCAACACTTAGAAGGGCGTGTTAGTGTCTGTAAAAAAAACGCCAAATAAGATTCCAAGCAGCTCAGAAAAAAAAATTATGACTCTACAAGTAGTTGAGACGGATTTTCTACTCTGATGGAAATTCGCAAAACCGGCCATCATTCCACAAATATCTGTACTTTATGTGACTATACAGATGAGGAGATCATGATCAAATTGACGAGATGTTTGGAAATCAACTGCTGCAAAAATAATGTTGACTGCAGACTAGTAACTGGTTATAAAATACCCTTCAAATGGGATTCGATAGACCAGATTATATCATCGAGTCGATGATCTCGAAAGTGAAGGTACTTCCATTCATGAAAGACACAAACCTAGAAAAACTTTTAATTTTTTTTCTTCCGAGGTTATTAATAACATAGTTTCTACCATGAATACGTTAAGGACTACGGGACATTTGCAAAATTCTCAGTTGATGAAAGAACTCCTAGACAAACCTCCAGATTCGTTGAATCTGAGCTGGGGAAAATGTAGTAGCACAAAAGGAAGGGGTTTATGATTTAGAAGATTTTTCAAAGTGGTTAGGAGATTATGCCACTGCCGCTTTGTATGTTAGCATTCCCCAACCATTCAACCAGAATGCAGAACTATTCTTACACGAGAAGACTGGTAAGAATTTTCTGCAATATTGAAAGGACGAAAATTGCTGTTTCTACTGTGGAAAAGGTTTCCACGAAGATATTCGCACCATAAGAAATCTATATATATATATATATATATATATATATATATACATTTTTGTTAGCGAATTCGGTTTGAATCTCCCCTAGCCCCCTTTAGATAACCCTTTTATAAAAGAATGAATGACAGTAACGGCAATCACGTTACAATTTGGAAAATTAATGCATAAGGAATTACCAAAACTCAATGCTCAAACAAATCAAAGTAAAGTCAATAGTGAGTTCCATCCCACTTCTGATATGTTAGTTTTTTTTTGTGGGGTTCAGGAACTCATATTGATAAAAAATAGATTCATTTATTGAAACAATGGTGGCTACCAATTGATTTACACACATATACATAAATCAGGACATGGTTTCTTCCAGCGGAATGATCAATTATCAATAATCCAAAGAATTATTGGGTAGGCTTCAAAAAGGCTGATATCATGAGCCAAAACACAATGTTTTAACAATGCTAGAGCTTTTTTTCAAATCAAGCCAATCTCATTTTCAATAAACTCATAAAAATGAACTGATGAGTCAACACTTTGACTTGCAACTTCTCACACAGGCACGTTGCAAGTCAATGTACCTCATCTCAGTACTGTACATATAATAACACGTAACTTCTCACACAGGCACGTTAGTAGTTATTATATTTCCTATACAGCTCACAGACATGTAACTTCTCACACAGGCACGTTACAGTCCTTCGCTTCTCGAAAATCCAACAAAAGCAGGCAACTCCTCAGAAAGCCACGTTGCAAGCCAATAAACACTTAAATAAACCTAATAGTAGGAAACTTCACACACAGGCACGTTACAAATCATCAGGCTGAAATGAATACAACGGTGATATGCAACTTCTCACACAGGCACGTTGCAAATTACCGAATGACATGTAACTTCACACACAGGCACGTTACAAGTCCTTGATTTCTCGAAAATCCAGCAAAAGCAGGCAACTGCTCACAAAGGCACGTTGCAACCCAATAAACACTCAAATCAGCCCAATAATAGGTAACTTCACGCACAAGCACGTTACAAATCATCAGGCTGAAATGAATACAACGGTGATATGCAACTTCTCACACAGGCACGTTGCAAATCACCGAATGACATGTAACTTCTCACACAGGCACGTTACAAGTCCTTGAATTTTCCATAGCTAAACTGATTCCAATGTGCTGAGACTCATGTACAACTAATAAATACCCAAATAGAACCCCTTTTCAAAACACTACTTTTGTAAACATCAATACAAATATCAACAAGTATTAAATATTCAGTATTGAAGAACAGCTCCGTACTAATGATCGTAAGAGCAAAACACAAATTCTTCAAAATGTGTATGCTGCCACGAAAGGAACTCCCACTTGATTTTCTTTGTTTAATAATCAACAAGCAATGGAAAGTACATCCAAGAAAAATATAATGAAACATACTGATACTGAATAACAACCTGCTTTTCTTTTATTGAAAGTAAACTCCAACAATTACTCACTCAAACAGGTATTATAGCCATTTTTGTCGAAGATAATTCCAAGCAATTCCAAACAAATATAACTCCTACCTTTTATTCCAACCATAGGTATCACTTCAACACAAAATGAATATAATTAAACAATCACCCCAAGAACAATGATTTCAGAAACTCAATACTAACTTTCGAATCAACACCAACTTACTTCGCATTCTAATGCTATTTTTCTCGCCTCCCGCCAAGCAAAAGTTTTTGTTGAAGATCCCTAAAAACCGGCATTTGACGATGCTTGACACATGACTAATATATACTGGACGTACCATCATAGGCTGGCGTTCGGCAATAGAAAACTCCTAACAGATAAAAATAAGGTTTCTGAATATTTATTGTGACCTAATAATATATTTCAATTTTCCTTATATAATCGCGGTCTCGGGTTGTTCAAATCGAATTGATTTAAATGGCCCACGGACGATGCAATTTGTACAACCGATCGTACAACAGGTTGCACTATAAATCGTACAGAAAGATCGTAGAGGGTTTTGCCACAGACGTAAAAAGATTTCGAGCGATCGGTTGTACAACAATTACGTATATTTTAGTATATTGTTCACTACGGCAACGACTGTTTCAAATGAGGAAATTGCTGCTGTAGTTGTCGTGTTGTTCTCGGATGAGACCAAATAATAATGTGAAGAAGAAGGAAAAAGTATGGTGTAGAAAATGGTTTCTGCACTATATGTATTCATACATGAATTCATTTAACGAATTGCGATCCACAGAACCAGCAAATTTTGAAACGAATGGACGACGATTCGTTCAAAACCTTATTAGAGTTAGTACGACCAGCAATCACGAAACAAGATACAACCATGAGAGATGCAATTAGTGCGGAAGAAAGAGTAACCACAACTTTAAGATATTTAGCTACTATACAATATTTACTTTTAAACAGAGGAACTATTGTTATTTTTCTGAGTAGATGTGTTACTGCAATATATAGTAGAGTCTTTGGTGAGTTTACCCATCCTTGCATAAAGTATCACATTAGATATTAGTTTTTCGGCAATAATTCTTTGATGCTCTTTCACTTCTTATAATTGGTAACCTATTCGTTTTCCCTCATTTACATACTCCTTTTCATTATTATTTGCACCACCAGTCAGGACGGTATGCGCTAAATCCAACACACGCATTTTTTGTCCCGTTACACTGATATGATTTTCCGGAACTCTTTGTTTTCTTAGATGTTGTAGTCTTTGTGCAAAATGACTACCATAGTGGTATTGAAGTAGTCCTATCATCTATCGAAGAGTCCTGTCTCTCTAAATTAGACGACAGTGCGGTGAATCCTATTCCACTTTCACCATGATCAGCATCCATCTATAAAAAAAATTATGTATATACGAGTGTTTGATTCACCGACGTATATCCGAAAGAGGGTGGGGTGGTAGATTGTTGTTGATTTTTTGTTAATTCCGTCAACCGATTGCACCCCTACGCGCAACCCTCAGAAGTCTTCGAGAGACTTGTGTGAGCTAGGGAAGACGCAGCTCTTACCTATCAACGTGTGATGCCATGCACGAGACTGGTGAATCGGTGGATCGAACCCACGACCCCACGCATGCGAGGCGAACGCACTACCAGCCGACCACCACGGCCCATATCATGATTTTTTAAAAAAATATCTCATCATATACGCTTTTATACAGACTGTTATTTGGAGATATCATCGTTTGTGTATATTTCAGGTCCCATCGAATGAACAAGATTGGCAACAAGCGGCAAATGTTTTTGAAGATATTTGGTAATTTAAAAATTGTTTGGGAGCAACAGACGAAAAATATATCGTTATTAAAAAACCAGCAAATAGTGGTTCATATTGTTGTAATTCCAAAGTTATCTTGTTATTGTGTTGTTTGAAATAGTCATTGCAAATTATGAGTTTATATACGTTTACAATGGACGGGTACTAGATGGAGGAATATGGAACCAAACAGGAATTTACAAACGTTTGATGGCAAACATGCTAAATATACCAAAAGCAACCAAACTTAAGATAAGATAGGATAATTTTCATTCATCATCATAGTATTTTAAATGGGATTACTTCCTGGTAGTAATGAATGACTTAGTTCCACATGTGTTTTTTGCAAATGAGGTATTTCTTCTAATGAAGCCATACCCTCAGAGAGAAATAAGTCTTGATTTGGAATTTTTTCACAATATATTGCCATAAAAGTTACAACAGATGACATCGTTCTTGTGTGCTGTGCACTTCATAACTTTTTGAAAAGATTATCGAAGTTATTCAACAGAAGCATTTGTAGACTTGGAAAACACAAACAAAAGTGTTGTTTTGCCGGGGGAATTGAGACATATAACTAATTCATTAAATCTAGAGAAAACTGCAGCAAAAAATTCAAGTGAAGCCGCAATATATATAGAAGATTATTATAAGAATCATTTCAATACTATTGGAAAATCTCCATTTCAAGAAAAAAATCATTTCGTGAATAACCTAATGATTGTAATTATTTATATGAAAATAAACAAAAATTAGAATCCAGTGATCATTGTCATTACTCTCCAATACATCATCTTCATCTTCGTCAATGGCTCTGCCTTTCCTGCCGCTCTCTGATTTTGCTGTAAATAGCAGCGAATCGTAGTATCAGAGTGTCGGTTTGGATAAATCATCTGTTCCCATGCCTGTTTCTCCATAATCCTGTACCTTAAATACTTAAATATTTTTTCTACGACTGCTATGAGAAAAATGAATCACTTTCCTCATGTTTTACAAGCTCTATCGTTGCTGCTGGGTTAACTTCCCTTATTTTTTCTTTCAATAAAATTTTGTTACTTGCGATACGTTTATGTTTAATCGAGTACTGATGAGATGTAACATTCCACAAACATTATTGCCTGATATAAAATAGTTTTAATTATATCACCTTCCCTTCTCTCTGAGAAAGATTTGCAAACGCTGCCGAAATTAGATGCTGTCAAACGAATCTTATTTTCTTGGAACCACTTCATTTTGTTGTCTTTATACCCTTTTTCTTCGATCATTTTGTAATATTTATTGTTTTCATCACGTTCGATTCGAGAAAGTTATAATATTCTCGTGAAAACTCCTCTTTTTTGAGTTATATTTTTCAAGAAATGTATCAGTCTATTCATCATGAAATACGCCCCTCTTCAATTGAAGTTTATGACGAAATGTTTTCTTTAACAGTGTACCTCAAACAATTTCATTCTTATGTTTAATGTTTTTCTGCCACTGTTCTTCACCGCCCAAAGGTAAATATTGAGGAATGTCATCGATGTGTTTTTTTCCGCGATTGTTACATTTTTCTTTTGGTTTTCCAATAATTTTTCTTTGTGTATGGAAATAACTGTCTTTCAACACCCTGACCAAAATGGTAAAAAACTATATATTCTTTCAGAATTATTCTAAGAAAGAAACCTTATCAGAAAAATTGTTCCTTACGTTTCCACTGAATTCGAGTCAGTCTATTTCATCGTGAACTGAGAAAAGCACACCGTGAAATAATCTAAAGAATGGACTTCTACTGAATGAATTGTTATCATTACTGATAAGTAATGGATTTGCAATATATTTAAATTCCGTATCCTTTTCAATTTGACATTTATAAACGCCCAATTTCAACAGATTGTAGAATGCTAGGCATATCAATTCCATCTCAATTACACGTACTACCTAACAAAATCACGATATTTTTGAACTACAATTGAAATTTTTTCTGTTGATGTGAAATTGAAGCATGATCCCAAAATTTGTTTTGAAAAGGTTTCTGTTGACTTCTCGTGGCAAAGTTTTTTCATATATCCAACAATTATTTTGAAAAAATAAGAGCATAGTTTGAATTCCTTAAAACGGTAAGTGAAAACGCCTGATCTTGCTGCTACCTATGATGGATAATACCTATTGGACAAAACCAAAACAAAAAGACTAACTTACGACTTCGAAACTATACAACAGTTAAATGAAAGACAATATGGCATCAGAAAGGTACACAACACAACAGACGTAATATGAAACTATTCACAATACAATAAAATACAAAAACTGAACACCCACATGATTACACTAGACATGCAACGCATTTAGCATGGCATAAACATCAAACATACAAAACATTATGACGCAAAAAGCGACAAAGCGACGAACAGGAAGAAGCTAGTGTGAGAGTCCAGGCCTTTGCAAATGACCAAGTGGTACAAATTGAACAGAGATGGATAAAGGTGTGAACCGCCTGCATTGCCCGCGCGGAAAGGAACGAGTTAACATAACTACGATAAAACATGACATCACATGACGATGTACATAACAGGAACGACACAAAACATACCACCACACATTTACATGGATGGACACATGACTCAAAACAAAGAAAGTATCAAATACTCAGGACTAATAATAGATCGAAAAATACTATGGATGGAACATATCAGAAACATCAAAACCAAAATACAAGAAATTGCATTCAATGTTTTTGTGGTCAGTGGAAGAGAAAATGAAGCAGATCGAGAAATCCTGAAAATCAAATACGAAAAGACAATTAAACCATTGGTTCTATATGGCGCAGAAATATGGGGACAAACGGCAACGGATAGTACAAAAGGAAGTTGAAATATGAAAACATAATATACTTGAACTCGATTGAAAATTGCTGAAAACTTTTGAAGTTATGACATATCTTTCTCCTCTCTGCACCCAAGATTTTTACAATTATTCTTGGAGAAACTGAATCTAACTCCTAAGCATCATAACACCCAACTAATTGTCAAAGAAATTGCTTCCAAAGTTAATTCTTTGGTGGCACAACATTTTTAAAAGTTTGAGAAACAAACATTTTTAGTACCGTTGACTACAATATATGGATTTAAAGTCGTTTCTACTCTCAACGCAGCTTCTCTTGGTTCCTTCCAGTATTTGCGCCCTGGTTTTTTCATGATAATTATTGGAAGTGAAGGTAATTTGTGAGTTGATTTCGACCATATACATTAGCGAATGAAAAATTATCATGGGCCAACGACGTGTATTACGTGCGACATTGTAGTTAACCTCCAGTTCGTCAACCGTGTCAACGCTACCCTTTGTTGAGTTGTAAAATAATAAAATTTATGGCTTGTTGCATTGAGAATCAATATTATAGTTATGATGTAAGCTGATGTCATCACCACATTCTTCTTTGATTTGGTTACATACGACAAAATTGTTACATCTCTTCGATACCCAAAGATACAGGATCCTATTGGCACTCCTTTCGTGTCAGCAAATTCTTTTGGCAGCTGTTTCGTATTTTTTTCAACTGTACATACATATGTGAACTCGTGATTTTTCCAAATGAAACCTATTATCGGCGATAATGTTTCGACCTGTTTGTGAAATAGGAGTAACTTAACGTTCGACTAGTCTTTTGGCATCGTTGAGAATTTGAAAATGGCCATTTGGTTGGTGACCTAAATGACCTTCTCAATTCAGCGAGTAGAACATTCTGGCGTCTACTTGAACGTAAATCTTTTTACCGTACTGGCCGGTTTTTTTGGCAAATATTGCCTGAACCCACAGCAATCTCGAAAATATTCTAACTTCTCATCTATCTGTGATACCTGTATCCAAATGTCGTACTGACACCGAATATGGTGACGAACGGCAAATTGCTTACCCGCATCTAAAAGTATTCTGGCACTCCATCGGGGACATTATTCATATCTCTGGGGGTGATCAGTTGGCTTGACCAGACTAATCTATTACATCTCTGGCTGAGATCTGGGCATCTAGTGGCGGCTTCCTCGGAGCGCCTGTCTGGGAGAAGCTTGCTAGGGGCGACATGCTCGGGGTAGCTTGCTAGTGGCGGCTAGGCGCGAAGCCCATGGTCATCCAGCAGCAAGGGCTCGAATACATGTACTGTGTTGCGTCCTGGCGAGGGCGCATCTACTATAAGTGTAGATTAGGAACTCTGGGACTTGTAGAGCGGAGGCGACGAACAGGTAAACAAACATCCAACATTCTCGTAGTCTGGCAGGACTCACAGTCACATAGGTGGATTCAAGTCCACTACGACAGTGTTTGAGCATACTACATGTGGTATGCTGTTTTACAGGTGATCGACTAAAACCAGCGGGCGTTATATCTCTTCAAGGTCCATTATCGTTAATCAATTCATTTCCTCCCGCACAATTAAGTTCTCGCCCACCAGCATTTTTAAATGTTTTGAACACCTTTCAAACCGAGTTTTTTTATCCGCACTGGGGTAGTTTTTAAAACAGTTTTTATTCAGCTATTGTATGAAATATGAACTACTATCATTACTATGGGCAAAACATTTCAACATTTCCTACTCTGACGCATAACTGATAACATATTAACAAATAAACAGTTACATATTTACTCTGTCATATATCCAGAACTGTGTTTCTCTTACAATAATAATGTCATCAATAATCTTGTTCGAACAATCCTGTTCGAACAAAACATTTCCAAGGCACTGAATCAGCTTTCAAAAACTTCAAATTAATTTGATATCAATGTGTTCAATATAACCAAGATTATGTAAGAGATATTACTTCAAATATCAAAAAATTTCAGATTATCAATACAAGTTACTGATACTTTTACCGTCAGTTCCAATACAACTATTCGAGGCTGTCCTGTTTTCAAACATGATAACTACAAACAAATTTTTATTCTACTAGTTGCAATGCGAAGATGTTCGATCTCCCATTACATATAATAGCGGGTTCAACAAGTAATTGTTATAATTACTTCTTTCCAAGCTTAATTTTTATCGCTTCTTTGTGACTAGTTTACTGTCCATATCAAGATTCTGGCTTCAACAATATTTCATTCTTTATTTATATCCGTTTCTATAGTATGTAGGGGACGCTTTCTGCAGGTCCCTCTTCGTAATACCGAGTATTTATGAATTTCCTCTCTAGATTTTCATTCGCTTCTATCTGAGCCTATACTAGCTTGTCGATATCCATTTCAATATTCTGGGCTGGAACATTCCTTTTTATTCCAGGAATTCTCTGAGTTCCAATAATTTCCCTATTTTTTTCCTGTTTTCCCTAGTAACTCTTTCCTTTCAAAAAATCGGGCTTTTCGGCTTTTGCACTATCGTCTCTCATACAGTGGTTCAAGCAAGTTTTTCGAATTTCTTCTAGATTTCCGTAATATCCTTTTCTGGAACTCAAACATGTGTCCGTGAGTTTTTCTGACCTTCTAACATTCTCCAAGCTTACTGGGTTACCTTCTATAACGGAGTCACGACAAGTGAAAAAGGAGTTTCCTGTTCTTTTCAGTTGACTTCCTTTGGTGCTCAACATATTCATCGATACATCTCGAGGGAACAAGTCTACGCCCTTGGGCATACACCTAACTTTCCTTGAGTTTCTGGCAAGAACAACTATATTAAATTCCATTGGGTGTACCTCGGCGGAGCCTGATATCACACTTTTTGATTCCGGGGGACGTCCTTCTGTACTCTCATTTATCCCGACAGCCTTCAAGTTATCCTTAGCTTCGTAGTGTGCCTGGGTGTCAACCGATTTCACATTCTTTACTCTCCTGTCATTCCAAGTTTCATGACTCTTTCTTCTCGGATTCTCACATGTGGCCAAGGCTCTTCTCGTCCTTGCCATCCTATTTCCAGTTTCATTACATGAGTGACTTCCTGTCAAGGAATCACTATAAGTGTCCAAGGCGCTGCTCGTCCTTTGGCATACACTTCCAGTATTTCCATACGTGTCTCTATAAGCGTATCTTCCCGTACAAGGGTAAAAACAAGTTTCTGAGGGATTTCCTGTCCCCATCCTGTCGTCTTCCGTAACTTCATACGAGTGACCTTTCGTCTCAGGGTCAAAATTCAGTTTCATAGACTCCTTCGTTTTTTCCAAGATTTGCTCTGATTCCAAGGCTTTCTTTCGGAAAATTTTATACAATTGATGAAATAAAAACTATCGAGAATGCCAAGACAAACTGTTCAGGATACTACTCCCCACCAGTACCCCGTCTGATTTCTAGTGAGCTTCCAACACCGAGCCCATCAGATACCATAGAAGAAGAAAACCTATTGAAAGATTCGGTCTTTATTGAAACTCAACAACCGGAAATATTAGCGAGAAAAACCGACAACCGAAAAATTGCGATTCAGAGGAAAACAGAAGAACAGAAACAACTGCAAGAAACTCCAAAAACACAAAAATCTACCAGATCTACTACAAATAGAAGAAATAATTTAGATACTTATTAAACTGATGTTATAAAAATGATTGAATATTTAGATGATATAGAAATGTGGAATGAATCGGAACAATTTAGGATAAATAACATAACAGACATAAATGATAGTCTAAATAATAACAATAATATAATGCATTTGAATATAAGAAGCTTGAAAAAAAATTTTGATGAGTTTTTGATATTATTGAATGAACTGAAAAATATGAAAATGTTGGTAATCATCCTAACTGAAACGTGGAATATAAAAAACATTAAATATTTTGAAATAGAAGGATATAATACTTCATACAATAACGCTAAATACAACCAAAATGACGGTACTATTTTTTATTTTAGAAATGACTTATCCCCTCTGATCACTAATTATTCAATAGCAGAAGCTACACTCACAAATGCCACTTTCATATCTGGAGAATACTTTTATAATATTATCGCAGGATACCGCCCACCACAAACCAATATCCCCAACTTTATTGAAAAATTAGATACTTTTCTTGAACATTTACCGAAGAAAGACATCAACATATTCATTGGTGACATGAATATCAACATAATCAATACTGAAGACGTGAATAGTAGCAATTACCAAACAGTTTCAACTGCAAATGGTTTTACTGCCCAAATAACTCTACCAACCAGAACTACGCTTGATACATCAACATGCATTGATCATATATTTCTGAATAAAAACAATAAAGTGAAATTACAAATTACACCATTGGTATTAGAAACAGCAATAACAGACCACTACACGATAATATTGAGTATAGAACATGAGCTAACAAAAAATGAAATAAACAGAAAAACTGAACAACACCAGTTTAAAAAAATTGATTATGAGAAATTGGATCAGAAACTAAGAAATACGAACTGGGAAGAAATATATATACAAACAGATGTTAATATAGCCTATAACAATTTCATAAATAAATATAAAACATGCATTGATAAATGTAGTTTCACGATATATTATAAAAAAGTCGTTCAGCTATTAGAAAAATATAAAACATATAGAAATAAAATATCTAGACTTATACAAAAAACTTAACAGAAATATTATGAAAACGAAATACATAAAGCTGGTAAAAATACTAAAAAAATATGGAGTTGTATAAAGGTAACCTCGAATATGGTCAAAAATGAACAAACTAAAATTATAATAAAAGATGAAAATAACCATAACTGCACGGACGAAAAAAAAATTAGCAGCATATTCAATAAACATTTTCTTTCAGTTGGAAAAAATATGGCTAAAGAAATATCAAGCAACTATGAACACATGTACCAAAATGAAGAGAAAAAATATAACATAAAAGAGTCGATGTTTATGAAACCTGTTAATGAGAACGAAATCTTAAAAATTATAAGTGAATTAAAAAACAACGCTTGTTCTGGCAAAGATCTCATAAAAGCTGAAACAATTAAACTCACCAAATTTCATTTAGTGAAACCTCTTCAATACCTTATTAATCTCACTTTTAAGACAGGAAAATATCCCGATTCTTTGAAAATGTCAGTAGTTAAGCCAATATATAAAAATAATGGGGATAGATGCGATGTACACAATTTCAGACCTATATCATTATTAAACAACTTCAGTAAGATATATGAAAAGGCAATAAAAACAAGATTAACTGAACACTTGAATTACTTCAATATAATTTCATCCCGACAATTTGGATTCAGAGATGGTCGTTCAACGGAAGACGCCTTGTACTGTTTCACAGAAAAAATTCATAATGCATTGAATGAGAATAAAAAAGTGTATATAATCAGATTATTTTCTTTGGTCTTTCTAGAACCTCTTTCAACACATTTTATGAGATTATCGTTTTCTTCTTCCAGTACATTAACTCTTTCTTCTAGTTCCCTGACTCTGTCTTTTGAAGTAAGCAGCACCTCTTTGGTAGATTTTATGTCATCTCCTATTTCCTTATTTTGTTCGCATAGTGTTCTGAACATTCGTTCAATTTCATCATCCATTCCCTATTTGTCACTTGCCTCCCAGAGAATTTTCTGAGAGTTGGCAACGATGTTTAAGATTGAGGTTGCAGGTTGTGGAGAATCGCGTAAGTCCAAAGGTCGTGTTTTGGTTTATTCTGAAGGATTCGTTATTTCTGTGATGGATAGACGCATCAAAACATGCAATATTTTGTTCAAAAACTCACTCAGCCTTTTACTGTGCCTTTAAAGTGGCCCTTGTTTTCACACTTTTAATTATTTCTTTATCAGAATATGATAAAATATTTAAATGTTCACAGACAATCAGAGAAAGACACTTTGTGCAGCGTTGCCAAAATAAAAATAAATATATCTTCACATATTTAGAAAAATGGTCTACTATGACAAATACTATTTCCATTGCTTTTTATTGAGTTACTAATGAAGTCAATGGGAATTATTTGTGATGGTTTTTCAGTAATGCTTTTTGGTTCATTTTTATTTACAACATTTTTGTTTTGTCCTATCTGGCAAAGCTCACACTTATTTATTATAGTTTTTAACATTTATAAATCCTTGGGTTTTTTTTTATTCCTATTGTATATTTTTTTCATGGTTATCTATTATAATTTGTTCAGCTGAAATTTTTGTAATGCCACACACTTCATTTCCATTTATCACTTTTATCATTATACCATCTTTCTCTATTGTTTCTCTTTTCTCCTTCTCTGTTAATTGTTTTTGGTCCTCTATCATGTTTGTCAGTGAAAATAATCCAGTCATATTTCTAAAAATATGTAGCCCTATTTTCATTTGTCTGTTGCCGCTAATATTATTTGTCCCTATGTAAGTCAATGAGTTTGGAACTAAATTGTGTCTTCCAGGAATATATTTTATGTGAAATTTATACTCTTGTAATAGCAATGCCCACCTATGAATCCTACTACTTGCATATTTACAATATAATATGATCATCAATCCCTCATAGTCAGTTTCCCTTTTCTTTAGTAATCAAAAAGAATTACCTTTTTGACTCAGGTCTGGAATAAATCTCTTAAAATAATTTAAAACCCCTAGAAATCCACTTAGAGTTTTTAAATTATGTGGCGTTTTATATTCTTGTATAGTTTTTATCCTATCCGGATTCGTTTCAAAACCTTGCTGATTTAATACATAACCTAAATATTTTATCTCATTTTGAAAAAAATCGCATTTTTGTATGTTTAATTTCAACCCTGCTTCATCTAATCATTTTAGTACTTTGTCCAAGTGCTGCTTATGGTTTGTCTCGTCTGTCGAATAAATTAATATGTCGTCAACATAGTGTAAAACAAAATCTTCATATATATCTAAAATTTTGTGTAACGCTCTTTTTAAAGCTGGACATGCTGATTGTAAACTATTCGGGACCACGCAAAACGAAATACAACCCCATCAATACAAAATCCGGTGTAATCTCTAACACTTTTGTCTACAGGTATCAACCAGAAACTTTGTTATTTTTCCAAAATTAGTTTCAATGTTCATAGGTGCTTCATATTGTGGTATCGTGATCTTATTTAATTCCCTGGTATCTAGGCACAATTCTAACTCCCCATTTTTTTTTGAACAACTTCAATTGGATTGATATGATTCGTGGCACTTCTTTCAATTATTCCTTGCTCTAAAATATTATCAATTTCCTTTCTCACTTCATATCGAAATTTATATAGAATTGGAAAGTTCTTCCTTCTGAATCTCTCCACCTCTTGCACTTTTATTTTATGTACATACTCATTAGCAAACCTTGATTCTTTTATAATTTACCTTTCATACTTTATTAATAATTCTTTTATATTATATTCATCTAACTCATCACATTTATATTTATTATCTATTTTATTCATATAATTTTCATCTACTTTTTCATCATCATATTTCATATTATGTGCGCGTCAAAATTATGGAACAAATTCGGTATTTCGTAAGCCATGTATTTTTGACAAAAATCCTGAAATAGGTCGATTTTTATTTCAAAATGCCGATTTTTTTTTGTATATTCTAAAGAGGTTATGTCACTCCCAGCTAGCAATTTGTTATTTTATTGCAGTTGCGAGAATGTTTTTAACGATTTTTTTATAAATTAATCTTACTCCCTGACATGTTTTAAATACGTTTATACGGTAGTTATAACTATGAAATTGGCACCATTTTATAAAATACTTACGTCTCCATTGATATTTCATAAAACCTTTCACAAACACTACAAAACTATTTTATAAACATTCCAGCGACTTAAAAACAATCAAATTATTTTACTTATAAAATAGTTTTATCAATGCTTTTCAACTATACTACAAAATATACTTGACTATTTGTTGAATTATAATTATAAATCAACTAAACAACAGTTTTGTAAAAGCTTTTATACGTATTTCAAGGAGATAGATCTGAAGTGAATAAACAACTAGGAACGCCATCAATAAAATAAAAGTGTTTTTATTTGATTTTATTTTTATTTCACAAAAAGCAATTTTGAAATGATATCAAGAGAGACAAAGAAAATATAAATGTCAGTCATCATCACTATTTACAAGAAGCCATTTTAGTAATATTTTCATTGTGTATTTTGAGACATATTTTGCGATACCCAAGATGGAATTTTTGGTGGGAATGACATTTTATCGTTGAATGTATATCAT
Source organism: Chrysolina oricalcia (assembly GCA_944452925.2). Classification (NCBI taxonomy): domain Eukaryota; kingdom Metazoa; phylum Arthropoda; class Insecta; order Coleoptera; family Chrysomelidae; genus Chrysolina; species Chrysolina oricalcia. The sequence goes on from OX101825.2 coordinate 38,342,322, forward strand.
AATATGAATAGATTTTTAACGCCCCTCATATTTGCGGCCGTTTTTCATAAAAACAACAAAATATAGTAAATTCAGATTTATCGTTTTGGAAATTTTTCGTGCATAAACATGTACCGATTTGTTCCAGGTACCCAATTTTTGAATTGCCTGAATTAATTCTCAAAATTCACAAGAGAAATATGACGTCATTTTATAGGTACCTACCTACCTATTGCTCGAAATTGAGAGAAAATGACGTCATATTTCTCTAGAGAATCAATTCCGACAATTAAAAAATTGGGCCCCTGGCGTCATTATTCATTTATTCGTGTGAATTGAATGGTTGAAATATTAACAGAAATGCATTGTTACGTTATTTACATCTTTTGTCATTTTCATCGTGCGTCATTTTTTAATGGCGTCTTCCTATAAAACAATTTTGCATCATTCACTAGCAGTATATGATAATTTAGCTACCATGCAATTTCTATAAAACATTGGAAACATTCTTTACTGTAGTTTTGCAACAGGACCGAACTCGGGAATTATTAATATTTGCGAAACTTACATATTTAATAATATTATAAAAATCAATTTAATTTTGTTGGACCTATTGGAATCAACTTGGGAAAGTTTGAAGGGAATGATTGTTTTTTTTTCTATGCTCCTGTTCTGAACACAATTCGAGTGCTATTCAAAGACAGTGATGTATTGCAGCAATGCTTCATGAAACGAAAAACCTGTGTAGATGTTTTCGAGGATATTTCTGATGGTATATGCTACAGAAAAAATAATTTTTTCAAGGAAAATGAACACTGCATAAAATTAATTCTTTACCAAGATTCTTTTGGTATTTGCAATCCTTTAGGTTCATCCAAAACAAGTTTAAAATTGTAGGTATTTACATGACTTTAGCCAACATTTTTCCGTGAAACCGAACAAAAGTTGATCAGATACAGCTCGCTGCATTGTGTTCCGAAAGTCATGTGAAACATTTTGGATTTCAAGGTATTCTCGACGTACTTATGGAAGACTTGAAAATTTTAGAAACGACTGGTTTGAAAATTAATAATAATCTTACTATGAAGGGAACAGTTATTGCAGTAACAGGTGACAACTTAGGTAGTCATCAAATAGGAGGATTTTTGGAGAATTTCAATACTCAAACATACTTTTGCCGTTACTGTTACGATCACTGTTTTAGCAAATCTGGTGTTACAAATGTACTACGAGATGTGGAGTCAAATAAACATGATGTGAATATGGCCTCGTATTTAGGCACTGTTTATAGGGGTGTGAAACAAGATTCCATTCTGAACAATTCACAGCATTTTCATGTTTGTTCTCCTGGCCTGCCCCCATGTGTAGCTCATGATCTATTTGAAGGCATTATTCCTTATGATTTAATGTTATGTCTTAATAATTTTGTAAAGAGGAAGATATTGAGTTTTGATTATATCAACATGAAATTAAAATATTTTCAGTTTGATGACGAGAAAAAGCAATCACTTCCAGAAATTTGCAAGAAAGAAAAAATTGTAGGTACAGCTTCCGAAATATCATATATTATTACGGTTTTGCCATTTGTTCTTTACGAAAAACGTTTTTCTTTCGACGAGTTCGATAATACTGGGCAAATGATTTTATGCATTCGAAAAATTGTCAGTCTTGTTCTGACGTTCAAAATATCCATTGGGCAAGTTTCAATATTACGGAATTTGATACAGGAATATATTGATTTCAGGTAGGTGACGGTCCTTTGCCCAATATATTTTTGTACTCTGGGAATCTTAAATTTTTCAAATTTTGTTGACCTTGTAGCATGGGTTTGGGGCATTGCATGAGTATATTTTTGTTTGTGTTTGTATATGTCCAACAATATGCTTTTTGAGAATAGCTTTCTTGTGTCCATGACCTCAGTTTCAAAGAGTAATTTTGCAGAAGGAAAGCGAATTGGTTTTCTGTAAATTATTTTTAGGATACGTTTTTGGATTTTGTCTAGATGGTGGAGGTGAGTCGATCTCACTCCCCCCATCCAATGATACCATATTGAACTATCGATTCTACTAAACCATAATAAAGGATTTTAAGTTGTTTCGTAGATAGAATATTTCTTAGTTTAACAAATTTATAGATAAGTCTTCTAAACTTTTGAACTGTATCAGCAATATGAAAATCCCACTTTAGGAACGAGTCTATTGTTATTCCGAGATGTTTAATGCGTTTCTCCACTGGGAGTTGTTTTCCGTCTAAGTGGATAGTCAAAACAGGGAATCCTCTATCGTACCAGGTGAAGGGGATATTTTTGTTTTAGTAACATTAACAGTCAGTAGGTTGGCTTTAAACCATTCTGAGATAACTTCCAGATCATTTTCAGCTATCGTTTGAACATCTGGCCATGTTTCGCCTGTATATAATATACATGTGTCATCGGCATAAGAAATAATCTGGCCTGTAGATTTCAAAGTTAACAATTCATTTATATAGATTGTGAATAGGACCGGGCCTAAGACAGTGCCTTGAGGAACACCGCAGTTCACAGTCATTTCGCTACTTATAGTATTCCCAATTTGGACTCTCTGTTTCCGGTTTTGTAAATAACTTCGGAAGAGTTCCAATGCTGAGCCCCTGATGCCCAGGCGTTCCAGCTTATCCAGCAAAAGCCCGTGGCTAACAGTGTCAAAGGCCTTTGCTAGATCAACAAAAACGCCCAGACTTGCTTTTTTGTGGTCAAGTGCTTTATTTAATGAAGTTGTTAATTTGGAAATTGCCTCTTGTGTTGAAATTCCTTTCCGAAATCCAAATTGTAAATCTGAGAGATAGTGTTGTTTCTTCAAGAAAGATTCTAGTCTCGTATTAATTATTTTTTCAAAAATTTTCGCTATACATGAGGTTAAAGAAATGGGACGATAGTTAGATCTGTTCAGTTTATCCCCTTGTTTGTATATAGGTTTGAATAACGCAATTTTCAATTGTGAAGGTACTATTCCCGTTTCAATATATTTATTGAATAAGAAGGTCAACGGTTTGGTAATATATTGTGCTGTCATTTTTAGAATTTCATTTTTTATGCCATCTGGCCCAGGAGCCTTATTGTTTTTCAGATTTGCTATTATTTTGGCAACCTCAATTTCGTCCGTATAGTTTATAAACATTGAATTACTTGGGTATTTTTTTTCTTGTTCAAATACTGTGTATGGAATTGCGGAGGCTAAATTTTCCCCTACTCCAATAAAGAAAGTGTTCAGTAAATTGGCTATTTCCTGCTGGTTTTCCAAGATTGTTCCGGAATCATCAGTTGTCTATTTCATTTTCCTTTTTCTTGTTGTTACAATATTGTCAAATATACAAAATAATCATTAAATAATTCAAATCCATGTAGGCAAATGCAAAGTTTGAAGATCTTTCAACATCAACTTCAACATTTTAAAATAAAAACACTCAGTATCCACAATTCCATAGTTTAATTCTTCAAGTTCATAGACATCAAAATTGATACAATTACCGGATACAGAAATATAAACTAGCTCGAAATTCACAGACTTGCACAGAGAAGGTAAGCACTTTTATGCGTGCAGCGACCTAACGAAAAATGCAAGCTCATCATATTGTTCCTCTATAAATACACCTTTTGGGCAGGTCAAGATTTATTCATGATTTCATTCTTATCACTCGTCACTCGTCAGCTGAGTTGAAGACAGCACGTAAATTATTACTTGAAAATGTTTGGCATCTCCCCATCTCTGGCTCTGCTGGTTGCCAGTACAATGTAAGTAATTTTAATATTCTTTTTCGTTTGTTTTTTTTATTATTCAGCAGGGTCATTCATTTACCTGTTTTTTCTGTAAGTTCCATTTCTTATTTTGTTTTTTGTCTTAATAAATATTAATTCGATTAGAAAATGAGTTTTTTCATTTATTGGATGAATGTGGGTTGGGTGAATACAGCTTAAAAATCCTCTCGAAAAGCCAAGCGAGTTCTGAGTTGCGACACGTGGTGGAGGCTTGCCGGTCTCGTTTCCTTAATTCAAAATAATAAATTTGAAAGCTGTTTGATTCATCCCACTACCATTACTTTCCAATGATGAAAAAATAAATCCAATTTTCTGTTTTCAAAATAAATTCCAAGTACATTTTTTTTTTCTTTTTCGTAATTTCAATGAATGACTTTGCTTCTTAAATAATTTTTTTTTGTTCTTTGACAAGCCGTATACAGGGTATTAACTGAGTTTGGGTATTCTTGATGCAATTTTTAGTACTTAAACATTGTGTGGCATTTTTATTTAATACAAAGCGTTACAACCACAGTATATCCTCAAACTCACATTTAAATAATTATTTTGTTTTTTTTTTTTTTTCCCGGTTTTCCTTGATTCTTGAATTATGAGTGATACACTTTCTAATATCTGTTCATCAGCTTGGAAATGTATTATCATGATTGACTATTCATAAAGAATATCTGTTCATTCAGCTTCTTATGATTACCAGTCACATATTTCAAGAATTTCAATTCCTACCTGTAACTTACTGAGATATGAGCTGTACATCTTCCAATAACTGTTCACCAGCTTGGAACTGTATTGTTGAGATTGGCTAAACGTAAAGAATATCTGTTCATCCAGCTCTTTACGATTACCAATTAAATTATTTTGGCATATTACATCCCTATATATCTGACTTTCTGAAGTATGAATGATACACCTACCAATATCTGTTTCATCAGCTTGGAAAAGTGTTTCATAGAGACTGCCTAATTACAGCGAATATCTGTTCATCAGCTCGTTTTAGTTGGCAATCCTATACTAGCAATTAGTTGGATTCCTGTATTTTTTTTTCCTTTTGACTCTTTTAATATTTGTTTTTAATGGCTCGTAAAAATCCTAGTCGTAGTCAACGTCAGTTTACTAAAGAGTTAAAGACAAAACTAGCATCAAAACAAGCAGTGAATGAACAAAAACTGACAGTGAGTATTTGCCTTTCACGTTTAGCCAGCCCTGAGTTATTTTTCTCTCCTGAACAAACGCCAAAATATCCTACAATTCAATTGACAAGTGATGAAAAATTGCAGCTTAAATTCAAACGACTATTCGGTGATGACTGAGTGATGATATTTTTTTATTATTATTATTATCTGATATTTGAATCTTTCTTTCCAGTGCATTTACATTCTTATTCTTAGTGATATTTAATAAACATTTCTAGTTATCTATGAGTAAACTTATCTAGGAAAAGGGTTATTGAACAAAGGGAAATAAATATTTCAGAGAGTATTAACGTAATTACATACTATAAAACTTAACCACTAATCAATAAGGTATATCAAAATAAAATATAATTAACATGGTAACAATCAGGAATGTCAGGACGGAAACCTTTTACTGGAGGAGACAAACTTTTAATAAAAATATCAGAAAATAATTTCAATCCTCCCCACCGAAGTACTGAACTGTTTTCCAACCCTGACGACCAGTTAACTAATAGACCTATTATTTCCCCGGGTTCCTCACAAATACCCTGTAGTCCCATGGCTCGAATAAACAGCCCTTTAAGCCCAGACATAAAACTATCCGACGGAGAATGCTATGTTGACACAGTTACTGAAAACACCGATATAAATCTAGAAAGACGAGAAAGTGAAAATAATTTTTCGGAAGAAGAGAAATCAGACCTAGAAAAGTCTGGAATCAAGAACAGCTACTTTGAAGTTTTCCATAAAGAATACCTCAAGATAATCAAGGAGGAAATCGACAATAAAGGAAGAACCAACCAAGAAATACCAGACGAACCCTCAGTACCAACCCAAAATCAACAGCCCATTTTGACAAACATGGCCAATATCACCCTAGGAGATGCCTTTACCGCAGCTAAGTCAGCAGCCACCCCAACCTTCATTTCACCACAGATCTACAACCCAAGCAAGGGAAATGCTAACTCATTTATAAATTGCTACGAACGTACATCGATAGCAAACGGTTGGGATGACAAATTGAAAATCTACTACTTCGGGACATTTTTGGAAGGTGCGGCGAACATCTGGTACAAAATTTACAGTGCAGACCAAACAAATGCTACGAAAACCTGGAATGAGATCTGTAACGATTTTACAAAGGAATTCGGGGACGAAGACATAAAAAGAAGTTTGGAAGCTCGACTACTCCAAAGAAAACAAGAAGAAAATGAGCCTGTCAAGTCCTACTTCTACGATCTGAAAACATTGTTCTATGAATTCGACCCATCTTTGGATGCTGAGAACTTCCGCAAGTTTTTTTAAAATGGAATCAGACCCGAAGTGTATGCAGCATATCGGCTGATAAGACCAGACACCATGACCATGGATAATTTTAAAACCATCATCAATAAATTAGATGATATAATTTCAAAATCTTCTATCAGCTTGATCCCTCTAGCAACAGCATTTCACAGACCTACGACTACAATGCCAAATCAAAATGCTTTTCATGGGCCACCAAGAAATTATTTTTCAAGTCAGCAAAATAACCAGTTTCGCCCAAGATATAACTATGCCAACCAGTCTCAAGGAAACTTCCAGCGAAACCAGTTTCTCCAAGGAAATCAAAGACAAAATTATTTTCAGTCTCGTCCTACATATAACTTTAATCATCAAAACAACCAATATTCAGGACCAAGATACAATAATGCACAACAAAATTCCAGGAGTTTCCAACAAAACCCAAAATTTTCCCACGAAAATAATACATATCAAAATGGACCAAGAATTTTTCAGAACAATCGACCTAACTACTCAAACCAAAATACATCCAACATTCCTAATACAAGGACAACAGATGGAAGGCCTAAGTGCTATAACTGTGGAAGAATTGGACATTTTTCGTCAGGTTGTAGGGATAGACAGCCCCCAAACGGCAATGGACGCCACAATTGAACCCCGGTGCTGTCCTATCTACAAATGGGGTTCCCAACTCTACACAGCAATATAACATTTTGACGATAGACGGAACCGTAAACAAAAAAAACATAAAAATAATTTTAGACACAGGGGCGGAACAAAATATAGTAAGCAAGGACTTAGTCAGCTCTTATACACCAAATAATAGCAACAAATACCTTTTAGCTGTAGGAGGCAGAAGGATTCCAACATTAGGCAAAACAAAAATATCAATAAATATTGAAAATCTGAACACAACTTGTGATACTATAGTTATAGATAAGTTGCCACATCCTTTGATACTGGGTATGGAATTTTTGAGAAAAAATAAAGCCATAATAAATTTTGATAATAACTCAGTCTCATTTAATAATGAAAACACCAAAGCTATTATAAATTTACCAAAAAATAATGCAGCGGGGAGCTCAAAAATAACAAATACAATTTACAAATCAGGAGAATGCTTCTCATACAAGGATTTATATCAGGAAGAATGTGCAAGTAATGTGAGAAACAGTCTTAAAAATATTAGCACTCTATCACATGAAAATAAAAAACATTTCCAGAGTATAGATAGCAAAAAATTGGCCAGTGAAGCGCTAACGAATATCATTTTCCAAAATAATCTCGAGTCCGAAGAAAATGCAGTTATAAATTTGGATCTAGAACAGGAGAGTTTCAAAGAAGACGAATTGGAAGAATACCCCATATTGCCACCCCCTGAGGAATTCAGCAATAACATTTCAGTGGAAGAAGAGGAAACCTCCAAACCACAGTCAAGCATTGAAAATGAAATTAATATACAGGATGATAACAAAAACAATAAAGTAGAAAAAGTAATAAAGGTCACACTTACCAAGGATGTTGTTTTACTACCAGGCATGGATTACTATTTACCAGTTGAAATTAAAAATAGCTCAACAGACCAACACAGTTTCAAAATAAATGAAGAATTTCTTATGAAAAATGGACTCATCTGTACCAGCCTGATTTTTCAAACCAGCCATCAATTCTTGTGCGTTGCATGAAATATCACCAAATTAAACTTTTTCAAGGATCCACAGTAGGATACTTTTCGGAAAATAATGACGAAATATCAAACACAGCCCTGATACTCTATACATCAGAATGCGATGAACAAGTAACCATCGAAGATCATAATTTGGACCATTTAGAAGAAGGCAGTTTCAAAACTCAACTCACAGATCTTCTAGAAGAATATCAGGATGTATTCTCCAAAGCCACTAGGCATATGGGCCTCACTGACATCACTGAACATCGGATAGATGTAGGAGATGCAGCGCCAATAAAATGTCGCCCTTATAGAGTATCCCAAAAAGAGAGAGAAATAATAGAAGAACAAATTTCTGAAATGCTGAAATATAATATAATAAGACCATGCCATTCGCCTTGGGCAAGTCCTGTAGTATTAGTCCAAAAAAAGGATGGTTCAATTCGTTTTTGTGTGGACTATAGAAAAGTAAACAGTGTAACAAAAAAAACTACATACCCGATTCCCAACATGGATGACATCCTGTCATACCTTGGAGGTGCAAAATATTTTTCTACACTGGACATGTTTAGTGGTTACTGGCAAGTAAAAATAGAAGAGAACTCTAAACAATACACTGCATTCACTACACAAGGACACGGCACTTATGAATTTAATGTTTTGAGTTTTGGTTTATGTAACGCTCCAGGAACTTTCCAACAGCTCGCAGATAGAGTATTTGAAGGGATGAAATGGAGGGATGTCCTTGTCTACCTTGATGATATAATAATCTTCTCTGATACACTGGAAGCTCACCTGGAAAAATTAAAAAATGTTTTTGAGCGATTACGAGATGCAGGATTGACACTAAAACCGAGCAAATGTGTTTACATAAAAAATAATGTGAAAGTCCTAGGCCATATTGTTAGTGATGAAGGAATTTCACCTGACCAGAGCATCCTTTCTTCAGTAAAAGCATTTCCTCAACCCAAAAGCATCAAACAAGTACAGAGTTTTATTGGTCTATGTAACTTCTATAGAAAATTTATCAAGGATTTTGCAACAATAGCTCGACCTCTACACGTTGTAACAAAAAAAAGTGAAAAATTCAAATGGGGTGAAGAACAACAGAACGCTTTTGAAATACTGAAAACAAAACTTATAACTGCCCCAGTTTTACAGCATTTCAACCCCAACAAGGAATGTGAGTTACGAGTTGATGCGAGTACTGTGGGAATTGGTGCTATTTTGTTACAAGAAGGGGGAGACAAACAACATCACCCGATAGCGTACATAAGTAGAAGTCTAACGAAAAGTGAAGCAAACTATACCATAACTGAATTAGAGGGACTTGCAGCAATATGGTCTTTATCTTATTTGCGTCATTTGATATATGGCAGACCAGTAAAAATTGTAACTGACCACCATGCCCTTTGCTACATAAAATCTCTGAAGGACCCCACAGGAAAACTTGCTAGATGGTCACTGAAACTGTCGGAGTACGACTACAGCATAGTACACAAAAGTGGAAACAAACATATGGATGCAGATTGCCTATCGAGGAATCCAGTCCTCAGCAATAATAATGGGAACGATGATAGTTTTGAAGATATTCCCACCTTCCTGTTACTACCAACAGATATTGCAAAAGAACAACAACTTGACTCAGAACTCCGGAAAATATTCAGTATAATAAAAGACCCTCAAAACACTTCTGCCACCATCGGAATGAAAAGACGAGCAAAAAATTTCAGGATCATAGATGGTGTACTATATAAATCAAATCCAAGCCCTGAAGGACTAGAAAATCTGCTGGTAATTCCAAAAAATTTAATCAGCGAAATATTAGTGACAAATCACTCGGAACTACTCTCTGGACACTTAGGTATAGCCAAAACATTACACAGAATTAAGTCAAGATACTATTGGATAGACCTATATAAGGACGTAGAAAATTTCGTAAAAGGATGTACTGATTGTCAAGCTCGAAAAGGACAAAAGAATAAAAAACCAGCCGGACTTTTGCAGCCAATCCCCGTAGGAACCCCTTTTGAGAAAGTGGGAATAGACCTGTTAGGTCCTTTTCACAGAAGCAGAAATGGGAAAACAATGATAGTGGTAGCCACAGATTATGCAACTAGATGGGCAGAAGCACAGGCCCTGCCTAATGGAAAAGCTGGACCAGTTGCAAAATTCATCCTAGAGAAGATAATTACCCGTCATGGTTCACCAAGACACTTGTTAAGTGATCGAGGAAAAACCTTCATGTCAGAACTGGTACAAGAATTATTGCTGATAATGGGAAGTGTAAATCAATACACAACAGCATACCACCCATGTTGCAATGGGCTAGTGGAACGATTCAACGGTAGTTTGGCAAACATGCTGTCAATGTACACGAACACTGAACAAACTGACTGGGATGAGTACATACCACATGTCACTTTTGCATACAACACTGCAAGACAAGAAACAACTAAATATTCACCTTTTATGTTGGTATATGCAAGAGAACCAATTCTTCCAACCGAGGCTAACCTGATGACCAGCGTGAACTCACCAGATGCCCAAGTGATAAGGGAAAGAGCCCTGGCTGTGAGGTGTGATGCGGTTGAAAACATTCGAATAAGACAAGGGCTAGATAAAGTAAGATACGACGAAAAGCATCGTCATTTAGAATTTGATATAGGAGACAAAGTTAAAATTTTTACTCCAGTTCGTAAAGTAGGGAAAAGTGAAAAGCTGTTACTGAGATGGTTCGGCCCATACTATATCAGCAGAAAAATGGGAGACGTAGATTATGAAGTGAAAAAGGGCACTACATCAAATTCCAAAAAAGAAGTAGTACACGTTGGTCGTATTCTCCCCTATCATGACCCATGGACTCCCAAACCAGAAGATAATATGGAAAACGAGTGAAAAGAGGTGAAAATACAATTGAATAGAAACCCTTCCCCCCAATAGGATACGAAATATTACATTCATTTTGAAAGGTAGTTTCAATCACTCAATCCAATTAAATATCTCTACCCCACGAGACTTCATTCAAGTTTTTTTTTTCCTGGTTTCCCCTCTATGAATCATATATTTTTTCATAATATTTCAGTACACAAACCCCTAAGTCAACCCCAGTCAAATCCTCAATCTTTCCCCTGTACATAAAGGTACTCTCTTTAAATATGCTTTCTGATTTCCCCTGTACATACACATAGAGTGCATTTAGTAAATAAATAATCAACCCTCAGGTTCTTCTGCCTAAACATAAAAAGAGCACATACCACTCACAATTTAGAGGTCACAGCAGTTGCGTTTTGGAGACCCCTTCCCCACACGGTGAGTTATGAGGCTACTATCCCCCTAATTTACCAATCTAACTGGCATGAAAGATCAGAAATGAAAAATAATATAATTCAGAATGTAGGTACTTGCAAGGATAAAGTTGATCAGAATTCTTACAGATGTAGGGCAATTGAACACCTGAATTTATTACAAAAAGCGTTCAATGTCGAATTTCAATCTCTCGCACAAAGTTGGAGTCCCATTTACCTAAGAAATTGTTCAGGGAAAGAGAAAAGTCACTTTTTAAACAAAAGATCTTTGGATTTTCTAGGAGATGCACTCAACTGGTGTTGTGGCGTTGCTACTGAAAATAAGTTAGAAGGGATGATTCTAAATGAAAATGCATTGCAAGAAAAAATGTTCAATATCAAAAAAGGTTTAACGAAATCAATAAGAGTCATAAGCGAAAACTCATTCAAATTTAAACAGTATGAAAAATCTGTAGCCATATCATTCAAAACAACAGAAAAACATATTCATGTCTTGGAAGAATTCATAGAAAACTTGAAAAATGATATTTACTCAGAGGAAAATGAACAAAATAAAATTTTGAATTCACTACTAAACAATGGTTTCCAAAGTTTGAAAAATATAATACAAGTTGGTAGAGCAATCAAGAGGCAAGGCATCCTAGCCTCATGTCGTCAGCACCAAATCCCAATAGCGATCTTAGATCCATCAATACTCCTTCATGACCTTAGTAATTTATTTAAAGAATTACAAACTTCAAATCAGGCATTGGCCATTTCAATCAACGATATATCGAAATACTATCAACTCCCAATTTGTGACTGCACATTCACCGATGACAATATATTTATTCATATTCGCATACCAATCACACAACAATTTCATTCCTGGGAACTGTATCAATTAGTAACCACTCCATTTGCTTGGCACAACCAAACTTGTAAAATTATTCATGATACAGTATTTTTAGCAGTTTCCAATTTCAAACAATCTATACAATTGAGACAAATATCTGGTACAGGCCTTCAGCACTGTAAACCATTCCATAACAGTGTTATTTACCTCGCTTCTCAGCTGATTCTATTCAAGGGCCAGCATGTGCAAAAAAGTTATTCACAGGAGCAGCTGTAGATGAAATTAACCACCACTGTCCCTTAACTTGCAACAAATCATCAACTACAGTTATTTCAGAAATTGAAGATGAAGTCTATATAATTACTCACCCAAAGGAAACTACCCAAATTCAATGTCCCAATTTTATAACAAAATTTCCTGACATAGCCTACAACACCCCTGGTGCAATAAAAGCACATATCCCCTGTAACTGTAAATTATCTCTAAACAATGAGGAAATAATACCAAAAAGATACCCCTGTATAGAAACATTGCCCCACACAGCTATTATTTCACACATCATTCCTGCTGCCTGGTCTAACCTGAAATCCTTCATAAACCCCAATACAAAACTGAACTTCAACGTTCAACAACATATCAGAATGCCTAAATACAAATTGGACAGTTAATATACCGTACATAAATTTAACTTCATCTCAAGAAAATATCCAAGATATTTTAGAAACGCTTGAAGACAAGACAGCTTGGTCATACTCTGATACTTACGGGATGCATGGAGACTCGATCTTCATAATATGGAACTCAATCTTGTCAATTTGTGTGGTTTTTATCCTTTTCCGAAATCATCCAAACATGGCTCTCCTACCAGCACTACCTCAGGTACAAGCAGACGGAGAAAATAGCACTCACCATGATGTACTGTTCTCCCTCCTATGTACTGCCTTCCTTATTTTTCTTTCATACCTCTGTTACAAACTCATTGCCAAATTCTTCTCACCCCGCAAAGAACCTGAAACAATAATAAAAAATCCTGTACCAGCTGAAAGAACCAATAAACAAAATGAACAAGGAAATAAATTTGTTTTAGAGCTAGCAGAAAACCCATCAACCTTATCAAAAGGAAAAAGTGTGTCATGCACATTGCATCAATATGAGGATTCTGACTCAAATTGAAATAAACACTTTAAAATAAGAATTATCAATAGTTAAAAAAAATAAAATAAAAAAAATAATAAATATTAATAATAATAATTAGGAATTAGTAATTAAATGAAATTCTGATGCAAATACACTTTTAGTTGCAGTTATAGTTTTTATATACAATTAAGGATGAGAAATGATCCAATATGATCCAAAATATATTCTAAGGAATGAATTATAGAAATAAACATGTGACATTTCTTAGAATAATAAAAATAATATTTTTTAAGAAAAAAAAAATCTAATAGTGACATGCCAAGTGAGCACAAAAAAAAAATTAATGAATTTTGACACACCCCTGCCTGAAAGAGTAGAAATGAGTCAATGTCACCCCATACAGTTTTGTTTTTATTTTATTTGAAAAGGAATAGGAAATAGCATCTCAGACTGATCTACCGACAGAAAACTGTGTAGAATTATAAGAAGTAAATGAAGCATATAGATAGAAGATGTATTGAGAAAAGTAAGAATTGAAGATTGTTTTGAAGATTATATTGAAGATGAATAATTTGTATAGACTATACACTGAGATAAATGAAAGTGCAGGTAGAGGAGGACGCTCCCAAAACTGCATGTCATTTGTAAATTATTCAAGGTGTGGAAAATGTGCTATGCCACGTATAGTTGTCGATGAAGAATTAAAAGATAATAAGTATTATTTTTGAGGCATGAAATGAAATGCCAATATATGAGGTCTTTTGAAGAAAGACAATAGGTAAAATGTTGTAGAAAGTACTACGATAGAGAAAGCTGTCTCAACAGGGGACAATAGTGAAGTAAGATGTAGAAAGTTGACTACGTCATGATTATGAAAATAATATATATATGCAATATCTTAGAGATGCAATTAACATGTGGTACTACAAAATTTCTATCAAATCTAATTCAATGTTCGTCGTAGGTACTAGCCAGGAAAGTAGTTGTTTTTGATAGAGATTTTCAAGAACTATTAATTTCTTTTTCTCACTTTCCTATTCTTTCATTAACATAAAATTATCAGATAAGGTGACACTCAAATAAATAGGCAGGTGTCGAATAGTGAAAAATCAATTTTAACAAAGTAATGAGTATTATAGTGGGTGTGTCATAATTAACCAGTAATCCGTGAAAACATTTCCACATAATAGAAACCAGCAAGTTTCATTTAAAGTTTGAAAAATATTGTTATGATCTAATACTGTCTTGTAGACTTTAAACACTTTACTACTCTAAGAAGTAATACAACTTGATTAGTTATAAGAATGTTATGTGATTCAGTGATTGTTGTTTCAAATTTTTGTGAGTATTAGTTCTATAACCTAGCTATAAGAATACAAATATGTACTTAACGAACTTACTGCCGAATTTCTCTCTTGTTTCATGCAATCGAGCCACCACCACACCCTGAGGCACTACAAAGCAGCCCCTGAGACAGTCACTACTCTATCACCCCTGTCACGGTTCCCACTCCAGGACGTTAGGCAGAATGTAACATAGTCGGCAAAAGGACCTAGAAACATGAAGTTGAATTATTGTGATCCAAATATGCAGTAAACAACCAGAAGCAAACACAATATCCACCAACAAAGATGAACTGCTGCAGCAGGACCCAAATCCCCGGAAACCTAGTGGAAATATTTCAGAACTCTTATTAGAAAACGAGTTTTACAAAATGCTGACTAGACATATCTTACCAGTCCAGAAACGATAGATGTTTGAAGCATTCCGAAGTAATCCAAGGAGTGAAAGTCCATAATCAAAGTTGTCCAACAACTGGATACACCATTACACAAAAAACACGAATAAAAATGTCTTTTGTAAACTGAGTGAATATTGTAATAATGAACCGCCAAAATTTACCGCTACATCCAAACAACGAACAATATTATATTATGTCATATGTCAATGTCATTTCATGTCGTAATTCTTCTTCTCTTGAAACAATTGACAGAATTGGCATGGCTCTGACTGACAGATAGAGTTCGCAGAACAACACCAATATGTTCTGTGAATGCAAGAAACAACGCAACACGTAATAAAAGTATTTGCCATGATGCCAAGTCCAGTCCACTATGCTACGTTGCCATCCAGCCAAAACCGTTTCAGTCGGGAACGTTAAGCAGACTTCAGCCGAGATACGATCCTAATGTACATGGAGCGCTGCGCAGCAAGATCGGTGTAGTGACACAAGACAAAGTTCAGTGCCGGACTATGACAATATTAGTGTGGGAACTCATAATTGCCAAATTGATTAATTGGACGAAATAGTTTTGTTTTTTTTTATCTGTATAGATCACATTAGTATATTGTATAGTATTTGTTATGATTGCATGTGAATAATTTACTATTTCAAATTATTTTAAGTTAATGCTAAGTATTATTTTTATTCTTTCACTTTGAAGTTAATTTCAGCTAGTTGTATTGATTTTGTTTGTCGTTTTTTTTGTACTGTCCAGAAAGCTGGGGGCCAGCTTTGTCTACGGAGGGGAGATGTGTCAAATATACAAAATAATCATGAAATAATTCAAATCCATATAGGCAAATGCAAAGTTTGAAGATCTTTCAACATCAACTTCAACATTTTAAAATAAAAACACTCAGTATTCACAATTCCATATTTTAATTTTCCAAGTTCATAGACATCAAAATTGATACAATTACCGGATACAGAAATATAAACTAGCTCGAAATTCACAGACTTGCACAGAGAAGGTAAGCACTTTTATGCGTGCAGCGACCTAACGAAAAATGCAAGCTCATCATATTGTTTCTCTATAAATACACCTTTTGGGCAGGTCAAGATTCATTCATGATTTCATTCTTATCACTCGTCACTCGTCAGCTGAGTTGAAGACAGCACGTAAATTAATTATTACTTGAAAATGTTTGGCATCTCCCCATCTCTGGCTCTGCTGGTTGCCAGTACAATGTAAGTAATTTTAATATTTTTTTTCGTTTGTTTTTTTTATTATTCAGCAAGGTCATTCATTTACCTGTTTTTCCTGTAAGTTTCATTTCTTATGTTGTTTTTTGTCTTAATAAATATTAATTCGATTAGAAAATGAGTTTTTTCATTTATTGGATGAATGTGGGTTGGGTGAATTACAGCTAAAAATCCTCTCAAAAAGCCAAGCGAGTTCTGAGTTGCGACAGTATAGCTTTCATAACAGGCCGAAATTTGCTGAAAACCGTGTGGATTCGAACTAAAACAAGAGGTAATTTATGTCCACTACAAGTAAAAAGCAATAATAGGCTTGAACAATCTTTACACTTCTATACGGTTTTTATTAACATTTCTCATTGTAACAAGAAACTGCTAAAATATTCGAAGCGTTCTAAAATATTATTTCATACTGTTTCTTCCTCATAAATTTTTATGTAATTGCTTTAAAATAGTTTTACCCCTATACTATCTAATTGTGTGATGAAAAGCATGTCATTTATGAATCAATTAGCAAAATGATCTATGTGGAAAACTCCGAAGACGTTAAGTTTAACCTTGCTTTTTTAACCTACTTCAAATCATCAGGGATGACAGAAATGTGAAAATCAGCTTGACCTACAAGCTACAGAAAGTGATAATATTATCAATTCAATTGATATACTTACATGAAATGATCACTGCATATAAATCATGAAATTTTATTTGAAATGCACTTGCACATATTAACTATACACACACAAACTTCTGAATACTCCATAATTTCACTGGAAATAATCGAAAAAATATTCATCTCAACATTCAACATAGTTTTCAATGTCAAATTCCTGGAAATACACATCATTTTCAAGGAATAATCAAAACAAACCATTTGAAACTGTCAAAAATTCAAAAACATTCTGTATATGTCAATAGTGCATTTATTCAAGGAATTTTGTTGCCAACCTTGTAAAAATTACGTTCGCGTAGCCATTTTTTATGAATGAACTGTGTTTCCCGCGCAAAATCAGATTTTATTTTTTTACAGCTCTGTTTCGAAAAGATATATAAGTTATACATATTCGGAATCAGCGCGTTGAGCTCTATCCACTGTAAAATTATGAATTTTTTTTTGGATTCCGATTCCTCATTGTTCGTGGAATATAAGGGTTTTTTTTTCGAAATAAGTATTTATTTCGAAAACTAATCGGCTTCTGAATTGCAATTATTCCACATCAAAAAAGACATATTTCTACAAGTTTTCATGTGAATTAAATCATTTCTACGCAGACAATGCGAGCTCCATGTTGGGTATATGGAATGGTGTTCAACTACGTTTGAAAGGCATAGTATCACACATCTTTGTGCAAGGTTAAACCTGTCATTCCTTAAACCCATGTTCGCTTGCTGCTTCAAAAAAAGTACCTAAATCTGTTGAGCAGTTTGCATGGAATGGATATAGTGTCGAGACGAATGGGGTTTTTCCAGACGGGACCACTTACCGGGTTGAGAGGTATACGACCCTTGAAGGGATCATTGAAATTATCTTGTAAAGAAGAAACAGATTATATATCGAAGAAAACAGAGTTCTTTGGGAGATCGTTTAGTAACGAACAGTCGTTACCGACCGATAATGAACCCTTTACTCCCATATACACCTACTACGTAGGCTTATTATGGCAAGTATCTGTCAGAAAACAACTGCTCCCCTGGCTAAGACCACGACGGGCATAGAATAAAATCTATATATGGTTGTGGTGGAGAACCGCTGTTTTATTGGTCCTCTCCGAAATAGCTATATTAATAATTCAGAAGTTGGATAGAAACACGTGCAAACTGAATGATTATTTTGTTATTATTTCTCGATTGTGTTTTCGTGAAATTCTTCAAATTGTATAGTGTTTTTGAACTGACACTATTCGAAAGTTCGAATAAGATGAGTGATACAAGCAGTGATGGTGATGTGGGGCGGAACGTGGCAGTCCCAAATAAAAAACAGAAGTTGAAAGAAACGGTTACATTATCTGAAGTACATAGACTAGTATCCGAAAAAGTTAGTGAAATACTCAAACAAAATATGGACCTATCGCACAATGCCAACTTTCAAAAATATACAGGGAAAACAGATCTAGTGCCATCATTCGACCCGAAAATAAAAGATATAGAGAGGGCTTCTCTGTCTCTTTTTTGAAAGCAACATACCCGACGTTGTTTACAAACATCTCAGCCCGAATCATGTTAAAAATGGGCTTTGTCGGATATATCCGTTTGCACTCGGGGAACAGGTTAGAATTCCATGTTATATTCACTCTTAACTTGGTAATCATGTTTGTTTACGTCCGTTTACGACTTATTTATCGTCTTGTCAAATCAAACCATGGGCGTCGCAGCATGGTAATCATGGCATAATCCCGATATTGAGACAAAAATACAATATTTGTTGAAATAGCTGTATAAAACATTGTTACTATATAAGTCGACCTTGAAAACGATAACCTTTCAATAATTATCGTTGCAGTATAGTTACACTAAGAAGTGTATTAGCAAACTCAACTCTTCTGTCTTGTTGGAATGTCTTTCGAGTACTTAAAACATAGCGTCGTTGATACAGCAATAGGAGCTATGTGATTGTGAAACCGATGATATGGACATAGAGGATACCAGAAGAAAGTGTTTAAAAGTAGCAACGAGAACTATAATCCGTCAGATACAAAAAATTAGACTACTACTCCAGCAAAAGAATAGAAGAATACAATACAAAATGTTAATGTTGCAAACTGGACAGACGACTTACAATAAGCAAGTCAAGACTACATCAAAATAGAGCTGTTATTGGGTATGTACAATGGTGGCGGCGGCGGCGAGTGAGCACGCCGTGCAAAACGATGTCTGTAAATATTGCTCGGCTAAAGTGAAAACAGCAATAAAGTGCTTAAATTGTGCAACAGTAGCGCATCCCAGTTGTGCAAAGACGTTAAAGAACGTAATATTATGTGACGAAGGCATGTTATGTGTAACGATAATTCGTTTCATTCAAATAATTTTAACAATTCCATTCAAATAATCTTATTAAATGGGTTAGGAATTGTCAACTATGTTATACACTAGCCTACTCTTATAATTATACTTTCATTCATCTGTCATCACAAATACACCAACATGTATACTCCGATATCAACCATATTAATTCAGAACTTTATCCCATCTAACCGCTACGCCACTGCTAAGTCACTGCTAGTTCGTAGGGCGAATGAGATCGAGGATCGGTTGGTCTTGCGCGAAGGGCAAAAATATGGGTTTCGGACGTGCAATGCGGGGAATTGTTCTCTTGATTTCCGACATCGTTAGCGAAAGGTTGTGGGTTTGTTTGATTGAACTTGGAATACATTTTCTGGTAGGCCATCTTAAATTGTTTATAATATCTCTATTGGATTTAACAGATATTAGTTCTGGTTGAGTATATTGTTTTTTATTTAAATAATAGTGCTTAATTAGCATGAGATCGCTTTATCAAAGTTTATTTGCATGATTTTGGTAACGCCATACTGCATGGTTTGAAGAAATATTTTTGATTATTCATTGTGTTCTATTAGCCATCGATCAATTTCAAATGTGTTTTCGTAATTTAGAGGTCCTAGTCCGACTTTTTAATATCATATTTTTGGTCTTTTCATATTAAAAGTAAATTTCATATATTTTCACTTTTAGAGGTTAAAAATCCTATTTTTCCATTTATTTAAGTAATCGCTACATAGTATTAAATTTAGAGGCTTTTAATAACTTCAGGACTCAATAAATAAATTATTCAATAACATATTTTTGTCCTAATTGATTTTTGGAAGACAGTGTACCTGTAGAGAGGTTAGAGTTGTATTTGCTGATTCAGTTTCTACGCTCTGTCAAATTTCAGGTACCAGATAATTGGTAATTTCTTCTTGTGGATGACTCCCATCAACTAGCAGTGTGACGATACTATTACCACCAAGAGATAGGGTAGAGTTGAACCTTGTAGAGGAGAAGTGGGTTGATTGCTTGTGACTTCCAGGCGGAACGTTGTCAGAACAATTCTTCAGGTGAGCATTTCTTTCTATACTGCTTGTTCAGTTATTATCTTTGAGAAATAAATGCAAGCTTGACAGAGTTTGTTCTCTGGCCTGTGGAGTTGCACCACACTCGACCACGATTCTGCCTTTGTAGACGAAAGCACTTATTTCTGCTTCGTAGACCAGGGTATCGTCTCTTGGTTCAATTGTTTGTTAATTACAATCGTACTCAATCAGATATCTGTAGATTAGGTATCTTCAAGGTCTACCAGGTAGTATTTCCTTTTAGTCAACCAAACGTGCACCAACCTTCACTTATCGAGCATAGTTTTATGTAGGACTTGCCACCTACTTTATCTTTCTTTCTCTTACATATTTGAAAGTCAGAAACCATAGAGCGTAGTTTCTTTGAATTCAGAATAAGTATTCAATCTTTGCGAAGGACTTATCACCTTCAATTCTTTCTTTATATCTCTATATTACTGTTTTTCTCCTTTCTTTTCGAAAGGGTGTAATTATCATTTATAAGTATTGTTATCTAGTACTCTTATGGTACATTAAATTATTTATCATTATTACCCTTCTGGTACATACATTTCGGGTAAATTAACAATTTATCAAGGATATTTCTTTATCTTCTATTATTATACTGTAATAATTCCTTGGAAGGATTTCCAATGTTTTTCTTTTAAATATTTCATCTACAAATATTAATTATCAACTTTAAATAGCTTCACAACTATTATTTCCATTTATTTGGAGAATAGTTATTTTTTTATTGATATTTATTTAACTATATTGAGCATTCTGAGTTGAATGTTTGAGTAGTTTTCCCAATCATATTTCAAGTGTTGAAATTTTGTTTTTTCATAAAATTCAGAATATAATCTTGCGGTACTAAGGATATCCTTGTCCCCCACCATATTGTAACTATCAAATCTGATTCCTTTCGTCTGCTTCTCATGTCTTCGAGGAAACCATACATTGGATGAAGGACTGGTACCACTAGGAGATCCCATAGTTGTCAAACACAGATCCGAGGGCTCAATTCTCAGTCAAGCCAAGTCAACGGGCAATCTTCGTGAAGACCAACCATAACTAGTAAGGTCGAAGTCCATACGAGACAACCACCAAGTCTCTGACTGACTAAGCCAAAGACGATCCAACAACAACTCGTCGTAGGGATCATCGACGCTAACCCAGCCTCCAGGTATTATCAAACAGGACCATCTTCGGTTGAATCAGATTTGTTTTCAAAAGTGTAAATGTTCTGAATTTTGTAGCCTTCAGCTTGTTAATTTTGTAGCCTTCAGCTTGTTAATTTTGTAGCCTTCAGCTTTTATAAAGTTTTTTTTGAAAATAAAGTTGTTAATTGTTTCTTTGCATATTTATTCTGCCTTCACAATCAAGCTAGATACAAATATCTCCTATCTTCGGTTTTGTCTTTTACAACCTGGCGCCCAGATTATCTGAACTAGTCAGGTCAACTGGTGCCCTATTTGTTCAATAGTTAAAAAATCTCTGTAGTACGCTATTGAGCAATCAGTAGTTGAAACTCATCCACACCCTCACCGTATCGATCTGAGCAGCCTATCAGCCTAAGTGTTAACTTTCCATAATTTAAAATCAGGATTTATTCCAAATTTGTAAATTGAAAATTTATGAGGTTACACAATTGGCGCCCAACGTGGGGCCCCGAAAACTTGACTGTTCTTTGCTTTATCTTTTGTATCTTATTCTAGCTTGGTGGAAGACATAATAAATTTTCTCTAGCACATTGAAAAATCTGATCCAAGAGAACTTGGAAAATATTTATTTTTTTATTACTTATCTTTGATATTTTGTTTCTTGTATATTATCTCATTGCCTATATATTATCATACCTTATATTATCTAAACATTTTTTGAAGTTTCCCAAGACTATTAGCTTCTTGATTATCTTTATCTTATCTTGCCTATTAATTTATTTATAATGGATCCTAATCACTTGAAGATTAATGAGTTAAACTATGAGTTGAGTATTAGAAATATTGATCCTTCGGGAACTGTTGATTTGAAACGTAAAATTTTGAGGGGACTGTTAAGTTAAGAGAATGCTAATCGTAGTTTCCAAGGTGGTTTTGTTACTCCCAATGCACACGCTGTAGAGGTCACTCAAATGAAAGAAACTATAACTGACTTGAACACCATAATTGCTTCTTTTAGCGGTTCAAAAGAAGATCCTGCATTTAAAAGAATCTCTAGTCGTTTGGCTCATTTATCTAATCGTTTTCACCTTCTTAAAGCTGACGACGAAGCAGAAGAATCTGCTAGAAAAGAGATTCAATTTCTTATGTTAGAGTTGGAAGCTGACTTTGATTTAAAAGTAACTCCAAGTACCTCTACCCCCACTCAAAATAGTAATTCTCAAACATTTCCTAGTACCCCTGTAGTATCTCACAAATCAGTTGCTCCATACAAATGGAATGTTTTCTTTACTGGATCAAATCAGAAAGAATCAGTAAATTCATTTCTTGAAAAAGTTGAACTATTACGAGAAGCTAGAGGTGTTTCCAAGCAAGAGCTATTCCAGTCTGCTTGTGACCTGTTCAAAGGTTCTGCATGGACTTGGTTTGTAAACAATAAAAGTAAACTCAATACTTGGGATGATCTTGTTAAAGCACTAAAAAATGATTTTCTACCTTACTTTTATGAGGAAGATCTCGAGAGAGAAATAAATTCCAGAACCCAAGGTACTAATGAAAGGGTAGCCCTATATATTTCTTCCATGGAAGGTCTCTTTAACAGGTTGACTACCAAGCCTGATGAAGGAACAAGGGTTCAGAAAATTCGTAGAAATTTATTACCTTTTTTTATTTCTAACTTGGCTTTGCAAGATCCAAAAACAGTTTCTGAACTTTCTGATTTGTGTAAAAAGTTAGAAGAATCTCGCTTATGGGCTGATCGCTACAAAGCACCACCCAGTCGTAATACTGGTTTATTGGAGCCTGATTTGAGTAGTCCTTATAGTACTTCCTTTCCTTCAACTTCTCAACAGTCTTATAGTAAAAATTTTTCTCCGAGTAATAGACTCTCTTCAAGTAGTAAATTTCATTCAAGTAATATTGCAACAGTATCGAACTCTCGATGTTGGAATTGTGATTTGGCTGATCACACTTATCCTCAGTGCAGAAAACCACGAACAATGTTTTGTTTTGGATGTGGTTTGAAAAACATCATCAAACCAAAGTGCCCTAACTGCCGTCCAAAAAACGGAAAACAGGGTGGCGAAAAGCTGGACATTGTCACCAGTCAGCATACCGAAAGTCCAGAACCCCAAGCAGCCAAATCTCAATCCAAACGGTCGAACAAAAGGCAAAACAAACAGGACCATTAAAACCTTCTTTAGTGGAATGGAAAAAATGGTTATCTTTTGTAAAAGAATTTTTACATCCTGTAAATATTAATCCTATCTTTGTTAGGAAACCTAATGATAATCGTCCTTATCTTAATGTTGAAATTTGTGGCCAGCAAATTCTCGCTTTGGCAGACACCGGTAGTACAGCTTCAATTTTAGGTTCTGCAGGTTTTAATCTCTTGCAGAAATTTAATATCCCTATTCAATATGAATCTATTGTTCATGTTACCACTGCAGATGGTAAACCCCAAGATTTTCTTGGATATGTATTAGTCCCTGTTTCTCTTAATGGTATTTCTAAAGAATTAAAAATTTTAATAATTCCATCAGTAACTCATTCTCTTATCTTAGGTATGGATTTTTTCCAGCTTTTTAAAATGGAAGCAAATTTCTGTAATTTATCATATTCTGTACCAACCTCTATCTGCTCCGTGAACACTATCCAACCATTTTCTGAACTCACTGGTTCTCAGAAAACAGAACTTCAGGAGGTCATTGAATGTTTTAAATCTATAGCTCCCAAGGAGAGACTTGGTCGCACTCATCTATTGACACACCGGATCGATACTGGTGATGCTAAACCTATTGTTCAACGACAATATCCTTTGTCTCCTACTATGCAGGAACACTTGAACAAAGAAATTGATGAGATGCTGAAGCTCAAGGTCATTCAACCTTCTCAATCTCCCTGGTGTAGTCCCCTATGGTTGGTTCCTAAACGTTCAGGAGATTTCCGTGTGTGCTTCGATGGTCGGAAGTTGAATGAAGTCACGGTCAATGATAATTATCCTATGCCACTAATTGATAGTATTCTGAATAAATTACGAGATGCTAGGTATCTATCTTCAATTGATTTGACCAAGGCTTTCTTTCAAATTCCTCTAGAAGAATCTTCTAGACCAAAAACCGCGTTTGCAGTATATGGTAAAGGTCTCTTTGAATTTACAGTTTCTCCGTTCGGTCTGAACAACAGTCCGAAACTGATGGCACGATTGATGGATATAGTCATTGGACCTTCTTTAGCTCCATATTGTTTCGTGTATCTAGATGACATCATCGTGGACACCCCTACTTTTGAGCTTCATATTGAAATTTTAAAGGAAGTATATCGAAGACTTAAGAATGCCAATCTCACTATTAATTTAGATAAGTGTGAGTTTTGTCGGTCTTCTCTTGTTTATCTTGGGTTTGTTGTGGATCAACAAGGCTTGAGAACAGATCCTGAAAAGGTTTCAGCTATTGTTAACTATCCGACTCCCAAAACCACCACTGAAATTAAACGTTTGATTGGTCTTGTTGGTTGGTATCGTCGTTTCATTAAGGATTTTTCTTCCATTTGCTCCCCCATATCTGATCTTCTTCATGGGCGAAAAAAGGGCCAACCAATAACTTGGAACCCTGAAGCAGAGGCTGCGTTCGAGGAGATTAAATCTCGTCTTACTTCTGCTCCTGTGCTTGCTAGCCCTGACTTCACAAAACCTTTTGTTATTCAATGCGACGCTAGCGACACGGGTGTTGGAAGTATTTTATACCAAGAATGCGACGGTATTGAACATCCAGTGGCGTACGCCAGTAAGACCCTTACGGCTTGTCAGCGAAAATATACAGTTACTGAAAAGGAGCTGTTAGCTGTCATTTTTGGTATAGAAAAGTTTAGAAGTTATATCGAAGGCACGAGGTTTACCGTTGAAACTGATCATGCTTCCCTTATCTATCTTCACAATTTATCTAACCCTTCTGGACGTTTGACCAGATGGGCGGTGAAGCTGTCACAATTTGATTTTACCATTAAACATCGTAAAGGTTCCTTAAATGTAGTGGCAGATGCCTTATCTCGTTCTGTTGCAGAAATCTCTGTTATCGACGTTTCTACCTTTCAGCCGGATGGTTGGTATACTTCTTTGATTAATAAAATCAAGGAAAATCCACAAGCTTATCCTTCTTTCCGTGTCGAAAATGGTATTATCTATAAACATATCTTCTCCCGTCACAATCTAGTTAGTAATCTTACTGATTGGAAAATTGTGGTACCTTCTGCCAATCGACAGGAAGTTTTAAAATTTTATCATGATAGAGAAACTGCTGCTCATTTAGGAATATCTAAAACTCTTTCTCGTATCTTAGAACTGTACTACTGGCCTCATGTAAGAAAAGATGTTTATAAATATGTTAAAAAATGCCCTGTTTGTGCTGCCTGTAAAAGTTCGAATTTACCTAAAGCTGGTCATATGGGATCTTACAAAAATATTAACTTTCCTTTTCAATGCGTTTCCGCAGATTTATTGGGTCCTTATCCAAGGTCAAAGAATGGCAACCAATATGTTTTAGTTGTGGTAGATTGGTTTACCAAATATGTCTTGGTTCATCCTATGTCTAAAGCTACTTCGAAAGGTATAATCAAGTTCATTGAAAATAATGTTTTTCTTATCTATGGAGTACCTCAAGTATTTGTTGTAGATAATGGAAGCCAATTTATTTTTTTCCGACATCGTTAGCGAAAGGTTGTGGGTTTGTTTGATTGAACTTGGAATACATTTTCTGGTAGGCCATCTTAAATTGTTTATAATATCAATAGAGATTGGATTTAACAGATATTAGTTCTGGTTGAGTATATTGTTTTTTATTTAAATAATAGTGCTTAATTAGCATGAGATCGCTGTATCAAAGTTTATTTGCATGATTTTGGTAACGCCATACTGCATGGTTGGAAGAAATATTTTTGATTATTCATTGTGTTCTATTAGCCATCGATCAATTTCAAATGTGTTTTCGTAATTTAGAGGTCCTAGTCCGACTTTTTAATATCATATTTTTGGTCTTTTCATATTAAAAGTAAATTTCATATATTTTCACTTTTAGAGGTTAAAAATCCTATTTTTCCATTTATTTAAGTAATCGCTACATAGTATTAAATTTAGAGGCTTTTAATAACTTCAGGACTCAATAAATAAATTATTCAATAACATATTTTTGTCCTAATTGATTTTTGGAAGACAGTGTACCTGTAGAGAGGTTAGAGTTGTATTTGCTGATTCAGTTTCTACGCTCTGTCAAATTTCAGGTACCAGATAATTGGTAATTTCTTCTTGTGGATGACTCCCATCAACTAGCAGTGTGACGATACTATTACCACCAAGAGATAGGGTAGAGTTGAACCTTGTAGAGGAGAAGTGGGTTGATTGCTTGTGACTTCCAGGCGGAACGTTGTCAGAACAATTCTTCAGGTGAGCATTTCTTTCTATACTGCTTGTTCAGTTATTATCTTTGAGAAATAAATGCAAGCTTGACAGAGTTTGTTCTCTGGCCTGTGGAGTTGCACCACACTCGACCACGATTCTGCCTTTGTAGACGAAAGCACTTATTTCTGCTTCGTAGACCAGGGTATCGTCTCTTGGTTCAATTGTTTGTTAATTACAATCGTACTCAATCAGATATCTGTAGATTAGGTATCTTCAAGGTCTACCAGGTAGTATTTCCTTTTAGTCAACCAAACGTGCACCAACCTTCACTTATCGAGCATAGTTTTATGTAGGACTTGCCACCTACTTTATCTTTCTTTCTCTTACATATTTGAAAGTCAGAAACCATAGAGCGTAGTTTCTTTGAATTCAGAATAAGTATTCAATCTTTGCGAAGGACTTATCACCTTCAATTCTTTCTTTATATCTCTATATTACTGTTTTTCTCCTTTCTTTTCGAAAGGGTGTAATTATCATTTATAAGTATTGTTATCTAGTACTCTTATGGTACATTAAATTATTTATCATTATTACCCTTCTGGTACATACATTTCGGGTAAATTAACAATTTATCAAGGATATTTCTTTATCTTCTATTATTATACTGTAATAATTCCTTGGAAGGATTTCCAATGTTTTTCTTTTAAATATTTCATCTACAAATATTAATTATCAACTTTAAATAGCTTCACAACTATTATTTCCATTTATTTGGAGAATAGTTATTTTTTTATTGATATTTATTTAACTATATTGAGCATTCTGAGTTGAATGTTTGAGTAGTTTTCCCAATCATATTTCAAGTGTTGAAATTTTGTTTTTTCATAAAATTCAGAATATAATCTTGCGGTACTAAGGATATCCTTGTCCCCCACCATATTGTAACTATCAAATCTGATTCCTTTCGTCTGCTTCTCATGTCTTCGAGGAAACCATACATTGGATGAAGGACTGGTACCACTAGGAGATCCCATAGTTGTCAAACACAGATCCGAGGGCTCAATTCTCAGTCAAGCCAAGTCAACGGGCAATCTTCGTGAAGACCAACCATAACTAGTAAGGTCGAAGTCCATACGAGACAACCACCAAGTCTCTGACTGACTAAGCCAAAGACGATCCAACAACAACTCGTCGTAGGGATCATCGACGCTAACCCAGCCTCCAGGTATTATCAAACAGGACCATCTTCGGTTGAATCAGATTTGTTTTCAAAAGTGTAAATATTCTGAATTTTGTAGCCTTCAGCTTGTTAATTTTGTAGCCTTCAGCTTGTTAATTTTGTAGCCTTCAGCTTTTATAAAGTTTTTTGGAAATAAAGTTGTTAATTGTTTCTTTGCATATTTATTCTGCCTTCACAATCAAGCTAGATACAAATATCTCCTATCTTCGGTTTTGTCTTTTACAACCTGGCGCCCAGATTATCTGAACTAGTCAGGTCAACTGGTGCCCTATTTGTTCAATAGTTAAAAAATCTCTGTAGTACGCTATTGAGCAATCAGTAGTTGAAACTTATCCACACCCTCACCGTATCGATCTGAGCAGCCTATCAGCCTAAGTGTTAACTTTCCATAATTTAAAATCAGGATTTATTCCAAATTTGTAAATTGAAAATTTATGAGGTTACACAATTGGCTCTTTCTCGTATCTTAGAACTGTACTACTGGTCTCATGTAAGAAAAGATGTTTATAAATATGTTAAAAAATGCCCTGTTTGTGCTGCCTGTAAAAGTTCGAATTTACCTAAAGCTGGTCATATGGGATCTTACAAAAATATTAACTTTCCTTTTCAATGCGTTTCCGCAGATTTATTGGGTCCTTATCCAAGGTCAAAGAATGGCAACCAATATGTTTTAGTTGTAGTAGATTGGTTTACCAAATATGTCTTGGTTCATCCTATGTCTAAAGCTACTTCGAAAGGTATAATCAAGTTCATTGAAAATAATGTTTTTCTTATCTATGGAGTACCTCAAGTATTTGTTGTAGATAATGGAAGCCAATTTATTTGTAAAGAATTTAAAAAATTAATGGAAGATTATAGAGTTCAGAAAATCTGGTATAATGCCAGATATCATCCACAAGTCAATTTTGCTGAAAGAGCAAATAAAGTTATTGTGACTTCAATTCGATGTTATATCCATGAGAATCATCGAACGTGGGATTCTTCTATTTACAAGGTTGCACAAGCTATCAGATTGGCTAAGCATGATGTAACTGAGTATTCTCCGGCTTTCCTGAATTTTGCTAGGAATATTCCTGTTACAGGAGATTTTTATGGCAAAATTTCAGAAAATGAAAATAACATTCCTACGGTTTCTGATAAATCCCAGCGCATTGATGATGTTCAAGAACTTCCTAACCTGTTTGTTGATATTCGTAAGAAATTGCATCAAGCGTATCTGAGGAATGCTCGTCAGTACAACTTGAGAAAGCGAGAACTTAAATTTCATGTCGGTGACAGGCTTTGGAAGAAAAATGTAACTCTATCTTCAGCTCCTAATAATTATTCTGCAAAACTGGCTCCTAAATTCATACCTTGTATTGTTTCTAAAGTTATATCGAACCTTGTTTATGAACTCAAAGACATGGATGGTAAAAACCTAGGTCGTTGGCATGTTAAGGATCTAAAATCTGTTTTTATTGATAATGAGGCAGATTTAACTGAGGAAGAATATTTCAGTGCTGATTCTGATGGGTCAGATAACTGAGCATTTTTTCTTCTTTATCTTACCATATCTTTTATCTTAACTATCGTACTTATCTGACATATTGTCTATTTATCTTTTTCCTCACTTGGCATATCGATATATTGTCTCTATCTTGACATCTAGTATCTCTTGCTAGGCTCTGTGAGAGGGGCCTAAGAATATCTCTCACCATGGCATTACCAGATGGTAGGTAAAAGTCCTACGACTGGCCACTTTTTAGGAAGTATCCAACAACATAATAAGCAGTATCTCTTTCTAGGCTCTGTGAGAGGGGCCTAAGAATATCTCTCACCATGGCATTACCAGATGGTAGGTAAAAGCCCTACAACTGGCCACTTTCCAGCATTAATAATATCCTTTGCAGAGTTCTGCTTACAGTGATAGCAGCTGGAAGCTATGGGGTTATATTAGTCATGCAGTAGCTACTTCACTTGAGCTGAAATTCCATATCTTTGTGCCTAGGTGGCATTATCTGATCAATGTGATCTTATCTAGGAATTTTTGATTTCAATGTGATGTAGTAGTACTAATGCATTTATCCTAAATGGGCCCGTTGCTGTCATTCCAAATAGCTGCAAAACTTTTTCTCTGTTGCTAGGCTCTGTGAGAGGGGCCTAAGAATATCTCTCATCATGGCATTACCAGATGGTCGGTAAAAATCCTACAACTGGCCACTTTTGGATACATGACATCTTCCGGTGGAGAATTTATATCGATATATCTTGTTATCTTTATCTAATTACCTATGCCTAACGTCTACAGTAACTTCTCTTATTTATCTTGAGATTTCTCACTTCACTTATATACCTTTTGTCAATTATTTACCTAATTTTGTCAACCTAATTTTGTCCAAGTCATAAACCTGAGAGAATTGTTAACATTGAAGTAGAAAGTAACTGTTGTTATAATTATATTTCTTGAAATTATTTATCTTTGATAATTCCTTAGGGAACCTTTGAAATTTCAGAAAATAATTGTCAACCACTTCTGTAATTTTTATTCAAGTTTCTTGATTCCTATTTTGAAAAAATTCAGTAAGTAAATCTTTCAAAATTTCTAGTTGCAATTCACCTCAATGTTTTCTTCATCTCGCTTTAATCTCTTATCTTGTTATTGGACAGTTATTTATCTTTGTTGTGAAGTAATGCACTTCTAACTCGTAACTGTCTGATAATTGTTTTAGTGGAATACTGTTTCCATTGAAGTTACCTTTTGGTCAATGAAACATTGCTTTCATTGATATTGTCTTGCCGTTCAGGTGGAGATTAGTTGTACTTCCATTCAGTGAAGTGTTCCTCCCTTGAAGTATCTTACCGTGTTCTTCCTTGATGATAAGGAAGTATAAATGACTTATGACAAAATTTTTTATTTTCTTGTACCTTGAGCTTTTGTTACTGTAAATGTATTCTCTTATATGGCATTTATCTCTTTACCAGTTGAGTTGTTCCTGTTGTATCTTATCTTATCTTATCTTTATCTTATCTTATTTTATCTTATCTTATCTTATCTTATCTTATCTTATCTTATCTTATCTTATCTTATCTTATCTTATCTTATCTTATCTTATCTTATCTTTATCTTATCTTTATCTTATCTTATCTTTATCTTATCTTTATCTTATCTTTATCTTATCTTTATCTTATCTTTATCTTATCTTTATCTTATCTTTATCTTATCTTTATCTTATCTTTATCTTATCTTTATCTTATCTTTATCTTATCTTTATCTTATCTTTATCTTATCTTTATCTTATCTTTATCTTATCTTCATCTTATCTTTATCTTGATTTTATCTTACCCTTATCTTTTCTTTGCAACAATTTTGGGTTGGAAGTTTTGGGGTTTAAGATGATTATTGTCTATGGGATGGCAGCTCCCTTAATGCTGGACGATCTGTGTGGTGGATTTGGCTTGGGGTGTCGGTTTGGCGGTTGAAGTTCCACGCGGATTCACTTTGGACTTTATCGTGGTTCTAATGCAAACCTTCCAAGGTTTTGGAGTGGTAATTTTGCAGACGTAGTCACCACGTCGGATGTTCAGGAGGTGTTGGCTGGAGTTTTTTCTGCTGAGTCGATTCAACGAGTTGGACTCACTACACATTGATCTGTGTAGGGATAGTAAACTTGGAGGAGGTTTTCTATCGGGGATTTTAATCCTCCCATTCTTTTATAGAATGTTGCTAGTGTCCGCTAGGATACCAAACTTGGGCGGTTTGGTTAGCGTTTTAAATGCCTTGTACATTGTATGGTAATTACATCAAATTAGTTATTTAATCTTCACTTTTTATCTGTTTATTTGCTTACTAGTTCCCTACGTATTCACGCCTGTTACTGGTTTGGTACTCGTTTATTTGTTGGCTTAGTAACTTAATTGATAAACAAAAATTTGGAAAACTCCTAGAGTTTTCAAAATTTTTTCACCGGGAAGAGGTGGTGTGTAACGATAATTCGTTTCATTCAAATAATTTTAACAATTCCATTCAAATAATTTTAACAATTCCATTCAAATAATCTTATTAAATGGGTTAGGAATTGTCAACTATGTTATACACTAGCCTACTCTTATAATTATACTTTCATTCATCTGTCATCACAAATACACCAACATGTATACTCCGATATCAACCATATTAATTCAGAACTTTATCCCATCTAACCACTACGCCACTGCTAAGTCACTGCTAGTTCGTAGGGCGAATGAGATCGAGGATCGGTTGGTCTTGCGCGAAGGGCAAAAATATGGGTTTCGGACGTGCAATGCGGGGAATTGTTCTCTTGATTTCCGACATCGTTAGCGAAAGGTTGTGGGTTTGTTTGATTGAACTTGGAATACATTTTCTGGTAGGCCATCTTAAATTGTTTATAATATCTCTATTGGATTTAACAGATATTAGTTCTGGTTGAGTATATTGTTTTTTATTTAAATAATAGTGCTTAATTAGCATGAGATCGCTTTATCAAAGTTTATTTGCATGATTTTGGTAACGCCATACTGCATGGTTTGAAGAAATATTTTTGATTATTCATTGTGTTCTATTAGCCATCGATCAATTTCAAATGTGTTTTCGTAATTTAGAGGTCCTAGTCCGACTTTTTAATATCATATTTTTGGTCTTTTCATATTAAAAGTAAATTTCATATATTTTCACTTTTAGAGGTTAAAAATCCTATTTTTCCATTTATTTAAGTAATCGCTACATAGTATTAAATTTAGAGGCTTTTAATAACTTCAGGACTCAATAAATAAATTATTCAATAACATATTTTTGTCCTAATTGATTTTTGGAAGACAGTGTACCTGTAGAGAGGTTAGAGTTGTATTTGCTGATTCAGTTTCTACGCTCTGTCAAATTTCAGGTACCAGATAATTGGTAATTTCTTCTTGTGGATGACTCCCATCAACTAGCAGTGTGACGATACTATTACCACCAAGAGATAGGGTAGAGTTGAACCTTGTAGAGGAGAAGTGGGTTGATTGCTTGTGACTTCCAGGCGGAACGTTGTCAGAACAATTCTTCAGGTGAGCATTTCTTTCTATACTGCTTGTTCAGTTATTATCTTTGAGAAATAAATGCAAGCTTGACAGAGTTTGTTCTCTGGCCTGTGGAGTTGCACCACACTCGACCACGATTCTGCCTTTGTAGACGAAAGCACTTATTTCTGCTTCGTAGACCAGGGTATCGTCTCTTGGTTCAATTGTTTGTTAATTACAATCGTACTCAATCAGATATCTGTAGATTAGGTATCTTCAAGGTCTACCAGGTAGTATTTCCTTTTAGTCAACCAAACGTGCACCAACCTTCACTTATCGAGCATAGTTTTATGTAGGACTTGCCACCTACTTTATCTTTCTTTCTCTTACATATTTGAAAGTCAGAAACCATAGAGCGTAGTTTCTTTGAATTCAGAATAAGTATTCAATCTTTGCGAAGGACTTATCACCTTCAATTCTTTCTTTATATCTCTATATTACTGTTTTTCTCCTTTCTTTTCGAAAGGGTGTAATTATCATTTATAAGTATTGTTATCTAGTACTCTTATGGTACATTAAATTATTTATCATTATTACCCTTCTGGTACATACATTTCGGGTAAATTAACAATTTATCAAGGATATTTCTTTATCTTCTATTATTATACTGTAATAATTCCTTGGAAGGATTTCCAATGTTTTTCTTTTAAATATTTCATCTACAAATATTAATTATCAACTTTAAATAGCTTCACAACTATTATTTCCATTTATTTGGAGAATAGTTATTTTTTTATTGATATTTATTTAACTATATTGAGCATTCTGAGTTGAATGTTTGAGTAGTTTTCCCAATCATATTTCAAGTGTTGAAATTTTGTTTTTTCATAAAATTCAGAATATAATCTTGCGGTACTAAGGATATCCTTGTCCCCCACCATATTGTAACTATCAAATCTGATTCCTTTCGTCTGCTTCTCATGTCTTCGAGGAAACCATACATTGGATGAAGGACTGGTACCACTAGGAGATCCCATAGTTGTCAAACACAGATCCGAGGGCTCAATTCTCAGTCAAGCCAAGTCAACGGGCAATCTTCGTGAAGACCAACCATAACTAGTAAGGTCGAAGTCCATACGAGACAACCACCAAGTCTCTGACTGACTAAGCCAAAGACGATCCAACAACAACTCGTCGTAGGGATCATCGACGCTAACCCAGCCTCCAGGTATTATCAAACAGGACCATCTTCGGTTGAATCAGATTTGTTTTCAAAAGTGTAAATGTTCTGAATTTTGTAGCCTTCAGCTTGTTAATTTTGTAGCCTTCAGCTTGTTAATTTTGTAGCCTTCAGCTTTTATAAAGTTTTTTTTGAAAATAAAGTTGTTAATTGTTTCTTTGCATATTTATTCTGCCTTCACAATCAAGCTAGATACAAATATCTCCTATCTTCGGTTTTGTCTTTTACAACCTGGCGCCCAGATTATCTGAACTAGTCAGGTCAACTGGTGCCCTATTTGTTCAATAGTTAAAAAATCTCTGTAGTACGCTATTGAGCAATCAGTAGTTGAAACTCATCCACACCCTCACCGTATCGATCTGAGCAGCCTATCAGCCTAAGTGTTAACTTTCCATAATTTAAAATCAGGATTTATTCCAAATTTGTAAATTGAAAATTTATGAGGTTACATATGTTGCCAAGAAATAGTGAGTGACACCAAAACAAACTCTAACCTCAATGATCATCTGAAGCCGGTTGATATGGTTTCGGCCGATGTAAATATATTCTGTGCTGACGAAATTGAAATTATGGATGAAAATCCACTAAAGAAAGAGATATCGTACCTGAAAATTATCGTGAAACATAAGGATTTCATAATTCGCGATCTGCAAAAAAGACTTCAGCATCTGCAGGAAAAAAATCTTTTCCATCAACAAAAACCAAACCCAACTTCTTGTGAAAGTGTGAAAGAAAAAAATACCCCTCCTGCTGCTCTACTCATCGACAGGCCTCAGAGTTCAGGTTTAAAACTTGGCCTTGGTGTAAAACCGAAAGCAGGTATTTCGGGAGTGACTACTCATCCGAACGACAAACAGTTAATTTCAACTAGGAACGCAAATAGTAACCTAAAACAGATTTCCGCAAAGCAACTTAATGCTGCTATTCTGGAAGAAAAAACCAGCACCACCATGAAGAACATACAGCTGCTAAATCAACCAAACAGATAATTCCCAGATGGAAGAAAACAGTCATTGGTCTCGAGATCCCGAGATTAGTCTCTCTTCATGTAACGAGGCTTAAACCAAATACCAAACCAGAAGAACTCAAAAAATTTCTGGAAACATCTTTGCCTGGCCTGGAATGTGAATCACATCCGTCCCAAAGACCTGATCTATATTCTTCAGCCAAGGTGACAATCAGACGTGACCTTCTCAATAAAGCTTGGAGATGTGAGGTGTGGCCAAGCGGAGCACTAGTATCTTTTTTGCCAAAAAGAGGATTCCTTTGCAGTCAGAGGATCCTGTCCAACAGGAAGTACCCAAGTCTCCCAAGCAATTAAATCAAACTGTCCAATTCAAGAACCGACAACAAGCAGCGGCTTGAGAGAGGTTGTATTAAAAAATAACTTTAATATTAAAAATAATTATAATAAAAATATAACCTTATTCCACATAAATAAAAATAAACTGGCGTCTAGAACATTTATAAATGGGCAACATGACAATTAAACTTATACGGTCTTACATCTCAATATTCAGTGTTTAAGAAATAAATTATTGGAATTAGAGTCTTTGGGGCTTCAGTGTGACTTTCTGTGTTTGACAGAATATTGGATGAGATTCGAAGAATTTAACGGCATTATTTTTGAAAATTATTCTATTATTAATACATTTTGCAGGACTAGTCATATTCATGGAGGAGTAATTATTCTAACAAAACAAAACGCCTCTGGCTCTGTTGACTGTGAGGCTATTGAAGAAATACAGCAATTATCCATAGAAGTGCACTGCGAAATATGTGCTATCAAGTCTAATAAACACAACATTCTGCTTCTTACCATCTATCGATCTCCATTGAGCGAATTTAATATTTTCATTAATGTGATGATTGAAGTACTCGAACGAATATCAAAAACAAAATACAATATTGTAATAAACGGGGACTTCAATTTGAAATTCAAAACTGATGATAAAAATGCAAAATATTTCACTAACTTACTTGTTTCATATGGACTTCGTATCATAATCAAACAGAATACAAGGAAAAACTCGTGCCTTGACAATATCATTACCAACATATATCAAAATAATTATACCACTGAAGTTGTCGATCTGTCACTGTCTGATCATTTGAGTACTTTAATCCATATAAAACTCCCAAAAACCGAACGGAACATCCTAAATACAATAAATATGAGGCCAATCACCCAAACAGGTATGTTCATACTGAATAATCTTGTGAAAAATATCAACTGGGATTTCATTGATGATACTATGTCATCAATTAACGAAAAATTCAATAAATTTATAGATACCCTCCGTAGAGTTCTCAAAACCGCATTTCCAGTTAAATCAAAAGTGGTTAAAAGGAACAAAACAAACCTTAATTGGTTCAATGACAAATTACATAAAATGCGAGAAACTTTATATTTTATGCAGGATGCTCATCGTCAAACTGATTGTCCAGAGCTGAAAGATTCAATCGTTACTTATAGACAAAAATATAGACAAGCTCTCTCAAATGCGAAAATAAAAGCTAATGACAACTATGTAAGAAGTAGTGCAAATGAACCTAGAGCTATGTGGCAACTCATCGACAAACACAGAGAAACCAAACATAGTAACACATCAAACACTTTCACAGGTGAAGAACTCAATGAATATTTCACAAATGTAGCAAAAGTCATTATAGATGAATTGTCACATCAAAAACCACATGAATCACCTAGAGATGTTCTGGAAAACATTAATGGAGGCCATGTTCAAAGGTTGGACTTCAAAGAATTCACATTTATCGGGGTAAGGGATACCATATTTAACCTAAAAAATAAAAAATGTAGGGACATATATGGATTCAATACAAAAATAATCAAATGCATCGCAAATGATATAGTGTATCCTCTTACTAAACTTTACAATGAGTCCCTGAAAGAAGGGATTTTTCCTATGTGTCTCAAAATAAGTAGCGTTATTCCAATACATAAAGGTGGACCAACAGATATTATAGCAAATAATCGGCCAATCTCTATTATACCTTTTTTTGGTAAAATATTTGAGATATTATTAAAAATCCCAATAACAAATCATTTTGAAAAAAACAATATCTTCAATACCCAAAAATTTGGATTCCGATCACACCGTACTACAACAATGGCAATAAACTCACTTATAGAGATGATAAACCAAAGCTTTGAAGCAGGCGGATA
Organism: Chrysolina oricalcia; assembly: GCA_944452925.2. Lineage (NCBI taxonomy): Eukaryota > Metazoa > Arthropoda > Insecta > Coleoptera > Chrysomelidae > Chrysolina > Chrysolina oricalcia. The sequence continues at coordinate 38,379,742 of OX101825.2, forward strand.
CACACAGTCATTCTTCTGCGATTTAAGTAAAGCTTTTGATTGTGTCTGCCCCAATATTCTGCTCTCAAAACTCCAACATTACAAGTTTTCCAAAAACAGTCTTAAACTTATGAAGTCTTATCTTGAAGACAGGCAACAAAGTGTATTTTTGAATGACAAGCATACAGTTCCACTTCCAATTGAGATTGGAGTTCCCCAGGGGTCAGTACTGGGGCCAACCCTTTTCTTGGTTTATATTAATGACGTAGGACTTGACGACCCTAGTGCTGACTTCATATTATTTGCAGATGACACAATCATATCTAGCTCCGGCAATGATGTTGATATTTTGCATACTGAATTTGAGAACATACAGGTGAAAATTAGTAACTGGTTTGCCACACATAATCTTAAGCTCAATGAAAACAAAAGCCAAATGGTTAAATTTTCCCTACGTGAAATGTCCCACATAAATAATCCAGAATACGTAAAGTTCCTGGGTGTTCACATTGACCCCAAATTGAACTGGAACGTACAAACTAACAAACTTTCAACAAAACTTTCTAAAAATACATACCTTTTGAGAAACTTGCAAAAATCCGTCTCTAAACATGTATTAAAAACCGCGTTTCATGGAATAATACAATCACAAATATCCTATTCAATATTGGTATGGGGCCATGCACCCAGTGCTTCAAATGTATTTCGCATCCAAAGGAGGGCATTTAGAATTATTGATAATCTTCCCTATAGACAGGACTGTAGAAGCAGCTTCATAAATAATAGAATACTTACTCTTCCATCATTATACACATTACAATGCTTGCTGCATGTGAAAAACCATATTGAGGAATACACTACCCATGAAAAAATTCATAGTCATAGTACTCGCAATAAAGCAAATCTATATCTCGACGGCCACAGAGTCACAGAACCAGAACTGGCGTAAATTACTATGCTCCAAAAATGTTTAATCTACTTCCTCAAAATATAAAAGATCTTCCATTGAATATATTTAAAAATAAAATTAAGGAGTATCTTATAAAAAAAGCATTTTATTGTATAGAAGAATATTTTAATAACAATTTCCAAGACATGTAGCATCACCGAACCTGTATAGTGTTACTAATGACTCTTATGACCCGTACTGTGTTTTGAGGAAATTATTTTATATCAACATTTTATTTATACATGACTGTATGTTTAGTTTTAGCTAAATAACTTATGTCCTATTTAACTTGTATTTGACTTGTGTAAACTTTTGTAATAGCACCAAAAATATATACTACTACTACTATGTCAGCAGATATATCTACAGAGATACATGTCGACAACTATTTAACTCATAAACTTTGATGAATCTCACCTGTTTGATGTTTGGTAAACAGAAGTAAAATAATAACTACATGGAAAATTGTCGTTTTCCTACCAGGCGGAATTGTAATATCGATCGCTCCCTGAGCCTAACTCTACATAAGTAGCGACATTACTTTTTGACAACTCTAAAACACTTTTTGGTAATCTGCCCCAGGATACCAATAATCTTAATTCAGAGAAAACATAAGAAAAAGAGTTAAGGAGCTATTAAGGCTTTTACTACACTTTGGATGAGTATTTCAATGATACTCTTTCAACATAAATTTGAACGTAATCTGTTATGTGTATTATAGTTTATGTGTAAATTATTATGTGTATTATAATGCACACATATATATATATATATATATATATATCATATACATAGTGTAGGTATAGTGTAAAGTTTACTGATGTGATCCAACAATTTGAAAACATTAACTTTTTTACTTCAGCACTTTCATTTATTTTTTAAGTATTTATGGCCTTATTGTATGCTTTGTCAGCAAGAATCTAATTTTTCCCACGATTTTGACTGACATGTTGACAACACACGTGCTCTCCTACCAGGCATGTTGTCGTGCAAAGATAAAAATATAACATGAAAAAAATTTAACAGCACGCCGTCACTGGTTCTATTCTTACATCCGAATATCATAACAATAACAAATCTCCCCCTCAGAACTCGGAGGTTACCCCTCACCCACAATCTATCACAAAGGATAGTAATATGCCGCTTTCATAGCAACGTGTGTTGTTTATATAGAAATGGCACCTCTATATCTTTTATTGCTCGGAAGGTTACATAAGATGAGCAGATTGGAGTGAAAAACAACTAGAGTGATGAAACCAAATCATTCTGTATGCAATCCTATCTTACTGGACTAGCTGAAGTGTGGTATAATGGTTTAATCGATTACGACTTGACCTTGGAGGAATGGAAATTAGCTATTGTTCGCGCTTTTCCATCGCATACAGATTATGCAGACACAACAAGGCGGAAAGGTGACGAAAAGACTAAGATGCAGTATTTCTATTCGAAAAATATATTGGTAAAGAAGTGTGGACTGAATGGGACTAATAGGCCAAGCTGTAGATAAAAATAAGAGGCTCTTTTCACACAAAATGAAAGACGCAAACGGCCTATACTACTTTTTATAGGATAGTTCGTTAATGAAAACTCCGGTTTTCGCGCCAGCAAAATCGCTTTGTGGAATTTTTTAAACAAGAAATAGTGAAAAAAATTAAAACTTTTTTGTTTTTTAGCGAATATCTCAAAAGGTATTGGAGGAATCGTTTTACAATCACAAGCACTTTTGTACAGAATTATAAAACCTACAAAATGTTTTTTTATACGACTGGATCGGTACCTTTTTCACTGAGAAAATCCGGAAAAACCTCGAAAAAGAGACAATTTTTCAAAAATTCATATTTTTTATAAATCTGAAGCTGGACAAACGATATTGCAGAAACTGATAGATGATAACATGTGGTTCAACTGTGCGCAAGATGTTTTCTGTCCGATGTGTAGTTTTTGCACAATCGCGTTATAAACAATTCAAGGGCACATGCAAGATGCGCCGATTTAAGGGAAATCGTCGTATTCAAATTCTGTAAACGGCATCTGGGAGTAGAGATCAATATCTACAATTTGTAAATTTTAGATTTTCACCTGAGAGATGGGAAATGTGTTGAAAATATCACAGAAAGTTGATCAAAACGCTTCAAAGTGCGTCCGAAGTCACCCGAAGTCGAACTGAAGTTAATGAGAGTTGAGTTCGGGCTACTTCGGGTGCACTTTGATGCATTTAGAGTAAATTTCAGTGACATTTTCATCACATCTCCCACCTTGCAGGAGAAAATCCGAAATATACAAATTATAGATATTGATCTCTACTTCCATATGCCGTTTACAGAATTTGAATAACGCACCTCCGGAAGAACAACGACGTAAATGCAAATTTTTCATTTTTGTGTTAAACATGTCAAAACGCTAAAAATAGTTAAAATATTCCAGAGGAACAATGCCGTAAACATAACTCACATTACTTACACCAGACGGCAGATGCGTCGTTGTGCAGAATATCGACTGTTGATGGTTTCTGGCGCCAACATCGTCGCAAGATCCAGTTATGCACTGACCTTCGAGCGGGACTGTCTCTATTCGCATGAACACTGACGTAAATGCAACTAACGGCTTTGTGAAACTATTTTTCGTTTTAAGCTTAGTGCTACATTGACGTAATTGTGAATTGTGCTACTGTTATCCTGTCATTTTTAATCAGATTCAGTGCAACACTGACGTAAGTGTTAATTAAGACATTATTGACGTAGAAATTTGTAATATTTTGGAGAAAAAAAATAGTACAACAACGCCGTAAATGTACGGTATGTCAATATTAACCTTAAAATTATTAATCTTTTTTGACGTAAAGATTCTTTACGTCATTTTTATCACAATTTTGAATAATAATAATTAGTTGTTCAGGATTTGATTTGTTATTGTTAATATTTTAATTTTAGTGGTAAATTAATATTAAAATGGAGGGTAGAGCAAAAAAGATACTAAATTTGGCGCTACGAAATATCCGAGAACTACACATTCAACATTTTGACGACGTTCAACCAATGCCCAATTCATCTAAAATAACTGTGAAAGTCGGAAGCCCTAAAGCCATTACAGGTATATTTTCAATAGCCAGATTCACTAACGCTAAATCGGGTCTAAATATTTAAACCCCTTATGTAGGTTTAGGCATAAGCAGTAGTAAATTATAAAATATTTTTATGGTTTAGTGTTTCTTTAAGTGAACTATTCCTTAAACCTCGGTGGGTTTTAGTGTTTATGCCCTACAAGGGGTTTAAACATTTAGACCGGGTTTAGCGGTAGTGAATCTGGCTGTTCATGTTTAATTTGACTTGTGCTACATTTTTTTGCTACATTTTGATACAAAGTTAAATATATACATATTGTTTTATTATTTTTAGATTCTGCATTGAACGCTACGGATGATTTGAGACCGGTGCCTTATACATCCAATGAGACCATGGAAGTAGAAAGCCCTGGAACCGTTATAGGTATTCATTTAAGTACTTAAATTGGCCTGTATATAGTAGTTTTTTTGCTACATTTTGATACAAAATAAATATATAAATATTGTTCTATTATTTGTAGTTTCTGAACTGAATGCTACAAACGATCTGAGACCGACACCCAGTACGTCCAATGAGGCTATAGAAGTAGAATGCACTAGAACCATTATAGGTATTCACTTAAGTATTTAAATTAGCTTGTATGTAGTATAGGTTTTTGCTACATTTTGATACAAAGTTAAATATGTACATATTGTTTTATTATTTATAGTTTCTGCATTAAATGCTACAAACGATCTGAGGCCGGTGCCCAGTACATCTAATGAGGCTATAGAAGTAGAATGCCCTGGAACCATTATAGGTATTCATTTAAATATTTAAATTGGCTTGTATGTAGTACAGTTTTTTGCTACATTTGCATACAGAGTTAAAATAAATATAAACATATAATTTTATTATTTTCAGATTCTGTATTAAACGCTAGTGATGATATTGAACAGGCGCCCGGAACATCCAAACAGGTTATAGAAATAAAAAGCCCTGAAAATGTGTATTATGCTCCGACACAAACTGGCCCAACTAAGCTAACATTAAGGAAAGTTTCTAGACGATTATACCACGAGAATTCGGAAAATGAGGAAGCCTTCTCAGCGGAGGAGAGTGACGAGTATTTGCCATCAGATACGGATCAATCCACTAGTGCTAGTGATTCAGAGAACAAAACCGATTTTAATTCGCTCGATGTTAATAACTCCCCTATCAAAAAAGGAAAGAAAAGACAGCGCAATCCAGCAAATTGGAAGAGAAATAAATCTAAAATCCTAAAAAATATGGGAAAGGGTTATGTATCTCGTACTGGCAAGTTTGTTAAAGAGAAAGTAATGAAGCCACCCTGCTCAGAGCGTTGCAAGCTTGGATGCCAGAATAAACTTTCTGAGGATCATAGAACCAAGTTATTTATGGATTATTGGAAATTAGGTTCACTACAGCGTCAGCGCGACTTCTTAGGCTCGTGCGTTGAACCACTAGTTACTAAATATAGGCGGATATCAGGTGCAGATGCAAGACGTAAAAATTGTGTATTTTATTTGACAAATAGTGGTATGAGGATGCGTGTATGCAAAACATTTTTGATAAATACATTTGGAATTACAGAAAGAACTATTCGAACAGTTATTCAAAGCATAGTTTCTGATAATGGAATGATACCCCAAGATAAGCGTGGAAAACATGGAAGACAAATAAAGATTGACCAAGAGATACTCGAATCTGTGAGATTTCACAGAAATTCCATACCAAGGGTGGAAAGCCACTATTTACGTGCTAACACTTCTAGGGAATTCATAGATGGGGGGCACTATTGCATAAATGCACCGACATTACAAAGCAGAACGAAATTCAGACAACAAACAAGCAGCCAATTATGACACCTATGCTCGGATATTCAACACCGAGTTTAACATTGGATTTTTTGTGCCGCGCAAAGATCAATGCGATTTATGTGAATCGTATAAAAATGCAAAAAATGAAGAAAAAGAATGTTTAGATATAAAACATAATTTACATCAAGAAGAAAAAATATTGAGTCGGAACGAAAAAGCAAAAGATAAAGAACAGGCAGATAAAGAAGGCTCTAATATAGTATTAGCTGTTTATGATTTACAAGCAGTCCTTCCTATTCCTACTGAACAAACATCCGCTTTCTTCTACAAATCAAGGCTGAACTGCTTCAATTTTACTGTAAGGGCTTATTTAAATCTTAACGAAGTATATTTCTTACATTTTATATTTTATCGCAGGTATCTGAAATCACAAAAGACCATACAGTTTGTTTCTTCTGGCATGAAGGTCTAGGACATAGAGGAGCTATAGAAATTGGAACCTGTATCCTAAAGTTTCTTGAAGAAAAAGCCAATGATCGTCCAGGTTGCGACGTCATATTTTACTCCGATAACTGTGGAGGGCAGCAAAAAAATAGGTAATAAACTTAAATTAAGTAACTCTTTTCGAAATAGCGAGTTAAGCACAACAGGGTGATATAAACACTTTCTACAAAAATCTTAAGAACATTTTTTTTAGATTCATAATTGGGATGTATTTGTATGCCGTTGAGAACTACCGAATTAATTCAATCACACATAAATATTTAATTCGGGGTCATAGTCACAATGAAGGTGACGCAGTACATAGCGTGATTGAAAAATCTTTAAAGAAACTGAAAAAAATCTGGTCCCATATACGTTCCAGAACAATATGTATTTTTAATTAGAAATACTAAAAAAACGGAAATCCTTACATAGTTAAGGAACTGAGTTACAACGATTTTATAGATTTAAAACGACTCAGTGAAGAGCTTGGCTTTAATTATAGTAAAAATAGTAATGGCGACCAGGTCAAAGTGTCAGAAGTAAAAATGTTACGTTTTATAAAAGGAAGTGATACTTACTATTATAAAACAAGCTACAAGGAAGATACATGGGTATCAGTTCATGTCAGAATTACTGTTGATGTAAGTAGTAAGTGTTATGTTATAATAAGTATACTAAGATAAATTGAGAAGTTTGAACTCGTAGTATAAAACCAAAAAAAAATATTTTTTAGTCAAAAAACGAAATTATTAATATTTTGTCTATAAACGAATGATACAGTTGGTAATCGAGAGGTTTAATTTTTTTTGAGTTTCGGACGGACACTTCGTGTTGTTAATCCATATTACGGACATCGTTTCCGCTGGATTTATTACTCAATGTTAAATCATTGGTTCATAAAAAATGGCAAAACCCATTTTTTGATGAGTTAAATGGGAGGTATGTAATAGATCTCCAGCCAACCCCCTGTAGAATCATTTAATCATTTGATTAGTTGCAAGATAACGTCGAAACGTAGGGAAAATAATTAAAACAATAAAAAAAACATCGTAGGACAAACTACAGAAGGGGAAAATCTAACGTAAATACTTGTATTCCAGATGCACAAAATATTTTAATTGATCAGTCACCAAACCGCTGCTGGCAACCAGATGGAAATTATTATTGTCTTAGAAATTTATAGACTATAAAAATCATAAGGATATATTTATAGATGTAATAAATATAATTACAATACGCGCTCCTTGACACTTCCCGGTGAATAAACGTGGAACCGATTAACATCATAAAATATATGATTGAACGACTATTAGAGTGTTATTAATAGCCGTAATTATTGCCGCTATTGTCAAATTTATTGATCATCAAAATAAGATATACAGCTTCTCGAGGATAAGCGTATGCTTGGGCAGTTCCGATTCAACCAGTTCAAAAACAACAGCGTTCGCGATGTTTTTTTTTCAGTTCGTAAGTCAGTTTCAACAGTTCCGGAGTTTCAACTCTTAGATGAAGAAAGAAATCAACAGTTCATGTAGTTTGTGGCCCTAATCCATAGTTCGTGATGTTCAGCCCCAATTAGAGAGTTTTTAGTTAGAATTCAAGAATAACAATCAGAATCGACAGTTCGTGATGTCCATTTTCGTGTGTCTGATTAAAAGTAGCAGTGTGCTAGTCGTTAAGAGAAATACTCCTCATTGCCAAATATTTGTTGGAAAGTCTGCGACGAATCAGCAATTGTAGTCGAATCCACTAGTTTTTCGAGCCAGTAAGTTCATCGGCATTAACAGCTGAAAGAGGGTATTAGCCTCAAGATATGTAAGTGTACCCCCACATAAATTATCCTCTCAACTCAGTTAACATTCTGATCTGCCGTAAAAATTTTATAGTGCGTATTCACTTGCAACAAAACACTCCGAACGAACCAAACGCGCCGCGCGCGCTGTTACAAATTTGTCTAGTCAATACGTTGCGCAGAACCGAACCGAACGCGCCAAACATTTTTCGAGGTTTGTCGGTAAACGCGATTTGCACAAAGGGAATTATTCTTAAGCCGGTGTTCAGTGGATACGGATGTTTGGTGCGCTTGCTGATGGACTGGAGTAGAGAAAAATGCATAGAACTGATTGACCCATTTGAACTGCAATCTGTATCATGGGATCCTACAAGCGGATGTTATTTTAACAAAATTAAAAATCATGATGCGTGGGCGGTAATTGCTAAAAATATGGGATGCGCCGTAAATGATGTCCAAAAAAATGGAAAGTATTTTTTCAAGTTTTAGAAGGGAAAACGCCACTGGCAAAAAATCTGTAGGAACAGGATGAGGTAAGTTCTTTCAAATTTTGCAGTTATTTCAAGTTAAATGGTAAAATAATCAGTGTACAAAAGCTTTCAAACATTTGCCTTTACCTGTCAAAACAAAATTGAGATATTTTATAAAAAATCGAAAAGTTTTAACCGAAAAAGTTGTTTGTTTCCTCTACCTTTACGTCAAATTTGAACAAAATCGAACATACTTTTTTCTAACCTAACTTTTTTTTGGTACACTCTAGTTAGACAAAATATAAGTAATACATACTATTCGAATAAAAAATCAAACACTCCTTTAAAAATCGTTAACCTGTTTAGTTTAGATGTTTATGTCTAGTTTATATATTTTTTTACCTTACAGGGATTAACACATTATACATATTATATTATACTAAATATCGTGGTTTGATATTTTCTATAAACAATTTAGTTTTTTTTTTACAGGAAGAGAAGACATATGCGTGTCAAAATGGTTTGCGTTTCCACGCATGGCTTTTCTACTAGACAAAGATAAACCAAGACCTACAATAGATTCAATTGAGGTATATAAACACATAATTGAAAGTAATATTCGAAAATGATAGTACCTTTTGAAAACTAATTGTTTAACATATATTGAGCAAAGTAATTACGGATTTCCTTTGCTGTCGTTGCCGACTTGCGTGGTATATTTCTAAAAGGAAAAATGATGCTTCTGGAGGATTTTCCTGTCTCCAATTGCCAGGGATGAAATTTCCTTGATCATCTTGTTGGTGAAAACTTCCCGGAGGTGCGTAAATATTTTTGAAGTGGCGGCTTTTCCTAAGATAATTATGTAAACAGCAAGTCGCCATTACAACTATCTGTGCTTTTTCGGGGCTAAGCAACATTGGTTTTCTTAGGACCCTAAAAATCGCTGCGACAATCCCAAAAACATTTTCCCCTATCCTTCTTGCTTGACTGAGTCGATAGTTGAATATTCTTTCAGGTGTTCCTTTTTCATGTATTCCAGAAAACGGTTTCATTATATGAACCGTTAAAGCAAATGCCTCTTCTGCGAGAAAAACGTAAGGCATTGGTTCATTTAAATTAGGCAACGGGAAATCTTCAGGAAGACCTAGGTCATTCATTCATTCTAATTTTCTGTAAAGCGCTGTGTTTTTGAATACTCCTCCATCTGTTATCCTGCCTTGGCAGCCAACAGCAACAAATAAGAAATTGTAGTCGGCATCAACTAGGGCAAGTAAAACTATTCTGAAATATGATTTATAATCACTTCTACTGTTAAATGGGGCCTGTATTGTAACATGTTTTCCATCCATACACCCGACACAATGAGGAAATTGCCACCTTTCTTCAAATTGTCGACTAATGCATAACTATTCTTCCGGGGTGGTCGGCATCTAAATATAATAAACCTATAATTAAAGCGTTATAGTTTTAATAATAGGATGTCATAGTTCAGCATGTCTAGATAACATTTTAAACTTTCATATCTTAAAAAAAAACAGGGATGGGCAAACGTTCCGGAACGACTTAAATAAGGGCGAACGGAACGGATTCCGGTTTTGAGGCAGTCGCGAGAACTAAAGTTGCTTTAACAGTGTGCTTAGCAATTCTGTTTATTCATATTTCGTTGTTTTTTTCTACTTTTTCATTATATTCAACTTAATTGAACCTTATTAAATTCCATATTTCATGTTTCAGGAAAATGATAACGCAGAACCGGATTCTGAAGATGACATACTGGAAAACGTAACGACCGAACCAGAAGCAACTTATTCACAAGGCATAGAAAACGAATTAACAGAAGCACAAGGGCTTGCTGGCAACAATACATTGCCTCCGAAACCAAGTACGTCTGCCACTCCTCGACAACAATTCAATAAACGAAGGAAGCTAAATGAATCAGTAGAAGTTTCTAAGGTGGACCAAGCTCTAGGATTTCTCAAAAATGCAGCCTCAAATAGTGACCTTAAAGGCGACGAATGTGGAGTGTATGGACCACATATGGCTCACAAGCTTAGAAGCTACAGCAAAAAGACAAGAGCTGTAGTACAACATCATATTAACAACATTATCTTTAGTGCAGATATGGGACAGTACGACATCTGGGAAGCAAGGGGCACGTATCAAGCATTAAATACACCTGCTTTAGGGTTATCTCATTACTCATATCAGTCTTCGCACAATCAAATTCCTGTACCAAGCCCTTCATCATACTCGCAACTTTGCTATTCACACCAATCCTCCCCTCATATAATTCCTGTACTAAGCCCTTCCCCACACTCACAACTTTCCTACTCCCAACAACCATCCCCTAATGCAATTTCTGTATCAAGCCCTTCCCCACACTCGCAACTTTTCTATTCACACCAACCCTCCCCTAACCAAACCGTTGTACCAAATTCTCCACAAAACGACTTCTTCGGGGCCCTTTCAATTTCAGTCTTTATCTGATAATACATCATACCTCTTGGATCATTATAAATGAATTTCAAGAAATTTTTTTCAATTGATACCGTCGATGTTGAATGTTTGAATAAACTAGATAAAAAATATGAACTCACCTTAATTTCATCCTTAAGTCCTTGAATAAGTGCACTGCAGGTTTCTATAGTTATAACACCAATTCGTTGTTTTGAAATTTTAAATAAATATTGCGAACTGCTATACGAGTCCCGTTGTGGCTAAAAAGCGTAGTGTAAGTGCCAGACGGTCTTGAACAGGAATTGCCTTTCGAAATGAAGTGTCTTTCTTGGCTATTCTAGGACCTACTAGACATACTATATTCTCAAAATCTTCTGCAGCCATCCTCGAAAAATTTTTGATAGGGTAAAAGCTACAGTAGTTGGCCCCCACGTGGTCATTGGCCATGCATTTTTCAAACGCCCATAATAACTATAACTCAAAACACTCTGATGGTGTCAAAACAAACCTACACTATTCCCCAACATAATATAATATTGAATTCCACAGTTGGCATCATTGCACAAATATGTCTGCGATCTCCATGTCATGGTGCATTTCTTGTATGTAAATAGAGTGACTAGTTCAGAAAAAGTTAAGGTAATATCAGTGTTAATGCTCTAATAATGATTCAGACAAGATGCATATGATCAAAATAGGCGGAAAACGTATTGAAATATATTTACACAGTTGTTGGCCGGAGGCCAATAACTATAATCAACTGGGGCCAATCACTGTTTTTCTATGTGCTTTTTTTTTCAGCTGTGCAACGAAATGCCCAAAGTTGAAGAAGGTAGTCGATATTGCAAAAAATATACTGAACAGCAGCTACAATGTGCTCTGAAAGCAATTAAAGATGGGGTATCACTCAGAGAGGCCGCCAGACATTTCAATATTCCTCGAGCAACTCTCCAATTCAGGAGGAGTGCTAAGTTCACAAAAGCAAGTCCAGGTCCACCTCCCATAATGACCAATAAAGAAGAAGAGCTTCTGGTCAAATGGGTAGTGGAAAATGCACAAAACGGATTTCCAAGACGGAAAGAAGATCTTCAGCTTGCTGTTAAATCATTTCTGGATAAAGCACCACGAAAAAATCCGTTCAAGGATAATTATCCACATGACGGATGGTATAAAGCCTTCCTTCGTCGCCACACCATTCTAACAACTCGAACGCCTGAGGCTGTTACCTCAGCTAGCTCCAACGTTTCAGAGAAAGACGTTAGGAAATGGTTTGAAGACATTAAGACATACTTAGTATCCAAGGGATATGATGGAATACTGACCGATCCCTCAAGAATTTTCAATGGTGACGAAACTTGTTTCAATATGTGTCCAAAGAATTCACGAGTATTGGCACCAAGGGGTACAAAGAATGTTTACGAGGTAGAACACGCCCCTTCTAAACAGAATATAACAGGAATGTTCACGTTTTCTGCCACGGGTCTCACAACACCACCAATGATAATATATCCGGGAAAAAGATTGAAGGCTGAAATTGCGGCATCTGTCCCACCTGAATGGGGAATAGGTATAAGCGATACAGGATGGATGAAAGCAGAAGTTTTCGAAGATTATATTTGCAATGTACTACATCCCTTCTTGATGAAAAATAATATTGAGTTTCCTATAATACTTTTCGTAGATGGTCATAGCACCCACTTGACATATGAATTGAGCGATAAATGTAAAGAATTGAAAATTATTTTGATTTGTCTTTATCCTAATGCAACTAGAATCCTCCAACCAGCAGATGTATGTGCTTTCAAGCCAATAAAAAGTGGCTGGAAAAAGGCAGTTTTGAAATGGAGGACAGACAATTTAAATTGTATTCTCGGAAAGGATAAATTTGCACCCATTTTAGAGGAAGTTGTAAAAGAATATGCAAAGAAGAAAACTGTAGCAAATGGGTTTCGCGCCACGGGATTATATCCCTTCAATCCTGACTCGATAGAGTTTTCAAAATGTTTGGGGGGACACAACCAAAAAATGGAGAACGAGAATGTTAATTATGAACAACCACAGCCAATGAGCTACGAAACCTTTAAAAATATCGTTGGTGAGGAGAAAATCAAACTGTTCAAGAATTTATCTAAAAAACCTGATAATTACTCCACTGATTTTATTCTTCTTTATAAACTGTGAAAAGAATTCCACATTGTGCGGAAAGAATCAGAAAAAAACACAAGTAGGAATGGAAGTAGCGAAATGGACTTAACTGAATTTCAAGATGAATCTGAATTAACTGCCGTTGGTAACCAACTGGAGTTAGGAAAAAATAATATTCTTACGAGTGAATCATCTGTACCATCATTGCCTAATCATGAAGATCTATCGCAAGGAAATATCGAAGAACGAAAAAGTTTCGGAAACAATCCAGAATTGGGTGTGAATGACAGAGAAATAAATGAAGGACAAGAAAACCGAGACATAGGAGAGTTTGACACACTTTTGAGTCGAGGAGAATTGGAAACGACAGGTACAGAAGATATTGAAAAACGGAATGATGAAGAAAATAATTTGAATGAAAAATTAGATGTTGATTTATTCTCAAGAGAATTCTCAACAGTCGATTTGGAAAATATTCCCATTATTTTTAATGATATACCGTTGCAAATAGAAAGTGATGTCATAATTGAGGAAGTTCATACTGTGGCCAATGAAAACAATGACGAAATCCAAAATAGTATACCTATAAATTTGGAGAACATTCTGAAATATGCAAAAACACCGCAGAGAAAAGGAAATAAGAACAGAGAGAACCTCATTCGTAATAACCGGTACCAAGTGGAGGGAAAATAAACGGAAACAAGAAGAGGAAAAGCTTGCAAAGGAATTGGAGAAAGAAGATAAGAAAAAAAAGCGACAAGAACAAGAATCTGCAAGAATTTTGAAAAAGGCTAGGTTAGAAGAAAATAAGAAGAAAAGGTTAGAGGATAAAAAAAATAAGCTTGTAATAAAAACGAATAAATTAACGATGAAAAAATCAAAGAAACCAAACACAGCCGACTGTGTATCGGAAATGGAAAATGCAGAAATATCGCAAAGCATGAAGCGTATCACTAAAAACTTGTTTCAAGGCGAATCCACGGCTCAGTCGGATAAAAAATATGACCAAAACACACAGCCGGTGACAATAAAAAATAATAATTCCATAAACATCATTTCCGAAGATATTTTCAACCTTAGTGAAGAATGTTCCTTGAAAAACCTGATTAAAGATATTGGAATATCGGAGGAGCTAAATATAAAGATATCTATTGGACTATGCTATATTTGCGCGAATAATCTTTCATCTACTAATTTTGGAATTAGATGCCAGGGATGTACCAGATCTTACCATATTCGATGTATGAAGAGACAAAACTTACATAAATCAAATTCTGCAATTTTCCATTGCAACACCTGTTTGAAGAAACAAAATATTGTATAAATGTTATCAATATATACATTTCATCAACTTACTATATTTTTTTATGTTCATTCACTTATGGTTTGGAGTTTCAAAATCATAGGCCAATGACTACACCATCCGATGGCCAATCTCTGTAGTATTGCGGCCAATTAGTGTAGATTTGAAAATTTTCATTTTGGGACGTTTGAATATATTTTTTGTTTCTATCAGAATAATTCAATAGCATATAGGGAAAAGTTCAAAGTTTACTCTATATTTTAACACTTGGTGTATTGTGTCAATTGCTCAAATATGTCCTTCTGCTCATAATAACAAAAATATCAGACCTTAAAGGGCCAATAACTACCCCAATTACCCTATGCATCTAATCCAGGTCACTGTGTATGACCATATTTTTTGGTCGCAGAAAGAGTGCAGCGCATCTATAATTAAAAAAGCACCAGCGGCTACTATCACATCGTCTGCACCCATGTCGACGAACACACAAACAACACTGATTACGGGTGGGAACGCAGCAAATACCGCAAACTCTCCAAACAGCCCGAATTTTTGCGCAAAATATTTTGATGCAATCGGTTCAGCGCGCGCGACGCGTTTGGTTCGTTCGGAGTGTTCTGTTGCAAGTGAATACGCACCTTTAAAGTTATATTACTTACCCTTTTGTTGGACAGTTTATTTTGGTCATATTGTTTTACTGTTAAATGAATCAATCATGAATTTAACTTTTTTAAAACAATTTTTTAACAATTCAATTTAACTGAAACTGAAGATTATTTTCTATTAGTAAAAAAAGCAGAATTTAGCCTACAAGTTTTTTATGTCACTATAATGTACAGGGCTGTGCGAAACGAATTTTCAGTTAAACACTGGCCGATTTATTTTCAGAATCAATAAGAAAATTACTTGATTACTGTTCGTCAATTATACCGGGTGTAACAGGATCATGGTACACCCCCCGTATCTCCGTTAGTTTTGAAGGTAATAGATTGAAATTTGGGATATCCCATATACATAATAAGCGGCACTTTTTAACCTATAAATTATTTTTTTTTTCTGGCTTTGCCGGAAGTGATATCAACTTTAAATTTTTAAATGGAACATCCTGTATATTATTACCCACTGAGTATAGAACCTTGCAAAACATTGCTGCAAATTACATTTATATACCGTTTGAAATGTTTCCTGGAGAAGTAACAGTAATATTATTGCGTTAGATCAGTTGAACCATTTGGACTGGCTCATTAGAGAAACATTTTATTAAGTTGAGATTTCCTTCCCACTGAAACGTTTGTTATTGAGGTTGTGGTGATGTTCTCAGATAGGCCAATTGAAATATTGTATCAGCATTTTTTCAGAAATATTGCTGTAAGTTAGTTATTTGTTTTTTTCGAAACATTTCGCAATCAAGTTTCAGTAATATTGTCAAATACACAAACTGAAATATTGTCATTTACTTTCGCGAGTAACATTGCTGTGAGTTAATTATTTCTTCCTGTCGAAATATTTACATATAACGTTTCAGTGAAGTCACGTGATAACGTGATGGATGCGTTGCCAGTAACCAATGAGTGTGACAGATGAAACTATCCAAGAATATTGAACACTATTTGTAAAGGTTGGCCCATTCCCTATATTGCAATGTTGTCTCTCAATTGACGTCACCACGCGATTCCTTTTTGTATACATCCGTATATCTGTATACAGAGATAATAAACCATTGAAAGGCATCGCGCTGACGTCACTTGACAGCACCATAAAATCAGTCTATCGGGCCACATCCTCTACAAATAGTGTTCAATGTCCTTGGAAAATATCCGCATCGACCAAAACCCACAGAACTCATATAATTGTATATCGCGTCACAAGATATAATTATGAGTTCTGTGCCTAATAGAGTTCATACGCCAGCCTTTTGTAGTTTATCTTACATCGTACTGTTTTCTGATTGGTCAGCCAACAGCCAATTAGGAAACAATACGCCATAATCGTGAACCTGTGAACCATCATGTGGATCCAGCATTACAATTTACGCTTAGGTTAGGTCACGGAACTGAGAGAATGGCCGCAGGTGGGATTCCGAATGAGATGAAATTATAGTTGAATTCATGGGAGAGACAAAGATAAAACTGTCGACAATAGAATTCTATAGTACACGGAATACCCGGGTTCATTAAAAGTAAATAAGAAGAAGAAGGTAAGGTTAGAATTTATTCCTCTCGAGTTTCTTATCAAAGTTACAAAGTTTTCGACCGGTATTTGGAATTTGGAGGAAAAAGGAACCTTGGTTTCACATTTTTCTTGGTAAAGTGACTATATTTCAGGAATAAGTATTCGTAGTTATGGAAGGTGACGCTAATAAAGAGGTAAGAAATGTTTGTTCATTCGTCTTCATTAAAAAATTCCTAAGTGGGTAGAGTGGATTATGCAACACAAATTTACACAAACTACAATTGCAAACTCACATTATAAAAAACTCTGTTAAAAATTCAAACCAATGAGAGAAGTTCTAGTTGAATCTCGTGATTTCGAAAGTTTATGTGATAATAATGCTGTACCAATCATGAGACTCACTTTTTATCTTATATTAAAAATGAATGATTGTCTATGAATTTTCAAGTTTTCTGAGATTTTCAGTTATGGATTCCTTGAATTTTTCCATTCGAGTCTTGTTGATTTGTGACCCGTACATGCCCTACATTTTTCCTCTAGATTATTTAAATTCCAACAAAACATGGTTGTACTGAATTAGGAACTAATTATGAATACTATAACTTGAATGGAGGAAAATGAAATCTCACAGCTGAAAACTCCACTTCTTGTTTTTCATGATTGCTGTGGACAATGAATAAGAAATGATTTTCAATGGTCAAAAATGAAATTACGCCATTGGTAAATGTATTAAGACTTTTTTTTTATTTGAGTTGATTATGCATAAATCATTAAGAGCACTAGGCCTGCTTTCACTATGCGTTTACAAAATCTGTCTTATGATGTTTTGAGCAACTCCATCATTGTGAAAATGTTGAAAGTATACCCTCATAGATAAATTGAATGAATTCTTATCCTATTCCTAAAATGTATAAATCAAATATCTATTAAGGCCGCTCTCAAACTCAGCCACGTGTGGTCGCCACACGCTGCGGATGACATTTTGTACACAGTTCTAATGGACTCGGCGCAAACACAGCGTCGGCAGTGGCTTATTCGAGCCACACGCTACGGCGGTAGCCGTATCTCGCTGCTTGTGGCCAGTGACGACCACCGATTTGTCCGAGCAAACACAACCACCAGTCGCTCGCCACCGTTTGACAGGTACGGATCGATCGTGAAGACATGACGGCTAATATAGATATAGATTTGTTTATTTCGGTAATCGAAAGTCTTCCTGCTATTTGGGATATGCGCTCTGACCTATATTCAAACAGACAGGAAAAAAGTAAAGCCTGGGAGGAAGTGTGCTCAAAGTTCATTGTGGAGTTTGAAAAAAAAACTACAAAGGAAAAAAACACTGGAGGTGAGTAAAGTTCGTAATATTGTTTATTTAATGTTTGATATCGGTTATAAAAGACAAAAATCAAATTCTTTGTTCTTGCCATGGTATTCTTCCTTCTTCACTCAAAAAGAAATTCTGTTATTTGTTTCGAGTTGTGATTGATCGTAGTAGTGGCATTTGAACGTTTTCAATATTGTCGAGTCCAGTAACAGTTAGTGTGTCGTGAAAATTATACCCATCTCTTTTACGAACAAAATTGTGCAAGATGCAACACGCCTTCACTATATGTTCTGCAAATTCTATAGACACGTTAAGCGGACGATGCAAAATTATCCACTTGTTGGTCAGTATTCCAAAGCTACACTCAATGCAACGTCTAGCCCGTGATAGCCTGTAGTTGAATATTCTTTTACCAAAATCCAAATGTTTGCCCGAATATGGCCGTAACATATGTTCTGAGAGACCAAATGCTTCATCACCAACAAACGAAAAGTTCAAAGGTATGCAGACATCTTTTAAGTGTTTCCAAATAATTAGACATGTTTCTTGTACGATCATTCGTGCAGTAGACGAGCCACACCGATAAACAAATTCGAAGTCGGCAAACGTACATCCAGTAGAAAGATACCTGTAAAAAATTATGGTAAAAATATTGGATAGTTTTAAGTATCAGGAATATATTCAGGTATTTACAGATGTTTTACGATATACGATATACGTATTGTAGTTCACCGTATAGAGTTTATGGCGTTGTACTATTTCTGAATCTTACTTAATGAACAAACTAATGTCACCATGGAACCGTCGACGTATAAAATTTAATGTATGACTTTTTTTGTTTCAGCTGCTCAACTACAACGCAAGTGGAAAAGTTTGCGCGACAGTTACAACAGAGAACGAAATAAATTGAAAAATATCAAGAGCGGGTCAGGAGCATCAGGTCGAAAAGAGTATATTTATTTTAAACAACTATCTTTCTTGTCGGTGTTGGCGGAAACCAGACCAGAATCTCGAGATGGCGAGCAAGAGCCAGAAAACATGTCATCTTCAGTTGAGCCTAGAACGCCTGTTGATCGCAAAGGTAACACTAAAAAGTTTAAACCAATGTCAAGTGTAGACAAAGCTGAGATTGAATTGCTCAACAATATTAGTAAAAAAATGGAAGATCAATCTGACAATGATTCAGACCGTAGTTTTCTGTTATCTCTTCTGTCGGATTTCAAGGGTATCAAAGAGGATTTCAAGTTAGATCTTAAGATGGAAATGTTATCATTAATAAAAAAAATATAAGAATTTGGTTATCCCGCAACCCCATCTTATTCAGCCACACCATATTCAAAATCAGTCCCAGTATACTGAAAATCAGTCACAATATGGATCCTACACTCAAGTAGGCCAACGTGTATATAGTAATATGGAACCATTACGTGATTACAACAGAAACTTCACTGCACCAAGCTCTTCTCGAGATCACAGCACTTCTTCATTGGATACAACACCAGCTCTATCACCTGCTCTTTCTGCCTCATATCATTCTCTGTCTGAGAGTGAAATCATTGAGGACATGTTTGATGACAATTAAAAATGTTTATATGAATAAAGATATGTAATACAACATTGTCTTTTTCACCATGATATAATTTAATTGTTTTAATAAAATATTCAATGATGAAATAGCGGTCTATCATATGTACCCTTCGTATGTAGGCTATATAATGGTTATACAATATGAATAGATACGCTTATATGTTACAGTTGTGTTATCGTAACAGAAACATCGTCACAAAAACCCTAATTTGAATGACGGTGAATTGATATCGAAACCTGAATTTTAAATAAATTATATACATACCTCAATGTGATAGCTAGCCTTTCTGCAGGAGTGATACTTTTTCTCAATCGTGTATCTTGATGTTTCAAGTGCTCTTGCAGCAAATATAGTAGTTCATTGAATGTTGCTATGCTCATTCGAAAGTACTTGAAGAATTTGTCGTCATGTAATTTCAAATCTTCGAATAGGGTATTGAAGTGACCATTTCTCTCGCGAGTACTTAATAATGGATGCACCCAATACCGACGATATCTTCTTAATTTGCGCCGTCTCCGCCGTCTTCTTATGATCACCAACGTAGCGAGTGCGTCCATGCCAAAGTTGTACTGAATTAAAAACTACAGACGGATCTGACTCAAATACTTGGTGAAAAGTGGTGGTTTTAAGAATGCCGGAAGCGACCACCTGTGGCGGCTTCAGGTGGCCATCTCTAGCCACTTGAAGCGGCCACCGGTGGCGACCACAAGTGGCTGAGTTTGCGAGCGGCCTAATGATCTAATTTCTGAATTCAAAATTTATTGAGGTATCAGTTTTTGAAAACTAATTGATTTTTTATATTTTGAGGTAAATCTGGATAATTTTTTATTTTACAGAATCGAAGAAAATAATTTTGCGATATGTCTGGGAAGTATTTGAAAACTATAGGCAGCAAATTAAAACAAAAAATATTGTTAATAAATCAATTGCATCCAAATATGCTATCACCAAGCATATACCTACCACCTACGAGAATAAATCGTCCACCCATAAGAATATATCTACAACTTATAAAGATATGTCTTCTTTAGTCACAGCTGAAAATGAAATATAGGATAAGTCGAGTGTTTACAACATTTATTCACCCACTTCAGCTTCAGAAGTTCATGACGTTTCACTCAACAACACTTACCTAGTTTCAGAACCCGAATTCATAGATGAACTCAGGAACTGGGCTATACAGGGAAATATTTCCCATAATAATTTCAATAAATTGTTGCGAATTTTAAAAAACCTAGAGATGTTAAAGAATATGAGAACCTGCCTTTTGACTGTCAAAAGTGAGTCATGTAATTGATACTAATAAAGGATCATTTTGGATTGGCTGATGGCATTCGATATATATTAGAAAGGGGTCCTTCTGCAGTTTCGAACAAGATATATCTGGATATAAATATAGATGGTCTTCCACTTGCAAAGAGTTCTGGAAGTCAGTTCTGGCCCATTCTGGGTAGAATATCAAGAAACATCTCACCATTTGTTATTGGGGTTTGGCATGGTCATGAAAAACCTGAATGTGCAGATGAACTACTTGAAAAATTTATAGAAGAATTTCTTCATCTGAAGTCTAGTGGTTTAGTTTTTGAACTTGGATTGAATTTGTCAAAATGTATTTGTGATGCACCTGCAAAAACATTTGTTTTGGGTATTTAAGGTCATAATTCATATTCAGGCTGTACGAAATGCACTGTAGAAGGAGAATATGTGAGTAACAGGATGTGTTTTAATAAATTAAATGAACCTCTGAGAACAGATGAAAAATTCCGCTCTGGAGAATATGGAGAATATCACATTTCACCTTCTCCCCTTCTGAAATTGGATTTTGACTTAGTTGCTGGTTTTCCACTAGATTAGTGCAATTGGTGTGTTTGGGAGTGATAAAGCGTTTGTTGCAGTTTTGGTATCGAGGAAATCAGGCAATACGTATGAATCCAGTCGATTTCAATAAACTTAATAGTTTATTATCAACATTTCGTAAATATCTTAGTAGCAAAGATTTTGCGAGGTTACCTTGGTCAATTAATGAAGTTGATAGGTGGAAAGCTAGTGAATTCAGGCAATTTCTGCTTTACACAGGGCCAATAGTTCTCAAGAAAAGATTAAAACCATCTCAATATACACATTTTTTCTCACTCCACTGCGCTATGAGAATTCTTTGTTCTTCTCAACTTTGTATGGAATATAACAAGTTGGCCAAAGAACTAATCACTTATTTTGTTCGAAATTACAGTAAAGTTTTTGGTAAAGAGTATGTTACACACAATGTTCATAATCTTATTCATCTGAGTGATGATGTTTGTAAATACAATGCTGAATTTGATGCCTTTTCTGCATTTTCATTTGAGAGTTACATGTTTAGTATTAAAAAAATGATCAAAACGTGTAATAAATCTCTTCAGCAATTTATTAATAGAGTTAATGAGAATCGATTGTACTCAGATGAATCATTTAGTCTGAATAAAAACATGTCAAAAATACAATTGTTGCAGCAAAAACATACGTATTTGGAACCACTTTTAAATAATGAACTTGTTATGTCTTATGGTGGCATCAAACTAAAACATTTTGAGATAGGATGTACTCGAACTGATAATCACGCTCTCACGAAAGATGGCCTGATAGTGAAAATTGAAAAAATTGTGCAATGTATTGATACTAAAAATATTTATATAGTTATGAAACGTTATAATTCATTTGAAGGGTATTTTCAAGAACCTTGCAATTCAAAACAATTCTCATGTGGTGTTGTTAACAATTTATCAAATACGAATGAAATTTTAGATATAAATAATTTTCTGGAATTCCATAAATAATTGAAACTTGAAAACGTGTACTTGTTAAACTAGCTAGGAGTAGGCATCATATTATTTCATACAAAACACACCGATTTTATAATTCAGAATTTTTTTTGTCTAATGGCAATTCTGAAAAATGATTTTTTATTAATTATTTATTCTCTGTTATTTCCCAGATTCTTGCCAAGCATATCAAGAAAGTACCTGCTAGGAAATATAATATTTTATTATTCTCCAGATCTGATTGATCCAGAGCAAAAGTAAAATTATTGTTTTTTTATTCCAAGTATTTCCCCTTGAAGTCAACCACAGAGGAGTAATTGAAGTAATTGAAGAATATTTCTGTTGTTTTACTTCTATTAACGATATGAAATGCAGTTCTTTTGTCGAACTTCTAGCTTATTATAAGGTAATCCAATTTCATGTCTGTTTTCATTTATTAATGTTTTTATTTTTTGGACATATGCGGTGATCGTTTTCAAAGTGAACGAAATAGAATATGTTTCTGCAACACCAAAACAGTGTATACATGAGGAAAACTATTTGTTTATGGCCAAAAAATAAAAATATAGAAAGAAAGGCGATAAATCTGAATATGAAACAAGAAACAGACTAGCTGAAATTAGAGAATATCACTGTAGTTGGTTCCTATGGTGAGATCAGTCAATGTTGGAAAAAATGTTATTATTTTAGAAAAAGAATAGAATGAATGATTTCAAGCTATTGGTCAAATTTTTTTCCGCCAAATTTGCGTTATACATGCGTTTTGCACGCACAATTGAAATTAAATTTTATAGTTGTATACAGGACATATATTTTCTCCAATAATTCAAATTTTTGTTTTGTCAACAGAAACTCTAGAAGAAGCATTGAACGTAGAATTTAACTTTCAGTTCTTCTGAGTCAGAGGAAACTAAAACGAAAGAAAATAAACGCAAGAAGAAAATTAATAAAACCTATAGGGATGACTCCATTCCACCACTACCGAGTTTGTGCTGATGGTAAGTTTTTGACCACACATAAAATCTAAATGATGCCATTCTAAATGTAATAGAAATTAACTTTTTTCAGAAACGATTCAGTCATCATCCCACTTCCACAAAAACTGAAAGTTCACCTCCTGAAAAGGAATCAACTAATGATATAGAAATTGAAATGATTGAAAGTGATTCGATTTCATTGAACCATAACAGTCCAGGTATATCACCTAATGATATTTCGTAGATGGAGAAGTTTCAGAGGATACGGGCATAGTCATTGGTGAGTAAAATAAAGTATCTTTCAAAAATAAGTATTGTTTGAAAAGTTATTTTTGGTGATAAAGAATAACGGATAATCTGTGCTTTGATGAAATTGTTAAAGGTGCTACCTATGTGCCATTGAGTGAGTTTGTGAGCTATCTTACGTGATTAAGATTTGAGCTTGTATACTATAATTATTAATTATTGTCATGTGTTCATTGTTGTGACATTAGGGACAAAATGATGAAATGCATATTTTCCAGGTAAAACAAAATCTGAAGTACTTCTACAGCATGTGATGGATATCAAAGCTATGCTGAAGTATACTACATATAGAATAGAGGCTATTGAAAAGAAGCTTAATTTGACCCATATAGAGAGTAATAAGAATGTACTACCTCTTCTTCCATTGAAAGAAATAGTTTAAATTCAAGATCTGGCGAAATTGCTGGACAACGATGAAATTACCAAGAAGCAACTGGTTAGTTTTTTATTAAAGTCATATTTTTAACAGTTATTTTTCATAGTTAAGTTAAGGAAAAGAATTTGTTCATTTTTAGGGAAATAATTTTCCATGTTTTCTTTTGATGATAGGTTTCCACATAATCAGAACTACAGAACCCAATACAATATCTTTGAAACTTGAGAAAATATCTTCATATTGGCAAACAGTATTGAAAGCTATCATTAAAAACTAAATGATTTATATGAAAATAAAACTTAAAAAAACGAAAGAACAAATTTAAGATGTTAAATTGACAAAATGAAATATTTGAAAGAAATGTTCAACAGAGGATTTTATATTATGTTAAAACATAAAAGAAATCAATGAGAAAAACAAAAACACCTACCAACTTTCATTGACTAAAAATAATTTTGTTCCTCTATTTTGTAGTTGTAGTTATTGAAATATACTGGAGGTCTTACAATTAAAGAATGTGTTACTGGATGCCTTCAAAAAATGTTTACCAATTATTTAGGACAGTTTTGTTCGTGGACACGGAAGAAGGGAAATTTCAAGCTGAGAGATTTAGCAATGATGAGCATTATGAGAAGTGAGTAATAGTATTGATCCATTCATTCTTTTGCCAGAGACACATCATCATTTTCACTCGTTTATATCAATGCAAGAACACTTGCAAAGGAAATAATGAATACCTTTTTTAAACAGTCTCCAGATCTATGCTATTAAAGCACTTTCCTATAGTCCTGTCTGTACTTGGGCATCATTATGTCTATTATGTTTCCTCCCCTACCTATATGTTTGGCTGTTACTAAGACCATTGAGCTATAAACAGGTTACACTTATTTTAGAATTTTTTATTTTGCCTTTTTTATGGACAAGTTGGTGTAAGTCAGGCACCATTATTATTTTGATTTCAATTCTTAATCGTGAAATGTTTGAAATATGTTGAATTTTTACTTTTCAATACTCAGTGCCATAAGAAATCATTTAGAAATTTTTAGGTGCTGTAAAAAAAAACTTCCCCACTGTAACAGATGACCAATTTGAAAAGATAGTGATGGGATGGTTCCAACATACCACCACCAGGTAAAAACGAAATGAAGATAAATAGCTGATCGTTTTCTATAAAAAAGCAACAGGCTCACAGTTTTTCTTTTTCATTTCATAGTTGTGAATTGAAAGGTGTGTTTCAATTCAAGTATAAATGTTTATTTTTCACTTAGAATTATTACGTTTCAATTATATTAGCTGTTATATAGTATATTTACAAGATTATAGGCTCCTTCTATTTAATCGCTTGTTTCTGAAGTTCATTAGCACCACAAATTTTCATTTTAATATATACCGAGTAATCTGGTTGTTACTCAGTATGTGAGTTGATATCCACGGAAATTGTGCATTGTGATACATTTTTGTTATTTAAATATTTATTATGAATTTTTTAGGTCAGTAATGCATATTTAGAATTTTATAATTTTTTTCACTGCTTAGTATTTGTGTAAAGGTCCGATGCGAAGTATTCAGTTGACCATTATGTGGAAACTGACAAAACATTGAAAAAAGCGAAATTGATTCATCCGTTCATTCATTGAACTGAATTATCTGCTGCTAAAAATACATGTTTTTTGTTATTTTATGTGAAATAATGTTTTTATTTCGGTTCAATAAATCGTTGGACTATTTGTCCTAAGTTCAGAAAGGATGCACATGTTGTAATGTAATTTCTCATTCCTTTGTTTTCTTCTTTCAATGAGAATCTGGTTCACGATTTATTTATGTTATTTGCAATTACTTGGGCTACTTTAGAAATGTATGTATTATAGGTATTTTGCTGACAATATTTTATGAAGTTCGTTGTCACTTATCACCTCATTTGACTTGTTCAATTCCTATTGGTTATAATTTAAAACGTAAAACATCAACTAGCGTCGAAAATCAGGTGACAAGAAACTTCATAAAGAGAGAATGTTTTGTTGTTAGGGGTAGACCTAATCACTTCATGAACATCGTGTCATAACTGTTATATATCATCCATTCCAGCGACTTGTTGTGTTTTTTGGTGGTTAATAGAAACGTTTTTCTGCATCGAAGTATTTTATTCCAATCACCCCCAACACACATTCTGCGTTAAAAGTGCAGCGTCGGTCATGAATCTTAATAAGTTTTTGTAATTTAGAATATAAATTTTGAAACTGCCAACTACCATGAAACCAAATTGAATTCACTAGCATTCGACAAAAGTTTAATTAACCATGCCGCCTCTACAAAAGTATACCCTTCACTAACTTCAAAATCAAAGGTAAGTCATTTCAATTTCAGGTTACTAATTGATCCATTTTGAAAATCTTCAATCCTAATCTAAGCATTTTTCCATTTGATAATTAGATAATTAGAGAGTACTTGTAACTCCCTAATTATATTGCAAAATAATATAGATGATTTTAGTAAACCCCAATTTCACGCTAGAGGAGCTCCAGGACATTGCAAATAATCTGAAACACAATGAAGCTGCAGCCGAGGACGGAATCCCTAATGAGGCAGCCAAACTGATCGTGGAGACAATAGCAACAACTCTCATAAAAATATACAATGAAGCACTGACACTTGGTAAGTTTCCAAAAACCTGGAAAAAATCCACTATAATATGGATACCAAAAAAGAGAAAAGGTCATAGACCTATATCGCTACAACCTACACTAGGCAAACTTCTTGACAAACTAATAACACAAAGAGTAACGTACTTCCTAGAAACCCACCACAAAATAGACGAACAACAACATGGATTCCGAAAAAACAGAAGCACAAGCGAAGCCATACAAAAATTGGTAAACAACAGAAACAACAACAAAGGTAAAAAAATTAACACACAGGTCATCACACTCGATATAACGAACACGTTTAATTCAGCATAGATCCCAAACATCCAGAATACTATGCAAAAACTCGAAACACCCAAAAACATGGAAAACATATACATTGACTTCCTCACGGACAGGACAATAAACAGCGGCAACATCACTAAAACAACGGAAAGAGGGTACCCGCAAGGATCAAGCCTAGGACCAATATTGTGGACAGCAATCATGGAGGACTGGTTCCAGACGGTCGACAAAGCAACCAACAAAGACCTATCCATCAAAATACAGGCCTTCGCGGACGACCAGATTATAGTAATAGCCGGCAGGACGCACAGACAGATTGAAAACAGATGGCAGCAAACGTGGAACGCATGCAAGGAATGGGCAACAAGAAATAAACTACAATATAAGAAACACACATATATACACAGACGGTACGGTCAGCGAAAACCACAGAAGAGCATACGGCATAGCCAAAACAAAAGACCACAGAAATTGGGAAGAGAAAGAAAAAAGGGTCACAGACGGAGAGGACATCCACAGCATCGAACTGGCAGCGATAGTAGAAGCAGTAAGAGAAACAAGTATTCAGGACGGCAACACCAAAATCCACACGGACTCAACAAGAATGATCGAAAACCTAAAAACAAAAATAGCACAAACCCAAAAATCGTCTATATACAGAAAACAACACAAGACGAATACAACGGGGGCCAAACAATACAGATCACACACACAAACAGAAGGAACCAGGGAATCAAGAAAGCAGACAACATCGCAAGGGCTCACACCACGGACGAGAAAATACAAAATATCTCCAAAAACAAAAGAGAATTGAACAAGATCAAATATATAGAAAAGAACAGAAAATGGCAAAAAGCATGGGACACATCAAAAACAGGTAGGACAATGTACAAAATCTTCCCCACAATAGCCAGAACAAGACTAGCCCTGAACTGGAAAACAACACAGCTCATCGTAGGACATGGAAACAGCCAAAGCTATTACAAACGGTTCAAGCTAAGAGAAACGAACGGCATATGCGAATGCGGACAAGAAGAAGAGGACATCGAGCACATTATAAACAACTGCACCCTGACACCAAGAACAGATGCAAGGAGAGAAATGACAACATTCCTGGCACAAACAAACAACACATACCCTCCAAATTTCATCAACAGACAAACCATCGACGCAAAAACCATAGAACACATAAACAAATGGGGAAAGAAAATGATATATTATGATATCCAATAAGAAACCCATGCGGCTACGAAATGGCGCAAAAACATACTCCTCAATCAACCGACAAATAAGGACAAATAAAATAAAAAACTCGCGAAAAAATTTTTTTTAATCAAACAGACAATAGTAACAGAGAATCTTATACCAGCTAATTTTTGGAGTGCGGGGATGGGATGGGTTTCCTTGTCAGTAGTCATCGCTAGATAGATCAGGCCTTATACCTAACGGGAGGTAGGCCCACCGGTACCCCGTAAAGGGATCCGGTAAATCACTTTGTCATGTCTGAAAGTATAGTAACTTTTTCAACTTTGGCGCTTTCCTTGGCCGCAACAAAATTCTAGCTCTGTGAGTTTTCCTCACTGATTACGGCGCCACCTACTGTATTCTTATTTGGAATGGAGTATAGTGTTGATACTTTGATACTTTAACAATTAATGAACTAAGAAATATTATATTCTCTCTTGACAAAACAAAGAAAGCAGAAATTTTAAATAATAACTACTTAAAAATTATTTCATTCTCAATGAAATATGAGGGTGTGGCTGCTCAAAGTGGAACACACTGTATAATAATGATGATCATTATAATTACAGGTACTCCTGGAATTCCGCCTGATATAAACCTCCAAGGTGTA
The DNA here is from genome assembly GCA_944452925.2 of Chrysolina oricalcia. Taxonomy (NCBI): domain Eukaryota; kingdom Metazoa; phylum Arthropoda; class Insecta; order Coleoptera; family Chrysomelidae; genus Chrysolina; species Chrysolina oricalcia. The sequence goes on from OX101825.2 coordinate 38,408,528, forward strand.
GGTACTAGGTTGCCGTTTTTCAATTTGTACTTCGACGACAAGTTAGTAAACAAAATTGCTACTGAAACTAACATCTACGAGGACCAGTGCAGATTACGCAAAAACCCTAAAAATGAATGGTGGGATGTAACAAATGATTAAACTTGAATTGTTTTGACAATCGATATTTTACAAAGTGTTGTCAAGAAGCCAGATCTCCACCAGTATTGGACTAAAAATCCTATGATATAATGCGGGGTTTTTGGCAAAACCATACCGAACAAAAGGATTCTAGGAATAAAACAATATCCCACTTTTCGAATAATGCAGATTATGATCCCACAAATCACACTAATCTAAAACTGAATAAAATATGGCCCATATATTCGGATTTGTCTAAAAACTGTCCATCTCTTTGTATTCCATTAAGAGATGTCACCATCGATGGAATTACCTCAGAAAAGGGTCTGATTTCGGATCGAATCCTAAATTCTATGTCAATCAAAAACTGTATATGTTTGGGCATTCGTGATTTACACCAGACATCGAACAAATTTCGATACAAATATAATAAGTTACCAATGGGTTCACAAGTAGTATTATAGCTAATGAAACCTCTTGTAACGAATAGTAAAATATCGTGATTCGTTACTCCATTTTTCATAAACATTTTGAGTTGCGAAGGTCTAAGCAAACGTTCAATTCAAGGTGTACCGACCGCGCAGCTAAAATGGAGCAGGCAGCGCGCGCATCAAGCCCCACTTTACGTTTAATTCGAGGTGTACCGATCGCGCAGCCAGAGCGGAGTATGCAGCGCGCGCATCGAGCCCCACTTCAGCAGAATGTAGTGGAAGGGAACATCGAGAGTCCAGTTCGTCAAAACTGCAGAAGCTGAGTTTAGTTGATCTCAACCGTTTCAAATATCCAGTCAAGTATTTCGGAGCAAGGTTTTTATCAATAATATTCATACCGTAGAATTCCAGTACAAATATTGAGTCAATAAAATAACCGAAACATTTTCATTTGAACTTATAACGATTTATGAGTTGTCGCTATTAGGTACGTTTAACTACGACGCTAACACGGTCAACCATAAGTTGTTCGGAGCTAAGAATTCAGACTGGTGGTAATAGGTACGGTTAGTTCCAACGCTATTGACTCCAGACCTAAGACGAGGGAGATATTTCGGTAAGAATTAAGTATAATTGGTTCATTTTGTTCGCGAAAATACGAGTTGAGATCGACGCTTTGAGAATCCTATTTTCACTCCTGTTTTACCTACTGTGTTTTAGGTACGTCTTCGGACGACGCTATCTCATAGGCCGCCCTCACCGCCCTTGCAATCCGGTAACACCTCCCGTGTCTTAGGTACGTTTTCGGACGACGCTAAATCACAGGCAGTCCTAACTGCCCTTATACTCCTGCAACAGCCACCTGCGTTTTAGGTACGTTTTGGAACGACGCTAAATCACAGGCCGCCCATAGTCTTTAAACTGTGAATAACCCTGTTTCTTTTGAGTAGAATTCAGTTTATGGTCTCACCTACGTTTTAGGTACGTTTAATTACGACGCTAAATCATAGGCCGCCCATACCACCCATATTCTTCCATTGCGAAGAATCCTGTTTCTGCTCAACAGATTTTTATTTTTATGGTCTCACCTGCGTTTTAGGTACGTTTTCGAACGACGCTAAATCACAGGCCGCCCATACCGCCCATAGTCTTTAAACTGTGAATAAACCTGTTTCTTTTGAGTAGAATTCAGTTAATGGTCTCGCCTACGTCTTAGGTACGTTTAATTACGACGCTAAATCATAGGCCGCCCATACCGCCCATATGTTTCAATTGCGAAGAATCCTGTTACTACTCAACAGGTTTTATGGTCACTCCTACGTTTTAGGTACGTTTTCGAACGACGCTAAATCTCAGGCCGCCCATACCGCCCATATTCTTCTTATCATTGAAGAATCCTGTTTTGCTGATTTGTTTTCGGTTAATGGTCAACCTGAGTATTAGGAACGTTACGAAACGACGCTAAAACTTTGACCATACCGCCGATATTATTTGATTCATTGGCGAATCATATTTAATTGTTCTGTATTTCAATTTATGATTTAATTTATAACATCACAGGTATTCATAACCCTCGTGATCTGGTCTCTTTCCGAGACGAATCCAGCTCGCCTGCAGTATCACCGAACGAATGGTTTGATCCTTGGAGAAAGAAAGCCGTATTCTTGCTGAGGATATTTGGAATAGATAGCCGTTACGAAGAAATGAAATATTGAATTATTTTAAGTTTCAAATAATAATAGAATTGTATTAATAGGCAATAAACTCAGTTATATCAATTAGTTGACGTTTACTTTATTGAATTTGGCATTGAAAGTAAAGAAAATCTGAAACCTGGACGTACTCAACTGCGCTGAGCTAATCCCGCAGACAATAACGTCACAAATTGGCGCCCGAGCTTTGGGATTATAGTTTTCCGTCTTGCCATATTCAATAAGGTGGATTTGACCAGTATGACTGAGTTTAGCCTGAGCGACATGTATAAATGTCGTAAGGAAGATTTACAAGATCGACTTCGAGCAGTAGGTGTCGATACGGAAGGTACTGTTGAAGAATTGCTGGAGCGTATGAAAATCCACATGAGGCGTCCTCCATATGAAGATCAAGAACAGCGCGAAGGGATCCAATAAAAAGAAAAACACAGTGAGGTATTCTCCCATGAATTACATTTATCACCAACTCCTCAAACATATTTAACGAGTCATGGAGCAATACCGAAAATAACCAATCCACGAATAAGACTCCGAAGGATATCGGTTGTCAAGTCAAACCTCGAGGATTCGACATCCAGAGAAGGAAGTATTTGAGGAAAAGGGGGTAGCAGGAAACGGGTCAACGTTAACAAATCGTTTTTTCACAACGGGCAGAAGCGAATTCCAGTATTTTCAAAAGGAGCCGAAAAAAATTCCAAGAATTGATATTCCACATTACTCAAGTCTACCTCATCATTCGTCTCTCCCGATACATGGATCCGGTCTGGATCTGAATACATCAGCAGAAGAACCTATTTTCAAAGTACTGGATCGAGTCCGCAAATGGAATGTTCATTTCGATGGGAAGAAAGACCCTGTTGGCTTTCTGGAAAGGATAACAGAACTTCAGGAAGCATATTGTTTGACTGATGCACAATTGCTGAAATCGCTACCAGAACTACTACGGGATAAGGCGTTGCTATGGTACCGAAATAATAAGATGAGATGGCACACCTGGAGAGATTTTATTACAAGTTTCTGTCGTTTCTTCGCTTCGTCAGAATACCGAATTCGCATGGAAGAGGAAGCCAGGAAGAGAACACAAGGATTGAATGAACCTATCAAGGATTTTGTAACGGCGCTGCAAACAATATATCGCAGGATGGGACATTGCAGTCCCGATTTAGAATTGGAAAGGATCTATGAGAACTTACGCCCAGAATACAAATACTTCATGAAGAGAAGAGAATTTCGAACAAAAAAATACGAAGTGCTGACTAAGGAGGAGCACAATTACCATCCTCCACCAAATTTATCGCAATCATATGTTCCCGAAACAACATATTTACCCCGACCGAGTAATCGAGAAAATCCAAAACAGCGACCCGTTGATACCAGGCAAGTATACGTCCGAATCGAACGCCATCCTCTTGGAGGGAGTCTCAATGAAACGTGACATCAAGAGAGATCAGAAATAGTCGTCAGCCACCACCGCAACCGGGAATCGGCAATTATAGAGGCGAGCGCCCTGATGCTGTATGTTGGAATTGTGGAAACCGGGGGCATACCCGTTTCCGATGTCGAAATCCCCCCAAGAAATTCTGTTTCGTTTGTGGTAGACAGGGCCTTCTGTCTAGGGACTGTTGTCGAAAACCGAACCAAAACGACCGACTGCAAGAGCAGCCAGGCACTTCAGCCGAACTATCTTGTATAACGGTGCCTCTAAAAAGAAAGCCTGGTGACAGCAGATTGCGCTTAACTGTGCTGGTAGGAGATAAGTCATTAGAGGCCCTACTTGATACCGGAGCTGCGTTGTCATTCGTAGGTGATAGTACGGTGGAGTTAGGTACGAGGTTGGGATAGAAGTCTGTTGCAGCAAAGATTAATCTAGCCAAACTGGCTGATGGTACATAAGTAAATATCACCACCTCCTGGTTGATCCGTGGAAGGATCGAAGATTATAAATTCAGTGAAGATTTCCTCCATATGCCTGGCATGAAAGTGCAACTCCTGATTGGTATGGAATTGTTACGGAAATGGAGAGATATTATAGATATTTCGGCATCAAAAATAACACTGGAGTATAGTGCAGGAGGGTCTCTTGCATCAGTAGCCGCTGTAGTTCAATCTAAGGATCAAGTATCAGAAAAAGAATGTTTCAAAAAATTTCTGGATAAAGAACTACAGAAATTTCGCCGTCCCCGTGAAGTTACCCATTTAACCGAACATAGGGATCAGATTAAAGGACCAAACACCAATTAAACAGAGACATCGGCCACGAAATCCTGCCATGCAGACGGTGATTGACCAAGAAAGTAAGTAGCATTTATTTTCTTTAGAGACAAATGTTAATTTGTATAAGAATGGTCAAATGTTCAAACTTAACCTAACTTAACCTAAAGCTTAAGAGCTAATTAAATAATAGATAAAATAATAGATTAAACACAGGTACACAAAGTACCTGAACATTCGGTATAAAATTCGGACAGTGAATAAAAACTTTTCTCTAGTAAAAATTCTTGCAGATTTTTTTTGAACTCATGAGAGTTACATTTTTTGTGTTTTATTCTGCACGGTAGCCTGTTAAAAATTTGCAGGCCAAGGTGTGAAGGAGCGTTTGTTGTCATTTTGTACTTACAATAAGGCACATAATAATCATTTTTTTGTCTAGTTTGTTTTGAATGAATGTTTCTTATTTCTGTGAAAAGAAATTTGTTATTGAATATATAGAGGCAAAGTTCCATTATCAGGAGAGACGGTACGGTCAAAACACGTAGCTCTCTAAATATTTCTCTGCATGTTTCATTTTGTTTCATTCCTGCAATTATTTTTATAATTTTTTTTTGTGCGATAAATACATCGTTGGACAACGTAGAGTTGCCCCACAAGCATATACCGTACCTCATCGTTGATGCTGCCAAGCTATGATATACAAGAAGTATCTGATTTTGCAGGAGAATTGGCTTCAAGGCCCTGAGCATATAACTCAGAGAGTTTAGTTTGCTTATGATTGCTTGACAATGACCCCTCCAATCAAGGTTTTCATCTATCGTAATACCGAGAAATTTTGTGGTTTTATTATTCTGTATAGCTGAGCTGAAGTCGAGAAAATGTTAACAGAAGGGGTAATCGAAGTTTCCTACAGTCCATGGAGTAGCCCCATTGTTATTGTACGTAAGAAGGATGGACGATACCGTTTTGTGTTAACTTCAGGAAAGTTAACGAAATATCCGAAAAGGATGCTTACCCCCTACCTCAAATTAACGCGATACTAGATCAGTTGAGAGAAGCCAGATTTATATCCACTCCAGACCTTAAGGATGGGTACTGGCAAATGCCGTTGGCTGAGAAAAGCAAAGCCATTACAGCATTTATTGTCCCTGGAAAAGGACTTTTCCAGTTCACTGTTCTTCCATTCGGATTACATGCAGCTTGCAGCACTTTTCAACCCCTGAATCAGACCATGAATTAACTTTCGCTTTCGCTTACCTTGATGACATCATCGTTGTAAGCAAAACCCTCAAAGAACACTAAGAAAATTTGGGTATCGTTTTTAGGGTATGGTCCGAAAGTCACCATGGTTATGATTTTCCGGTCCGAAATGATCGGTAACTGAAATATTCCTGAAAAACTGGTTAGAAATGGAACTTGGTTTCCTGAAGTATGGTGAACCAAATGTCAATAAATCTACCGACGAATTTTGCTGGTAGGTTTGGTAAAAACTGTCATTTAGTTGTCAAGATTCATATTATTTTTATGAACATATTTTTGAACTAATTGTAGATTATAATTTATAATATGAACATGGTGAGTGAATAGAACATTGAATATATAAATTTTATTATGCTCATACTCTTTTAGGAAACAATCAATATTTCAAGCGATATAATGATGTGGTTACTGTGATGAACCTTTAGGGACACTGGACAAGCTGATTGACTCAGTTGAGGGGGCTTAATCACTCATGTTTTCAAAGTTATGACACTGTTTCTGTTGACACACGTAGTAACAAGGTATGGGGCCAAGACTTATCAGAAGAAAATAAGAGTGGTAAGAATCCGAGTGAGAATTTCTCAAAAACATGTGGAGTACAAGCCATAGAGATGCAGCAGGCAAGAATATCCTGTGATACCAAAACAATTTTTTATAAAAATCCTGAAGATAATATTGAAGCACCATCCACTTCTACCAGCTGCATAAATCCAACAAACGATAGTGGATGATCTGATTCAGCTGTTAAACTGCTAATTAGTGTATATCAAGAAAATAAATATAAATTTGAGTCACCAATGTATTCAAAAAAAGTGGTTTGGGAAATAATCAGCACAAAGCTCAAAGAATTTGAGGTGTTCAAAAGTGCTCAAAAATGTGATGAAAAATGGCGTAATCTTAAGAAAACATATGACAAAGTTACCAAAGATAAAAAATCTACTGGGAATTCCAACACATACTGGAGATTTTACGAGAAGTTCCATGAAATATATTTTAAAGATCCTCATTTTAATCCTGTTTACCATATCTAGTACAGGCACGAGCTCAAAAAGAGATAGGGATGATTCCGGAATTGATAAGAGAAATGAACCACAGTCGAAAAAGATTAAGCAAAAGGACAAACCACTAACTGCTGCAGACATTGAGGCAAGGAAACAATTACGCCATGAAGAAAAAATGAATCAAAAGAAAGAAATGTTTGAATGGTTTAAGGAAAATTTAAAGAAATCATAAATCACATAACTGAGAAACATTTCCAAACATTTTTTTGTTATATAAGTATCCAAATTTTTTGAAGCTTAAAGTTTATTGGTACTTTTACTCTGTTTATGTTAACACAAATTTTGAAAGGATTACTTGAAGTTTGAACCTGTATTACCTATATCGAGTA